>CM077084.1:31166880-31766880 GCA_039513925.1 Platanthera zijinensis | reverse complement strand
ACAAGTGAGAGAAACTTGGTACATAAAAGGGTACACATCATAAATCACTAGAATTTCATCTTGAAATCTGTCAAAAAAATTGTCCAAGGTTTCATTGATCCCCTACTTGATTTTGAAGAGAGCATGACCACCCTTCCTTTGCCTTGAGGTAGTGAACCTCAAGAGGAGTTTCCTTCGAACATCTTTAAAGGAGCTTACTGACTAGGAGAGCTGCCTGTAAAATCACTCCCTTGCTTTGCCATTAAGAGATGTGGCAAGTAATTCACAGCGGATCCCATTGTTGAGGGTTCTCATCGAAGTAGAAGACTCGAAGGCATATAGATGGCTATTAAAATCTTCCCTCCCGGTGAACCGAGGGAGGTCAGGCTCTCTAAATCTATTCAGTACAGGTTTCCAAAGGATGAAATCAACAAAAGTAAAAGGCTCGTCTTTCTCAGCAATGGGACATTATCCATATCTTCCTGAAAATTTAAAACTCTTGTCGGGCTAGACTGTAGGGCTACCCTGAAGAAGTCGCGATGACTAGTGGCAAACTGCTCTTCTTGATACTACAAATGTGACACAGTCATAAGGGCAGTCAGACAGTTAAGAGGAGTCTCGGCTCCTCCTGGATGAGTTACATATTGGGACAGTTGGATGATTCTATGCATCATCATTTGGAACTGCTGCGCGGTCTCTTGCTGAGAAAGTTCAAATATGTACTTACGAGACTTTATAGAGGTTGTGTCCCATGAGCCAGGGGGAACCATTCTGGAGGACACCTTTGGTGTTTGCGGCTATCAATGCTAACCAACTGATTCCTCGACCAACTATGATCTGAAGGCAGTGTGTTATTCTGTTGGTGCAAAAATAGCTCCCATGACTAAAGGCTCTATGAACAGAGAAGCAGTGGGAGCACTTCGATCGATCGGCTAGCTTGAGGTCGTTATGGATAAGCTAAAAAAGAGTGAGAGGATTCCACAAGCAGCAAGGTCAAACTTCCAGCAACTACAACTCATTGATGTGGGTGATTTTATTGCTCACTAAGTAATGGTTATATACAAGAGTTCTTCACTAGTAGGAGTTCACGACAGCTAGAAGGACACAAGCAAGAGTCGGCGGCGGGAAAAAAGCTAGGGTCTCCAATGGTGATGTAGATGAAAAACGGGTTGCCCGGGTTACAAAAGAAATGGAAAGAGATGAGAGAGTATTATTTAGCATATGTTGCAGGAAAGATATTTCAACTATTATTTGCTCAATTATATGTTGCAGACTTTATATTGTTGCTATCAACAATCTTATATTTAGCATATGAATTAGTTGTGGTATCTAATTTCTAGTGCAAAAGCAAAACTTTTGCATCCAACAAATTCTACAAAAGGAAAACAATAATGCAGAGAGCTAGAAATAAATGCTTATTCACTAATAATGTGTAAGTTAGATTTATCTATTATGTGAAGGAAAAATACTGATATTGTTCAGATTTCTATGTTTCATAAGTTTGAAATTAAATTCTGGAAAGCTTGGCCATTAAAGATTTCAGTCACTTTTTTCTTCAATAACATAGCCTTCATCACAAATGGGTGTGTGATATTTGAATAAGGAATCATTCCCTGTGCTTCTATAACTCTTTACTTGATATGCTACATCTCCACAGATATATAATAGTAGTTCATTCAATAAATATTTATTGTTTTCCTATGTCAATTTATGAAGAATTCAATTAAATGAAAACCTTTCAAACCCCCACAAAACATGGTACATTTCCTCAATATTCAAAGTATGATTTAAGTATCAATAGTGCACACAAAAAACCCTATTCAAAATAAACTCATTGGATGTCAAATTTAGCACTTTTCAGGGCCCCCCTCCCATTGTGCTGCATGCTAAAGAATTTGAGGTTGTTTATGCATTTACAATCATTGACAAGATCATTTCAATAATTTCATTCGCGTTCCACTTTACAGAACCACATCCCTTCTCTTCTTTGGATTAGCAATTTCTGGATTACCTTTCCTCATCATTGCGACAAACTCCTCGTAGTTGATCCTCCCATCCTGCATATAACATTGATTATATTAGAAGAAGCATCTTATTTTTTGGGAGATTTTAGAACTGAAAGTTAATTGAAGACTTTGATTTCATTGGTCTATGCATGCCAACATGGAACAAGTTAGTTGTGGTTAAATCAGAGTGGAAATTTGAGCCAATTTAGCATACTATTAGAGACATTTCAGTATTTCATTAAGGTTTATGTATTCTTACATTGTCTGCATCAGCTTCAGAGATTATCTCCTTTATGTCCTTGGTCTCGTAAAAGCCCTTCTCCTTAAGAGCTTGCTCAAGCTCATCTCTAGTAATGTAGCTGAATTGAAGATTACATGGGAAATTTTTTGAGTATCAGTCTATACATTCAGACCTTTCTAAGCCCCCAAGTAGAAACATAAGAACTAGAAGGCTGAGAAGAATGTAAAAAAGAAACAAACTTAATGTTTGAGTTTACCCGCTGTTATCCTTATCGAAGTATTGGAATGCTGTGTATAGATGCTCCTCTCTGTCCATTCTGTTCAAGTGCATTGTAGCAGTGATGAACTCATCGTAGTCGATGGTTCCATTTCCATCCGCATCAGCCTGCAGTTAACATAAAGACAATGATGAAAATAGAGGAAGAAAATTTCAGAAAATTTATAGTAAGCTGCAAGATTTCTGAAACAAAATTCCTTCTTGATCCGCAGAACTTACAGCTTCAAGCAACTGTTTGACTTCTGCTTCTGAAAGCTTTGTTCCTTGCTTTAGGAGCCCTTGTCTTAGCTCTTCAGTAGTTATGGTCCCACTGTTATCAGTATCAATGTTTTTGAACATTTCCTTGAGACCCCTAATCTCTTCTTCTGATAAACATCCTGCTATGACCTGCACATTTTATGCCAATAATAAAGCATAATTTTTAGATGTTTGAGAAATGGCTACTGCACTTTGATAAAGTACAAAAAAATTTTTAACAAAATATTGAAGCTTATTGGACTCAATGAGGTTGCCATTAGGTGTTATTCGCATACTCATTATTAAAGGAATAGGTAACTAGTAATGTTACCCTTAGAGCAACTTGTTTGAACTTGTTCAGCTCTCTGAATTGCTTTAGCCTATTGAGAACTGCATTATCAAGAGGTGTGTCAGGTGCTTCTCCATCTTCTTTGATCCATGGATGGTCTACAAAATACAAATATAACTGTTAGTCTAACCATCAAATTAAAATATAAGTATTTGAAATAATTATTGGAGATAAGTAGGTATAAGCTCATAGTGCGTATAACGTACCGTGCGGGTGAAATTTCAACCATACACGTGGCAAAAATATGATCATATTTGAAATACAAAAATACGATCGTATTTTCACGCAGATTCCCACAGTATGATCGTGAATCATGTAGCTAAAATTACTCATCACACGAATTAATAGGTGCATCAATAGGCAGAATGGAACCCTTTGTTGATTGGAGCAGACAAGAAGCCCGAGAATTAGCATAGGACGAACGAAGGTTCCGAATGAATGAAAAATGATTCAAAAAATAAATTTGGTAATTGGTGGTAGTTTGCAATATTAAAGGGCATCATGTTATTAAAATTGAATTTTGGATTATAGTTTAGCATGTAGTTTCACTTAGGTTCCGTTTGGGGGACTTATTTTCACCGGTCAAGCGATTACGACAGCATGAACCGGATCTTTATTAAGATTTAAGATCCGGTTCATGCGGTCGTAACCGCTTGACTGGTGAAAATAAGTCCCCCCAAACGGAGCCTTAGTATTATTGAAAAAAATTCTGTGTAATTGGTATAGAAAACTTCACCTGGAATTGCTATTGAAAAAATTTCTTGAAGCACACTCTAAAAGAAGGAATATGACAATGAAGATGTGTTTTCCTTGATAGTAAAGCTATGTTTGGGGGTACTGTGATATATTAGCAGTTGAAGAGTCAAACTGTGGTAGGAACTAAAGCAGTGGAGGTGCAAGCTTAGTTTGAATGTTTTGGGGCATTGTTTTGGGCTCAAAATTCAATTTTTGAGGTGGTGTTCATGGCCACTAATGTCTGAAAGTACATAGATGTATATGTTGGAACATAGTTCGACACTATCTTCGATTGAGAATAACAAATCTGTGAAAGTCACTAATGTTGAATTGCAAATTTTCATAGTGTGTAGCGCAGGGACGTGCTGCTATAGGTGTCGGAGCATGAGATATTGAATGCTCTAAATAAAGATCAATAGTGTTTAGAAATTGAACACTACCGCCGACGGTAGCGGTTAGCGCCAGTGGTAGGAGTCAGTGGTCGGTGGGATTCGTTCGGTGATCGTTGATTGTTGGCTTTTGGTTAGCGGCCGCCGGTCGGCAATCCAGAGGCTTGGCCGACGAACGACAATTCCCAGTTCTCAATCAATGATTGGCTATTCAGCTGCATGTATTCTGGATTGCCAGGAGGAATTATCAAGATTGACAATACCGCCGACGGTAGTGCTAACACCCAACGGTTGTAGCTCCGAAGAGAGGCCTATAGAAGTTTCTTGAAGGTTTTGGATCGACCTGGACGAACAATAGAATTTCATATTATCGCCAAAGGTCATTAGTGCCCCGAGGTACAAAATTTGGAAATTTTATGAACCAAAATTTTGTGGACTACCGCTCGACAATAATAGCTAAAGTCAAGCACTAACACTTGCTGCATATGGAAAGTCCCGCGGAGTAAAGGAGGAGAGGGAGCATGGAATGTTCAGAATTCTATGTTATCGCCTGACGGTAGAGGCGAGCGCAGGCGGTAGTTTCCAGGAGAACGGAATTTCTTTCGAAGTATTAATTTATCACGAGATCGTTTGCCCTAGCCGACTTAGAGCGCTCAAGAATTCCCTCCCTCTCATTCCAAAGAAGACAAAGGAAGATTCTTTTATCAAGGATCATTCAAGAGGAGATATTTCCAAGGAACAACGCGTAATCGCAAGCAAACCTTCGCCTTCTTCCTTCATCTTCAGTTTTGAGAGAATTTTTATAGATCTTGTGTACATTTCTCTATGTTATATTTCTCTTTTAATTTGTACTTATTTAGGAGATTAGGTCGAGAAAGATCTAGGGCGGAAATTTGCCTTAGTTAGGAGATTACACCAAAGGTCGTTAGGTCTTGGGGGATGGAGGCAAATTGTTACGCCCCCGGACGAGGCTCGGTTATTTGGACAACATTACAAGCGGCGGCGGCACGGACGTGGCGTTATTGGGGCTGAACCAATGGGTTCAGCCCCCTCTTCTTAAATATATGGCTCGGGGGGGGGGGGGGGGGGCTGAACCACGCCGGGTTCAGCCCCATTGGGCAGGCCGGCCCCCTTGGCCGGCCGGTCTTGGGTCCGGGGGTATAAATATCCGGACCCCTCTCTTTGGATGGTATGCAAGAATATATTCAGGTTCTTCCTCTTCTCTCAACCCTAACCCTAATCTCTTTCTCTAGCTTCCTCTACATCTTCTCTTAGTTTCTCTCCTATTTAGGGCATAACAATTGGTATCAGAGGAGTCGATTCTCGCGGCAATGGTGAATACTCGCAATCAAGAGGAATCCTCGCGGATTGAAACCCTAGAGGAGAATGTTGTTGGCCTCACCGATTCCATGGCGGCGTTGGAAGTGCGTCTGGAGACCCGTTTGGAGGAGTTGAAGACCCTACTGAAGGGGAAGGGCCCAGCCAACGAGGATTCGGCCGGATCGGGAGCCGATCCAGCCGGCTCCGTCTCTGCGCGGGCTGCGGAAGGCGTCGGGGGCGTGCGGCCTGCGGGAGGGGCTCCGGCCGGCGCGGCGTGGCACGGAGGGGTCGGCGGCACGGGATCGGCGGGATACGGGGCTCCTGCGGCTTCGGGAGCGGGTTACGGGGGTCCGGCGGGGCCGTTTCCGCCCGGATTCACTGCAGCAGGTTTCAGAGGACTGGGATCGGCCCCGGAAGAGTGGCGCCGAGGCGGGGAGGAGCTTTTGGGGCTCCGGCGGCCACCCGACATGGTGGGACAGCAAAGGGGGGGCTCCTTCCTCCTCCACGCGGGTTTGGGCCACCAGGAGGGGTCGGATTTGGCCCAGGGTGGGGCGGCCAGCCGCAGCACCCGCAGCCTCCGCCTTGGGGAGCGGGACAGCCGCATGGGTACGGGGGTTTTGAGCATGGGAAACACGCAAGGAGGGACGGAGGTCCAGGAGCACAACGGTTGACCCCCGGGTTAACGCGTATGTACTTTCCAGAGTTCGAGGGCGGCGACGCCCTGGAATGGATTCACAAGGCCGAATTATTCTTCCAGTACCAGGAGGTGCCTGAAGGCCAGTGGGTGCAGCTAGCGTCCTTCCATCTGAAGGATGATGCCTTCCAATGGACACAGTGGTTCTTGTGGGGACGGGAGTACGTGCCTTGGGGGGAGTTCGTGGATGGATTTACGGCCCGGTTTGGGCCACTGGAGTATGAGAACTTTGAGGCACTCCTTCAGAAGCTTCGTCAGAAGGGGTCGGTTATGGAGTATCGGACCGAGTTCGAGAAGTTGGCGAATCGGGTTCAGTGGCCAGAGAGGATGCTTTACAGCTGTTTTATATCCGGTCTTAAGGAGCATATTCGGGATGAGGTTCAGGCACTCATGCCCCGTTCCTTGAACCATGCCATTACGTTGGCACGTATTCAGGAGGAGAGGTTCAACAGGCAACGGGCACGTAACACGAGTAGACCAGCTTTGGGCCCGACGATGGCAGCACGACGGGAGCCCCCCACGGGTACCAAGCCAACGGTGACTCGGTTGTCTTGGAGCGAGTTGGCGGCTCGGAAGGAGAAGGGTTTATGCTTTAATTGTGATGAGAAGTTCGTCCCCGGTCACAAGTGCTAGAAGGTCCAGGTTTTCATATTGCAGCAGGAGGAGCAGCTCGAGGAGGACGTATTACCAGAGGAGGTGGAGTTTGGGGGAGACCTAGACCTGACGGAGTTGGGCGTTTCCCTACATGCCATGGAGGGATGCAATCCCCCCCCCCCCCCGCTTACGATGCGGTTGGTTGGACGGGTTCGGCGTGAGAGGGTGACGATTTTGGTCGACAGTGGGAGCACCCACAACTTTATTCATCCTGATGTAGCAAGGAAGGTGGGGCAACAGATCGACACGGGTGCAGCCTTTCAGGTCATGGTTGCAGACGGCAGCAAGTTACAGTGCCAAGGGATGTTGAAGGCGGTAGAGCTTCGGATGCAGGAATATGTGGGGTGCACGGACGTCTACCTCTTACCGATCCGAGGCTCAGACATGGTTTTGGGAGTGCAGTGGTTACAGCAGCTGAGGCGGGTTACTTTTGATTGGGATCAGATGACGATGGAATTCATGCAAGGCGGACGACAGTTCTGTTTGACGGGGCTCAGATCGTCTCCAGTTAAGGAGATTTCCCTTCGCAGTTTGCAGCAGCTGGAGGAGTCTAGTAGCTTGATGGCAATCCTGCTGGGGGTGCGGTCGGACGAGGAGGGATTAACACAGGTGCCAGATCAGTTGCGGCTGCTTGTAGAGGAGTATGATGACATCTTCCAGGAGCCGAGTACCCTTCCACCGTCACGTTTCCGTGATCATCAGATTGTGTTACAGACTGGGGCGGAACCGCCCAACATCCGCCCGTGCAGGTATCCCTACATCCAGAAGGCCGAGATTGAACGCAGTGTGAAGGAAATGCTTGATGCAGGTATCATACGGCCTAGTACCAGTTCTTTTTCCGCACCGATTATTTTGGTTAAGAAGAAAGACGGATCATGGCGCTTTTGCGTGGACTACCGGGCCTTGAACAGTGTAACTGTGAAGGACAAGTTTCCGATTCCCGTGATCGAGGAGCTCTTGGATGAGTTGCATGGGGCGACCCTGTTCACCAAGCTGGATCTGCGGTCCGGCTACTATCAGATCCTGATGAAAGAGGAGGATGTGCATAAGACTGCCTTCAGAACTCATGACGGTCACTATGAGTTCTTAGTGATGGCCAATGGATTGACTGGGGGGCCGTCTACCTTTCAGGCCAATATGAATGAGATTTTCCGTTCCTTCCTGCGACGCTTCGTCCTGATTTTTTTCGACGACATCCTGATTTACAGTGCTACTTGGGAGGATCATCTACTTCATGTGGCTCAGGTCTTCTCTACTCTTCGGCAACACCAGTTATATGCTAAGCGGTCTAAGTGTTCTTTCGGACAACCTGAGGTGGAATATTTGGGGCATCTAGTTTCTGTTGAAGGGGTGAAGGCAGACCCACGGAAGATCGAGAATATGCTGTCGTGGCCCCGACCGTTGACCATTCGGGCACTGCGGGGGTTCTTAGGCCTCACTGGGTACTACCGACGCTTTGTACGGGACTACGGGAAGATTGCTAGGCCACTTACACAGCTGCTACAGAAGGATGCTTTTGAGTGGCACGCTGAGGCCGAGACCGCCTTCCAGGCGCTCAAGCGAGCTATGACGACGACTCCAGTGTTGGCATTCCCGGACTTTACCAAATGGTTCGTGGTCGAGACAGATGCTTCTGGCGTGGGTGTGGGGGCGGTTTTGATGCAGGAGGGGCGGCCGATCGCCTTTTACAGTAAGGCTTTGGCTCCCCGGACTCTGGGTCTCTCAGTGTATGAAAAGGAGATGCTGGCGGTGATTCATGCGGTGGCTCTCTGGCGGCCCTACCTACTTGGGCGTCATTTTACGATCCGGACCGATCACCAGAGTTTGAAGCATTTCTTGGAGCAAAGGATCTCTTCCCCCCTGCAACAAAAGTGGGTCACCAAGCTGTTGGGCTATGATTATGCGATCGAATATCGACCGGGGAAGGATAATCGGGTGGCTGACGCCCTCTCTCGCTTACCCGAAGGGGGTTTGGCACACATTTCCGGGCCGCAGTTGGAGTCGATGGATGAAATTCAAGACGCGGTGCAGCGCGACCCCGAGTTACGGGCTATTGTGGAGGACTTGCAGCAAGGTCATGCGACGGCTCCAGGCTACCATTTACAGAATGACCGACTCTTCTATCACGGGCGGGTGGTCATTCCTGCTCATTCTGCTTGGCGCACGGTGATGATGCATGAGTTTCACTCGTCGCTGACAGGCGGCTACGCCGGCGTTCTTCGCACCCTTCAGCGGGCTCGGGCCAACGTGTTTTGGAAGGGCATGCGCCGCGACATTCAGGAGTTCGTACAGACGTGTGAGGTGTGCCAACGACAAAAATATGAGACTACTTCTCCGGTCGGCCTCCTCACTCCCTTGGAAATTCCACATCAGATCTGGGACACGGTTTCTATGGACTTCATCGATGGGCTACCTAAGTCGCAGGGGAAAACAGTGATCTTGGTAGTGGTGGACAAGTTGTCCAAGTATGGGCACTTCCTTGCTCTGAGCCATCCCTACACCGCGGAGTCTGTTGCGACCTTATTTGTGCGGGAGGTTGTTCGTTTGCATGGTGCTCCCCGCGCGATCATTTCCGACCGTGATCCGACCTTCGTAGGCCGATTTTGGACAGAGCTATTCCGCTTGCAGGGGACTTCCTTACGTTTCAGCACGGCTCATCATCCCCAGACTGACGGCCAGACCGAGGTCTTAAATCGGGGCGTCGAGACTTACCTTCGCTGTTTTGTCATGGATGAGTCGCGGACCTGGACTAGTTGGCTACATTGGGCGGAGTACTGTTTCAACACTTCTTATCACTCGGCCAGTAAACTCACGCCGTTTGAGGTCGTCTATGGGCGTCCACCTCCTACCTTGAGCAGTTATGAGCCCGGGAGTACGGCCGTGGCAGCAGTTGATCGGGCGCTCCGTGATCGTGATCGGACTCTCACCACCCTACGGGAGAACCTTCGAGCAGCACAGGATCGTATGAAGATTCAGGCCGATCGTCATCGTACCGAGCGGGAGTTTCAGGTGGGGGATGAAGTTTTCCTCAAACTTCGTCCTTATCGCCAGTTGTCGGTGGCCCAGCGGACAAATCAGAAACTGGCACCCCGCTACTATGGACCATTTCGGATCACGCGGCGTGTCGGGCCGGTGGCGTATACCTTAGCCTTACCGGCGAGCTCCCGGATTCATCCTACCTTTCATGTCTCCTTGCTGAAGCGGAAGTTGGGGCCTGCTGTTCCGGTCTTCCCCGTGTTGCCCGAGGCTACTAGTGGTGGCGAGCTTCGCCCGCTTCCGGAGGATGTTCTGTTGGTTAAGTGGAAACGCCGTGGCACGGCGTACTGTCCAGAGCTATTGGTTAAGTGGAAGGATCTCTCGGCAGAGCACAATACTTGGGTCGATTTACTGGAGTTCCAGGAGCTTTACCCGGACTATCACCTTGGGGACAAGTTGACTTTTGATGGGGCAGGGAATGTTACGCCCCCGGACGAGGCTCGGTTGTTTGGACAACATTACAAGCGGCGGCGGCACGGACGTGGCGTTATTGGGGCTGAACCAATGGGTTCAGCCCCCTCTTCTTAAATATATGGCTCGGGGGGCTGAACCACGCCGGGTTCAGCCCCATTGGGCCGGCCGGCCCCCTTGGCCGGCCGGTCTTGGGTCCGGGGGTATAAATATCCGGACCCCTCTCTTTGGATGGTATGCAAGAATATATTCAGGTTCTTCCTCTTCTCTCAACCCTAACCCTAATCTCTTTCTCTAGCTTCCTCTACATCTTCTCTTAGTTTCTCTCCTAGTTAGGGCATAACACAAATCCAGTGGTAGATTTGAAACAATAGGTTCGAGGAACGAGTTGGTATAGAAAACCAAAAATATAATATTCATCGTCTTCGATTTTTGCGTCAAAAGACCGCTACTTTTGAATTCCCTTATATCAATAAAACTAAAAAAATGTTTTTCTCTGACTTGTAATCATGATTTATATTCTCCAACATTTCATTTTGGATGTGCATATTCAAATCATTGGTAAAACAAAATTAGTAATTTAAAAGCCCTCAAAGGTTACCTCGCGATCCAATAAGTGGTATCATAGCGAAGTTTCTTTTAGTATGTCTAATAACCTAGAGTTAAAATGGCTAGTCATGATTTTGCATTTAAAGAGGGTCAAAGTTTAACTTGTCCGCCGTTATTCATGGGTATAGACTACACCTATTAGAAAACTAGAATGAGGTTCTTTCTTTTAATTTTAGGCATTGATGTATGGAACAAGGATGAGTCGTGATATACTCCGTCATCCCAAGTTGTTGGACATACAGTCTATTATGGGCCACGAGCCAATGACCTAGTTACCTAATTTGTGTCTTTCTTATTATTAATTATTCTAGTTTAGGCTTTCATTAAGAATAGTCTTGTAGCTTATTTAAAGACATGTAGTGTTTGAATGAAAGTATCAAAAAAGTTATTTTTAATTCGGTCTTGAATAAGAGATTTTGGTAGCTCTCTCCTCCCGAGCAAGCCCCTCTTAGGTAGACACGGTTTCGACTACAAAGTATCACATCCGCCTTCTACAACTAATTGGGAGAGCACACAACAACTTGTTATTAGAGCTATTCCTTCCCCCAACTTGCAAACCCAGGGCTCATTTTTCGGAAAGATGCTAACCCTCACCCCCCCCTGCCTCGCCCCGTCACAGCAGCTGGAACCGCCTTTCTACGGCTCTCATCCAACGGGACCCGTCGATTCCTCATCTTTCTGTAGTCGACAAAGCCTCCCAAGCATCTTGTGTTGTCACTACACCGACGCCGCTTCACGCGATCAACTCCTCTAGCAAGCTCATTCCCATCCAGCAACAAACATCATTGGTGCTTTCGATATTCTAAAACAGCACCGGTTTCACCTAATGATGAAACCACTGCTAGAAGAATGATTCCAGATGTTGTGGGAAAAGATTGGAGCAAAGGAGAAGAGAATGGAGCTGATTGAGGGGGGGTTTGTAAAAGTAATCAGCGAGCGTAAGTCGCCTTCAACCAGAAGAAGAAGAAAAAGAAGTAACCGATGAGTAACCAGAGAAGGAGAAAGGAGGCCGCAACACCGCTAACATTATGGCCATGTTTTGGGTCATATATGTTTTAATGTGGAGAAATGATTTCCTTTGCTCCTTTATATAAGAGACTTTTGTATTGAGAACAACCTCAGGAGAAAAGAAGTTGTCTTAGCCTATATTGTCTCCAAACCTTTTTTTTTACTTTTCTTTGCATAAAAAATAAAATACAAGTGTGAGATTATATTCTAATAGCTAGATCTTGTTATATATGGAAAGCCCAATGACGCATAGGAGGTTTGGAGCGTGTGATATTCAAAATTCAACACGATCACATGATGGTAGCAGCTAGCACATCCGGTTGCTCCGAGAACAGAACACAACTCTATTTATGCGCACAAAATTTCTTTCCAAGTATCAATTTTTCACAAGAAGGTTCACCTTAGCCAACTCAGAGCACCGAAGAACTCCCTCCCTCACATTCCAAAGGAGACAGAAATAATACTTCATCATGTTGGGCTAGAGAGAACGCAAGCCCGACCAGAGCACCTGCAAATTAGTTCAAGCAAGTACTTGCACAACCGTTTAGCGGTATGCGGATACAAAACTAATATACAACACAAAACAAGAATAGAAGTGACATAGAGATTTAACGTGGAAACCCAATAGGGTGAAAACCACGGAACGATCGGAGTCCAACCCGGAATGCCACCACTAAAATGTATGAAACAATAGGCAATTACAAGACTTTTCCTGCTCGATCTTTATAGGATCTTCACCAGCTTCATACTACACAATGCAATACATAGTAATAGAAAAACTGCAAGTTACCGACAATGGCAGACGAGACGGATTACGCAAATCCTCTCCAAGATGTCTCTTTGAATCCTTGCCCAAATCTGCTCCAGATCCAATCCGTATAGGCAAAATACTCCTCGTCAACGTTGTATAACGGCGTCCAAAAGCTCTCACAAACTAAGGCGATTGCCGCAAATGTCTCTCTAGAAATCTTTCATTACTTGAGTTTGGAGAGAAGTGGATGTCTTACCCCTCCTCCTTCATCCCTATTTATAGAGCCAAAACCAAGAAGGTAGATATGGTAGATGACATGTGGATGAAGCTTCCTTTGGTCAAAAAACACATGTTAGATTAAAGGTCAAATGTGGCTTTTCTTTTTCACACTTATCATGAAACACATGCTTGAAAAGCATGGTCAAAGTTGGTTAGCCTCTTTCACACTTACGAGAAAATTATCTTAACAAATCTATCCTTTTTCGACTAAATGAAGAAAACATGTCATTCTGACAATCTTCCTCAGAGTCTCCACTTTGCCTCCCGCCAAGTTCTCCATCAAGATGTCTCCATATTTGATCAGCAACACCAAATTCGATTTAATGAGACTCAAACCAACAGTTTTCTCCACAAACGACGGGAATTATACCCAATAACTTATTCTCCCTCTTTTCCTTTATTTGGATGGAACCGTTATGCTGGCGATCCTCACACAGTGCTCGAACTTCCCTCTCAACACGGTTTTTGTAAGCATATCTGCTTCATTGTCATTTGTGTGCACCTTATGCAAATTCAACTCTCTCTCTGCTCTAGAGTGTCGCGTATCCAATAGTACAGTGTGTCAATATATTTGGACCTCGAGTGGAAGGTGGGGTTCTTTCCCAAATGAATTACACTCTGACTATCGCATAGGAATGTGTAGTGCTCCTAAGTAAAACCCAACTTCTTGATGAAACACTTCATCCAAAGAAGTTTTTCCCCTACCTTAGTGATTGCAATCAACTATGCCTTAGTAGTAGATAGTCCAACACACTTCTGCAGTCTACACTGGCACAACACAGCTCCCCCTACAAATAGGACCAGGTACCCAAAAGTCGATCTCCTGGAGTCTAAATCTCAAGACATATCAGCATCAGTATAGTTCAGTAGCTCTGGCTCACTTTCTCCAAACTTTAACATCAATTCTGATGTCCCATGTAAGTACCTCAGAATCTATTTCACAGCATTCCAATGCTCTCTCCCAGGGTTGGAGAGAAACCTACTAACAGTGTCAACTGCGTGTGTTATATCAGGGTGGGTGCACACCAGACTGCCAACTACAGAAGCATATGGAACCTTCTGCATCTCCTCTTTCTCCTCAGGTGTGCTTGGGCATTAGTCAGCAGTAAGTCTAAAGTGAGCTGCAAGCGACATGCTCACCTTCTTCACTTGATCCATATTGAATCTCTGTAGCATCTTCCTAATGTATCTTTCTTACGATAACCAAAGTAACTTGGAGCCTCTATCTCTCTGAATATGCATCCCTAAGATGGTCTTCGCAGCTCCCAAGACTTTCATTACAAATGTGGAGCTCAATTGATGCTTCAGCTTGACAATACGAGTAGTGATCCTACCAACTATCAGCATGTCATCTACATATAAGAGTAAGATGATGAAATCATCTAGAGCATATTGTTTCACGAACACATAGTGATCAAGGGTGCTTCTCTTGAAGTCAATCTCTCCGATAAAAGCATCGAAATTCTTGTACCACTATCGCAGGGCCTTTTTCATGTAATACTAACTCTTTTTCAGGCGACAAACTAGGCTCTCATTCTCTTTTATCCTAAAACCTTCATGTTGTTCCATATACAACTCCTCATCAAGATCGTCATGTAAAAATGCGGTTTTGACATCCATCTGCTCGATCTCTAAGTCTAGCTACGCAACAAGGCCAAAAATAACCCGGGGAGATGACATCTTCACAATAGGAGAGAAGATCTCATCAAAATCAACTCCATGTTTCTGATTAAAGCCCTTCACCACTAATCCAGCCTTATATCTGAGTGGTGTCGAGGGGTCTCCCTGCTTTACTCTGAAAATCCATCGATTATTCAGAACCTTCTTGCCCTTATGCAATCTCACCAAATCATATGCATGGTTTATTTGTAGAGACTGCATCAGTTCCTACATAGCAACCATCCATTATTTCTTCTTCGAGCTCTGCACTGCTTCATCAAATCACTCAGGCTCCCCGACATCAGTCAATAAAATATACTTAGTAGTAGAGTATCTCGAAGATGGGTGTCTAACTCTATCAGACCTCTATGGAGCATGCTTAGCTGTTGGTATAGACACATCATCAATGATGTCCTCTGTAGGCTCTCTATCAATAGCATCCTCATGATCTGGAAGTGACCCAGTATCATGTATTGGCTCAGGCTCTACAGGCTCCTCAGTATCATCTTTTCCAATCATATGAGACTCTGCATTAGTGTGAGAGTCAGCTTTCTCAGTCTTCTCGATATCAACAATATTCTGATCCTCACAAAATATAACGTCACGACTTTGTACACATTTTTTCTCAATTGGATCAAAGAACCTATAGCCAAACTCGTCACTACGTCCATATCCCAGAAATATGCATTGTCGGGTCTTGGAATCCAATTTCAATCTTTCGTCCTGAGGGACGTGCACAAAGGCTTTGTAGCCAAAGACCCTCAAATGATTATATGAAGGGTCCTTCACATACCAGACCCTAACAAGAACATCCTTCTGTAATGCATAGCTGGGAGAGAGGTTGATGAAGTGTGCAGTTGTGTATAAAGCCTCACCCCAAAATATGTCAGGTAGCTTTGACTCAGACAACATGCACCTCATCCTCTCCATCAAGGTCCTACTCATTCTTTCAGCTACACCATTCAGTTGTGGTGTCTTGGGTGGAGTCTTTTCATGTCTGATCTCTTGCTCTCTGCAGTACTCATCAAAGAGACCAATATACTCTCTCACATTGTCGAATCTGATGCACTTTAGCTTTCTCGCAGATTGTCTTTCCACCTCGACGTGGAATCTCTGAAAAGTGTCGAGGACCTCATCTTTGGTCTTAATAGCATAGACCCAAAGCTTCCTCGAAAAATCATCAATGAACGTCACAAAATAGAATGCTTCTCCGCTCGTCTGGACCTTCAGTGGTCCATAAACATCAGTATGTATGAGCTATAGTGACTCAGATCTTTTGGTGGAAGTATTGCTCTAGAATGAAACTCTATTTTGCTTCCCAGTCATACAATAATCGCATATCTCCAACATATCTGCAGATAGATCAGTGATCATCTTTTTCTTGAAGAGACATCATAGTCCATTCTGGCTGATATGACATAATCTTATGTGTCATAAGGATGTGGATGCTCCATCCCTGACAGTATTAGCTTGAGCATCTTCAAGACTTCCCTCCATATAATATAAGCCAGTGTCTCTCCAGCCTTTGATGACTACGAGCGATCCTTTAATCAGCTTCCAAGAATCTCCACCAAAGACATTGAAGTGTCATTCATCACCTAGCTTTCTAACTGAAACTAGGTTAAAGCGAATGTCAGGTACGTGTCGTTATTGTGGGAGAATCAACAAACCTCTCGTGCTGGTCATTAAGTGCATGTATCCCCTCCCGATGACTTTAGACGTGTCGATATTGCCTATTCTAAGAACTCCACAATCATGAGTCGTGTAAGTGGCATACAACTCTTTGTTGTTGGAGACATGTGCAGAAGCACTTGAACCTACAATCCAGCTTCAGTCATCATATGAGAGTGTAACTATGATGTCGTCTCCAATAATGATGACATCATCTTCCACTGTAGATACAATAGCTGCATTGTGACTCTCCTTCTTATCATCAGTAGCCACTCATTTCTTTCTTTCATCATTCTTTAGAGCATAATAATACTTTTGGATATGCCCCTTCTTGTGGCAGTAATGACACTCCACATTTTGGTAGCGGGATTTTGACTTCCCTTTACTTTGGCTCCTTTCACTTTTCCTTCCTCTACTCTTGTTCCCGATTCTCCCCTGGGCTCAGTGCAGAAGACATCAGCTCGTGAAGAAGAGTCTGAATGTCCTTGTGATTTTCTTTGCACCTCCTCGTTCAGGATGTCACTCTTGGAAAGCTCTATAGTAATAATGTCGCCAGAAGAGGAGTTGATCGGAGAAATTCTGACAATCTCTCAAGAGTCTGAAAGAGACTTTAGCAACCACAACGCAATGATTTCATCCTCAAAAGTCACCTTCATAGCAGTGAGACAGTCAATAATGCCTTAAAATTCATTCACATGATCCAGAATATGTGATCCATCTCTGTATCTGAAATCGCTCAGCTATTTTAGTAAATATAGTTTATTGATGCCAGTACTCTTGGCATACAAAGTCTACAGAGTTTTCCAAAGAATTTTTGCATAAACAATACTCGCGACGTGATTATAGACGTTCGATTCCACGAACCGTCTGATGAATCTGCTTAATTTTTGGTGCTCCACCTTCCATTTATTTGGATATGTATCTTTAGGCATCTCCTCAAAGATAGGAGCATGTCAGCTCTTGACGTAGATAAGATCCTCCATCAGTAAATGTCACTGGTAGTAGTTCACGCCGTTTAGTTTCATATTTTCTCGGAGCCTGAACCTGAGGTGGACTCCATCGTGCTCTGTCACTGATCAGACTGACCTTAGTTCTCTGAGTCGACTATTTCAAAGAAAAGAATCAAAGAGGATAGGAAGCGGACCAATGGTCGTCACCTACCATACCTGACCACTAACCTGAAATATCCGATTGACTTATCTTGAATCTCAGACAGGTCAGCCTGATAATTGATCTGTTAATGAAGCTGGCTCTGATACCACTTGTTCGGCTAGAGAGCATGCAAGCCCGATCAGAACACCTACAAATTAGTTCAAGCAAATACCTGTACAACCGCTTAGTGGTATGCCGATACATAACCAAAACACAACACAAAATAAGAATAAAAGTGACAGAGAGATTTAATATGGAAACCTAATAGGGTGAAAATCATGGGACAATCGGAGTCTAACCCGGAAAGCCGCCACTAAAATGTATGAAATAATATGTAATTACAAGGTTTTCTCTCCCCGATCCTTATAGGATCTTCACCAGCTTCACATTACACAATACAATACATAGTAACAAAAAATACAAGTTACTGACAGTGGCGGACGAGACGGATTACACAAATCCTCTCCAAGATGGTTCTTAGAATCCTTGCCCAAATCTGCTCCAGATCCAATTCGTATATGCGAAGTACTCCTCGTTAATGTTGTACAATGACGTCTGAAAGTTCTCTCAAACTAAGGCGATTGTCGCAAAGGCCTATCAAGAAATCTTCAAATGCTTGAGTTTGGAGAGAAGTGAATGTCTTACCTCTCCTTCTTCATTCCAATTTATAGGGTCAAAACCAAGGAGGTAAATGTGCTAGATGACATGTGGATGAAGTTTCCATGAAGTTTCTTTTGGTTAAAAAAACACATGTTGATTTAAAGATCAAAGACGGCTTCTCATTTTCACACTTGTCATGAAACGTATGCTTAAAAAGCATGGTCAAAGTTGGCTAGCTTCTTTCACACTTAGGAGGAAATTATCTTAACACATCAAAGATCATTTAAGAAAAGGTGTCTGCAAGGAACAACGTGTATTTGCAAGTAAATCTTCATCTTCGTCCTTCATCTTTAATTTTGAGGGAGTTTCTCCGGACTTTGTTTACATTTCTCTATCATATATTTCACTTTTAATGTTTTGATTCTCATTGAATATTCTTATCTTGTGACTGGGTCAAGATAGATCTAGGGCGGAAATAATCCTTAGTTAGGTAACTAGGCCAAGTGTTAGCTCTATAGGGCTTGTGGTAAATCATGGGGTAAATTTTTTAGGGCCAACCGATTCGTGGAACGAGTCGGCATAGAAAAACCGAATTTGTAATATTCATCACATTCGATCATTACTTTTGTATTCACTCAGTATTAATAGAACTGACAAAGGTTTTTCTCTAACTTGTATTCTCCAATTTTTCATTTTCATTGTGCAGCATCAAATTATTGGCAAAGAAAAATTTGTAATTTAAAAGAAATCTTGTTCACCTAAGGTTGTCTGGCAATCAAACAGTTTGTAGCAATTTTTGGGCCCAAAACATAATTTTGAATATAAAGGCTTCGTTTGGCACGTTGGTGGCGGTCATGAACGTGGTGGTTATGAACTGTTGTTCGTGAAAGTCCGACCTCACCTGAAGAACTTCCTCCACTTTTATGTTCAAAATTAATTTTTGATACGTATTTACATTAGGGAACACGTCGCATGCTTACAGTCAGATGTTTGGCCTCACCTTGCAGGAGTCACTCAACTACTTATTTCCTTATTGTATTATTTTAGTGTTTTGTCTTGTAGTAAAGGGCTTCATCTTTGGAGTCATGAATGTTTTGCTCCCTTGGTGAGTAGAGTGTCAAGAAGGACCCGGCCTCTTGGCAGGAGTACTCTCCCAATTGTATCTTTATTTTCGTTTAATTCAATGCAAGTTATTTGTTCTCGATCTCGATACAGCTACGTGCTGTCAGTTTTCTTTTCTTGATGGAGGTCATAAATGTTGTCATGCCAAACATGCATTCTATGATGTGGTGTTTTTGTTCAATATCACTGGAACAAAAAAGCTGCGCCGAACAGAGCCTAAAAGACTATTTTTTTTTACCCCACCGTTGAGTTCGCAATCGTGTCAATGCTCTTCCATCCTATTCCTAAACATACCCTAAATCTATGTAAAGGTATACATCTAATACATGCAGTGACGGATCCAGAAAATTAATAATGGAGGTGCACAAATTAATAATGAGGGTGCACATATTTTTTTTGAATACGTCACTGGGTTATAAAATTTTAACATAGGAGGTCAGACATCAACTTCCTTCAAAAAAAAAAAAATTAAACGTTTCAATCTTTTCGGAGTTGTTTCTCACTCATCTGGCCACCGATTTTGACGTATAAGTAGTCAAAATTCATTGCCTCGACAAGTGGAATCCAAATACACTAACTATTTTGAAAAATAATGGGGGTGCCAGTGTCCCTCGGGTCCCCCTCTGGATCCACCCCTGAATACATGCAATCATACAATGCTCTTCATGACTTTGCAAATAAATTAAGTTTTTTTTTTGTTCTGATGTTTGAGATTTTACAAACTGATGTATACTTACTGAGGACCTCAAATGCTGTAAACCTTTTTTGTGGGTCTTTGCAGAGCATCTTCTTCACGAGATCCTTTGCGCCGTCCGATATGCTTGGCCAGGGATCGCTCTTCAGATCGAGCGGGGCTTCCATAATTAGTTTGAAAATTCCATTGTTAGATTCTGCATTGAAAAATCCTCATCTTGTTAGCTTCTTTCTAAGTTTTCAAGGAAGCTCTTTGAGAACATTGAGCTAGAGATAAATTGGAGGGTACCTGACCAGAAAGGAGGTATACCACAGAGAAGAATGTAAAGCATCACGCCGATACTCCATATATCAACTTCTGGCCCATAGTTTCTTTTCAGTACTTCGGGCGCAATGTAGTGCGCGCTTCCGACTACATCACTGAAGACCTCACCTATTTGGTTACAACAATTTATAAGCATAGAATTAGAGGTTGGAAAAGGAGCTAAGCAGCCTCAGAAGAACTGCAAATGGAGCATGTGGTGTTCATGATACAAGAGACTAACACAAATAATCAAGATTTTGTTTTCAAAGTGACAAACAGTGGGTCTGTGCAATGTTTTTTGGGGGGAATTAGAGTGATGAATTCGCGTGTTGCTGCAGGGGCGGAACTATTCAAGGGCACATCGGGGCACTATGCCCGTCGGGGGCACATCCGGGCACCGGGCACGTGCCCGCGTTCAACTTTAATAGTTGATTTCTCATCAATCACTCAATGAAATTCAAATCTGAATACGGTTTTGCACTCGTAACAAAAAAAATACATAAGATAAACTCATCAATCAAATGTTTTCATGAAGATTTTATAGCTAATTGCTAAAAAACTGATAAGTAGATCAAATGACTATCAACATCATACATAAAACTAGTCAAACATTTTCTAAAATTATGTCTCAATCAACAATAGTTATAGTTATATTTTTCAAAAAAATTGACCCATTTTATAACGAGTTTTTCCATAAGAATAATTACCAAAACTTCCCCTGCAAGATAGCATAATTACAGCTTGCACCCCTCTTATTATGAAAATTACAAAAAACCTTCCCTCAATATTACAAAACATAACATTTTACCTCCCCTGAAGTTTACATTTCGTAACATCAGTGCACAAAATACCCCCCTTGGAAATGAGAGAATTTTCTGTGCGTGCAACGCACAGAAGAATTGTGCGGGACCTTTTTTTAGTTCAAAAATACAGTTGGATTTTCATTGATTGTAAAATCCAGTTGAATTTTAGTTCGAAAAATGGACTGGATTTTTAGTTCAAAAAAATATTTTTTTTACAGTTGGATTTTCACCCCAAAATATAGTCATATGAGTACTTAAAATGAGCGTAAAAATGCATAGTTCAATATTTCGTGATTTATTTTGTGAAAAAATAGAAGACATGAGAAATTTGAATTTTCCCCACAGTCCTCCCCGTGCGTTTAACGCACGGAAAATTTCCGCCTTAAAAATGTACTCCTAGGTGGGTATTTTTGTGCATGGATGATAAGAAATGTGTATTTCAGGGGAGGTAAATGTAATGTTTTGTAACATTGAGAAGAGGTTTTTGTAATTTTCATAATAAGAGGAGTGCAGTCAGTAATTTTTCAATGTTAGAGGGGAGGTCTCAGTAAATGCCCCTATTTTTTAAATATATATATGTATACACGCACACACATATATATAGTGTTTTTCAGCAATGAGTGTGACTCTTTATTTTGCTCTCAATTTCTAAAATTTTGTTGTTAAAAATATTTGGATTTTTTAAAAAAATTGTGTTTTCTTGATTCTCTTAAGATAATAACTCCTACTTACTCGTACGAATGTTATAATCATTCGAGAAAAATTAATTTTTTACTTAGTGCCCGAGCTAAGTCAGAATCCTAGTTCCGCTACTGCAGTCGTTAGACTGCTAAATTTCCTCTGAATCAAATTGCACAGACCTGGCTTGAAGAAAACTGAAAGCCCAAAATCAGTTGCCTTGAGAGGGGCATCTTCAGCTTTGCTGAGCAAGAGGAAATTCTCTGGCTTGAGGTCCCTGTGCATCACTCCCATGGAGTGACACGTGTGCACAATCTGGACGATGGTCCTCAGCAAAGACGCCGCGGCCCTCTCCGTGTAGGTTCCCTTGGCGATGATCCGATCGAAAAGCTCGCCTCCGGCGCACAGCTCCATGACCAAGTGCACCGAGATCTTGTCCTCGTACGCCCCCTTGAGCTCGACGATATTGGGCTGCCCCGTGAGGTGGTACATGATTTGAACCTCGCGCCGCACGTCCTCGACGTCCCCGACGGTGCGGAGTTTGCGCTTGGCGATCGTCTTGCATGCCAATTGCACGCCGGTCGCCTTGTGGGTGCAGAGGTGGGTGACGCCGAATTGGCCTCGACCGAGCACTTTGCCGATGGTGTAGGTGACGCGGATATCCTCCATTGGCCGGCCGAGGACGGGGCCGATGGGGGCGGGCTTGGTGGGTTTCATGACGGGGGGAGGGGCAGGGGTGGGTGACTTGGGGAAGGAAGGGTTTGAGTTATTGGGGGAGAAATTGGCGACCGCAGCAATGGGGGCGGCGGGTTCCGGCGGAGCCGGGGATCGGCGGGAATTGGAGAAGCAGTTTCCCATCGAAGGCGGCGGCGTGGGGGCGAAAGCCGGAGCGGGGAGGGGGGTTGCATGAATTGTCGAGCGGGGAGAAGGGGGGCGAAAAGAACAGAGATTAGGGCTGTGTAAAAGAGTTAGGTGCTGATGGGGGTTGATTTGGACGGTGGGTAGAGTTTTGGGGAAAATGGAGGGGGACTGCAAATCTGTTGAGGAGGGAGGATTTGGAAGAGAGGTTTGGAGGAATTGGCGGGAAGCAACGGCTTTTTTCAGAGCTGAAGTTTTCTATTTATGAACCTTAAATATTGTTGGGACAGTTTTTTGAAAAAATATTTGGATGGATTATTTTATATGTACTTAAATTAAATTAATAAATGATTTGATGCTCTCCTTTGTTAAAAAAAAATGTTAAAAGCACCGCAAATTTCGTTATTTGCATCGCAAACTCGCTTAAATTTTGATTTAAAATACTCCCAAAATGAAGTGCGATTATGGGTTTGGAGTACTTTAGATAAATGTGAGGAATCAAAAATTTGTGAATATTTATTTACTATTAAAATAATTTGTGGAAAAATTTAGTCTTCTTTTTTTGTAGGGCATATAGAGAAGTTGAATATCAAGTAATGCAATGAGCCTAATAATAGTTCATACACACCTGTTTAAGGGCCAGCCAAATTTACTACATCATCGTTCATATGTTTGTGTAAATGCCAATTTTCTGTAGCTGCTTCTTGATACCTTAACCACGGAGAGTATATAGGTGGAAGTGGACATCCTTCTTTCATTGGCAAATGAATGAAATGAATACCATTGACAAAGCCAATAAAATTATCTTCAGTATTTCTGAAGGTACAGAATGTAATGATAGGAATGTAAATGACTGATATTCCTTGCACACTTGTAGTCAGTTCTGACCCACTTTTAAAGCATGTCCTATAACTCTGTAGCTGCAATGTCCATCACCTACCATATCTGTTGCATCACATATATGTTTAGAAATGTATGAAGGCATCTTTTTCTCATTTCAATTCATTTTTTTGAATAGCCAATGATGTATTATATTTTTAAAGTATCTCATCCAACTCTACTTGTATGTCATGTGAAGCGAGGTGGAAGCTGGGGCGAGGGTAGGGTTTCAGATTTCGGGAGAAAATAGGAGCGGGGTGTGCGCTTAAGTTTAATATGGATGAGATTGGAAAAAAGTAGTGGTATTGTTTATTTTAAGAGTTTGGTGTGCACATAGCCAAAAGTGGCATGCACGTAACAACGTCCTTTACTTTAAGAGTTTGGTGTGCAAATATCCAAAAGTGGTGTGCACGTAACAACACCCTAAATTTAACTTTTGTTTAAGCTTGATGGGTTCCCCGTGAGATTTCCCGAACCAAGCCAAAGGAACCGAGGGAACCGAGCGACCTCGCAAGCGTAACCATGCATGTGCAAGCGCGCGCCTCCACGCACGCTAGAGCACGCCAGCGGCCGCCGTCAGTCGGCGGCGGCCGCCGCCGCCACCGGGCTACCCGGACTGCCCGGGGGGCATGTTTGTCATTTTCATGAAAATTGGTGATATAGGTGACCGAAACGGAGCGACGTCATTTGTCATCTCAAAATCCGCTCGAGCGCAATTACAAGCATGTTCCTCCAGAAAACTATAAAAGAGCCCCTAGACCCTCATTTGAAAACAAGCAGCTCAAGAGACTAGAGAGAGCTCCGAGTTTTTTCGGCGAGAACGTGGGACTTAGATCCTTTCTCCACTAGTATTTTACTTTACTCCCTCTCTAGCGTGCATAACGCCCCACGATCACTTGGATGCTTTTGTGAGCCCGGGAGAAAACGCTGGAATTCGCTTCCGCGGATGCTGGCGTGAAGGCTTCACAAGGCTTTAAGGACTTGACATTCTTCTCTGCGTGAGCGCTCTCATCAAGACTCCAACTCTACAAGAGTGTTCTCATCAAAGCTCCGAGGACTTAGCATTTTTTCCCACCGGAGCGCTCTCATCAAGGTTCTGAGGACTTAATTTTGTTTTTGCTGCTTTTGTATTAAAATCTTTTAACAGAGAGGTGTCTTATCACCCTCCGAGAAAACTACTGAAACTTGCAAAGTCAAAGAAAAATAGTGGATTTTGGCCCAACACAGATCCGGCCACGTGATTTTTCACCCTTTCGGGTTTTTCACGGTAAAAATGCTTTTTATCATTATTGTGGGGTTTTCATTGACTGTTTGCGCGCCCGGTTCAACTACGGAGTAAGGTTGTCCGATTCTCTGGACCGGGGAAAAACTGGGTGACCCGCAACAAAGCTTAATTAAATCTTTGTTGCAGGTCACCCAGTTTTCCTCCAGTTCAGAGAATCGGACCGACTTAGCCGGAGTCAAATCTGACGTTCAAACAGTCAAAAGTAAACCAAACAGCAATGACCCAAAAACGTTTTAGCCTGAAAAATCGAGAAAGTGTGAAAAATCATGTGGTCGGATCATCGTCGAGCCAAATTCCACTATATTTTTTGAGGTACAAGAGTTTGAGCTCTCAGGAGGGTGTAGATCATATCTCCATTTACATGCTTTGAAGGCAGAGAAAAGACAAAAAAAACTAAGTCTTAGAGGGTCCACGAGAAGCGTCCTTCAATTCCTTTGTTGGTGTCTGTGAGAGTGTCCACTGGAGTCTTGAGCGTGAGCAGACTTGAAAGAGAGCCAAGTGATTTCAGAGCGAAGGAGCGATCTAAGTCCCACCACCTCACCAGAAAATCTCTAAGCTCTCTCAAAGATACGATGTGTTTTAGCGTGTGAAATCCGAAAAGTATGAAAAACCACGTGATCAAATCTGTGTCGGGCCAAAATCCACAGATTCCTTGAGGTTACAATTCCCAGGAAGGTGACACGTCACCTCTCCATTTACAAACTTTAAAGACAGAGAAAAGAGGAAAAAACCAAGTCTTAGAGCGTTCACTTGAAGCAGTCTTCAGTTCCTTGTTTGGTGCCTGCAGGAGTGACCATTGGAGCCTAAAGTGTGAAAATTTGAGAGGGAGCCGAGTGATTTCAGAGCGAAGGAGTAATCTAAGTCCTATCTACTCACCAAAAATCCTATGAGCTCTCTCTTGTCTCTCTGATTGTTTGTCTTCAAATGAATGCATGAGAGTCTTTTTATAGTTTTCTTGAAGAGTCACATTGATGATTGCGTCCGGATAAACACAGAGATGAGTGACGAATGATGTTGTTTGATTGCGATTATCTGGATCACTAATTTCTCAACAATGACTAACATGCTCCCCAAAGTTAAAAATTAAGGGGGGATAACAACTACATATATTTTGTAAATAAAATTATAAATTAAAGTAACATATAAAAAATACAAAAATTATAAAGAATGAAGAAAATTGAACCATCAATATTTCACCAAAATTTATAAGAATACTTAAGAATAAGTTTTGAATATTTAGGCTTTGTTTTGGGGAGACTTATTTTCACCGATCAAACAGTTACGACCTCGTGAATCTGACTTTAATTGAAAATGTTCAAATTTAAGAATCTATTTTTCTTTTTTTTAATTGAAAACAAGTCATTAATTAACAAATTAATCTCATTGAAATTTCTGCCTTTTACAATTCCGAATCAAACTCGATTCCAAAGAAGCATCATCTGCCCTAATCGACATCGGAGGAACCAGAAAAGGCATCGCCGGCGGCGGATTCCTCCACCGGGGAAGCGATCCGGCAACAAACAGGGTTTCGAGAATCGGCCCCGCGTCGACGACGGCTTCCAGCAGCCGCCCTTTCACCGGCAGTGGCTTCTTCCCAAGCCGATCGAAAACCATCCTCATCGCATCGTCTTCGTCGCCACCGGCGGCGACGCCACCAATCTCCGGCGAGATCAAGCCATTGCCGGAATCCGCAAAGTTTGCGATCGATAGATCGGGGGAAATCGCCGATTCGTCGACGACGGTCAGGGACGAGGCGCGGGATTGGGCGGATCCGGTGATGGTTGAGGAGGCGGGGGCTTGTGAGGGAGCAACGGGAAATAGTTCGCCGGAGTTGGGCGCCGGCGCCGGAAATTTGTTGAGAAGCATTTGCAGCCGGTGCCTGGTTTCATCTCTTTCCTGATTGGCTTCCTTCACTAAATAAATCAGCTGGTTGATGCTGTCTTCTTTTTTCCTTAATTCTTCCCTTGAATTATTTCTCAGTTCTTCAAGCTCACAAATGGTTGCCCATAGTTTGTTCTTCAGCTCCTCAATGGTCTGTTAATTAATTTACAGGCAAAAAATAATAATACTATAATCAGCTAAAACATTCCAAAAAATCACAGAAAAATGGGTCTACCTCATTCAGTAGAAAAACACTCCGCTCTTGTAATTAGGTTTATAAAGTTAGAGAAATAAAAAGTTCGAGTGTTTTTGTGTTGAGTGGTTAATTATCGAAAAAAGCAGAAAAAGCAATTCAAAATAATGCTGAAAAAAGGGGAATAGAACTATATGCAGGCTGACTTCGGCTACATGCAGACCGCACAATTTCATAATGGACGTATATCGGTTCATGGCTTCCAATGATTTTTTAAAATTTGACTTGCTTTTATCTTTGAACTGCACATAGTCAAAAATAAACTGCATATAACATCATCAAAAAAAAGTGAGACCAAAGGAAAAAATATAGATTGGTTGTAATTAATATTATCTCCTCTTGGAAAAATAGAAATTACTCGGAACTCGGTTGCCCATGCACTTATGATACTTAACGAATGACGGTTTAACCCATGCACTTATGATTGTCACCACCTTGAAAAACAAAGCCTAATACTGAAAGAAGAGAAACCAAAAGTAAAATATATATAGATTTGAGGTTACTATTTGTTTTGTTTTAGGGTTGGATGTGTGTCTTTATCTGTCGATCGCGAGAACTTCAGGGCTGAAAACGCGTGCAATGGGGCTTTTTTGACGGATGAGGTTTCCGTCGATTATTTAGCAAACAGTTTTTGTAATCGTGGTTGTGTTTATCGAAGTTGGGCCGGGCAAAATAAGCATTGACAAATAGTCATTTATCTCCTCTTGGAACAATAGAAGTTGTGGGTCACTAGATTACCCTTCTTGATGAATGGGCTTTAGGGTAGAGTTGCTGAAGTTGTAGAGGCTGCAAAGTTTGATTTAGTTTATTTTGAGGATTGGTTCTTTTATTTTATCTAAATGTGCATAATTTTTTGATTAAAAAAATTTATTTTTTGACACTTTGCAATTCTGAAATACGGATTTGTGACACTTTGCATTTCAAATCTTTAAAATTGACACTTTATACCTCCCTCAATTACCAATTTTAACACTTTGCACGTCCACACCGAAATTTCATGAGTATTTAGCTCCGGTTTCCATGTTTGATGTTTTTTTATCAGAACACGGCATGGGGAAGAAGAACCCAGCAGAAATTACTAATCAACTAGATGCATTAATCACGGACTGAATCAAATCGAATAGTTTTTCAATCGAATTCAAATTTGACATATAATGCAGGTTTCATACTCAGATTTGTTCAAATATTCAAGATTCATCATGAAATATTTAATTTATGTATTAATTTTATTTAAATATATATTTTAGTATTCACGAATTTTTGAAATGAGTATTAAATTCTTTCGATTCAAATTTAAAAATTATTTGAATTAATTTGAATTCGAATAAGTATTCAAATTCTAAAAATACAAAATTTCACAATTTCAATTTCAAATTATCGATGAACTATGCTATTTATCAACAAAATAAATAGCATTAATAATCCTTCAAACAAGTATAGCTTTATAGTATTTTTTATTAAAAAAATTAGTTACTTGCGATATTAAGTTATTAACAGCATTAATAAATATATCACAGATTAAAAAAAATACAGCGGTTTGGTTCGAACAGAGCAATGCTCTGCTTTCAAACCTTAGATACCGATGGCCGGCTGTATTCGGCGGCCACCAAGCTCCTCCGCCGGCGGCGGCGGCGGTTGCCCGGAAAAGGCACCACCATCCATTATGGGAATAGAATAAGATAGAGATAGAGAGAGAGAGAGAGATAGAGAGAGAAACCTCTTCGTAGCCCCAAAGACTGATGGAAGAAAAGGTTTCCATGCTTTCCAGCTCTAAGCCTTTCCGTACATGAAGAGAGAGAGAGCGAGAGAGAGAGAGAGACCGCCGGAGCTCTGCTTTTACGGGACCTGGTTGCTCTTTATACAGGGAGGGAGTATTGCTATAAATAGCAATACTAATTAATATATATATATATATCATTAATAAAAAAAGAAAATAATCAAATATAACTTTATTATTATTATTATTATTAGGATTAATATTATTATTCATTTAATCTGAACGTGATAATAATAATAAAAAAAGGGAAAAAAAATACTCCTTTGTTAAAGATTAGCTTTCCAATTTTGCTCGTCATTATTAAAGAAATTTCTATTTTTAAAATTATTTTTTTATTAAAAAAATATGTTCTTGCAAAGTTTTTTAACTACGTTAAAAAATGTGTTCTCCTCGTAGCTCGCAACTCCCGTGCATGCTACAAAAATGAGTGACGAGCGTAGTATAACACTCAAGGATTTGTAAGCGGTGGGAGCACTGTCCCGCCGTGATAATGTCGTGGCCGAGATAATGTCAAGGGAAAATATTGTCGCGACAACCGTAGGGGCAGAGCCCCTTGTCTCTCACTCTTATATATTTATGTGACAAAGGCAGAGAAAATTCTACTATGATTGGTTGTAACCCTAGCTGTGAGCATATTAATTAGTGCGGCTATAAGAATTAGGAGCAATGTTTTGTTGCGTATCGTGCCGTGAATTTTTAATAGTGCATTATTTGAAATTCAAAAATATAATAATATTTTGTACTGTTCAATTCTGTGTGAACTTGCCTTAATAAAACTAATTTGAATTCTTGTTATAATTTTTCAAATTTCTTGAGAAAAATATGGTAATTATTTTAAGTGTTTTAATTTTATTTTGAGAAGCGGCTCTCTTTCCAAATATGATTTTTTGTTATTAAATTTTTTTCCTTAAACACTGCTTATCAAATTTGTGTGGATATCTAATTAAGGAAATATTGTAATATTTGTTAATTACTCACAGACGATCACATTATATATAACTTGACAAGATATTCTTGGGGTGTGTTGACGCACGTGACTGCCGACGATGGCCGGACTAGCTGCCGGCGAGTTGGAAGGGATGGGTGAATAGCGGCCGGAGAATGTCAAAGTGAACGCTGGCAAGGTGGAATGAGGTTACTGGTTAGCAGAATAATTCTGTGCAATGCATATAAAAGATTTTGTAGAATATATATTTTTAGCGTGTAATATAACTGCAACGTAAAATAAAGTTATGCATGCCCTGTATTTTCAGTTGTAAAATAGAATTGTTTTCTTACAAGCGTATTTTTAACTCGAAATATATGTATATGACTATTTAAAATGATCATAAAAATGTATTGATTTATATTACATAATTTATTTTGCGAAAACAAAAAACAAAAATGATAAAAATTGAATTTACGCACGGTTCTCTAAATACGATGAACGTATAGAAAAATTGGCTCACAGGTTGGAATGTGAAGATGGAGAGGGATGTTGGGATTTCCGATCGCGGAAGCGCAATTGATGGGTTCCACCATCATTTATAGAGACCCTCCCCCATGATCTCCTACCAAAAAGGAGTTCATGGGGTTGACTAAGTCAATCCCACCCCACGTACACTTATGAGGAGGAAATTATAGGGGTAGGACCCACTTCTTCTCCCCATGTAGGAGAACCGACAGCCTGGCCGCAGCAGGCCGCGGCCAGGCCATGGTAGGCCGTTGTCGGCCTAACCGCTGCCGGCCGGGACGCCAAGCCGCCAAGCCGCAGCCAGGCTGCGGCAGGCCGTTGCCGGCCAGACCGCCAGCCCGGCAGGCCGCGGCTGGGGCGCGGCAAGCCGCTGCCGGCCTAGCCGCCAGCTCGGCCCCGCCGCGGCCAGTCTGGCCCCGCTGTGGCCGGCATGAACGGCAGCCAGGCCGCCGCCCCTTGAAGCGGCAGGTTGTCGGCCTTGCCGAGACAGCCCACGACCAGGCCCCGGCCAGGCCGCCGCTGGCCAGGCCCCCTGCCCAGCCGCGTTGCGGCCGGCCTGACGGGCCTTGGCGCAGCAGACCGCGGCCGGCCTGACGGGCCTTGGCGCAGCAGATCGCGACCGGCCTGACGGGCCTTACCGCAGCAGACCGCGGCCGGCCTGACCGGCCTTGCCGCAGCAGACCGCGGCCGGCCTGACCGGCCTTGCCGCAGCAGACCGCGGCCGGCCTGACCGGCCTTGCCGCAGCAGACCGCGGCCGGCCTGACCGGCCTTGCCGCAGCAGACCGCGGCCTAGCCGCGGCAGGACGCCGTAGTCGCCGGCCACCAGGCCGCCGCCGCCGCCGCCCACCGCTAGTCCTCCGCCGCCGCAGCCGGCAGCCCGACCAGCCGCCTCCGCCGCCATAGCCGACAGCCCGACCAGCTGCCTCCGCCGCCGTGACACCCCGTCGTCGTGGACGGCATGCCCACCGTCCGATCGGTGGGAGTCCCTCCTCGCCATCTGATCAGGGGGGTAACCACCCACTAACCCACTGCGTTAGTGGTGGTACCCGCCATGAACCTCCCCCGGAGGCTATAAAAGGAGCCTCAGGGTCTCTCTCATTCCTCACTTTTCTTCTCCCGATCATCTTCTTCCTCGAGTGATAGCTCTGCCGGCCTCCTCCCTCGAGTCAGCCTCCAGCCGCCACAAACCACCAACGGCTACTAGAGGCCACCAGCAACCACCAGCGCACCACCAGCCCGTCGCCATCAGAAAAACGTCCAAGTCCCAGAGCAAACCCAAGGAAGAAGGCGACTCCTGCAAGCAAGCACGTGTCGCCCCCAGCACCAGAGCACCGAGGCCATCCCACGCATTTCAGCGTCCAAGTCATTCCCGCGGCGCAGTCTGTTGCCCACGAGGAATCGCAGTCTTACTCTCTCACCCCCGAGCGGTAACGGGAGCGGCCTGTCGTACCGATTCACCAACACTGTAATCGCTAGAAGCTAGTGGACTTTGACCGGCACAGTCCCGGTCACGTGATTTTATACCCATTTGAGGGGTTTTCCACGTCATTACATCTTGTGTCAACCTCTCATTTTCAATTGACTGTGTGCGCGCTCGACAGCTCCGTGAGTTAAGGCGGTCCAAGTTAATCTGGTCCGATCGGGGCATCGAGTTAGTCCACAACAGCAATATCCAAGAACAACCAAATACAGAGTCACAAGAAAATACGTATTTTGCACAATTTTATTAGCACAATAAAATTAGTAACTACTCAAAATTAAGAAATACAAATCCAAAATTATGCTGCAGAAGAACTCGAACTACGAAAATCCGCAGGAATAATATGAACTTAATCCGAGAGAAGGTGATCTTTTAATCTGGGGGTGGGTCTTGGGACGTCAAGGCAATGCTCCGACGGTACAAGGTGTGGAAACTCGCCTTGCGGGCTGCCTCAACTCTCACACCTCTAGTGGATCACTCTGATCCCTCCTCGGCCTCCTACGTCGGCCTGATCCTCGCACTTGCCCTCATCCTTCGCTCCTGGTAGAACTTCTTCTATCCGCACCTCTTGACGGGGTCGCTACTACTGTGGGGCCTTCATTCTTGCCTGCTCATCTCCAAGAACTCCAGGCAGGTGGTCGTCGCGTGGCCTCCCTCCTAGTGGAAATCGCAGTAGGGCAGCTTCGCCCTGCCTTCCAATCTTCTCTTATGAACACCTCTCCTCCTCCTCCCCAAAGTTATCGTCGTAGCCTGATGCTGCTCGGGGAGAGGGGGTCTCTGTCCTTGCCTCCAGCCCTGGGGGTTAAACCGGCCTTGCCCCCCTGAATGGTTTCTCCCTTCATGGAAACCTCTTCCTTGTCCCCAGTCGTGCCACTCCTGTAGCCTCCAACCCAGCTGGTTATTCGGCTCCTAACGACCCCATATTGGTTGTTGTTGTTACTGCTCCTACTGTTTGGGCTCTCCCCTCCTCACCTCCATATTCCTACCTCCTCCTGTCTCTCTCGCCTCCTCTGCTGCCCACTTGGCTAAACTCTGGGCAAATGCCAGATTTGATGCTTCTCCTTCAATCTCCGTTGCCTCCCTCTCCATTAGCTCTTCGAAGGACAGTGGAGGCACCCGCTTTAACTCCATTATGAAGAACCCCTGTCCCAGCCTCAGAGTGAAGGCTATCATGAGGGTATGTCCAGGCATCTCCTGAAGTTGGAGAACCTCCTCTTGTAACCTGTCGATGTAACTTCCCAGCTTCTCCTTCACGCCCTGCTTGATGAGAAACAGGGACTCTGACTCCTTCTTCATTTTCTTTGAAGTTGAAAATCTCAGCAAGAACCCTCGACGCAAGTCCTCAAAGTAGTATATGTAGCTAGCGGGAAGCTGATGGAACCAATCACTTGTCTTCTCCTTGAAGGTTATGGCGAAGAGCTGACACTTGAAAGCATCTGACATCTGCCAGATCGAGACCACATCCTTGAACCACTGGATGTGCTAGACCGGATCATCCCTACCGGTATAGCAGGACATCTCTGGCTCACGGAACCCCTCTAGGACCTGGGCGGGTGCGACCAGCTCGCTAAAAGGACTCCCTCCCCCGTAGGGCGAGCTGGACGGTCTTGCACCTCTACCTCACCGACCCTACCCGCACTCGCCGAACTGGGGAACAACGTTCGCCCTAAGAGGTCTCGCTCGCTGCCCTCCCCCCGACCTCTTTCCCAGGTCGCTTGACGAGGGCATTTTCATCCAGAGACGGGGCAATAACTACTAGGATAGAGGGCGTCGAGCACTCGCAGCAAGCCGCGAGTGCGAAGAGCACTGGATCTCTGACTTCCTTCTTGAAGTCCTCGAACATTTCGAGGGTGGCCAGGGGAGGGGGAGGCGGCGAGTCGGCCGGGTCAGCTCCTTATCCTTCGCCTCCAGTCGTTGAGCTCACTAAGAATTTTCTGTGTTGGTCACACTCCACGCTCACCGCACCAAAATGTTGAAACCAGAAATTGGCTTCTGTGGAGTTCAGACCCTAAGAAGGGGTGACTGCACACTTACTTCTCCAAATGAGCCCGCTCAACCGGAAACTAAGGATTAGAGAATGACCCACGACTACAGCACGGAGGTTCCACCACACACCCGAAAGATCTTAGAGCGCTTCCCCTCTTTAGCCAATGTTGAGCTAAGGGCACCTCAAAAAGCACTACAAGACTAGAAAAAAGAGAGTCGCCCCTTCTGAGATACCCCTATGGGTCTATTTATAGATTTTTGTGTCTATCTTGCAAATAGCGCAACTCCGCCTTTTTGTTTTACTATACGCAACCTAAAGTGGGTCTGCCAATAGCCAAACTCCATTGTTTGAAGAGGCTATTGGCAAACCAAGTTACATTAAATACATGCTATTAGCACCCCCATATACGGGAGCGAGCGCAGTCCAGCTCGCTAATCCCCTAGACAGGCCGACCATGCCATCGCGGTTCGCCTGCCTCTCAGGCGAGCGCGAGCCGGTTTGCGGCTCGCTCGCCTCCTAGACGGGTGAGGGGCGGGTCCTGCGGCTCGCCCACCTGCTTTAGTGGATGCGGGTCGGCTGCCCCCGGCTCGCCCGCTTGCCGAGCTGATGGGGCTGGTTGCCCCGACTCTCCCGCCTGCCGAGCTGATGGGGTTGGTTGCCCCGGATCGCCTGCCTGCTTGTGAAGGAAGTGGTGTTTTGAAAGTTATCTTTTACTTATGTTCATGTTTTAGAATGTTGTAACATTTTGTTCCTTGATTATATGACTTGTATCATGTAAGGTTTGGGAAGATGCGTTTGGTCTTGATCCATAGAACCATGGTTTTTTATTAAGTCATGTAATCTTAAGTTATCCTCACAATCGTGGTAATCAAAGAGTAACATTGATTGCCGAGTTAAGATTGTCATATCGATTGAAGTACATTTGAGTTCTATAAATGTTGATAAATGATTATCGTTTAATCATATGAGTGTGTATGCGTGTGATTTCATACACATTGAGAGTGACCTATTTTATGTTGTAGCATTATGTGGAATGTGTTAAGTGTCAATAATGTTTACAACGCGTCTATTAAGTTGGAAATACAAGATGTGTAGATTTAGTGTGTCATTGTGGGCAACGTGATTATAGTTGAAAACCATCCTCTGATAATGATAAATACTATGATTCGTTGTTCATATTTACGCGTAAGAAATGTGCACATCGAAATATCATTTTGTCCCCAAATTATTTTGGTAATGATATAGTCGGGTCCCTTGGCCGAGCGAGGTTGTATAGCATGCATTATAACTAACGTAGTTATAAATACAACTCACTTGTGAGACCAAGAAAGACAAATATAGTGCGAAATGACACAGTCCCAGTTTGCACAATATTTATGATATCATGTGACAAAGAAATAGACGCAAGTCATTCATTGCGTTACCTAGTTACCATGTTGTTGGGGCGACTATAATGCAGTGATAAAACCTCTTATAGTCCATAATATATGATGTTATATTATAGCCTTGACGACATGGTTCCTCTTTAAGGTCGCACCAAATGAACGGGAACAGCATCCGTTCGGCTTATTTGGGGTATTTGATTTTATGGAACATTTAATCTAAGTACTATAGTAAGTACGAACGTCTAATGTCGTGAATCGACATGCTTAGATAGAATTCCTGTGCGACTATCAAAGAGAAATAATTATGACAGAGCGAGTCGTCGTATTTATTTTGATAGGAGTGCACAGTATTTTAGAGTTATGAGATTATATATATATGTGGCATGTATATGTACATAAAGTGTACACACATACAAAATATATATAAATATATATATATATATATATAAAAGTTATATATAAACATATGTATGTAAGTATTTATATATATAAAGTATATATATGTAAATATATATATAAATATATGTATATAATATATATATAGACAGATATATAAGTTTATATATAGAAAACCAAAAAGAGAGAGAGCAGTTCACGGGTTTTTTCTAAACCTAGCCGCAAGAACAGGAAAAAAAGGGATTTGCGATCTGGAGCTTTTGCCGCCGCCATCGCAGTCCGCCCCTCCGTCGCCGGGCTAGCTTGCCGCCTCAAAGCCTCGCAGCCCCTGCCCCGTTGTCGGGCAAGTTTGCCGCTGCCATCACCCCGCTGCTCGCCGACCCTAGGTGTTCCTTCCCGGTCGGTCGCGGCTTGTATGATGTCGTGAGTCTGCTCCTCCTCCACAGCGATTTTAGATCCTTCTTCACTTTTCTCTTCCTTACCCGACGACTAGTGTGGTTCGGCCACTTGGAGTCATCGGTGCAAGAGGAGAGAAGTTCTAAGCTAGTGTTTCTATTCCCCGTCAACGGAATAGAAATTTGTCGCTGTTCGGGTTCAAGGTGAACCAAGAGATGAGGCGATCAGCCTCATTATTTCGGTGGGATCGCTATCATCTTCTCCGGCGCGTCTTCCTCTTTCGCCTAGAGATTGTTCTCTAGAGGTATAATTTTCTAACGCATGTGATGGATTAGATGTGATGAGTTAGGTTTTATGTTTGTTAAGCCTGTTTTGCATTGCTTTGAGATATCCGATCCCTGTGTATTGTATGGTGTTTGAGAATTTTTTTTAAAAAAAAATTCGCCCCACCAATTTACGTGAAATCCTACAGTGGAATCAGAGCCAGGTTCTGATATCTCACTTCAATGTAACTCTTTAGTTGCTAGTTTTGGTGCCTAGTATCATGGTTTGGATTTGCTATGTCCTAGCTCTTATGATTCATATTGCGTAATCCACCCTAGTATGGATTATGAGGAGATTTTTTTTTTTTGGATTTAAAATGATCTAGATGAATCATGTAGGGTTGAGTACATGGGCTTATCCAATGTTAGGGTTCCGACTAGCGGGTTTTATTCCTTCTTTGACATTCTTTTTATTTTGCAAACTCTGGAATGTAATTGTTTGTGATGGTTGTATTTTAGAATGCCGTGAGTTAGCCTAATTTTGAAATTCTTCCATTCCTTGGTGGAATGCGAAGTGAAAAATTTAAGATGCTTTCCTCCTCATTTTATCCGCCTAAGCTAGTGATCCTGGAAGAGCATGAGTGTGATTCTAATCACTAGATATGGTGGAACATGTGTGAGCTTGGTATTAGGCCACAAGAGATTAAATCTGTGTGAGGCACAATTTACTCTTCTTGTGGGAATACTGTGTCCACACTAGTTGGCCAATAAAATGAGTTTTCTTAAACAAGATTTTCGAGATCTAGGCTTGAATATCTTGGGAAAAGGTTTTCATATTATTGTGTTTTATTATTCAGAACATGAAATAATATATTGTTCAAGAGTCATAAGGGTTAAGCTTTGCTTAAAGGTTATGATTGGTGCTTGTACCTACCTATACAAACGAATGGATGAGTCCGCTTGTTCGGAAAGGATCTTGTGCGATGCTGTGTTTATTTCTCTTGACATAGCAATAACAGTTTTTTATATGAACTTTAAGTAAAAATTTGTTTTCTCTTTTCTTTAGAATCATGTCAACTCTTCCAAATTTTCTGCGTTCCATGATTGATAAGAGTCCTCTTGCAAACAACGGTTCAAATTATTCTGATTGGATCCTCAAGTTGAACATCGTGTTGCGTTTGGAAAATCTCCAACAAGTTCTGGATGGCAAGTGCCTAGAAGCGAAGGAGAAAGACAAACCAACCGATGTTGAAAAGGAGGAACAAAAGAAATGGAATGAACAACAGCGTGCTGTGCAAACTTTGATCTTGGCTAGCATTGGCGATCAGTTGCAAAGGAAATTTCTTGATACTCCTGCAAAGGAAGTCATAGCGCAATTAGAGAATATGTTCACCGATAGTGCTCGGATTGTCCCCTAGGTTCCGATGCAGACTGGGCTGGCGAAGTGGTCAAAGTAGGAGTCGCAGGTACTCTTTATGATGTCCCTGGGATTGTAGCCAGGGATCGTTAAGGCTCCGCTAGTTGTAGTTTTCTCGCTTGCCCATCTGAGCTACATCCCCTTTTTTCACCATTACCAACTACCTAATCGGATCATCTCATTTCGTTTGCTGATAGGAGCATTCTACAGAAGGTAATTCAAGCTTGGATTCGATAGAAAGTCTAAAGACAAAGGACCTAATCTAATTTGCTTTCTTCGCATAGGCGCGTAGCGAAGAAGAATCTAGATCTTTATTATAGCAAGGTGCCCTTCATCTTTGCTTTGGCTACTCGTGCGAATTCCTTTCATTATCTCTGGGAAGACGCAAGAGCAGAAAGAGCGTTACGAGACCACCATAGCACTCACAAGGTGCAAGATTATGGAGGGTGAATCTGTCTCAGTGCACTTCCTAAAGGTGCAGGGCTATCTAGAGAAATTAGAGAAACTAAATTCTCAACTCCCCGATGACATAGTTGAGGATATCATATTGGGGTCACTTCCTTATTCCTATAAGGATTTCATTATGCACTACCATATGCGTGAAAGGAAGATGACCATGAATGAACTCCACAATGCCCTCAAAACTGCTGAGGTGGACATGGGCAAGACAAAGACTAATTCTATCTTGGCTGTTGCGTCAAGTAGCAAGAAGCCCTTTAAGAATAAAGACAAAAGGTGCAATCAAAAATGCAAGTAGAGGTTTCTCTTCGAAAGACAATAAGGGAGGAGCTCATGTGAGCAACTCCAAGGGAAGCAAGGTGAAGAACTCTCCTACAGATCTCACCGAGTGTTTCCATTGCCATGAAAAGGGACACTACAAGATGAACTGCCCCAAGTACAAACGGGACTTGGATGAAGGCAAGATTGAACGCAAGCGCCCTAAAGGTATATATGTTATTGAACTAAATTTAAACTTAACCACAACTATCCTTGATTGGGTAATTGATACCAGATCATGTGCTCACTTAGTTTCTAATGTGCAGTCACTAAGGGATAGAAGAACGCTCTCGAAAGGAGAGGTTGTGCTGAAGGTCGGGAATGGTGCAAGAATCTCTGCGGTTACAGTTGGCATCTTAGACCTTCGTTTATCTAGTGGTTTAGTTTTAATTTTGAAAAACGTTTATCATGTCCCTTCTATTTTGAGAAACACTGTTTCTGTATCATGTTTAGATGCAGAAGGTTTTCGTTTTGTGATTGTTAATCGCAAATGACAATTGAGAAGGACGGTTTATTTTATGCAAATGCTATTATTTCCAATGGTTTGTATTTGCTTAATATAGTTGAGGATAAATATGTAATGAATATTAATAACAAAAGACTCAAGATATCTCATATGAATGAGACACTCTTATGGCACCATCGTCTTGGTCACATAAACGAGAAACGCATAAGGAAATTGCATCAAACAAATCTTTTAAACTCATTTGATTTAGATGCAATTGGGACATGCGAATCATGTTTAGCTGGAAAAATGACCAAGACACTTTTCAGCAAGAAAGTGCAAGAGTGAATAACTTGTTGGAATTGATACATTCAGATGTATGCGGTCCAATGAGTACGAGCGCAAGAGAAGATTATAGGTACTTCATTACCTTCACGGATGATCATAGCCGATATGGCTATGTTTATCTCATGAGGCATAAAAGTGAATCCCTTGAAAAATTCAAGGAGTACAAAAATGAAGTAGAGAACCAACTTGATAAGAGAATTAAGATCTTGAGAACCGATCGCGGAGGTGAGTACATGAGCAACATGTTCACTACTTACCTGAAGGAGTGTGGTATTGTACCACAACTTACTCCACCTAGCACCCCGCAGTGGAATGGTGTCTCCGAAAGGAGAAATTGAACCCTGCTTGACATGGTCCGTTCCATAAAATGTCAGACCAATCTACCTTTATATTTTTGGGGTCACACACTTCTTTCTGCAACTCTCACTTTAAATATTGTTCCAACAAAATCTGTTGATAAAACTCCATATGATGCATAGTTTGGAAAACCGCCTAGTTTATCGTTCCTTAAGATTTAGGGTTGCGAGGCATATGTAAAACGTATGCAATCGACAAAGTTAGAACCCAAAGCGGACAACTGTTTTTTCATAGGATACCCTAGAGAAACCAAAGGGTATAGTTTTTGGCACAAGTCAACAAATATTATATTTGTAAAGAAAGGTGCTACATTCTTGGGGAAAGAGTTTCTTGAAAGAATGAAGGGATGTGATCGTAGGATAATACTTGAGGAAACTCAAGAGGACCTACAAGGATGTGATCATGATATGAATTTTGATATTCAAGATGACCACGAGCTATCACATATAGTTCCTTTGCTTAGTGGGAGTGTGGTCAATCCACCTACACAAATTCATGTTGAGGAGCTTCGCAATACGCCACCAGGCAATTGTTTGGCTCATGTGGAACATGAATTAATTCCACATGAGGTTTTAGAAGAAATTCGAGAGCCTCAAGGTGAACGGGATGAGCAAAGAGAACTCAAAAGGTCTAGCAAGGTAAAAAGAAAGCCCGACCTTTACATGGGTTTTCATGATGTATTGGTAATAGACACTGAAGATCCCCTGACCTATGAAGAAGCATTGGGAAGGAAAGATTCAGAGGCCTGGATAAAGGCCATGAGATTCGAAATGCAATCCATGTATGACAATCAAGTATGAGACTTGGTTGACTTTCCTGATGGAAAGAAAGTCATTCCCAACAAATGGATTTTCAAGAGGAAGATGGACATGAATGGGAACTTGACAACCTACAAAGCAAGGCTTGTAGCAAAAGGTTTTAGCCAAGTCCAAGGGATTGACTACGATGAAACCTTTTCGCCGGTTGTAATGTTCAAAACAATTCGGATCAAGTTGGCTATCGCCGCCTTCCATGATTATGAAATATGGCAGTTAGACATCAAAACAGCTTTCCTAAATGGAAAACTAGTTGAGGAGGTATACATGTTACAACCTCAAGGTTTTGAAACTCCGGAAAATATCGAGAAAGTATGTAGACTTCAGAGGGTCATTTATGGTTTGAAGCAAGCATCAAGGAGTTGGAACAAACGCTTTGACGATGAGGTTAAAACTCTCGGTTTTATTCAAAGCAAGGAAGAACCTTGTGTATACAAGAAGGTTAGTGGGAGTCACATCATATTTTTGATTTTGTACGTAGATGATATATTATTAATGGACAATCATATACTTATAATGGAATAAACAAGAGACTCGTTGAAAACTATCTTTTCAATGAAGAACATGGGACAAGCTCAATATATCTTGGGGATCAAGATATATAGGGATATGTCTTGAAGACTCATTGGCCTGAGTCAAAGTATTTACATTGACAAAGTCTTAGAAAGGTTTCATATGGAAAACTCTAAGAAGGGAAATGTGCCAATGAAGACATCTTTACTGTTGGGCAAGTCGCATTGTGCCTCCACGCACATGGACATTGAATACATGAAGAATGTCCTCTATGCTTCAGCCATAGGCTCCATCATGTATGCCATGACTTGTACAAGACCGGATGTTGCATATGCCCTGAGCATAACGAGCCGACATCAAGCTTCACCCGGTCCTAATCATTAGACCGCTGTCAAAAATATTCTTAGGTACCTGAAAAGGACCAAGAATAAGTTTTTTGTTTTTGGTGGGGATAAGGAACTAGTTGTAGAAGGCTACACGGATGCTAGTTTCATGACAGATCCGGATGACAGGAAATCTCAATCTGGGTTCGTTTTCCTTCTGAATGGTGGAGCCGTGAGTTGGCGCAGTTGGAAACAATCAACTACCGCTGACTCGACCACCGCGGTAGAAGTCATGGAAGCTGCGGAAGCTTGCAAAGAGGGAGTATGGATAAAGAAAATCCTCGAAGAACTTGGAATTGTTCCATCGAGTGAAGCCCCCTTGAAATTGTTTTGTGACAATAGTGCCTCCATTTCTCAAATCAAGGAGCCAAGCTCGCATCACAAGACAAAATACATGGATAAAAAGTATTTTGTAATGCGAGACTTCATCGAGGAAGGGAAGATTGCACTTTTATGGATAGACACTAACAGCAACACAGCTGATCCTTTCACCAAACCTTTATCTCAAGCTAAGGGCGAAATTCATTTCGAATCCATGGGGTTACGTGACCATGGAGAGTGGCTTGATAAATGATTTTAAGGTTGCTCATTTCTTTTGTAGTTTCTATAATTTAAGAAACTTTGAAAATAAGTGGGAGACTGAAGGAAGTGGTGTTTTGAAAGTTATCTTTTACTTATGTTCATGTTTTAGAATGTTGTAACATTTTGTTACTTGATTATATGATTTGTATCATGTAAGGTTTGTGAAGATGCACTTGGTCTTGAACCATAAAAGCATGATTTTTTATTAAGTCATGTAATCTTAAGTTATCCTCACAATCGTGATAATCAAAGAGGAACATTGATTGGCGAGTTAAGATTGTCATATCGATTGAAGTACATTTGAGTTCTATAAATGTTGATAAATGATTATCGTTTAATCATATGAGTGTGTATGCATGTGATTTCAAACACATTGAGAGTGACATATTTTATGTTGTAGCATTATGTGGAATGTGTTAAGTGTCAATAATGTTTACAACGTGTCTATTAAGTTGGAGATACAAGATATGTAGATTTAGCGTATCATTGTGGACAACGTGATTATAGTTGAAAACTATCCTCTGATAATGATAAATACTATGATTTGTTGTTCATACTTACGCGTAGGAAATGTGCACATCGAAATATCATTTTGTCCCCAAATTATTTTGGTAATGATATAGTCGGGCCCCTTGGCTGAGCGAGGTTGTATAGCATGCATTATAACTAACGTAGTTATAAATACAACTCACTTGTGAGACCAAGAAAGACAAAATATAGTGTGAAATGACACAGTCCCAGTTTGCACAATATTTATGATATCATGTGACAAAGAAATAGACGCAAGTCATTCATTGCGTTACCTAGTTACCATGTTGTTGGGGCGACTATAATGCAGTGATAAAGCCTCTTATAGTCCATAATATATGATGTTATATTATAGCCTTGACGACATGGTTCCTCTTTAAGGTCGCACCAAATGAACGGGAACAGCATCCGTTCGGCTTATTTGGGGTATTTGATTTTATGGAACATTTAATCTAAGTACTATAGTGTACAACCCTGTATCCCGCGAGTGGCCGACAGGAGTTGAACCGGCCGGCTCAGACCGCAATGTGAACCCAGCATGCCGAGCCCGAGCTCGGTAATAGCCGAGTCGAGCCCGAGCTCGGTAATAGCCGAGCCAAGCTCGGCGATAGTCAAGCCGAGCTCGACGATGGCCGAACGAAGCCCGGCATGCCAAGACCGAGCTCGGGTAAAGGAATAGGGCCCGATGGTAGTCGAACCAAGCTCGACGATCCCCATGCCGAGCTCAGCTTCTATTGGAGCTCGGCGATCGTCGTGCCAAGTCCGAGCTCGGCGGTACTCGGGCCGAGCTCAGCGATAGTCGAGCATAGCCTGCCGAGTACGTGCTCGCCTAGGCCCAGGGCGAGGCGAGTTAGGCCCCCTGCCGAGCGAGTGCTACCTCAGGTCCAGCTCGCATCTTGGCCATGACATACTTTTACCATGTTGCCCCCTTTGGTCTACCTGTAGTCCTCGAGAACAGTGAAGGTTGTATATTGGCATGCCATCTTTTCCTATAAATAGGACCCAAGGGGTACCTCAGAAGGCATGCTTACTAACTCTCCGGTCTACTAGCGCTTTCTGAGGTGCCTTAGCCTGGCACTTGGCTAAGGAGGGGAAGCGCTCTAAGATCTTCCGGGTGTGTGGTGGGACCTCCGCGCCGGGCCCTTGGTCTAGTCTTTGGTTCTTCTTTTTTCTTGTCATTTTCTTGCAGGAGCGAAGTAGGTGCGCGGCCACCCCTTCCCCAAGGGTCGAATTCCACAGAGACCGATTTTTCAGTTTCAACATTTTGGTGCGGTGAGCGTGGACAGTGGTCAGTAGAGAAAACCTTCTGCAGGCTCGATGACTGGAGAAGAAGGACAAGGATCAGGCAAGGGCAGCTCGCCACCCCTCCCCCACCCCCAGCGGCGAGCGTGCCGGCGGAGCTTAGGGAGGAGATCCTCGGGCTCGTCAGGACCGCCCTCGGCATGCGAGCTGAGAGTGCGACACCGGCGGTTCCGGTGGTCGCCGCTCCCGCACTCGGCGACGACGCGCCGCTCAGGCGACCAGGGAAGGAACCCGCCGAGAGAGGCGAGCGCGAGTTCCAGGGGCGAGTTCTGTTCCCCGGCTCGGCCGCCGAGTACCACTTCGGCGAGACTGCAGGGAGGGAGTTCCCGTCTCGCCCGGCTGAGGGGGGGAGCCCCTTCAGCGAGTTCGTTTCTTCAGCCCCAGTTCCCGAGGGGTTTCGCGAGCCAGAGATGACTTATTACTCCGGGAGAGGAGACCCGGTCCACCACATACAGTGGTTCGAGGACATGGTCTCTATTCGACAGATGTCAGACGGCTTCAAGTGCCGACTCTTCGCCATCACCCTCAGAGAAAAGGCGAGAGAGTGGTTCCACCAACTCCCGACCGGGTCCATCTACTGCTTTGAGGATCTGTGACGGGGTTTCATGCTGAGATTCACCACTTCTAAGAAGAGGAAGAAGGAGGCGGAGTCTTTGTTCCGCATCAAGCAGAGGGTGGGAGAGACCCTGGGAAGCTATCTGGACAGGTTCCAAGAGGAACTGTCCCAAGTTCAAGAGATGCCAGGGCACACCATGATGGTGGCCTTCACCCTGGGTCTCCAATCCGGGTTCTTCGCGATGGAACTGAAGAGATCACCTCCAGTGTCTTTTGAAGCACTCCTGGAGAGAGCGGCCAGGGAGGCCGATATGGAGGCAGCATATCCATAGTTTGCGCGAAGGCTGGCCAAGTGGGCCGTGGAGGAGGAGAGGCCAAGGGGTGGCCGAATTCAGGAGGAGAGGAGGGCTGAACCTCGGCAAAGGGAACAGCCACAGCAACAGCCGCAACCCAGGTGGGTGCGTCCGGAGTAGACCCACCGTTTGGGATGGAGGCCCGAGTGGCAAGACCAGGCACCACGAAGAGGTTATCAGGGAGGAGATAACCGCCAGGGTGGCCGAGGGCAGTACAACCCCCAGGGGGGTAGGCAGGGTCAGAGACCCCCTCTCCCCGACCAGGAGGAGGCAATGGCAATTGCCATGAGGGGGAGGAGGAGAGGACAGCCGAGGAGAAGGAGGGAGGTCAGGGTGGACCTGCCCTATTGTGACTTTCATCAGGAAGAGGGGCACCTCACATCCACGTGTCCGGAGTTCCTCGAGATGAGAGGGAGAAGGGAGCAGCAACAGCAAGACCATCAGGAAGTCCGGATAGAGGAGATCCGGCCTCGGGAGGAGGGGGATCGGTGCGAAGACCGGGTTGATGTGGGCACCCGAGGAAGGATCGGAGCGATCCACGGGGGGGCCGGGATCGAGGCTTCCCATAAGTCAAGCCTCCACACTATGTACCGAAGGAGCGTTGGCTCCACATCCCAGTCCCCTCCCCCGGAGGAGAAAATCACCTTCTCCAGAGAGGACTTGTCGGGTCACGAGGACCCCTTTTGCGATGCACTGGTCATCCAGACAGCCATCGAGGATTTCACTGTCTCCCGGATCCTTGTGGACAATGGAAGTTCGGTCAACGTCATCTTCAAGAAGGCTTTCGATGCGATGAAGGTAGAGGTCAGGAGGGTGTTAGCCTCGGACGGGCCCCTGTTCGGCTTCTCGGGAGAGAGGAAAGAAGTCGAGGGAGGAGTGGGACTCCATGTCACTCTGGGGGGGCAGTCACGCAATTGCAAGTTTGTCATCGTGGACGCTCCTAGCAGCTACAGTGCCATCTTCGGGAGACCCCTCATCAGTGCCTTCCGCTGCGTCCCCTCATCCTTCCACCAGTGTCTAAAGCTCAACGTCGAGGGGGTCCAGATCCGGGTCCGAGGAGACCCTAAGGAGGCAAGGGAGTGCTACGTCTCGGCAGTAAACTCCATCTCTTGGTTGGAGGGGGCCGAGGAGATGGGGCGGAGGTTGGAGGAGGAGAAGCGGGAAGCTGACAAAGAGATATTGGAGGTGGAGTATCGCGCTCGGGAGGAGGTCACGGAAGAGACTCGGGAGTCGGCCGAGGCTATGGCCGTCGAAGAGGCTGAGGAAGAGGTCCTCGCCCCCGGAAGGGGAGGTATCGAGGAATGGGAGGAGCAGTCCCGTCTGGAGGCAGCAAAAGAGGTGGAGGAGATGGAGGTCCTCACCATTGGAGGCAGGGTGGAGAAGGTCCGCGTCAGCGGAGGCCTGACCCCGGAAGCTCAAGGCAGGATGCTGGAGTGCATCCAGAGGAACGTGGACATCTTCGCCTGGAGCGCCGCGGAGATGCCAGGGATCGACCCCGACGTGGCCTGCCATCGCCTCAACCTGGACCCGGAGGCTCCCCCCATCCAGCAGAAAAAAAGATCCATCACGGACAAGCTCGCCGAGTCAATCAGGGAGGAAGTCGCCAAGCTCCTCGAGGCTGGCTTCATATCTGAAATCCAATATCCCGGCTGGGTCTCCAACGTTGTAATGGTTAAAAAAAGAGACGGCCGGTGGAGGATGTGTATCGACTTTTCTCTTCTTAATAAATCATGCCCGAAAGATTGTTATCCTTTGCCTCGGATCGACGCGCTGGTTGACTCAGCCGTCGGTTTCCCTGTAATGAGTTTTCTGGATGCTTTTTCAGGTTATCACCAAATCAGAATGCACCCCCCTGACGTCAAAGATGTCTCATTCATCACGGGAGACGGATGTTATTGTTACAAAATGATGCCCTTTGGGCTAAAGAATGCGGGGGCCACCTATCAAAAAATGATGGACAGGGTCTTCCGAGAGCAGAAGGGGAGGAATCTCGAAGTATACGTGGATGACCTCATGGTCAAGAGCTTGGATGTCGACTCCCACATCCAGGACTTGGAAGAGACTTTCGCCACTCTCCGCAAGTTTAAGATGAGGCTGAACCTCTTGAAGTGTGTCTTCGGGGCAAGTCGAGGAAAGTTCCTAGGGCATCTTCTCACCCCCGCCGGTGTAGAACCTAATCCAGATAAGGTGAGAGCAATCATGGAACTAAGGTCACCACAAAATACCAAGGAAGTACAGCAACTAATAGGGAAGTTGGCGGGGTTGAGTAGATTCCTCTCCCGGGCCGGGGAGAGATGCTCCTCGTTTTTCAAAACCTTGAGAGGGGGTCGAAAGTTTGAATGGACCTCGGAGTGCAAGGAGGCATTCCAGGCTTTAAAGAAACAGCTGACTCAGGCCCCCCTGCTCCAAGGACCCAAGGAAGGGGAAGACTTATTCCTATATCTAGGGGTCGGGGCTGAAGCCTTGAGTTCGGTTTTGGTTCGGGAAGAAGGGAAGAGGCAACTCCCTGTCTATTATGTGAGTCGGATACTGAAGAGGGCCGAGCTCCGCTACCCCATCCTGGAAAAGCTGGCCTTCGCCTTAATCATCTCAGCCCGGAGGCTCCGACCCTATTTCCAGGCACACTCAATTCGAGTAGTGACTGACCACCCCCTGCGCAACATTTTCAAGGGGGTAGAGCATTCAGGTAGGTTGGCCAAATGGTCGGTGGAACTGAGCGAGTTCGACATCTCCTTCGTCCCCGCCTCTCAATCAAGGCCCAAGCTATGGCTGACTTCCTGGCAGAGTATGTGGTCGAGGTGGCGGAGGAGAAACTCACTCGCCCTCTCCCCTGGAAAGTCAGGGTGGACGGTGCCTCGGGGAAGCATTCTTTAGGGGTTGGGGTCATCTTGGAAAGCCCCCAGGGGGTAAGGATCGAGCAAACTGTGGTAGTGCACTTCCCTATCACCAATAATCAAGCCGAATACGAAGCCGCAATCGCAGGTCTGCGCCTGGCAAGAGACTTGGGGGTGCATGACGTGGAGGTCCTCACCGACTCCATGGTGGTGGCTTCCCAGGTCAAGGGGGAGTTTGAGGCGAGGGAGCCCACCCTGCAGCTCTATTTGACGAAGGTAAGGGGAGTCATTGGGACCTTCCAGACCTTCTCAATCAAGCACGTGCCGCGAGGGGAAAACGAGCCAGTCGACCAGCTAGCAAAGCACGGCCCCCGGATGGGAGGCACCATTACGGATCTCTTCCGACCTTCCATCGAGGAGGGGGAACTAATGGAAGTAGAACATCACCCCTCATGGATGGATCCCTTCGTCACCTTTTTGTCCACCGGAGAGTGCCCGGAGGGAATGGACCGAAGAGGGCTCAAGCACAAGGCGGCGTACTACCTCCTACGTGAGGGGCAGTTGTACCGCAAAACCCTCTCAGGGATGTTGGCCCGTTGCGTGGCCGAAAGGGAGGTGCATAAAATTTTGGAGGAGGTCCATTCCGGAAAATGTGGAAGTCATTCGGGGAGTCGGACCCTGGAAGGGAGAATCGTCAGGCAAGGGTACTTCTGGCCCACCCTCGGTCAGGATGCAGCCGAATTCGCAAAAAAATGTCATAAGTGCCAACTCTATGCCCCGCTCCAGCTCCAGTCGGCTCAGAGGTTAAGAAGCATCATGGCACCATGGCCCTTTGCCATATGGGGACTGGACCTCGTAGGACCTTTCCCTCAGGCCAGCGGGCAGAGGAGGTTCCTGTTGGTCATGGTCGATTATTTTTCTAAGTGGATGGAGGTGAAGGCTCTAGCTAAGGTAACCTCTCAGGTGGTCAGGAACTTTATCTGGGGAGAGACCATCTGCAGGCATGGGCTGCCACAGGCTATCGTCACGGATAACGGACCTCAGTTCGCCAGCACGGAGTTCATTCGCTTCTGCGAACAGCTGGGGATTGACCTTCGGTTTGCTTCTGTCCATCACCCTAGGAGCAACGGGCAGGTGGAAGCGGCCAACAAAATCATCGTGAACCTCTTAAAAAAGAAAGTGGAAAATTTGAGGGGAAGTTGGGTGGAACAGCTTCCATCAGTCCTCTGGGCCTTGAGGACCACCCCCAATACGGCCACAGGGGAGACACCTTTCAAACTCTCTCACGGCTGCGAGGCCGTTCTACCTATCGAATTCGAGGTCCAGACACCTCGGGTCGTCGAGGCAGGAGCTGGAAGGGAAGAATGGAGGTCAGAGAATGAGGAGGAGCTTAGACTCTCCCTTGATATGGTGGAAGAACTACGCGACTTGTCCGTCGTCAGGCAGGAGGAGGCCAAGCGAAGGATGGCCAAGTATTTCGACAAACACGTCCGTATCAAGCAGTTCATGGAGGGGGATCTTGTATTGAAAAAAGTGGACGCGGCAAGGAGATCAGCCGCTGTGGGAAAACTCCACCCCAATTGGGAGGGCCCCTACATTGTGCAGGAGGTCTTGAAATCAGGGGGGTATCGCCTCTAAGATGTAAAAGGGGATACCCTCAGCCACACTTGGAGTGGCGACGATCTGAAACGTTTCTATCCTTGAAAATATTGTAGATATCTTGGCCTCATGAATAAAAACGAATCTCATTATCATATCTTATGCTTTGGCGGGATAGTGAGGGTAGAGGGGCTCGCAGCTTAAAGCCCCGAGAGGCAAAAGTTTCTAAGTCTTCTCGCTCTGGGGTTAGGTCTCGTCGCTCCCCTGTCAGGCTCCCACCTAGCTGGCACGGTCGAGTCTTGATGGACATCGATATGACCCTGGGGCTGAGCCCGGAGGATGTTCAACACCCGCCCTCAGGCTCTCACCTAGCTGACTGGCCTGGTGGTAGCACCCGGGAGAGGCAAAAGTTTCTGAGTCTTCTCGCTCTGGGGTTAGGTCTCGTCACTCCCCTGCCAGGCTCCCACCTAGCTGGCACGGCCGAGTCTCGATGGACATCGCTATGACCCTGGGGCTGAGCCCGGAGGATGTTCAACACCCGCCCTCAGGCTCTCACCTAGCTGACTGGCCCGGTGGTAGCACCCGGGAGAGGCAAAAGTTTCTAAGTCTTCTCGCTCTGGGGTTAGGTCTCGTCACTCCCCTGTCAGGCTCCCACCTAGCTGGCACGGCCAAGTCTCGATGGACATCGCTATGACCCTGGGGCTGAGCCCGGAGGATGTTCAACACCTGCCCTCAGGCTCTCACCTAGCTGACTGGCCCGGTGATAGCACCCGGGAGAGGCAAAAGTTTCTAAGTCTTCTCGCTCTGGGGTTAGGTCTCGTCACTCCCCTGCCAGGCTCCCACATAGCTGGCACGGCCGAGTCTCGATGGACATCGCTATGACCCTGGGGCTGAGCCCGGAGGATGTTCAACACCCGCCCTCAAACTCTCACCTAGCTGACTGGCCCGGTGATAGCACCCGGGAGAGGCAAAAGTTTCTAAGTCTTCTCGCTCTGAGGTTAGGTCTCGTCACTCCCCTGCCAGGCTCCCACCTAGCTGGCACGGCCGAGTCTCGATGGACATCGCTATGACCCTGGGGCTGAGCCCGGAGGATGTTCAACACCCGCCCTCAGGCTCTCACCTAGCTGACTGGCCCGGTGGTAGCACCCGGGAGAGGCAAAAGTTTCTAAGTCTTCTCGCTCTGGGGTTGGGTCTCGTCACTCCCCTGCCAGGATCCCACCTAGCTGGCACGACCGAGTCTCGATGGACATCGCTATGACCCTGGGGCTGAGCCCGGAGGATGTTCAACACCCGCCCTCAGGCTCTCACCTAGCTGACTGGCCCGGTGATAGCACCCGGGAGAGGCAAAAGTTTCTAAGTCTTCTCGCTCTGGGGTTGGGTCTCGTCACTCCCCTGCCAGGCTCCCACCTAGCTGGCACGGCCGAGTCTCGATGGACATCGCTATGACCATGGGGCTGAGCCCGGAGGATGTTCAACACCCGCCCTTAAGCTCTCACCTAGCTGACTGGCCCAGTGATAGCACCCGGGAGAGGCAAAAGTTTCTAAGACTTCTCGCTCTGGGGTTGGGTCTCGTCACTCCCCTGCCAGGCTCCCACCTAGCTGGCACGGCCGAGTCTCGATGGACATCGCTATGACCCTGGGGCTGAGCCCGGAGGATGTTCAACACCCGCCCTCAGGCTCTCACCTAGCTGACTGGCCCGGTGATAGCACCCGGGAGAGGCAAAAGTTTCTAAATCTTCTCGCTCTGGGGTTAGGTCTCGTCACTCCCCTGCCAGGCTCCCACCTAGCTGGCACGACCGAGTCTCGATGGACATCGCTATGACCCTGGGGCTGAGCCCGGAGGATGCTCAACACCCGCCCTCAGGCTCTCACCTAGCTGACTGGCCCGGTGGTAGCACCCGGGAGAGGCAAAAGTTTCTAAGTCTTCTCGCTCTAGGGTTGGGTCTCGTCACTCCCCTGCCAGGCTCCCACCTAGCTGGCATGACCGAGTCTCGATGGACATCGCTACGACCCTGGAGTTGAGACTAGGAGTTGGCCCGAGAAAAACACCAGGGTGCGAGCTCGCCAGTCAAGACGGTGAGCTCGGAATATCCTGCCCCACTCCAGCTCGCTATTAAGGAAGCCCTGGTCCCGTCCCAGACTCATGGGGAGGAAAACGGCTCTCTCCAGCGAGCCTAGCCTCGCTCCAGTTAACTCGGCGGAAGACACGCCCAGATGTCTAAGGCGGATGCCGGCAGCATCTTGACCCAAACATATTTTCACTTGTCTGAATTTTCGAAAAACTGAAGCGAGACATGACGGGGGAAGGTGTGGCGCGAGCACGTGTCCTAGGTATTCGCCGCGAGCACCGCGGGGGCTGGTCCTAACTCAAGACATTCTACGGGCGAGGTCGTTCTACCAAGCGCGCGGGTATAATATCGCAAGTAAGCTTAAAAAGAAGATAGTGAAATTATGAAAAATGTCTTTGATTCATCATTACAAGTATACAAGGAAAGGCCCGCCTCGGCAGGATACAAAAAAAGAAGAAAACAAAAGCTAGCTCTCGTCCTCCCCCCTCGAATGACGGTCCTCCTCGCCGCCAAGCCGAGCGTCCTTCTCCCCCACCCCCGCGAAGAGCGAGTCGAAGCTATCCTCCTTCTCGCTGAGCGGGCTGGGTGGGAACAGGGTTGGCAGGAGCTCCCGGACGGTGACCTCCTCGCAGCCTTCCGCCAAAATCCCCGTTCCCCTCATGGCCTTCAGGAGGCACTCGGCAGCCTCGATAGAGTTGACTCGCAGCCGCTCCGCGACATCAGACTCGCCAAACACCCGGGGCCTCTTGTAGGGGAAGGCCGGCTCGCTGGCGTCCGGGGGAAGGAGAGCGTCGGCTTGGCGGAGGACCTCCCCCAGGAGCCCCTTGTTCTTCTCCTTTAAATCCTCCACCTCCACCCCCAGCTGGGCGGCAACAGCCTCTTGCTCGCGGGAATATATCTTTTGCTCGGCGAGCTGGACTTCCCGCTCAGCAAGCTGAGCCTGCAACTGAGCCACCTCGCCTCGCAGCGCGTCAGCGGCTTCGGCGTCCTGTAGGGTTAAAAGTTCAGAACACGCGCAGGAATAATCCTAAGCAAGGTAAATAGAGATATCCAGTGATTACCAAGCCACCGACAAACTTCGCGAGTAGAGCGTCGGCAAGGCCGAACCGCCTTTCCGCGTCGGCCGCGCTCTCCTTCGCCATGTCGCGCTCCTACTCGGCAGTCAGCAGGGCATTGCTGAGCTGGAAGCTGCGGCGGACCATCATGTGATGGAGCTCGAAGGCCCGCAGGTGGGCTTGTAACCCCTCGTAGCCGAGCTGACTGGGGGTAAGTTTCTTGTACGATTCGGCGCTGTCGCGGCTGTAGAGGCCGAAGCCGAAGGCGAAGGCGTGGGCGGTAGGAGGCCGACGAGCTCCCCAGGAGGGGGCGCGAGTAGAAACAGAAACTCGGTGAGCCCCCTCGTCCCACTTCAAAATGGGTTCGTCAGCCGCATCTTTGCTTTTGCACCCCTTGCCGAAGTTGGGGTGATCCTTCGGCAGACTGGGCTCGCGGAGGGTGTCCTCTCCGGTAGAATCAGAGGACGGCTCGTTCTTCTTCTTCCCCTTTCGGGGGGAGGAGGCTTCTTTCAACGGGCTCAAAGGCGGCTCGTCGGACAGAGCCTCCAGCGAGCTCATGAATTTGGTAGGTGACGGAGGAAGGTGCGGCCGTCCGCGCGAGACCACCTTCGCCTTCTTCTTCTTGGGGAGCGAAGGATCGGGGCGCGAGCTTGACCCCCCGGGCTCCAAGCGCTTCTTGCCGAGGAGTTGGCCTCGCGCTTGTTCCTCGCGACAAGCCGACCGGGCCAGCTCCAGGGGATCTGAGAATATCCCCGAGTCGGCGAACGGTAGGTGCTCCAGCAGAACCCGTTCCCCTGCAGAGAGAGACTTGATCAAAAAATATATATATATATATGTAATATAGAGATCCACCTTGATAGAGTTCGCGAGAGGGCAGAGCGAGATATACCTTCACCAGGGAGAACGGGTTGAAACGAATCAAGGCCGCGGCGGAGGAAGGCGACCTCGAAGTCCTTGTGGAGGAAAAACTTGTGGAGGTCGGCGTCGCTACCAGACAGGGAAGGAGGACGATATATGTCCTCGCTTTTCTGCAGGGGACGAAAGGGGATGTTGCCGAGCTCGCCCTTAATGAAGACGAGCCGGGTCATCCAATTGTGGTTCTTGTTCGCGAGCTCGCGAACCTTGATGAGGGACCCGCCGAAGTAGGCGACCCCGTCGGGGGTAGCCTTGTAAGAGAACAACTTACGGAACACTGTAAGGTTGAACTCAATCCGCTCTCGGCGGAGGAAGCAGGCGAACGCCACCATCATAGCAATGGCGTTGGAATTCAGCTGCGCGGGCACCGCGCCGTAGTACTTCAGGATCTGGCGGATCTCTGGCCAGAGGGGGAGGCGCAGCCCCACCTCGAAGTGCGAGATGGGGAAGGCGAGCTCACCCTCCAGGAAGGAATTGATGGCTTCATGCTCAGCGGGCCTGCGAGCCTGGAAGCCGGGGGGGACGAATGCCGCCGCGAACTCGACGAGCTCCTCCTCGGTAATATGCCCCTCGAAGAAGCAATGATCAATGAAGTGATGAGCGCACTTAGACCGACCATCCGCGTCAGGGTTGGTCTTAACCATAGTCGCAGAGGAAAGGAAAATCGCGAGCTCGGGAAGACAGAGACGAAACAAGGATTCGAAAGCAATAAAAGCGTGCCCTAGGGGTAGGTGAGAAGGCCTATTTATAGAAGAAGATAAAAAAGGGCGAGGGGGAAGGCGAGTCGGCCGATCGGCCCGGTCTCGCCACGCCACCTCGTCACCCTCTCCTCGCAAATCCTGCGAGCCGGCCAGACCCCAGAAGAAGGAATTCGAAAAGACTTACCAGGATATTGAAAAAACATCTACACATGCAAAGTTGAAGAAAAGTTGTTCGAATTATTACAGGCAGATCATTCAGAGTAAATAAAAATAAGGGCGCGAGGACCATGCGAGGGCGAGGGCGAGTACCGGTCGGCTGGCAGAGGAGCCGTTTCATTCTCCCCAGTCTCGCTGGCCCGCCGTCGCAGGTCGCCGCGCATAAAGTTCGCGAAGTCGCCCCATGTTCCTATTTACCACCCGCAGGTTCTCGTCAATCTCATCCATCAGCACCAAGGAAGACGCCTCCTCGAACGCCAAGCTGACTCCAGCACCGTCCGCGAGACGCGAGCACTCCCACTGCAGCCTGTTGTTGTCCTTCCGCAGGTCGTGGAGCTCGCGCACCAGCTTCTTGAGAACCTTCCGCTCCCGTTTTGCACGTTCAGGACTGCCCAGTTCGGAGTCCAGGAAGGCGTCCAGGGCGCTTGGAGAAGGGAGGGGCGAGTAGGGAGGTCGATCCACGGACTCGCCGTCCTCCGTCCGGCCGGGAAATTTTGAGTGAAGAACTGAAAGATGATCAGAAAAACAAATATCCCCGGAACAGAAGAGTAAAGTTGAAAACTTACCGCGCGAGCCTGGCTCCTCTGAGTTGGCGCGAGGAGAAAAGTGGCGTTGGTCCTTACCACGCCCCTGCAGTTCCTGAGGGGCAAGTTGGTAGCCGGGAACAGGGATAATCCCGGCGCCTCTCCCCACGACTATGGACCCAGGGGAGGGTTGTCAGGAAGGGAGGTGACTCGGCGACGTCAGTTCTCGCGAGCCCGGCTCCTTGACCTCGGGATCCTGCCGTGGCGAGCTGACAGGAATACTTTTGGCCCGAGGGGTGGATGCTTCGCCGCTATTCTCCCGGTCGGAAGATAGTTCCACGAGATTTTTAGTGGAAGAACCAAGAACCGGCTGGTTGGAGGAACCGGCCCCGTTCCCCAAGGCGGCAACAAAGTCGGCCAGAATGGGTTCGGCCCCCGGGGGGAAGGGCTTCGCCCGCTTGGCCGAGCCAAAATCAGCAAAACGGCGAGCAGGGGCCTCAAGGTTGGTCAGCCCCGCGGCCTGAGCAGCGATCTCCTCGCGGGAACGTGCGAGTCGCTCTAAGACTTCCTTGGGGAGCGGCATCTTGGTAGAATTTGGGGAAGGGCAAAGGTCAGCCAGAGGCGCAGGGGTACATATATATAACTATCTGTGGGGCCTACCAGAAGATTCCTTTTTGCCCCTATCGCACTCGCAGGATTCTATGGGGTTGGATATTTCTTTCCGAGCTTGTCCCAACCTCGCAAAGAGCGGGGATTATGTACAACCCCGTATCCCGCGAGTGGCCGACAGGAGTTGAACCGGCCGGCTCAGACCGCAATGTGAACCCAGCATGCCGAGCCCGAGCTCGGTAATAGCCGAGCCGAGCCCGAGCTCGGTAATAGCCGAGCCGAGCTCGGCGATAGTCGAGCCGAGCTCGACGATGGCCGAACGAAGCCCGGCATGCCAAGACCGAGCTCGGGTAAAGGAATAGGGCCCGATGGTAGTCGAACCAAGCTCGACGATCCCCATGCCGAGATCAGCTTCTGTTGGAGCTCGACGATCGTCGTGCCGAGTCCGAGCTCGGCGGTAGTCGGGCCGAGCTCAGCGATAGTCGAGCATAGCCTGCCGAGTACGTGCTCGCCTAGGCCCAGGGCGAGGCGAGTTAGGCCCCCTGCCGAGCGAGTGCTACCTCAGGTCCAGCTCGCATCTTGGCCATGACATACTTTTACCATGTTGCCCCCTTTGGTCTGCCTGTAGTCCTCGAGAACAGTGAAGGTTGTATATTGGCAGGCCATCTTTTCCTATAAATAGGACCCAAGGGGTACCTCAGAAGGCATGTTTACTAACTCTCCGGTCTACTAGCGCTTTCTGAGGTGCCTTAGTCCGGCACTTGGCTAAGGAGGGGAAGCGCTCTAAGATCTTCCGGGTGTGTGGTGGGACCTCCGCGCCGGGCCCTTGGTCTAGTCTTTGGTTCTTCTTTTTTCTTGTCATTTTCTTGCAGGAGCGAAGTAGGTGCGCGACCACCCCTTTCCCAAGGGTCGAATTCCACAGAGACCGATTTTTCGGTTTCAACATATAGTAAGTACGAACGTCTAATGTCGTGAATCGACATACTTAGATAGAATTCATGTGCGACTATCAAAGAGAAATAATTATGCCGGAGCGAGTCGTCGTAATTATTTTGGTAGGAGTGCACAGTATTTTGGAGTTATGAGATTATATATATATGTGACATGTATATGTGCATAAAGTGTACACACATACAAAATATAAATAAATATATATATATATATAAGTTATATATAAACATATGTATGTAAATATTTATATATATAAAGTATATATATGTAAATATATATATAAATATATGTATATAATATATATATAGACAGATATATAAGTTTATATATAGAAAACCAAAAAGAGAGAGAGCAGTTCACAGGTTTTTCCTAAACCTAGCCGCAAGAATAGGAAAAAAAGGGATTTGCGATCTGGAGCTTTTGCCGCCGCCATCGCAGTCCGCCCCTCCGTCGCCGGGCTAGCTTGCCGCCTCAAAGCCTCGCAGCCCCTGCCCCGTCGCCGGGCAAGTTTGTCGCCGCCATCACCCCGCTGCTCGCCGACCCTAGGTGTTCCTTCCCGATCGGTCGCGGCTTGTGTGATGTCATGAGTCTGCTCCTCCTCCACAGCGGTTTTAGATCCTTCTTCACATTTCTCTTCCTTACCCGGCGACTAGTGTGGTTCGACCACTTGGAGTCATCGGTGCAAGAGGAGAGAAGTTCTAAGCTAGTGTTTCTATTCCCCGTCAACGGAATAGAAATTTGTCGCTGTTCGGGTTCAAGGTGAACCAAGAGACGAGGCGATCGGCCTCATTATTGCGGTGGGATCGCTATCATCTTCTCCGGCGCGTCTTCCTCTTCCGCGTAGAGATTGTTCTCTAGAGGTATAATTTTCTAACACATGTGATGGATTAGATGTGATGAGTTAGGTTTTATGTTGCTTAAGCATGTTTTGCATTGCTTTGAGATATCTGATCCCTGTGTATTGTATGGTGTTTGGGAAATTTTTTTTTTAAAAAAATTCGCCCCACCAATTTACGTGAAATCCTACAGCTTGGCGGATGCCGGTCGGCTCCCCCGACTCGCCTATGAGTCGTGATTCCATGGCCCATCCCGAGGGCTTCACTTTGCTCTGCCTTGTTGGGTCCACTCGACGAACACGAGATTATACATGACAAAACTCATTTTGATGCAACTCTGTAGATATACACCTAATCAACTCTGCGACTTTTCTTCCTTTCTCGTCGTATGACTCGTGTCGTCGAGGAATCTAGGACGAGCAGCTGGTCACCGAAGGCAGGGAGGGAGGAAACGAGCGGATCGAGCAGGGGTTAGATGCATTTTGCAAAATTTTCAACCCGGACACTTGCCCGATTGTGCCTGCTTGTAGGTCCGCCCCCGTATAAGAAGGCATGGAGTGACGCAACACGGAAGAGAAAAAACTCTACATCCGCAATAAGATTTTTAGTCGGGTGAACAAAAAACCAGACGACTTGATATATGTTGGCTCCATATGGAGGCCATAGTCCCTTGGTATTGCAAAGCGGCATTGTCTGGGTGGAAGGACTACAACTCAAGCAATCCAATCAATTAAGGGTCTGTTTGGTTGGGCTGTTGCTGATGGAAAGCTGCTGATGAACTGTTGCTGATAGAATAAGTGCTGATTCTGGAAAACAGAGTTTTGTTAAAAAACTGTTTGGGTGAAACAGAGTTTACAAAACGGAGTTTTCAAAAAGTTGTTTGGATACAAAACGGAGTTTTGAATTAATTTTTTTTCCAAATATAACACAAAATAAAACTTCATTCATACATTGTTGCCAAATAAAATTTCATTCATACATTTATCAAATTCTACGTAACGTAACACCCAACGCGGAAATTATGCTCTAGCTTCGAACACCTGATCTGCAATAATATCACGCAGAGCGATCATCTCTTCTACACCAGCCGCAGTGTCAGAGCAATCTTCTTCCCGCCTTTGCGAGGTCATCCCAAGACATGGATCCCTTTGTTCAGACTCAATGAAATCGATATCTACACGCGAAGGGTGGCGACGTATGAAATTATGCAGTTTCATCGTGGCGATCACGATACGTGCTTGTTTGTCGAAACTATAGCTTGACATGTCCCGTAGTATGACCCACTTCTTCTTCCAAACACCGAACAAGCGCTCTATCACACTTCTAAGCGATGAGTGTGCATGATTGAACATCTCCCGACGTCCTTCTACTCGACGACCACCACGAGCAAAGTCTGGTAGATGATATCGCGTGTTCTGATAAGGTTTTAAGTAACCCTTTTGCATTGGATAGCCAGAGTCAACCAAGTAATATTTTCCTGCACATTAATAATAATTATTTAGTTGCCCAAATATTATTAGGAATAAATAGATAAATGCAAAGTTAATAGTTACCAAGAGGTGGATGAGGGAAATTATAACGTGGATCACTCAGGGCAAAATTGAATATACGACTATCGTGTGCTGATCCTTCCTAACCAGCCATAACAAAAGTAAAGCACATATTAAAATCACAAGCTGCCATGACATTTTGAGTTGGACTACCGCGTCTCCCAATGTACGGTACCTGACTTCCAACTGGCACGCACGCGTAAACATGTGTCCCATCTATCGCTCCAATGCAATTTCTAAAAAAAGGCATGTAACGTCTGTCATATAAAATCTCTGGCGGTGTTCCACTGAAAATTCTATCTGAAGATTGTATCACTTCCTTCGATAACTGCATTAACGTGCTAAGACCACGAGAAAAAATCTGCTAATTGTCTCCGTTGAATGCTGAAATCGCTCGCACGTTTTTCTCATTGATTCATTATGCGACAATATGTATATGGTCAATGCTAATATTTCCCTTGATGCAGTTCTTCGAGATCCTTTGAACCCACATTTCTCCTCCAGAGACAGTAGTAAATCCATAAAAATTTCCTGACTCATCATAAAAGAGTCATGAAATCGAACTCGAGGCGCACGAAGAAGCTCGCCAACCCATTTGTCGCCTGTTTGTTTTGATGTCATTCGAGGAACTGGACCGTTTAACAAACCAGTATATTCTGATACCAAACATACTGCTGGTACCACATTCTGATGACTTGCAATATCATAATTTCTTCTCGTAGTCTCATGCTCGTCCGTCGAATATTCAGAATCATCGGTAGACATTTCCTATTAATATACACGATCAATAATTACATGAGTTCAAATAATGATATCCGCATCCACAGAAGAGATAAACAACATATAACTGATAAGATAACATGAGTTCACATAATGATATCCGCATCAACAAAAGAGATCAACAACACATAACTGATAATATAACATGCAGATAACAAAATCCAAAAAACAGAACAGCTAAGATAGTATCATATGCTCCATATTAACCCCCACGAAGAAAACGGTTACACAGCCACTTGACGTTCCGGGAATCTGGAAGGCACAGAAAAGTCTCTCTATGACTTCTATCCATAAAATATGTGATGGCGAAGTCGTTGAAGTCCTCATCAGCTACCACTTCCGGGTACATGGCCAAATTGTCTAAAGCTCGCTGAATGCTAAACTCAGAAGAAGCTTTCGGTGCTGGCTCTTGGATGCATCTGCTGATGGTCTTAGAAGACTCCGTCAAATCTTATAATACAGAGGTAACAGTTTTGTTTTTCCATTTCCTTCTTTTTTTCGAAACTTCTGATGTACCATCATAAGAAGCAGGACCCTTGCTTACCTCAACATCTACATATTCACCATCTGACATCACTCTTTCATCAAAAGATTCTGGTGGATCATTGATGGTGTTGGGGGTACATGAATGATGTCCTGTCGCGACAACAGCACTCAACATCAGGGTGAGTTTCTCCTCTAACTCTGGATGGATGCCTGAATACCGAAATTTCTTGGCGGCCTGGACTACCTGAAAAATTATACGTTTTAGTAAACCTGATCTAAAAAAAATTATTTTTACGAAATTAATGACTTTAAAAAAGAATACCTTTAATCGTTCGTCCCACCACTCGTCGGAGGCGTCTATAGTTTTCCTTGACGTATTCCAACCTAACCCGGTCTCACCATGTTTCAACTCCATCCAGAGTTTCCATTCTTTCTTCAGATGATCCCATTTGTTTTTGAATTGGACCTTATCGTACTTCTTTTCCGTTGACTCTTCAAATTTCTTCATAATATTGCTCCATCCCTCCTTATTAAAATGCGTCGTTGGTGAGTTCCCGAGTTCTATCTCCTTTATGCAAATATCGCAAAAGAACATAACATCAGCATTATCTCACATTGCGGCAACACCACCATCTTTTGTTTTACCCATCTTTATAAGGCAAACACACGCAAATACAAACAACATCAAATACTTTATAAATGCAAAGCTAAACATGAACACTTCCTCAAGAAGATGATGCAGACAGTGTACCATCTACTGGTTGCGGTATTATGAGGCTAAGGAATTCTTGCACTCAAGAAGATGGACACTGCCTGATTACTGGAAGGTGTGCTTCTTTTACCTGGTAATAATTTGATTAAAATGTGCATAGTAAATTATACGCCCTGATCTATTTTTACATTGAGCAGTGCAGATAAAAATAATAAAAATCCATCAAGAATCATTGGCTGGGGTTTGCGATGCTTCAGTAAAATAGGTTGGGTGATGCTTGGCATTTTTGATTATGCTGCATTCTTTAAAAAAAGTTGAGCTCCTGAAGTTAAAGTGAATAAACACGCATACATATATATAAACACATAAACACACTCATATATATAAACACACATACATATATATAAACACAAACACACATACACACTCACACATATACACATAAACACACATATATATATATATACACACTCACACATACACACACATACACATATATACACACACAAATATACACACACACATATATATACACACTCACACATATATATACACACACACAAAAATATACACACACTCAGAAATCAGTCCTAAATCAAAAAAATATCCAGTGAACCTTGCATTTGTTCTTACATATACATTTCATAAATCAATTCTAAACATTGCATATTCAAATCGATCTTAAAACTCAGAAATCGATTATAAATCCAAAAAATTATCCAGTGAACCTTGCATATGTTCTACCCTAAACATTGCATATGAAATCATTGTTAAACATTGCATATTATCAACAACATATCATCTCCTCAACAACATTGCATTTGAAATCAGTCCAAAATCAAATAGTTTATCCAGTTAACAACATAAAACTCTAGATCCGATAAAACAAGAGAGGATCCATATGAGATCAGAAATCCAGTGAAACAAGTGAGGATCGGCGAGCGGAAAAGCAGGTAGATCGGCGAGCGGAAACGAATGAAAACAAAAGTGGGGCAGAAGATGCGCGTGGAGAAATAAATGATACCTGGTAGATCGGTGAGAGGAAAAGCTGAACCACCGGCGGTGTGCTGCGTGACAAGGAGCGGATGAGAGGAGATCGAGCGATAGTTCTTCCAAATCTAGCGATAGATCGAGCGATAGATCCGATGAAACCTGGTAGATCGAGCGATAGATCGATCGATAAACGCCGCTAGCGAGGAAAGGAATCGGGAACGACAGAAGCCGCGATGATAGGTTTTCGGAGGAGATGACTTTTGCGGCTGGACGCAGAAAAAAACAACGGCCTGGTATATAGTATTAACAGCGGATGCCCCTAAACGCCGTTTTTAAAATAAGTCAAGTCAAACGCAACTTATTCCGAAAATACCGGTGCGTTTCAACCGCACCACACCCTAAAAGCCTAACCAAACGCTACCTGAATCATGAACCTCTCCTAAGATCTGTTCCGATTTTTTTGCAATATTTATCGATTTTTGTTACTTTATTATCTTACTTTTCATGATGTACTGCGATTCTAATTTCTAGTTCTTTAGTAGAAATTTTTCCGTTCGAAATTTGGATTTCGAGTTTCCTCCTTTTGACATACCCAACGGGTTCACAAATCCCAATGATTTTTTTGTTTTTGATCACCGTCATTACTTTATCCATGCGGCAAATAACTATGACTATATAACGAAGATTTCAGAACGGGCTCCAGACGGAATAATCTCTGGATCCGGATCCCCTTGAGTTTCTATTTGAACTCCAGGGGGTGGAGTTCCGATTTTGCGATTAAATGGGGCGGTATCAGAAAAATTGGTTAACATGAAAGTTGTAGATATCCCCGAGACGAATAACTTTCATGTTGAACACTTCTTGATTTGAAGTCGTTTAGACCCCCGATTTGGGCCCCGAAAAATTCTGTCCGAAAATTATTTTTTGATCATAATTTTTCGGGGCCCAAATCGGGGGTCTAAACGACTTCAAATCAAGAAGTGTTCAACATGAAAGTTATTCGTCTCGGAGATATCTACAACTTTCATGTTAACCAATTTTTCTGATACCGCCCCATTTAATTGCAAAATCGGAACTCCACCCCCTGAAGTTTCAGGATCCGGATCCAGAATCTCTCCTTCTTGAGGCCTTTTATCATAAATTGTCGCATTTAACCATCAACCTCATCATCGTCTATTTTTCTCGACAACTCAATTAGCAAACCCTAGCCGATCAAAAATCATTCCTCTCACAGATTGGCCATGGCGAAGAAACGAAAGCTCGAGTCCAACGCAGAGGCCGCCGCGTCCCCGGAACCGGATCCCATCGGCGAAGAATCTGCAGCCACCTTGCCCAGCGAAGCCCCGGCCGAAGTATCATCGGTTCCGGCGACCGAACAACCCGTCGGGAACGATTCACTCGTTCAGAAGGAATCCAAACCCGAATCCGTTGAAACCTCTGATCCCGTCCCGGTTCCTTTCGTCTCCGGCGAAACACCTACCACTGAAGTCGCCGTCGCCGTCGCCGCCGCTGTCGCCGAAGAAGACGAGGAGAACGAAAATGATCCCGTTATTTTGCAGAAGCTTCTTGAGCCCTTCTCGAAGGAGCAGCTGCTGTCACTCCTTCATGACGCTGCTCTAAAGCACCCGGATCTGTGGGGTTCCATTCGGCAGACTGCCGATGTGGATCCTGCCCACAGGAAAGTCTTCGTCCACGGCCTGGCCTGGAACACCACGGCGGAGACCCTGACCAGTATTTTCCGGCAGTACGGAGAGATCGAGGACTGCAAATCAGTCGTCGATAAGATTACTGGCAAGTCCAAAGGGTACGGTTTCATTCTCTTTAAGCACAGGAGCGGCGCTCGCCGAGCTTTGAAGGAGCCTCAGAAGAAAATAGGTAACAGGATGGCTGCTTGTCAGCTGGCATCAACCGGCCCTGTTCCTGCGCCACCTCCAGTTCTGCCGATGTCTGAGTACACACAGCGGAAGATCTATGTCAGCAACGTTGGCCCTGACATCGACCCGCAGAAGATTCTGCATTTTTTTGCAAAGTTTGGGGAGATAGAGGATGGGCCTTTAGGTCTGGATAAGGCGACAGGGAAGCCGAAGGGATTCTGCCTATTCGTTTACAAGAGCCCCGACAGTGCGAAGAAGGCTTTGGAAGAACCACACAAGAATTTTGAAGGTCATATTTTGCATGTACAGAAGGCGGTTGATGGCCCAAAACCTAACAAGCCGGGGCTTTATCATTCCCAGGGTGGTGGACTGTATGCAGGACAGCATCAGGGTTCTGGTGGATTTGGAGGTCGCGGGCCTCAAATCGGAAGGAGTGGTGGTGCTGTGTTAATGGGTGGCCAGTCCTCTTCCATTGGAGGACCAGGGCATCTGATAGCTCCTCCTGCTAACATGGTGTTCAACCAGTCAGGTCAGTGCCATTGAAGCAGGGTTTAAAGTTTAAACCTTCGTTTTGTTTGTCTTGGTGTGCAATTCTTGGAAGACATTTGAAATGTGTAATGGTACTTAAACTTCTCTTAAGGCTTCATTTGGAAAGGTTTCCGGAGAGGGGGCGGGAGCAACCAGAGGTGGGGTTGGAGACAGGGCGGTTTGGGGGCTTTTGCGGAGCAAACGCGGCTTCCCGCGCGTGCGGGGGTTTGTTTTTCCGTGTCTTGCTGCAGCGGTTGCTCCCGCACCAGCGTGAAAACGCCCTACCAAATGAAGCCTAAATAGCATTAAGTGATATTGAGGGTTGGAGATCTTCTCCATTTGAACCAATGGATATTATCCATTTGGGAGTCAAGATCCTCTTTTTACTTATCTATGGGTGTGATTTTCTTTGTATATATATAAAAAAATATAAACAGATGAGATTAATTAACCCGTTGAATCCTTTGAGAAATGATCTTGATTGCCAAATGGATAACTATCCATTTGGTCCCAAATGGAGAGGATCTTGAAACAATAACGAGCTCATGTTTGCGAGCAAGGGTGTGTAGTGTGTACCATTGCTGTCGGTGCATGTGAGACTCCATGCATTGCTTGGTTTAAAATTTATTTATCTGTGGACTGCAATTAGTAAGAATGTGGGCCTATTGCCTTTGTTTTAGGATTTAGCAACCTGAGATTTTTTTTGTAATTCTGATCTTAGCCTAAAATGTACATGAAATATGATCGAAATTATCAAATAAATGAAATGACTCATATTCATGTGACGTGCTTCAGTCCTTGCATTACACATTATACCACAACTTTATAATGTAGTGTAAAATAATCTTTATGATTAATATACAAGTCCATAAACAGACTTTTAAGGTTATAATGGAGAATTATGAAAATAAATGTCAGTCTGTTTTAGTTCCCAGTCATCTTCTTTAATAATTATCTTCCTTCTTCGATGATCATTTTTTTCCTGTTAATCTCTTTAGTTAGGTTAAATATTCTTTATGTTACAAACTGACAATCATTGCGGGTAACCATGTTTTTTCAGGGCTAGCAATCAATAATGGAGTGCATGCACTTAAGTCTACATTCGGGCATCAAGTGTCTGGAGCTGGTAGTTATCCAAAACAAGGTCCGATGGGTGGCTATGTAGTGCCACAGGTTCAAGTAAATTATGGTGGTGCAGCAATAGGGCAGGGTAGCGTACGACCACAGCAAGGTCTTGGCCACATGGGCGGTGTAGGACCTTACATGGGTCATTAGGTAAAAACTAAGACTTTGTATGCAACTAGTTCACATTTGTGCTTAAGACACCCTTTATGAATTGCTTGGTTAATTGTATTGACATCCAATTTATGATGTGGTATTGAGTTCAGTATATTGTTTCTAGTACTGGCACTTATTGAACTTTCTGCCATTTTTTGTTTTGTCACCCACTTTATAATACTTTCAAATTACTTTTATTATATTGTAGGCTTTAGCAACAAGAATTTACTCAAGATAAGGTAACTATTATGAGATTCCCAACTATGAATTTATTTTGTATCTCTTTATGATAGTTTTTTCTCTTTATTTGTTTTCTATTATATAGAATTGTTTACACGTGAATGATTTTTTAATTCTATTCCAGTTATCAATTAGTGTGTACTCCATACCTTTTTAAATATATATACTACAAACCATGTTGTTAGACACATTCTTTTTTTGTAGGAGAAACTATTTACCATTATTCAAAGGCTAAATGTGCCATGTTAGTTGATACAAAGTTAACTGTTCTTCTGTCTTAAGCACAAATAATATCATCAAGGAATATATTATGAACAAGGCTGCAAATGTCTGGAACATGTTGGTTTGAGTTTTTCATGTCAGTTTTAATTTGTTGGGGGATATATCAATAATATTTAATTTTTTATACATACTTATTAATTTAAATATAATTATTTATTTTGATATATATATATATCTTTACAATATTAAAAGAGAAAAATTGCCTCTGTCGAAACATTCAAAAATGTCAATTATGCCCTCATTTTTATATTTTAATGACTTAACATATATTATAATCTATTTCAAAAAAAATAAAAATACAATGCCATTCAAGTAATTACACTATTCCAAAATTAAAAGTAATGATGAAAATCTATTAAAATCCAAAAAGTTTTTTGTAGAGCGTCTACACCTACTATGACAGACTATCATTAGGCTTGTCAGCGGTCAATTCAAAGAAGGTTGTCATTAGGAATATCAACGATATTATCGAGGAGCTGCTATTAAACCAATCAACTTTATTAAAGTTGATTAATTAATATTTTATTTATTTAAGTTGCATTAAATAATTGATAGGGAACATATGCAGTCGAAGATATAAATAATTGATAGGCTTGTCAGTGGTCAATTCAAAGAAGGTTGTCATTAGGAATATCGGCGATATTTTCGAGGAGCTGCTATTAAACCAATCAACTTTATTAAAGTTGATTAATTAATATTTTATTTATTTAAGTTGCATTAAATAATTGATAGGGAACATATGCAGTGGAGAGAGAACTTTGTTTCAAGATATAAATATAAAAGTATTATTTTTTCCTGGAGCAGCTTCTTGCAAAAATGCAGGGTAAGATTTGCCTACATTTCACCATTGTGGTGGGACCCTTCCTTGGACCCTCGCCGCGTGGGGTTGTGTTGTGCACCGAGCTGCCCTTTTATATATTGATACACTAACAAATTAACATTTATTGAACTTCTAAATTTTATCAAATTAGTATAAACATTTTATGCTACATAAGTAATAAAAGTATAACGTAGATAAGAAATTTGAAGGAAGCTAGGAAGTTGATGATGATGGAGCATAAGGAACCCTCAGTCTGAAATCTAAAGGCAAGCAAAAACATCTGCGATGAATGAGCACAGGGAAGAAAGCCAGATGAAGTATTATGCAAATAATAAAAATCTAGAATGGAGTAGTTTGATTATCACCTCTATGAACAAAACATTGCATGAAAAATGCCATGGGATGGTGCTTAAGCACTCCCAACCATCATCGTTTTTTGCAAAAAACTTGAAAAAAATTTGGATTGATTCCAGAAAATGATACTGGTTTGTTTCCTGCAAGCATTCCCAAACATGTTAACAAATGCCAACCATCAATTCCAGAAACGATGAAGAAACATTAGGGCATCAGGCTTTCCAGAAAACGATGAAGACCGATGAAACTAGGAAGAATCCAGAAACAATGAAGAATCCAATTTTAAAATCTAGTTTCTTTGATCTATTGGAGAAGAGACATTAGGGCATCAGTCTTTCCTCCAACTTCCGTCATTTGTCCGCCATTTTCCAAGCTGCCAGATAAACGAAGGAGCCACTCTGCGAGAGATTTCATGAAGGAGCCACTCCGCGCGAGCTTTTGATCGTGAGCTGAAACACGGTGAATTGAGAGAGAAAGAAGAACTTCCGCCTTCCGCCTTTTTCGTAGAGCCCCGTCTGGACCACAGGAAAAGGAGCTCCCAGTTGCAGTACAAATTTTGCCTATACATGACTTATTTAAAAAAATCGGGTTTTGAAATCAGGCCCTCCCAAACGCCACAAATACACATTCCTCTGTTTTGGCCAAAACATACTGGAGCCTATCTCAGCCAAAACAAACGTAGCCTAAGTATATGGAATTAATTTGTTCTCATTGTTGCATTGACTTAGTATGATAATTCAAGATTGTGCATTTTTCCTAAGAATTATTCCAAAATCATCCTTTAATAGCTCATATTCTCTTAGGAGTTCGCAATTTGATAGTCACCCTTGCATTAGATTTATCCCTATGCCTGAGATGCTTATCTTTTCCTCGTATCCTTATCTATCTGAAGCAACCTATCATAGACTATTTATTATGAACATTAATAGCATGAAGAGAAAAGGTTTAACAATCTAGATTTCTCACTTATCATTCATGTTATATTTTAGTTATGTTGGAGCTGATGACTGAATATCATCGTTAAAGTCGGGTGTGTAATGACCAAATTGAATCATGGAAGTGCTTTGTTAGGGAAAATATGTCACACACATGCAACGACGATTTTTTGAAGCATCTTATTTTGTATTTTTTATCAGCATGTATCTTTAATTTGGAAGGACATTATTCAAATGGGTAAGTCCCCCTCCCTATATAAGGAGGAGGCTTGTGAGTTTTAGACATCTTTTTATGATTAGGGTTTTGGGATCTCTCCTTGTGAGAGGGACTTCAAGGAGGAACCATCCTCTTGGGGTTAGATACAAGTATTCCTCATGAGTGTATTCAATTTTTCGAGTTTTATTGCAAGCTTATTTTGTGTTGGGTAACATTTGATCTGACCTGTCCCTTCCCACTCACGTTTCGTCGCTGGATTTGCATCACAAGCAGTTCCGTTGCTGTTTCGTTTGACTACCTATACTTCGGGCTTCAACGTCGTCGCTCCCTGCTCGCCAGCATTTCCTCTTGCACCCGTTTTCCCACTACCAGATGGGCTCACAACGACCGAGACACATTCCAACATCACTACAAATTGATCTCTTCATTGGTGGGCTTCAACAGATCTCTCCATGCGTACTTCACACCGATCTCTCCCCGCAAACACTTTCCAACATCACTTTTGGCTTTGATCGATCTCTCTGTCGACGTGCTCAATCGATCTCTCCGTTTCTGCATCGCCTGCATCCGGTGGCGATTCCAACGACTGCACAAGTATTCTAATTAACTGATCCCTTACATCGTTGTTGTGGCTCTCTTCTTATCCCTTGATCCATCCATGTACTACTTTCCACACACTGTTTCCTCCAATTTGCAGCAGCTAGTAGGCACGTTGCTTCTCCGCAGTGTCTAGAGGACCCCCACCGTCCTTTCACCATCTCCTTTTAATGCGAAATACTTGCCACCAATGATGGAATCCAATGCGGTGGCTTCGAACGCACAGTCACCACCATCAACTATCGCATCGAGGCCCAAGCCGAGCTGTTCGTTTGGTTATGGCCCTGCTCCATAACATGCAACTCAGCCAGCACTCCGGGCCTAATGCTTCCTCTTCATTGGGACCCCCCAACACATTGCCCCCAAAAAAACCTGCTTTGACGGGATTGCACCCTCCTCCTTTCCCCCACATTGACATTCCCACAGTCAATGAGACTGACCCCCTCTGTTGGATTGCCTGTGTCGAGCAATATTTTGACATTCAACAAACTCCTTAGGCGCAAAAGGTCTCTACGACTCTTATCGACATGGAAGGGTTTGCCCCCTATTGGGTGCGTTGGCTCCGCCAATCCTTTCCCGACCTCACGTGAGCAGCTCTCACCAAGGAACTCATTCATCGTTATGATCACCGCTACTCCGACAACGTAATTGAACGTCTTTGCGGGGTCCGCCGGCTCCATTCACTCATACGAGGATGAATTTATCGAGTTGTTCACCCACATCCCAGGTCTTCCACCCGATCACTACCTGGTCTATTTCATGCATGACTTACAATCTCATATCCGCACTCGCATGCAGTGACAGATGCATGAATTTTTTCCTATGTGGGTGGACCTAAAAACTTGAAGAAAAAATTTTGCAATACAGAGAATAATCAAACCTAACTTACTAGACATATCTACAACTAATACACATCTAAAACATGATACACATATCAATAAGAACATGTACTTCAGTACTTCACAGTAAAAGCATATAAGGCGAAAAAAAAGAAAATACAACAATAGACAAGAAGTGCAACAAAAAAATACTGAAACATCATACACAAAAGAAGTGCGGTTTGTAGTCTGCAGAATAACCTTGCTTATAAAATTCTTCTACGAGCTTTCATGTTTTGAAAGCATTTCATTATCACCTCATTGTTGATAGTAGAAAATACATCTTTTTCAATATGTCACTAAACATGCATTCATCCACTCATCCCTCATTCGATTACGTAGTGATGACTTGATAATCTTCATTGCCGAAAAAGCTCTTTCTACAGTTGCAGTAGGTAATAATAGTGCGAGCTTCACAAGCAAAAACACCAATGAATAAAGAACATCCTTCTTCAATTCAACTAGTCACATAGCCAATTCTCCAAGACCAATCACCTCTGCGAAGTCATCATTTGAGCGAATATTCAAAATATAATTTTCAAGCTGATTATCGAGCTCCATTAATTCAACTGGAGAAAAGTCCATGGGATAATGCCCAACAAATCGAATCAGTTTGTGCTTATCAAATGCAGAAAATCCATTACTTGGATCCAAACTTGCCATACATAAAAGCAATTCAGTATTCACTTCATCAAATCGATTATTTAACTCGACAAGTTGTAGATCTATGACCGCATAAAATAATTCCACACGATAAAGATGAAGGTTTGAAGTATCTTCAGATTTACGTCTTGATCTTCCACGCGCAACAAATTTATCTTTCATATTTGGAACTATAATTTCATGTTTGTTGCAGAAAAGAGTTATCTCATGAAGTAAAGAATCTCATCCATTGTCCCTCAATGTTTGTAACCGTTGCTTGGAAATTTTGACAAGAGTCATGACATTTACAAGGTCTTGATCGCTTCTTTGTAATGCTTGTGATAAATCATTAGTGATCCCTAAGATAGTTCTCATTAAGTGGAGTTGGAATATAAATTCAAAACACTGCATAACATTCAATAATTCACTCGCTTCAGCTTTTTGCTCTGAAAGTGTCATCTTCTTCAATAATCTCAAGCATATCAATAACTGATGAGAATAAGCAAATTAAACTCAGAAGAGTTCTATAATGCGAGTTCCATCTTGTGTCTCCTGCTCTTTTCAAAGTTTTTTCTTGATTCAAACCTCTCCCTGTTACAACTTCACCACTAGATATTTCTTCAACAACCTTTATAAATTGCTTCTCCCGGAGAATGTCTCTACGCTTGCAAGATGCCTCAATAATGTTTGTTATAATTGCGACCATGCTAAAAAAAGAATAAATCTTTTTGTGTTTTTTTGCGACCGCAACAAGTGTCAACTGAAGTTGATGAGCAAAACAATGGACATAATAAACCGTTGTCTATACTCTAAATAGACAGCGGTTTATATATAAACCGCTGTCTATACTCTAAATAGACAGGGATTTATATATAAACCGTTGTCTATACTGAGAATAGACCGGCGAAATCGTGTCGAGTGTCCAGTACATCCAACGCTGTCAAACTCCATCTCTAACAGTTTATTCCATTATTTTTTAAAAAATAAGGCCCAGAAATTTGGCGCTATTCCTGCTCGCAAAGAATCCTATTCCGCGATTTTTTTTTCTCAGTGTGGGCGGCCGACCACACTCGTCCTTTATTAGGTCTGCCCCTGCTCGCATGCACACCTCCATCCATATACCGTCAACTAAACCATGCAACTCTACTCTCCTACTCATGATTGTAGAGTTCCTCGTCCTCATCAGTGATGATTTGGAGGAGATCGACATAGCTGACTTTGACACTTGCGATCATAGATGCACTCCCGGACGGAGCCCCAGGCACCTTAACCGAATCAAACCCACATGCATATCATTACTTGACGACGAGCGGCACCTCAACCTTAGGGTCAAGGTCGATTTTCCGGTGGGATATATCCTATGAAGCACTGATACTTCCCCAAAGGCAGCATACCCGTACCAGATACGTATTCGGTACCGGTACGTACCCGATACTCGACGAATACACCTATGTGGACACACTTGGACTTAGCACATTATTTTGCATATTGTGATAGGAGTTTGTTTTTCTAGGTTAAACAAAAGTTGGCTCTATGCTAGGAAGCGTTTGTACATTCAATTAAGTTGTGTATCTATACCGAGTATGTTTCTGGTAAATGTATATTTCTATTACAAGTACGTGTATTAAACGTGTTGATACGCCACAAGTTATTAACAAAACGGCTAACTTGTCTCTAAATCAATCGGAGATTGTAGATGTTGATCTCTAATAATGAAGAAAAAGAAAAAAAAGATTGATGAGTAGACTTAAAATTTTATCTCTTTTGGTTAAACATGCAAGATGTTAACTTTTGTAATATTTAGAATGCTTAATGTTCGAAAAGTTCATGTTATGTTGCATTGATTTGTGGACTTGTACTTTAAGTTATGATTTATGTTTGATATTTCGATGTTTTGAGAACTACTTATTGCACATGTAATATATATTGTTATAACGCACCATGCCGTACCTGTATCATTGTTTTTTTAATTTTTCCGTACCGAGTATGTATCGTACTCGGTACACGTACCTGTACCGGTGCTTCCTAGATATATCGTTATGCAGCTCGACGACGATTCCTTGGAGTATCTTATTTTGTATTTTTTGTCATCATGTATTTTTAATTTGTAAGAGCATTATTGTGATATGTAAATGAGCCCCCCTCCCTATATAAGGAGGAGGCTTGGGAGTTTTAGGCATTTTTTTATGCTTGGTGTTTGGATCTCTCTTTGTGAGATGGACTTCAAGGAAGAACCAGCCTCCTGAGGTTAAACACGAGTATTCCTCGTGAGTGTATTTAATTTTCCGAATTTTATTGCAAGCTAATTTTGTGTTGGGTAACAAAATATGTGCAATCAAACTGTCTTGTACCAGTATTGGTTGAGGTCATGGTTCTTGTCTATGCATTTCTTCAATTTTCAGTTCCAGTTAGTTTCTAGTTATATGCTTGATAACCTTGCTGGTATAGTTGCCATTTGCCAAACTGAGAGTTGCCGCAATCAGCACTTGTTTGAAGACCAAACCCAAAGGTGATCAGTTTGATAGCAAAATGAATTTATAAATATAAAAACCTATGTATGAAATAGGCATTTGTTGTCTTTTGAATTATCAGATGATTTGTTTATGCAGTCAACAATGGATACAATTATAAATTATTTATAGAAGGACAGATGAAAATAATACATTGTGTTTGTTCTTGCGATCTTTAGTGGATATTCTTCATTGTTATCATTGATATGATTATAAACACCCTTGTCTGTGTAGAAAATTTTAACACTACAAACATATATCTGGATGTTGATGGTATTGGTAGATTGAATTGCATCCCTTTTTCTATTGATATTACTGATGATTGAAATTCAACTACTTTTGAGAATTTCCAACATCATTATGCTCATGTGTTAAGCTTCCTAGGTCCTTGTACAACCCCTATTCGTCAAGAAGGGACCCAGTGGTGCCACGTAGGCAGGAGTCAACGACAACAATGAAGAACAGGTCAACAGTCAACGACGGGTCATAGGGTTACTCTTCTGTCAAAGGTGAGTACCATACTCGCTCAGGCGCGCGACCACCCAACAACATAGACAAGTATCAAATATCCGACCACCCAGGCGGGCACCCAACAGTAGGGTTTGACGAGCATCATCAATACTCACCTTATTGGCGACTTTTAGCAGTATCTCGTCGGGCGCGATCGAGAATCAAAGATAGTCGTCAGTCAGCAAACCGTTAAGTCAGCAGGATCAGGAAGGCAAGCTCGCAGGGCTGGGTCTTCTCGCCCGAAGACCCCCCCAGGTTTTGTCTATAAATAGGACCCCAAGGGTACCAGGAATGACACTTTGAAATCTTGTTATTTTGCCCCCTTCTGCCCCCTTCTGCCCCCGTGAGATTAACTGCTCTCTGCGTGGTCCTTCCTCGTACCTAGCTCAACCATCTTTGGTTGTGGAAGAGAAGCTTTCTAAGCTTCCAGGTACGTGGTGAGACCTTCCTGCTGCAGCGTTAGAGGTCCTCTAGTTCTTTTTCTCTCTTGCATTATCTCCAGAGCTGGGCAGGCCAAACCGCTGAGTCAGTAACCTCGAGCTGTACTTAGACTCGAATATTTGAAGTAGGGATTTTCCCGGTTTCAACACTTTGATGCGGTGAGCGTGCATCGCAGTCAGAGGAGGAAAGTCCATCAAGGAGGCAGCATGACGAATGGAGGCCAGTAGGAAGAAGTGACGGGAAACTTGCAGTGTCCGAGCGGGTATATTACCTGGGCAGAGTTCAGCTCGGAGTTCGACAGGCTTGCGCAGCGCCTAGAGGACACGGTGCGATCACTGTTGGCTCTTCGCCAGGAGGTCACGACAATGTCATTGTCACCTCGATGCGAGACCCCGTCAGAGGACGTCACACCATCCAGAAGGCCTGACAAGGAGCATGTGGTGGAGGAATAAGAGCAACCAATGCTGTCGATGCACTACCCGCCGAGCAACCAGGGAATCATGATTCAGGAGGGAGAGTATTAGGGGAGGACTCGGGATACTCGCGCAGGCAAGTTTAACACTTCTCGCTAACCCTCCATTCATCGCCAGAGTGGGAGGAGCCCGTTTAGCGAGGGGGTGCTGTCGGCTCAGTCCCCGAAGGTTTTAAGGATCTGATCCTGAGCTACTACTCCGGAAGAGATGACCAGTCAAGCATCTGTAGTGGTTCGAGGATGTGGTGGCGATCCGTAGCATGACAAATGCCTTCAAGTGCAGGTTCTTCGCAATCACCTTCGAGGGGAAGGCCGGAGACTGGTTCCCCCAGTTACCGACAAATTCTATCAACTGCTTAGAGGACTTGCGTCGAGGGTTGGTGGCGAGGTTTGCTACTTCCAAGAAGAGGAAGAAGGAGGCGGTTGCCCTTTTCCATCTGACGCAGGGCAAGCAAGAGACGTTGAGTCATTACATTGATCGCTTCCAGGAGGAGGTCTTAGGTATCCAGGAGGTGGATAGTAACACCCCGATGCTGGACCTGACTTTCGGGCTGAAGCAGAGGTTCTTTAGCCTAGATGTCAACACGGAGCATCCGGAGTCGTGCGCGAAGTTGATCGAAGGGCTAACAAGTTTATTTAAGGAGAATCGACCAACCCCAACTTTCTGGCCAGGCTAGACCGGGCAACCAGGGACGAGGAGGAAGATGAAGAGAAGATGCCCGAGATAAGGTCCAGGAAGGGGAAGAGAAAGGGAGAAATAAGGAAGCAAGAGGAGAGGAGGAAGGAGCAGCGAAGATAGGAGGAGAGGAGACCCGCCGTGTCTCCTGATAAACAAAAAAAAGAAAAGGCATCAAGAAGTCTGTCCAGGAGGTAAAAAATTTGGGAAGGGCCTTTCATCAATCAAGAGGCATGCGAGACGGGAGGATATCGCTTGTAAAATCATGAAAGGGAACCACTGGGCAACACCTAGAGCGGCGATGATCTGAAAAGATTTCACACCTGAAAAGGGAGAGCTTGGTTGTTGGTTTGTAAGTCATGTTTCTTTGAATATGTATACATAATCCTGAAAGATAGGAATTTCTTTACCTCCTTGTGGATAAAGTTGTTATAGTATAAACGAGTTGGCATTGTCGTCCTCGTCGTCAGGTGGGAGAATTGGCCATCAACTCGAATCCCATAAACTCCCAGAACGGGTGATAGGACAATGTGCCGGGTAAAGCAATGAGTCTTCTTAAGTCCAGGCCCCTGCACTGACGGCTGAGATCAACCCCCCCCCCATGCATGCTGGTCGTTGACAATGTGCCTGACTGCATTTCTCATCTAGTTGTGGAGGTTATCGGGAAGAGTCCAGAACCATCACCCTAGTTGGACGGTAGGGGACGGATCCTCCACCTTTAAAGGTGTCGTTGAGGACGAAAGGGAGTCGTAAGCTCGGTGCTAGGTGGACAACTATTCTAAAAAGAAAAATGTTGAAACCCATCGTCGTTTGGGTGACGAACCCTCCCGAGTGGAGTGAGCCAAGTCAGGATGGAGACCTCGAGCGTGTGAGTCCCTTTGGACCTCCCGAGGGCCTTTTTTGTTCTTCGGTTGAACCAAGGAGCAAATTGCCGACTTAAAACCCATCGCCCACAAAACGGATGATAGGACAGTGTGTCGGGTATTGTAATGAGTCTTCCTAAGTCCATGCCCCTTCACCGGCGACCGAGATCAGCTTCCCCTTGCATGCGGGATGTTGACCCCCCCCCCCCCCGATCGCACTTCTCATCCAACTATGGGTGTTGCGAAAAAAGAGTCCGGGGGTGGCATCCCCCCTTGGCAAGAAGAAAACCGTTTTCACTTGAGAATAAATCCTTTTTAACGTCAAAGGCCCTTATGCTTTTAACTCCTTTTTTATATCTCAATCCGCTAGGCGAACGACCTCAGCACTTGCAGAAGCCTAAGAGAGGTGGAGTTGTCTTAGTCAGGGTTACTGCACGAGCTCCTCTCCTGCATATTGACTACTTACCCCCTTGAGTGGATCGAATCCTTCGAGTGACGGAGCCGTCATGGCCTGGGCCGCCGCATGTGCTCCCCTCCAGCATATCGGCTGTCATCCCTCTAAATGCGCGAGTATGAAGTGGCGAGTATGGGCAATGCTCGCCTGAGCGAGGTATAAGAGTCTGCCACGACGAGCTAGCGTACATATTCGTCGAAAGCACAAGAGCGAGTATCCAAAAAGCCGCGATGAATCAAGGCCTCGCAAAAGCACAAACTCTCTCTAGCCTAAGAGCCTAACGAGCTCTTGTTGCCGACCGCACCTAAGAGCCTAACGGGCATTGAGTCGAGCGAGCATCTAGATGGCGAGCATCAAAGAGCAAATAAGCAAAAAAAGCAAAGGTGGTCTTTTCATTACTTCAAAAAGTATCGTTACAGCCTATAGCAAAACGACAAGATTCCCCGTTGGTTTCAAAAAAAATTCATAAAAAGGATCAAACAGCGACGACTCTTCAAGGGATGCCATCGTTGCTGTCATCCTCGTCCTTGGCGTCTGACTCGTCGCGTTCTTCCGAAGCCGGGGATCGCACTGGCATGGGAGAGTCGAATTTCTCGGCGAGAAGTCCCGGGATGATCTCGTCCACTGTCAGGTTCTCAGAGCCCGTCATCAACCGATTCTTGTACTGAAGCGTGGAGAGGAGCGCATCGCCTACTGCCCTTGCGATCTCGCGCTTCATCCGAGGGAGGTCCTTTGGGACGATCTGGATCTTCTTCCCAATGCCAGAAGTGTTCGCCTTCGGTTGGCTTCTCGCCGCCTCGCACGTATCTAGCTCGGCGACCCGGACTTGGGACGCTTCTAGCGCCGCCTGGCTCTCCTCAAGCCTCTGCTCCAGCTCTGATATGCACTGGGCCGCGACCAGCTCGACCTCCTTCAAGGTAGAGAAACATTTCCTTATTAAGAAGCCAATTCGCGGGCGTGGATGCGGAGAAAAAAAGTTCTTTATCTAACCAAGATCACTTCATAAGGTTTACTCTCGACGACTCTAGCCTCAGTCTGCTGAAGCGATCCCTGGAGCTCGACATTCTTCGCCCGGAGCTCGGTTTGCGCACTCTGGAGCTGGGCGAGCCAGTCGCTCTGAACATCGAACTGGTCGTCTGACGCCTTGAGGTTCCTCGCCAGCTGATGGGTGAGCTCGAGGGAGCGCAACAGAGACCTCGAGGCCTGGTTGGCGAGGAAGGATGTGCTGGACTCGGGTAACACCGCGCCATCCTCGCGGTCGTACAACGCGAAGGCGACATTGTAGGCCTCACGTCATACCAGTTCTCCGATCACAAAGGAAGGTTGGTGCTCAAGCGGACCTCGTGAGTCCCTTCCTCCCAGGTAACTAAGGAGCTACCATAGCGGTCCACCCCTTCGACGCCAAAGCCAAAGTTTGGATGTAAGATGGGCACGCTGGCGTCGTCCTCCTCAACGACCTTCTTTTTTTGGAGGCGAACTCCTTCATTCGTGGCCTCTTTTTCGATGGATCTCCACACTCGGGACCTCTGACCATCGGCTCCTCCGGTATAGGCGACATTGAGTCGCGGGCCTTTGGCGATGACTCCGCAGTGTTAGCCTGGGACTCCGCGCCCGGCTGTGGGGGAGGGACTTCCTTAACAAGCAGGAGAGGCTCCCGCGGGACGGTGTGAGCTCCTGCAAGGACAAAAGCCGCGTCAAAGAGCGGATTATTCCAGCAAAGTTCGGAGAAGATTTAGATTCTCGCCAGGTGTACCTGTCACCGGGTAGTTATAGGGTAGGCCGACGTCATCACGCCGCCAGTTGACGACATCGAATCTCCTGTCGACGAAGGCTGGCCGAAGTTCATGGTCGTTCCCTCCAGGGTGGGGGTGAGAAAAACACTGTCCGACGGTTGCAAAGGGGCAAAGAGGATGTCGCCGACCTATCCATCGACGATCACGAACCGCTTAGTCCAACGGTTTACCTTGTCCACTGTACCAACGACGATACAAGTGTGGCTGGAAAAGAAGACGATCTCATCCTTGGTCGCTCCGATCGAGAAGATGCGCTTGAAAGCCGCTAAGTCGAAGAAGATCTCCTCCGACCTGAGTAAGGAGAGATACCCAACAATGATCGCTACACCGTTGGGGTTGATTTGGGCCGACATCATCCCAAAGTCGGCTTCCGCGGGACGGTGCGAGCTCCTGCAAGGACAAAAGCTGCGTCAAAGAGTGGGTTATTCCAGCAAAGTTCAGAGAAGATTTAGATTCTCGCCAAGTGTTCCTACCCCCGGGTAGATATAGGGTAGGCCGGCGACATCGAATCTCCTGTCGACGAAGGCTGACCGAAGTTCCTTGGCCGCTCCCTTCTGGGTCGGGGTGAAAAAAACACTGTCCGGCAACTGCAGAGGGGCAAAGAGGATGTCGCCGACCGGTCCACCGACGATCATGAACTGCTCGGTCCAGCGGTTTACCTTGTCCACCGTACCAGCGACGGTACAGGTGTGGCTGGAGAAGAATACGATCCCATCATTGGTCGCCCTGATCGAGTTGATGCGCTTGAAAGTCGCTAAGTCGAATATCTCCTCCGACCTAAGAAAGGAGAGATACCCAACGATGATCGCTACACTGTTGGGGTTGATCTGGGCCGACATCAGCCCAAAGTGTCGGAGAATCTCGCAGAACTCCGACCACAGCGGAAGGCGGAGGCCGACCTCGAAGTGGCGAATTAGTAGTATGATCCGATCTGGGAAGAATGAGTTGATGTGCTCGGATGGGCGGGGTATCCTCGCGTGAAGATCCTCCTTAGTAGGTGGGAAGAAGCGTTGCTTGAAGTTCTCGAGATCAACGACATATGTAATGGGTTTCTTGAAGATGGCGTCCATAAATGCCGCGACATGGTTGACCTTGCGCGCATGTGCACCCTCCGCGGAAACCATCTTCAGTCAAGCAACAAAGAGCGAGTAGCGGGTGACAAAGACAGAGCTAGCGAACAAGGGCAGGTTCCGCAAAAACAGCGTCGTTTTCCCCCCTCTCCTGCTATTTATAGACAAAAGCAAAAGGGGAGGGGGGGAACGCGCCTTCACAGCGATATTTGACACGTCGCGGGTCACCCGTCGCTTAGAGAGTCGGAACCTGTGCGATTAGCACGTCTTGCATACTCGCCGACAACATAGAAGGAGATATCGATATTAGGAAGGCGTAGTGATTGACCTAAGTATACTCACGAACACGACAAAGCGCGCAAAGTATCGCGCAAGCTATAAAGTTAAGCAACAAAGTATCCAATTATATACTCGCAGAAGCGAGCTGATGATAAGCGATAACAAAGTCTGAACAACTAATTATTACAAGTCAAAAGACAGAAATCAATAAATCAGGAAGACCTGGCATCTGAAGGTTCCCAGGTCGGTCTTCGGGCTGGGCATGTCGCCCTGACCATCCTTTCTCGCGCGTGCCGGAGGAACTCGTTCGCCCTCTCCAAGTGCTCCTCGACCTGACGGATGTCGCCGTCCATCCTCTCCAACCTCCTTATTGATCTGATACTCGCCTGAATCCCGCGGAGTTCGTTGTGGAACAACTCCTGCCGCCTGCGAGTGCTCCACCATGCTAAGGCGCCGATCCATGTGGTTGATCGCATAGAAGCGCGACTCAATGTGGTTCAAGCGCTACTCGAACTCCTCTAGCTTGGCAACACGTGTCTCCATCGAACCCAGGCGCCGACGCGGCTCACATATAGCCAGCTGATCGAATTTTATCTCCAGGTCGACCTTTTCCTGATATTCGCGAAGTGAAATCCCAATTGCGTCAATAAGCGCTGCCCCGGGCTTGGAGGGATGACCTGCAGAAGTGCTCGCTGACGTTAATATGAGCAGCAAGAAGACAGAGAGACAAATCAAAGGGCTCCATCATGGAGGAAGATCGTTACCAACGCGCGGGATCTACGACCTTGCTTCATGACGACGAGGAGAGCGCTCCCAGCCGGGGGACTCGCGTCGGGGAGACGGGTGATCCCGACGAGGAGGGGTCCGCCAGGGGGAAGAGCGTGGTCTATGAGGAGAGGGACTCTGATAGTGCGGATCTAGGCGCTCAGAGGAGCGACCTCCGCGCTGTCCTCGATGGGACTGCGTGAGGTAGTGCTGCGAAGACTGGGGGTGCGTGGATGAATCAGCATAAGGCTTCGTCGGCGCCTTCTAACGAAGTTCCGAGGGTCAGCGATCAGTAGAGGCTTGAGGGCCGGAGGTTTCCGGTCTTCTATTCCCGCCGGTGCACGAGGAAGGGAGAGGCGGTGTGTTTCTGACGACCCCCTGGGGAGGTAAGGCGCCCGCGGGTAGAGGCAGCGGAGGGGGAAGACTTTCCGTCAGAGTGCTCGCCGGCTAGTTTCTCGTCGGGGGAGGGGCCGACCTATGGGTCAGCCACCCAGTGCCCAGGTGGAGTCGCATCGTGTGGTGAGCCGGAGGGATCTGGATGACAGATGGAGTAGTCGGCGGGATACTTTGGCTCGGCGGGCACTGATCGGGTCGTCGTGGTTCACCGGTGGCGTCGTCCCTGCGAAAAGTGGAACTCGTCAGAAGAGGCGACCAAGGATTAGAGCCACAGAGGCGACATTCGACCGCGTTCTCCATACCTTGTGGGGTGGTCAGCACTTTGGAAGAGTGATCGACTTTAGACGACAGACGAGGGGGCGAGCACCTCGATAAAGCGGGCAACATTAGTCAAATTAGATGGGGTGACCAGCACCTCGCCAGAACGCCATGTGTTCGATTGCGCGGGCATTGGGGCAGCAGGATCACTCAGCAACGGGCTAGGGTGAACGGACTCACCCGCCGGGACGTCGGCGTCGTCGCCCAGATCCATTTGATTAAGCACTTCTTGGGTCACGATCGGGATCGTGGAATGCTCCGCGGGTTTTTGAAGACCCTCACCCAGGATGGAGGATCCCTCCCCATCAATGTTGTTCTTCTTCGTCTTCTTCCTTCAACGATCATCTTTCTCATCGTTGCCGCCTCATTTGCACTTCTTGGCAGGAGGGACCAATGGGCCGAGCACCTCCCCCGGGATTAGGAGCTTGTTGGCGATTTCTTCAGCTATGAACAACATCTCGCGATTATCCAAAAAGTGTGTTCGGGGAACGTCTCCTCCCCATCTATTTATAGTGATTAGGGGGATTGGGGATTCATTCGAGCGTCGCGCATAGTTCAATCTCGCCCAAGGCCTTGCCGAATAGTGGGTTGGATGTTTCTTTCCGAGTTCCAATATCGTTCGAAAAAATGGGATTGTGTACAACCCCTATTCGCCAAGAAGGGACCCAATGGCGCCACGAAGGCAGGAGTCAACGACAACATTTAAGAACAGGTCAACAGTCAACGATGGGTCATAGAGTTACTCTTCTGTCAAGGGCGAGTACCATTCTCGCTCAGGCGCGCGACCACCCAACAACATAGGCCAGTATCAAATATCCAACCACCCAGGTGAGGACCCAACAGTAGGGTTTGGCGATCATCATCAATACTCGCCTTGTTGGTGACTTTTAGCAGTACCTCGTCGGGCGCGCCCGAGAATCAAAGATAGTCGCCAGAAGATAGTCGTCAGTCAGCAAACCGTGAAGTCAATAGGATCAGGAAGGCAAGCTCACAGGGCTGGGTCTTCTCGCCTGAAGACTCTCCCTCCTAGGTTTTGTCTATAAATAGGACCCCACGAGTACCAGGAATGACACATTGAAATCTTGTTATTTTGCCCCCTTCTACCCTTGTGAGACTAACTACTCTCTGCGTGGTGTCTTTCTCGTATCTAGCTCATCCATCTTTGGTTGTTGAGGGGAAGCTTTCTAAGCTTCCAGGTACGTGATGGGACCTTCCTCATGCAGTGTCTCGGGTCCTCTAGTTCTTTTTCTCTCTCTCTCGCTTTATCTCCAAAGTCGGGTAGGTCGAACTGTTGGGTTAGTAACCTCAGGCTGCACTTAGATTCAAATATTTGAAGTAGGGATTTTCCCGACTTCAACAGTCCTAATATCATTCTCTCGGTTAACTTAAATTCATGCAATTCCATTTTAAGTGATCAAAACTGAGTGCTTGCAACTATTTTCTTCCATTGTTATTTCTCACACGTATTGTTTATCCTATAGTTATTTAATTGTGAGTCACTTGCGGTATGCTAACCTGGCATAAATCTCTTGCTACTTATCTTACTATATGATCTAATATTTGGTTTTACTATTGAGGTTCCCTCTCTATCGGGGCATAACACGGTTTGAAATTAACTAGTTTTGTCGCCTAAGTTAACTCAAAGCAATTTTCAATTTTTAGTGTGCATCAGTTACTAGTAAGAATGTGTCCATTTGAGAAGATAACAAAGCAATTATTGAGTCTTGGCATGGGGAATTCTTATACGATCCCGGAGAGGAATCCGAAAAGAGGAAGGGCTGACGGAGGTGAGGAAGAGGAAGGAAAAAGAAGAAAAGCTAGGGAGCAACCCTAATTTTCATACATCCAAGCATAATGAAAAAGAGTACAACACAACCCTTTATAGGTGCGGGGTGCGGACAACGAACCAGTCATCGTCTCCCTCTGTGTGCGAACTTGCCACAACGTCTCGTCGACGCGCGTGTCTCATCGACATGCGCAACCGCAACAATGTCGTCGTCTGGAAAATATGCCTTGCCCATGAGGCAGTGGTCGGAGGGGTGGCGGCAGAATGATCCTGTGGCAACCACGTAGCTTCGGACTCCGGACGGTAAGACCCAACAATAGGGACCTCCTGCGAGCCAGAGTCCCCCTGAAGGTGGTTGCGGCGATCAAGTAGCTTGGTTGGGTAGTACGGCCCCAACTGCCGTCTTTCTTCCGGACCACAAAAGAACTGTGCTAGACAATAGGCTTGCACCAGAACGGGTAAGGCCCCCTATCAATATCCTTTGCACTAGAGGCTCAAGCTCATCCTTCCGTCCATGGTTAGAATGGAACTCTTGTGCCGAGACCGTTGTGGTCCTAGGCTGGAGGGAATTGGCGCTATAAGGAGACCGGGTTGGTAGCAATCTTGCCAGAGGCTGGATGACATCGGCGAGCGCAGTGGAAAGCTTTGGATTGTCCATCGGGGAAGGAAAAGGCACATCAGACAAGCTCGAAAGGGGCCACAGCCCTGCGGAGAGGCCGACATCCGTGGTTTGATGTCTCGTGCAAAGGGAGACTGAAGAGCGGGTTCGTCGTCGAGACTACATGGTTGGCCCACGTGTAGGAACTGCATGGTCATAGTCGCCCCGTTGATGCGTACATCGCCAAGCGTGCAGAACCAAGCCACCCCCAAAATGGCGTCGATACCGCCTAGGCCGAATGCATAGAAGTCCGCGGTCACGAAACAGGACCCCACAGAGAGAGACACGACAGTGCAACGACCCTGAGTCGGTCGGCAGTGCCCATCGCCCAGGCGGATCACAACATCCGGAGAGGGAGCCGGGGGAAGACGGAGTTGTTGCACCCGACGCTTAGAGATGATGTTGTGGCTTCCGCCGCTGCCACTGTGATGATGATCGGGCGATCCCGCAGAGCGTCTAAGAGCAGCATGGTCTACTGGACGGAGATCCCGCCCGTCGAGGGCCTCGAGGCACAAAATAACTTCAGGCGACAGGCGGTGAAACGTAGTTGCGGTAGAGTCGAGAGGTGTATCCCCCGCTGAGAGCTCCAATGCTTCAAAGTCGTCCAGGGTAACCTCAAGGTCGATGTCGCAGATGATGGCGTGGAACTCCTTCACGGAGCACTCATGGTTGGGGGAGTAAGGTTGGCATCACCGAAAACAGAGACCCTTGTTGCGAAGCTCATTGTAATCACTATTTGAGATGTGTTAAGATGTCGGTGGGCGGCCCGACCGGTTCCCCAAGGCGCCGGCCGCGGCGGAGGAGCTATGGCTAGTGGTCGCCAAGGCGGTCGTAGGAGCAGGTGGTCGCGGAAGGAGGTCGACTTCCACCAGACGTGCCAAATCCATGGCGTCGAAGATTGTGCGGGGGTGGTGTGTGCGAAGATGAGAGCGGATGTGACAATAGACCCTGCATGAAGAAGCCCAGGTAATGATCGGGCGGTAGCCTGGGAACGTGGGAAACCCGGGAGACGAACTCATCAACATAGTCGTCCAGGCCGGCTTTCTGGCGGAAGCCGCAAAGACGCTCGATAGAGGAGCTGGAGGCCCGAAGTAGCATGTGTTATACCGCTGGATCATCTCCTGCTTGAGCTCGGGCCAAGAGAGGCAGGGGTTGGATTGGCGGAGCCACCAAGCCGTCCAGGAAAACCACAGTCATAGACACCTTGTCTTGCTCCGGTGTGTAGTTGAGTTCGAAATTTTGCTCCGCTTTGGCAATCCAACCCATTGGGTTGACGCCGACAAAAGAGGGAATGTCGAGGGAGAGAGTGGATCGGCCCGAAATGGGCAGGGGAATGGTCCCAGATGGAATGGGTGGCGGCCCGACGCCGAGGGGAAAGCTGCCGTCCGCAGGTGAGCCGGACGCGGCGGAAACGATTGCGGAAACGGCGACGGCGGACGCCTGGAGAGAGTCAATCTTGAAGTGGAGGGCGAGGAGGGATGCGTGCATGGAGGCAATAAGTTGTTCGTGAGTCTCCACGCGACGGCTAAGGGCTTTGCGGGCGGTATTTAGGGCGGGGTCGCCGGAGGAGCGAGTGGTGGGAGCCATGGGAGTGGGCAGAACTGGACGGATTCATAGGAATCGGCGGAAACAGCTGGAAGCTTCCGATACTTGCGGAAATCCGACGGATCGGGGCTGGGATGCGGCCGAATCGGCGGATCTGGGATTCTGGGGAGGAGTTGATTGAGATCAGCGGTTCGGCGGCCTTCCTGCGACAGATCGAGCGGAAGCTGCCGATCAGCAATCGCACAAACGTTGGAAGCCGCAGATCGTCGGACGCAGGCGCAAAAGGAAGTAGAACGGTCTGACGCTAGGAGCTGTTCGGATCGGGAAGCCAATTGTGTTCGCAGGCGGAATCAGAACGCAAGCAGTATCTGGTGCAAAAGCGGAATCGGGCGTCGCAGGCGGAACCAGGACGCGGCGGAAGTGGACGACACACGATATTGAACACCAACGGCTAGATGGCGGGCGGTGAGGCAGGTCAGACCAAATTGATACGATACCGGAGAGGAATCAGACAAGAGGAAGGGCCAGCGGAGGTGAGGAAGAGGAAGGAGGGGACGAGAAGAAAAGCTATGGAGCAACCTTAATTTCCATACATCCAAGCATAATGAAAAAGAGTACAACTCAGCCCCTTATAGGTGCGGGGTGCGGACAACGAAAAAAGCAGTGTGAATAATAGTGTAAAATTAACATAACCAATTCAAATAAAATAATCATGTCGGCGACACGTCTTTGGTCTCTGCTCCTCCAGACGGACCCTTCATCGTCTCCCTCCACGTGTGGATTTGCCACGGCGTCTCGTCGGCGTGTGCATGTCCTGCCGGCATGCACAACCGTAACAAAATCAGTAGTCTTTGGTACAAATAATATACTGTTCCATAATTCAGGAATAAGATTGTATATATCAATCATTCTCCAAATCTTTATATTGATGGAACTCTCATGCACTCGGTTTATTATAATAAACATACTGATTGAAGCACATCAATCTTTATTTACATCTATGGATTAAAATATTTGGATAAGCTTTTGTTACTAAACCACTTTCATCTCACTTAATTTTAGGGCCAATTTGTTGCATGGTTAATTTTTTGAGGTACCTGGATCTCAATTCTAAAAGTGGGTCACATTGAAGGAAGTTATAAAAATATTTTTTTTGTTTTTGAACCTACTTCTTGTGAGCTAAATTCCCTTGTTTGTTTGGCTATGGTGAGTTCATTACTATGCACCCGTACAATGTTTTTTCATTATATTGTTCTACTTATAATTTAAATAACTAGGTCGGATTGAGCTTCCCGAGGTTAAAGGTTAAAGTCATACTTCATGTTGATCCATGTTTTTCAAAGCCCTAGAAGGTCCAGGATACGAATTTTGCACTACACTTAGGTCCTTGAGTTAGTTATTGATTTTTTTTAGAATTGGCACCTACCATGCAATGTTCGTTAAAAATATTTGTTTTTGCAGTCATTTGATCAATCATATATAACCTTTATTTAGACCGTCATTTTTTTCTCCTTGAAATGCCCATTTAGCGTATAAACCAACAACATCGGAACATTCTACATTGAGTCGAAGGTGTAGATCCTTGATTACATAAAAAGTTATCAAACTAAAGAAATGACAACAGTATTTGTAGCTCATCTCTTTCAGCTATGTAAGTGTAGCAAAACGTACTCATGGCATGACCATTGCTATGAAAGCATCCATTGCAATTTTAGTTAGTTTGCATTTCAAAATCTATTTAACATAATAATCCTTAAAAAATTTCACGGACAAACCGCAATTTGGAAAATTGTAGAATCCATGCAAATAGGAAAACAAAACGATCAATGAAGTATATTAGTGCACGAAAATTTAAATAAAATTCTACTAAAAACATGTGAACGAAAGGAAACAAGTTGATTATAGAAACCCTAAGAGGAGATTGGTGGGAAAAATATAGAAGAACAAAATTCAACCAAAAAAATCTAGGAAATCCATTGTAATAATAATTTAAAACTTTAATGAACGCAAATACGTAGGTGAAAACATGATACGATCCCGGAGAAGACTCCAACAAGGGGAGGGCTAGCGGCTAGGAGAGAGAGACAGGGGGAAAGAGAAAATGAGAAGAGCTAGGGAGCAGTCCTAAAAATCTATTCATCCATAGATAAAACCCTAATACAAGCATACAACACTCTTTATAACAGCAAAATGCGAATAACAAAATATGATATGCACGTAGTAAAAACCAAAACAACATTGAAATAAAAATAATCATGTAGATCGAGCATCGGCGGTCTCTTCCACGACCAGTGGGCTAGTATCTGTTGCCTTCCTACGCGTGTAGACTCGCTACGACGTCTCATAGGCACGATCGTAACAATGCTATCGTCTGGAAAACGTGCTTTGTCCTCAAGGCAATTGTCGGTGGACTGACTACGGAAGTCATCCCGGGGCAACCACGTGGCTTCGGACTCCGGGCGGTTAAGCCAAACAATAAGGACCTCCTTCGAATTAGAGTCCCCCGAAAGATGGTAGCCGTGATCAAGTATTTTGGTTGGGTAGTACGGTGCCAACTACCGTCTTTCTTTCGGACTAGAAGGACCGGGCTAGAAAATGAGCTCGTACCTGGATGGATAAGGCCCCCCATCAACACATGCACCAGATGCTTGAGCTCATCCTTTTGCACATGGACAGAGCGATATGACCGCGCCAAGACTATTGCAGTCCTAGGCTGATGGGAGTTGATGTGGTCGGTCGGTCGGACTGGTGGCATCCTGCCGAAGGCTGGACGACGTCGACGAGCGCAATGGTCCAGGAGGTTCGCCAGGGCAGGGGAGGGACATCGAGCAGTCCCGAGAGGGGCCACAACCCGGGGGAAAGATCGACATTCGTGGTACGTTGGATCGTGCAGAGAGAGACCGTAAAGCGGAATCATCGTCGAGGCGACATGATCGACCCCCGTGGAGGAATTGCATGGTCATAGTCGCCTAATTGACGCGCACATCTCCTAGTGTGCAGAGCCAAGGCACCTCCAAAATGGTGTTGATACCGCCGTGGCCGAATGGTAGGAGTCCATTGTCATGGAACTGGACCACATGGAGAGCCACGACAGTGCAATGACCCTGAGTCGGTCGGCGTCGCTCTTCGCTAAGGAGGACCAAAAATTTTGGGAGGGAACAGAGGGAAGACGGAATTGCTGCACTAAGTGCTTGGAGATGAGATGGCTCGCGCCACTGTCCACCATGACGATGATCGGGTATCGCAAAGCGTGCCCGAGAGCTTCATGGTTCGCGGCTCGAAGATCTTGCTTACCGGGACACATGATAACTCCAAACAGTGGAACGTGGCCGTGGCGGGGTCGAAGGGGGGACCCTTCACTGAAATCTGCAGGGCCTCAAATTCAGCCAGAGTAACTTCAGGGTTGACGTCGCCAACGATGATGTGGAACTCCTTTCCTTTGCACTCATGGTTGGGGGAGTAGGCTTGGTGGCACCAAAAACACAGATTCTTACTGCGGAGCTCATTATAATCACTATTTGAGAGGCGTCCTAGCGGGCTCCTTCATGCGGACGGCGTGGCAGAGGAGCCAGGGCGGGCGATCGCCAAGGTGGTCGAGGGATGGCTGGCTGGAGAAGCATGAGGTCTAGGGGAGAGGTCGCCCAACACCAAAAACACCATGTCAAGGGCGTCGAAGAACATACGAGGGTGGTGCATGCAGAGACAAGTGCGGATGTGTGACAGGAGACCCTGCATGAAAAAGCCTTGATAACAGTCAGACAAATGGACGGATACCACAAAGACGCTCGATAGTGGAGGAGCTTGAGTAGAGGGTGTCGTACCACCGAATCTTCTCATGTTTGTGCTCGGGCTAGGAGTGAGATTGGTTAGATTGGAGGAGCCACCGAGCCCAGAGCCACCAAGCCCAATGGAGCGCAGAGCCACCGAGCCCAATGGAGCGCAATGCCATTGAGACCGACGAGAACGGTGGACACCTTGTACTGTTCTAGCGTGAAGTTGAGGTCGAAGTACTGTTCCACCATCGCGATCCAACCCATCTGATGTGCCGATGAAGGACGGAATCTGAGGGAGAGAGCCGAGCAACCCAGAGTCGGGTGGGATAGCGGCTCGGTTGAGGTCTCAACGGCATGGCGCCGCGGAGGGAGCCTCGCCCACGGGCGAGCCAAATTCTGAGGCATTAGTCGATGCTTGGAGTGGAGGGCGAGGAGCGAGGCATGCATGGAGGCGATGAGCTGATCTTGAATCTCGACGCAACGGCTAAGGGCGTCAGAGGCGGTATCTGGAGCGGGGTCACTGGAGGAGCGAGTGTTGGGAGACATGGAGCTGGAGTCTGCGTGCGGTGGCTAAAAGGAGGTGAATCTGGACGGTTTTGATGGGAGGAAACAGGGGAACTGTACTTAATCAGCCGGGATAGGCGGGAATCCGGCGGATCTGGGCTAGGAGAGCGACAACACTGCAGTTGGACGAGCGAAACAGGAGGAAGAAGTGCGCAGATTAGCAGATTTGGCGGAAACAAAATAGAAGCTCACGCGAGCGTCAGAGACGTGATCGGGATCTGGCGCAAAAACGACGATTGCGAACGAAGCTATTGTGTACACTTGCGGCTGAATGGCGGGCGGTGCAGCAAGTCAGACCAAATTGATATGATTCCGGAGTGGCAAGGGGAGGGCCGACAGCTAGGAGAGAGACGAGGGGAAAGAGGAAATGAGAAGAACTGGGAGCAGCCCTAAAAATGCATTCAACCATAGATAAAACCCTAATACAAGCATACAACATCCTTTATAGCAGCGATGTTCGAATAACAAAATACGGTATGCAAATAGTAAAAATCAAAATAACATTGAAATAGAAATAATCAAGTAGATCGAGCATCAGCGTTCTCTTCCACAACTGTTGAGCTAGTATCCACCGCCTTCCTACGCGGTAGACACACCATGGCGTCTCGTCGGCGTGCATGTGTCTCGTCAGTGTGCGCGACCGTAACAAAACACCTTGAGGCTTTTATCGTAAGCTCCATGTTACTAATTGTAGAGAAAAACTCAACCTTGTATATACTATCTCAATAATCAAATACAATGTATGAATACACATTTATAGGAGGGAGAAAGAGAGAAGAGAGTCCTATACAAGATGTGGGACTAAAGAGGAGAAAAGAAGAAAGCAAATAAATGAGCCACTTTACATGGGTTTTCCAACACTCCCCCACAAGCTGGAGCGTACAAGTCGTATGCACCAAGCTTGGACAGACACTGGTAGAATAGGGTACTAGTTAGAGCCTTTGTGAGGATATCAGCAACTTGTTCAGTACCCGGAACATGCTTTAATTCTATCTTCTTCATTTGGACTTTCTCCCGGATAAAGTGACGGTCTACTTCAATATGTTTCGTTCTTTCATGAAAGACTGGATTCTTCGCAATATTTATAGTCGCTTGGCTGTCGCATAACAAGATGGAAGGTGAGGGAAGTTTTACCCTTAGATCGGCAAGGAGACTTTCAAGCCAGGCAAGCTCAGAGACAACAGACGCCATCGATCGGTATTCTGCTTCATCTGATGATCGAGCAACCACTGTTTGTTTCTTTCTTCGCCAGGTAACGAGATGTTCTCCAAAATAGGTACAAAAACCACTGGTTGACCGGCGATCATCCAAGGAACCGTCATAGTCTGCATCAGAGTACGGAACCAATGTTTGAGTAGAGGATGAGGTTTTGTATACCAATCCTTGACCCGGGGCTGTTTTAAGGTATCTAAGGATGCGCTCAACAGCTTGAAGGTGAGATGTTCGCGGAGCATGCATAAACCTGCTGACCACCCCAACAACGAAGGAAATATCCGGTCTTGTGACCGTTAGATCAATTTTCCAACCTGTCGTCGATAGTATTTCGGATTTTGAAGAGGAAGGTCTGTATCAGAGGAATGTGCACGCAACTTATGATTTCCATCCATTGGAGTAGTAGTAGGCTTGCATCCTGAGTAGCCAACATCTTGAAGGAGATCCAGGCAGTACTTCCTTTGGGAGATGACGAGTCCATCCGGTCGTCTTGTGACCTCAAGACCAAGGAAGTAACGAAGATGCCCCAGATCTTTTGTTTGAAAGACTGAGCTGAGGTGTTGTTTGACTGCTTGAATGCCCTTTGAATCTCCTCCAGTGATTAAGATGTCATCAACATACACCAAAAGAAGAACAGTCCCCGTTGCCTGATGACGCGTGAACAGAGAGAAGTCAGTTGAACTCCGAGTAAAGTCGACTTGCCGGACGGCCTTACTAAAATTGTCAAACCATGCCCGAGGGGATTGTTTGAGACCATAGATGGACTTATTAAGATGACAAACTCGGGACTCCCCCATGGTCTCAAACCCGGGAGGTTGCTGCATGTAAACCGTTTCTTGGAGGTCGCCATTGAGAGATGCATTTTTGATCTCCAGTTTGTGTAATGTCCATTGACGATGCACAGCCACGGAGAGAAGAACACGAACGGTGTTAAGCTTGGCCACATGAGAGAATGTTTCCTCATAATCGAGACCTTGTTGTTGGGTGAAGCCACGAGCCACCAGGCGGGCCTTCAGACGGTCAATTGTCCCACCATGGGCATGTTTGATCACAAAGACCCATTACACCCAATAAGTGTTTGACCAGTAGGTAATGGTACCAAGTTCCAGGTCTGGTTAGCCCAGAGAGCCGTCATTTCTTCTTCCATGGCCGCCCGCCAGCCAGGATGTTCGAGAGCCTCTTGCACAGAGTTAGGTACAGAAATCGAGGATAATGAAGTGACAAAGGTCTGAAGTTGTGGAGATGGGCGATATAAGGATATATAATTTATCATGGGATGAGCTGTAGATTCCGGTGCCGGATTAGCGGGACTTGGAGCATCAGAGGTCGAGGCAGACTGCAGTGGGGCACTGGAGGCAGGATGACGACCAGTGTAGACACGAATAACAAGAGGCTTGGCAACAGGGGAGCCTGGGCCGGAGGTCTTGGTGGTGGAGTGGTAACAGGAATGACAGGACGTAGGACAGTTGGTGGTGGAGGTGTAGGATCTGAAGCAGAGAAAAAAGGAAGATCCTCCCGAAAGGTAACATCAGCAGAGACTGACACCTTGCAAGTAGCCGGAGAGTAGCATACACAGCCTTTCTGTGTCCGTGAGTAGCCAACAAAGATGTGTTTGGCTGCCCGGGGATCCAATTTGTCCAAGGATGGATCAAGGGTGTGAACGAGCAAGTGCACCCAAAGATGCGAGGTGTGAGAGAGAATGTCGGAGTAGACGGGAACATGAGGCTGAATGGAATGGCATTGTGGAGGATGGGGGAAGGAAGACGGTTAATCAGATAACAAGCCGTCGAAAGAGCAAAGTTCCAATAATCTTTGGGAACGTGCATTTGAAGCATGGTGGAGCGGGCCACATCGAGAAGATGTCGATTCTTCCGCTCAGCGACTCCGTTTTGTTGGGAGGTATAGACACATGAAGTTTGGTGAATAACCCCAAAGTCAGAGCAAAAAGTCACAAATTCGTGGCTAGTGTATTCACGAGCATTATCAGTGCAGAGAGTTTTGATGTTCGTGGAGAATTGCGTGCGAGTCTCAAGAAGGAAAGACCGAAAGACACGAGGAAGCTCAGAGCGATCACGAAGTAAGTATAGCCATGTCATTCGCGAATAATCATCACTAAACGTGAGAAAATAACGATAACCAGAAATGCTAGTAACTTTGTACGGACCCCAAATATCGGAGTGTACTAAAATAAAAGGAGCAGTGCTCCGAGTACAATGAGATGAAAAAGATGAACGAGGCTGCTTGCCTAACACATGATTCACAATGAAAAGAAGGTATAGGTACATCTGGTAGAGCCTTCTGGAGGACGGGTAAAGGGGCATGGCCAAGACGTTGATGCCAATCAACGGAGGAGACAGAAGATAGGACAGAAGATAGGATAGTTGGAGAGTCATAAAGGAGGTAGAACCCGTTCTGCAGTCGCCCCTTACCAATGATAGTCAGCGTCCTGTGATGCTGTATCAGAAAAGAAGAAGAGGTAAATATTACAGAGCAATTTAAATCATTAGTCATGCGACCAACAGAAAGCAAATTAAACGGGGAGCTCGGAACATGAAGAGCCGAGCGTAGAGAGAGAAGAAGTGAGAGGGATATCAGTCGAGCCAGAGACGGGAACAGTGTCCCCATTGGTCACTGTGATACACTTAGGATGAGGAGAATCCAGGTATTGATGTGACCGCAATGAGGTGATGTGATGGGTGACACTTGAGTCCACTATCCAGCGCGGACTAGTGGAGAGACAAAGGATACCTTCTTGGGAGATGGAAGCAGCAGAGGCAACGAAGGCAGGTGGGCGACTGAGCAGACCATGGAGTTGTTGGAGCTGAAGGCGGACCTCTTCAAGGTCAGTACGAGCGGAGGAGTCGGTAGCAGCAACAATGGCCTGTGGACGAGGATGAATCCCATGCTTGCGATAGCAGGTGGCCTCAAGGTGACCGTCCTTACCGCAGAAGGAACACTTTGGGTGAGGCCGGTCTCCCCGTCTGCGGCCTCGAGAAGGAGGGGGGAAGGCAGCAGTGGTGCAGAAGTCTGCTGAAGGAGAGCCGGGGATGAAGCAGAACTATCAGGAGGTGGTGAGACCTTGAGCAGCATGGAACACACATCTGATAGGGAAGGGGTAGCAATCGAGGAGAGGATCTGGGCCCGAACGCTCTGAAGATGAGGTGGAACACGAGCCATCATCATGGCCACACCGACGACTTTTTTAGCACGTTGTGCAGCAAGATCCAACGTAGGAGGTTGATGTTGGATCTATGCTTCAACTAGAGTCTTGGCCCGAGCAACAAAGGAGGTGAGGTCGGTGGCCCCGCCAACATCAAGGGACTGGAGATCAGTGATGATGTCATAAAGATGCTGGAGACTATCTTTACCGGAATATAGAGACTGGAGCTCATCCCACATTGTCTTGGCTGTTTCGTGATACATGGTCATACGGTAGGGTTCGGTATCAAGGGAGTTGAGGAGCCATGTCTGAACCCGACCATCGTTGTGCAACCAATCGTCAGTAGGAGCAGCAGGAGGCGCTTGGGTCAAGTGATGTAGAAAACCTTTGGATTGTAGAACGTGGCGAACAGAGTGTACCCACTCCACGAAGTTCTTCTCGGCTAACGAAATGGTAGTAATCCGCAACTCATCACGGAGTTCAGGGGCAGAGGCCGGGCGGTCTGCAGAGGAAGAAGTCGTCTGTCCGGTTGACTCAGGAGAGGTCGCCATGGCTAAGCGAGCAGGAGGGGCTAGGCCGGTGGATTGAAAAACAACGACCAGAAAGGAGACCGCACGGTCTGGATGACAACCCACCAACGACAAGGCAATGAGGCCGGCCGCGACCAGAATGCGGAGCGGATAGCTGGGAGAAGCCACACGGTCACGATGATAATACACCAGCGACAAGGAGGATGCCACAACCAATATGCGGAGCCCGCAACAGAGAGGGGAAAAGACGTTAGCGACAAGACAGGTCGCAACGACTAGGCGGAGAAGTGTCCAGTCGAGAAGGCCACACGGTCACAGTGAGTACACCCGCGACAAGGAGAGATGTCGCGACCTAGATGCGGAGCTGGCCGAGAAGAGGAGAAGCCGCAGCGACTAAGAGACGCAAAGCGCGGTGAGAAGAGAAGCCGCGACGACTAAGACAAGTCGTAGCGAGCAGGGGGCTGAGCAGCGAGAAGGAAGAGCTCGACGGGTAGACTAGGAGACCGCAGCGAGTAAAAGACTCAACTCGCGGCAAGAAGAGAAGCCGCGGTGATTAAGACAAGTCGCACCGAGCGGGAAGAAGGAAAGCTGGTAGAAGACGTGGTGAGTAGTGAGGGAGACCGCGCGGATAGATAGGGAGACCGCACAGGCAGAGGGGAACAAGGAAGGGAAGGTCCCACCTGTTAGAAAGATTATAAAGGGGAAGAGGAGGAGAAGAAGAGGTGGAAGCCACGAGAGAGACAGAGAGAGCAGAAGAAGCGGTTAGAATAACCTTAACCGCGCGGGAAGCCGCGGTTGCTGAGACTCTAACCAGGAAGCGGTTAGAAAAAGGCAAGGTCGCACGACACTGCGGTTAAGCAGGAGAGGAAATCGCTCGGTAACCCGGAAGAACAGGCGATTTCAAAAAAACCAGGCCGGACAACCTGGCTCTGATACCATGTAGAGAAAAACTCAACCTTGTATATACTATCTCAATAATCAAATACAACGTATGAATACACATTTATAGGAGGGAGAAAGAGAGAAGAGAGTCCTATACAAGATGTGAGACTAAAGAGGAGAAAAGAATAAAGCAAATAAATGGGCCACTTTACATGGGTTTTTCCAACACTAATCAAAGTGGCTGTGGGAAGAAGGATGAATGAAATCAGAATGACTATGAAGTTTGGAGCTACTTGGCTACCCATTGCGAGGAGGGAGCTGCCAATACTTCTAAGGTCATGGAAGATTCAAATTTCTTGCCTATCATTTTAAAGGCTCTAAATGGCATAAATTCAAATCCCGTAAATAAATTGCTGGATTGTCCAAACAAGCATGTAATTTATAAAAAAATATATATCTAAATGCAAAATAAAAGACTAAATGCGACAATAATTTAGAACACTACTAATAAAACACATCTTAATAAGCCGTATACTAAAAATACCTTTAAGTTATAACCATAACACTCATCTTTTGTGATATATATGATAATTGATACATGTTTCGACTATGTTGCATTTGCAAATCTTTCGGATTTCTTCAAACTTGTTGTGAAACCTTTTTTTGTGGTTTATTAGTTGGCTGTGATTTGTTACAGGTTGCTTTTATATAGCTTATTTTTATTTTATGATTCTTCACCTATTTCATTCTTTGTTTATTATGCTGATTATTTTGGTGCAATTATGTTTAAACATGTTACCTAGGAAATCACACAGGTCATATCATTTTTTTAAGAGTTCTCTATTTCACTTTTCTTTTTGTTGTTTTGAAAAGTAAAATCATCTGTTTTTTTTATATTCATTTTTGCAGATCCTGTTTGGTGCATTATCAGTTTAGTTCTGCCAAGATGATTCTGGAGTTTCTGCTTATACATCCATGGATGCCCATTTTATGTTATTGATGTTTACACTAATCTTGAGTTTTCATCTATGTTGACTTAAAACTATTTTAAAACTTTACTACTTCAAAACTATGTAAAATTAATGGTACTTTGGACAAAGAGATTTGGTTTATTTAGGCTTTTCCAATGCTTCGCTCCGGCTTTAAGTTCAAAAACATGAGTTTTACTGTGATTTTGACATATTCATCATCTACACTAACAACAGGTTTTTATGTCAATTTTCGCTTTAGCCAAAATGTTTTAATTTTAAATGGTTTTTTTATACATAATAACTAGTTTTTTTTTTTTTAAAAGTGCTTCTAGATTGATTCTATCTTGATTTTTTTTATAGATGATAGCGTCTATGTATCTAGTAGCATCTTCAAAAAGTTAACTACTTGATGAACTAACTACTACATGTTGACACTGGTTGGTGCAGCACAGAACAATTTATTAGTCCCATCTTGTTTGTTTTTCTTAACCTCATTGTGTTGAACGTCTTTTATTTTTTATAAAATTTTCGATTCCTAGTAAGAAATGTTTATTTCTGTTCATCTCACATTTATGTCCAAATTTATACACAACACCCCCTTAAAGTATTTATTCCTATTCTGGAACACCTAAAATGTCTTCAGCTGTGAAGAGAAGGGCACCACGAGGAATGTGCCACAAAGTAATAATGTATTACAAGGTATGCGCTGCACCTAAGTTATTTATTTAGTATAGTTTGTCTTTATGCTGCAATCTTTTTAATATTATAGCAAATTGCCTCCAGTGCAGGCGGAAGAGTATTGCTGTATATCTAATTAGGTCCATAGTAAGCTCGATTATTATGCTTTCATCATGATAATATTTTTGACAGGCATCTTGAGAAGATATTTGGAATGAATGATGTTAGACATATATTTGTTTGAATTATAGATCAATCAATTATTATACTAAACTATAAAATATAGTACCTATGGGCATTTTGCAATTTTGTCCGCTGTGAAATCTTTTAATGCATACATTTCAGTTGCTCTATCCTCCTCTGCAATAGTATCTATGTTTGTATTTGTTTTGTTGTTCATCCAAGTATGGCTTGCTTTGTGCTCGCATGCCTTTGGATGCACAAAGTCTTCATCACATGCATGATCTATACTTGATGGATGCCTCATAATGTAATTATGCAATCCCATTGTAGCCACTACAATCACACATTATTTTGAGAATGCATACCATGACATGTCTCTAAGTGGTACGATCCCGGGGAGGTGGTGGCTCCGGTCGGTCTGAGGGAGAGCGGGAGAGGGAGGGGAGGAAGAGAGAGAGAGAGAATTAGGGTTTTAGAGAGGAGGAGAGGGAAAACACAATTTCATTCCAGGATAAAAACAATACAAGACTTTCTCGTTCTCTTATAGTGACGAGGAGCGAACAAAAAAAGGAAATATTCTAAAATAGGAAGTACGGAAATACTTAAATTTACACACGCAAACAAAGCAACAAATTAACGTCATAAGCAAATACGGTAACAAATTAATTAATTATTCGCTGTGGGAATTGTGGGCCCATCTACTATACGCACCCGGCGCGTGTAAACTTTCCAAGGTAGCTTGTCGTCGTGCAACTCCATAACACTAAGTATGCCTAATTTCATTTTCCACATGTCAAAACTTTGTTCAATAGTTCCACAAAATGAGGAGTGTATTTCATTCAAAATCTCATATCATCCTTTAGTTCCACAAAATGAGGAGTGTATTTCATTCAAGATCTCATATCATCCTTCTAGCGGGCGCTCACCTCAATCAAAGCTTGGCATGTGATATTTAGTTTTAGGAAAAGGTTTCAAGAGCCTTTTTCTAATAAGTATTTCGTATCCACTAGATAAAATTTACATACAATTGTTCAAATGATTAAGGCAACATGAAATTAATAAGTGGTTAAAGTATGTAGATTTAAGAAGTAGCAAACATTCATCTTGAGGCGGATATGGGGAATTATACTTCAGGTCCCTTACTGCGGGATGAAATATGCAGCTTCCATGAGCTAACCCTTCCATGCAGACATGACATTTTGAGTAGGTGAGCCATGACATTCAACGTATCTCAGTTGATTTTCTATAGGAATACATGCATCAACCTGTGTTCCGTTAAGCACTCATGACGTTTTGAGTAGGTGAGCCATGACATGCAATGTATGCTAGTTGATTTTCTACAGGAATACATGCATCAACATGTGTTCCGTCAACCACTACAATAAAATCCTAGAAGCAAGGTTATAGATGCTAGATGTCAAGTTTGAAATGTCAGATGTTAGATTGAGAGAGATAATATTTGGCATATTTGAAAATGTCAGATTTTTAATATTTTAATAAATATACCCTTTCTAGTATCACTTATTATTCAAACTCAAAGAAACATTATAGAAAGATAAATATCTTATGTTGCAAAATTATCCGTGATACTTGGACTTTCTGTGTTCCTAAGAAAATGTTAGTTTGGCTACATCATATGCTGCATAAAAGTAGACATAATATTTTACTAAAAACTATACAACTTATATATCAATCAATATTTTAAAAATTATTGCTTGAGCCATTTGCTCTGAAAATGTGCCTCTGATATTTAAAGTCCAAACTACTACTTAAACCCATCAACTTTTTTCTTCAATTTGAATGTGAGATTCACACATCCTTTCACCCAGAAGCCTGCTAGGAACTGAATTGCCTGAGCTTCACTACCCCAAAGCACCTCTCGGCCTCATCAGATCGCTCTCATTGGATTCAGGATGTCACGTGCCCACTAACTTTCACATGTTTCATCCCCAAACCACACATCGTACTGCAAGAGTCTAGCTTTGATATCAGAAGTATTGTCCGCCTTGATTCTTCCTCGAACCACACATCTTATTGTAGGAGGTCTGACTCTGATACCATTTATAACAACCCAACCATCATAATATCAAAAATATTGTCTGCTTTGGTTCATCTCAACTCATATATAGTCGAATCACATAGTTTTGTCCTTTTTCCATTGATTAGTGTCATTGCATTTTCTACAAGAGATAGTAGACACATAAATTATGTATTTTCGTATTTGTTCATACTTCATAGTTCAGTTTTTCGCTTATTTCTAAATAGCAAGCTACATGGTATTAGGGCATAACCATAGAAATAAGAATGAAACATGAATCTAGTATTACTCCAAATTCTAACAGAATCCTCTAAAGCTATATTACTGTATGAAACCATACATTAATATGAATTGAATTGTGATTATAATGAGCCAAATCCTCAAAACAATATTACTCCAGATTCTAACAGAGGCAGAACCACATAAATAAGAATGAAAATAGAATGCTTATGGGATAGGAATTATGAGAGCGTTAGGGCATTCTCTTCAAAAGTTAATAGTCATAATTGAGATCAATTTAATTGTCAGACACAATGGTTAAATAGAAGTGTGAAAAATGAAGCATCAAAGCTTTAACTGAGCTAAAGTCTGAAATGCAAAAAAAGTTGAAATTTAGGCTCCGTTTGGCACGGTGGTGGCGGTCATGAACACGGGGTTTAAATTTTCATTTGTTAACGCCCGTCTAAGGAACTTCATTCACTCTTATGTTCAAACGGATGATGTTTGTTAGGTGGTCCTTAACGAATGACGTTTTAACCCATGCGTTTACGGCCACCACCACCGTACCAAACGGAGCTTTAATCATCATAATCAATGAATGCATATTCCATAGCCTTCTGAAGTCTGAACAACCACAACAACAGACCAGTAGGATTTACGCCTTACAATTATCCGATAAAAATGTTGATATTTCTTACGTATGACTTGCAAGAAGGAAAGAGTGACAAGAGGAGCCCATATAAGCTGACAAAAAGTAGCAAAAAGTGAGGGCGGCATGGGAAAGAGGGGGGGTGAGGGTACTGTGTACAACCCCGTAGCCGGGCGAGTGGGACCCTCCCCAAATGTCAGCCTAGGGGCGTGCTATTGGCGGCGAGTTGGTGCGACTCCGTTTGAGGGCGTGCGGGCACTCATGCGCGTGTGTGGAGATTTTATGTGCATGTGCTTTATAATATATAATATATATATATATATACATATAAATATATATGAGAAGATATATAATAGGGAAGATTATATCAAGGAGGAAAAAGAGGGGGCATGAGGAGGCATCGGGCAGAAGAAAAACAAAAACAGAAAAAAGCCCTAGGGGCTTTCTCCGATCGGCCGCCTGGAGCCACCCCCGCCGCCCCTCTCCCTCTCCCCGTCGCCTCCTGGAGCAGCAGCCGACCGCCCCCGCCCCTCTCTCCCCGTCGCCGGCCGCACCAAGCAGCCGCTGCCCTTCCCCGCCCCTCTCTCCCGTCGGCCAGCAAGGGGAGCCCAAGCCCCGCCTCTTCCTCCCTCTCTCTCTCTCTCTCGGTTTTTCCCAGCGCCGCCCGCATGGAAGGAGCCGCCCGCCTCCCTCTCTATCTCCGGCCGCCGTCTCAGCATGGAGCAGGCCGCTCGCCTCCCTCTCTTTCTCCGGCCGCCACCTCAGCATGGAGCAGGCCGCCTGCCTCCCTCTCTATCTCTGGCCGCCTGAAATAGCACCCCGAGCCGCCTCCCTCCCCTACTTTTTCTGTCCAGGCCGCCGCCTCTGGAGCAAGGCGAGGCCGGGGGCTTCTCTCCCGCAGACGCTCGAGGTTGTGGAAGCCGGGACAACCTTCGCCGACGCCACTTGGAGCACGGTCGGCCATGGAGAGGCTCGGCGATGGAGGAAAAAAATGACTTGGAGCTTCTGGCTCTCCAACAGAGGTCAGATCCGCGCATGGACAACCACTACGGACGCTAGGCGTCGAACCTCGGGCAATGTGCGCGGTTGCGGCTCCGCCAAACACGCGTCAAGGGTAACGAAATTTCTACTCGGGCAGGTGAAGCCCTTATTTTTCATATTTGCATGGAAGCACCTCCCCACCAACGGGTGGGGGAAGGGAGATCTCCGACGGGTCGACGTGTGCGTCCCCGTAATTATTTGCATTAGTGCCCGGAAGTGTGAGTACGGGTTTAGGCATACTGTGTGAAGCCCATTCGGACGTATGAGCCGAATTGGTGATGTTCTGTGTGAAGCCCGTCCGGACGCATGAGCCGGGTGGGTGATGTTCTGGGGTTCCCGGAGAAGACTCCGTGGAAGTTGTATTTTATTCACTCGCAGGGAATGCGCGCCATAGCTCCAATAAAAGGGGGTGCGCGCATTATGTTTGGTCCGCTCATGTTAGCCGACCGATGCCTAGTTGGCCGCTGTCCGTCGAGACGTTGGCGTACAGGTGCTGCAGTACCAAGCAGGGAATAACGGGCTTAAGCCCAAGCTTGTGCCGGCCCTTGAAGGCCTAGTTTCGTTTATGTTGTCGGCCTGCGTGCTGAGTATGGAATTTATATTCCTGTAATTATTTATATGCCTGTGATGCCCTGTGAATGTTTTTTATCTTTTTCATCTTAGGCGGGCGGTATGTTCGCGAACCGCTCGCCCCGTGGGAGCCCCGAGGTTTAGTTGCCGGGAAGCCCCTAATGGCCTATTGACAGCCTTTTAGGACAACGTAGTTACGTTGTTAGCGGCCCAATTGGGGCTGCGTGGAGTAGGGCTGCTGGGCGGTATAACGCCATTAAAAGGCGGGCAGGGAACGGTTCTTATAGACCCAGGGAGACACCTCTAGTTCAGGAGTGGATTTTGAGATCCTCCTTAGATATTCCGGCCGGCCAAGAGAGCCCGCCGAAGGTGTCTTAGCTCAGCCCTTGGTGTGGGAGGGGAAGAGTTTGTTAGTCTTCCGGGTATGCGGTGGGACCTCCACGCTGAGGCCTTGGGTCTGTCCCTTGTGTTCCTAGCCTTGAGCCTAGATTGTTCACTTGAGTGTAGTAAGTGTGCGGCCACCCCTTCCCCAAGGGTCGAACTCCACAGAGACCGATTTTCCGGTTTCAACATTTTGGTGCGGTGAGCGTGGAGAGTGGCCAGCACGGAAAATCTCAGGTGAATGTCATGGCTTTAGAAGTGGAACCAAGTGACGACTAGGGTCATGCGCGGACTTTGTATGTAAGGTCCTCATACTCAGAGTTGTCCCCTCCCATAGCTGTTGTTAGAATCTCGTAGTATTTGGAGTGGGATTTGCGCCAGCTTGAAGTGCCTCTACCTGTGAAAATGCGTGTATCCTCACTTATCGCATCAGCGAGAAGCCTGAAGGTTGTTATCTTCAAGGTCGAGTAAGAGAGCAGCGGAGAGGTATTTGGAGCCGGGGTGACCTGAAAGGGTTCACTCCCTAGCGGTAATATGTTTTCTATTCCTTATGATTCAGTAGCAGTCGAGTTTTCTTTTTATTGCCAATTCGCCTCGAGCTTCTGAGGGCTTTAAGGGTTAGCCTCGCGATCGACTCCGGAAGCGAAACGTCCAACCCGTTCCTTTTAAATAGCCTAGTTCGGACGATGGGACGGTGCCGCGGGACTTTAAGCGCTATTGTAAGACCGAGCCTCTGCACTGACGGCCGAGATCAGCTCCCCCCTTGCACGTCGGCCTATGTCCTCCCGACCGCACCTCTCCTCCGACTAGAGGAATTATCAGGAACGAGCCTAGACGCTAACCTCCCAGATTTGATAAAGGGCCGATCTCTCCAAGCAATCACAAGTGAAGGCCTTTGTTATTGAGAGAGCAAGATAACATGTAAAGGGGCAGGTTTTGGCCCAAGGGAAGATGTTGGCCTCGAGTGCGTCCTAGAGGACCCTCACAACAACATTACCCGTCGCACATGCACTAGCTCTCATCATCGAGTGACATGGCGGAAAGCGATCTTTGTCATTAGATCAGGATACGAGCCGTCGACCTATTCCTCATAAATAGCCCAGTTCGGATGATGGGACGATGCCTCGGGACTTTAAGCGCTCTTGTAAGACCGAGCCTCTGCACTGACGGCCGAGATCAGCTCCCCCCTTGCACGTCGGCCTATGTCCCCCCGATTGCATCTCTCTTCCGATTGGAGGAATTATTAGGAACAGGCTCGGACGCCAGCTTCCCGATTTGACGACTTCCAGATCGCCTCTCTTATAAAGAATGTGTTCTCCATTTGTAAAAGCATCGGTGCAATTAACTCTCCAACACCTCTTAAGTAAACAGGATGTATCCGCCTCGAGCAAAGTCAAGTCCTCGAGTAGTAGTGCAATTCCCTATCACCAAAAATCGGGCTGAGTATGAGGCGGTTATAGCGAGACTTGGTCAGAGAACTTGGGGGACATGATGTGGAGGTTCTTACCGACTCCTTGGTGGTGTCCTCCTAGATTAACGTGGAGTTCGAAGTGAGGGAGCCTACCCTCCAGTTATACTCTGCAAATGTTCCAAGTCTTCTCGCTCTGGGGTTAGGTCTCGATTCTCCCGCTGTCAGGCTCCCACCAAGCTGGCAGGGCAGGGGTCTCGATGGACGTCGTTATGACCCTGGGGCTGAGCCCGGAGGATGTTCAACACCCACCCTCAGGCTCCCATCTAGCTGACTGGCCTGGTGGTAGCACCCGGGAGAGGCGAATGTTCCAAGTCTTCTCGCTCTGGGGTTAGGTCTCGATTCTCCCGCTGTCAGGCTCTCACCTAGCTGGCAGGGCTAGATGTCACTCGGTGGATAGAGACAGTTTGAGGTTTGGGAAGAATTTGGGTATTTTGCTAGACCCCGAGTGATGCTCGGCCCCGGGTAGACCCGCTGCCTGGCTCCTACTAGCTGGCAGGTCCGTAGGCTCGCCTGGGGGGTAAGGGACCCCGAGTGCTGCTCGGCCCCGGGTAGACTCGCTGTCAGGCTTTCACTAGCTAGCAGGGCTGCAGGCACACCTGGGGGGAAATGGAGATAGTTTGAAATTTGGAGGGAGTTTGGATATTTTGCAGGACCCCGAGTGATGCTCGGCCCCGGGTAGACCCACTGCCTGGCTCCTACTAGCTGGCATGTCCGTAGGCTCGCCTGGGGGGTAAGGGACCCCGAGTGCTGCTCGGCCCCGGGTAGACTCGTTGTCAGGCTTTCACTAGCTGGCAGGGCTGTAGGCACACCTGGGGGGAAAGGGAGATAGTTTGGAAAGAGTTTTAGAGTTTGAGTATTGTGCTGGACCCCGAGTGATGCTCGGCCCCGGGTAGACCCGCTGCCTGGCTCCTACTAGCTGGCAGGTCCGTAGGCTCTCCTGGGGGGTAAGGGATCCCGAGTGCTGCTCGGCCCTGGGTAGACTCGCTGTCAGGCTTTCACTAGCTGGCAGGGCTGTAGGCACACCTGGGGGGAAAGGGAGAAAGCTTGAAAAGAGTTGGTTTCTTGTTATGTTGCAGTGTATCAGATATTGCGTGTATCGCTGATGATGAGCCTAGGAGGAAAAATACGGGCTAGTGATACTCGTGCTAGAGCCTCTAGCGGGACAACGTGAAAAGTAAGCCCTGGTGTGGAGCTCCCTTTGTACCCAAATAGAGAATTCTCACAAATTTTTTCTTTGGGTCGGCTCCCACTCGCCGGATACGTTGGGTTGGATGATTCTTTCCGAGCTTGTACCAACCTCGAAAAGAGCGGGGATTGTGTACAACCCCGTAGCCGGGCGAGTGGGACCCTCCCCAAATGTCAGCCTAGGGGCGTGCTATTGGCGGCGAGTTGGTGCGACTCCGTTTGAGGGCGTGCGGGCACTCATGCGCGTGTGTGGAGATTTTATGTGCATGTGCTTTATAATATATAATATATATATATATATATACATATAAATATATATGAGAAGATATATAATAGGGAAGATTATATCAAGGAGGAAAAAGAGGGGGCATGAGGAGGCATCGGGCAGAAGAAAAACAAAAACAGAAAAAAGCCCTAGGGGCTTTCTCCGATCGGCCGCCTGGAGCCACCCCCGCCGCCCCTCTCCCTCTCCCCGTCGCCTCCTGGAGCAGCAGCCGACCGCCCCCGCCCCTCTCTCCCCGTCGCCGGCCGCACCAAGCAGCCGCTGCCCTTCCCCGCCCCTCTCTCCCGTCGGCCAGCAAGGGGAGCCCAAGCCCCGCCTCTTCCTCCCTCTCTCTCTCTCTCTCTCGGTTTTTCCCAGCGCCGCCCGCATGGAAGGAGCCGCCCGCCTCCCTCTCTATCTCCGGCCGCCGTCTCAGCATGGAGCAGGCCGCTCGCCTCCCTCTCTTTCTCCGGCCGCCACCTCAGCATGGAGCAGGCCGCCTGCCTCCCTCTCTATCTCTGGCCGCCTGAAATAGCACCCCGAGCCGCCTCCCTCCCCTACTTTTTCTGTCCAGGCCGCCGCCTCTGGAGCAAGGCGAGGCCGGGGGCTTCTCTCCCGCAGACGCTCGAGGTTGTGGAAGCCGGGACAACCTTCGCCGACGCCACTTGGAGCACGGTCGGCCATGGAGAGGCTCGGCGATGGAGGAAAAAAATGACTTGGAGCTTCTGGCTCTCCAACAGAGGTCAGATCCGCGCATGGACAACCACTACGGACGCTAGGCGTCGAACCTCGGGCAATGTGCGCGGTTGCGGCTCCGCCAAACACGCGTCAAGGGTAACGAAATTTCTACTCGGGCAGGTGAAGCCCTTATTTTTCATATTTGCATGGAAGCACCTCCCCACCAACGGGTGGGGGAAGGGAGATCTCCGACGGGTCGACGTGTGCGTCCCCGTAATTATTTGCATTAGTGCCCGGAAGTGTAAGTACGGGTTTAGGCATACTGTGTGAAGCCCATTCGGACGTATGAGCCGAATTGGTGATGTTCTGTGTGAAGCCCGTCCGGACGCATGAGCCGGGTGGGTGATGTTCTGGGGTTCCCGGAGAAGACTCCGTGGAAGTTGTATTTTATTCACTCGCAGGGAATGCGCGCCATAGCTCCAATAAAAGGGGGTGCGCGCATTATGTTTGGTCCGCTCATGTTAGCCGACCGATGCCTAGTTGGCCGCTGTCCGTCGAGACGTTGGCGTACAGGTGCTGCAGTACCAAGCAGGGAATAACGGGCTTAAGCCCAAGCTTGTGCCGGCCCTTGAAGGCCTAGTTTCGTTTATGTTGTCGGCCTGCGTGCTGAGTATGGAATTTATATTCCTGTAATTATTTATATGCCTGTGATGCCCTGTGAATGTTTTTTATCTTTTTCATCTTAGGCGGGCGGTATGTTCGCGAACCGCTCGCCCCGTGGGAGCCCCGAGGTTTAGTTGCCGGGAAGCCCCTAATGGCCTATTGACAGCCTTTTAGGACAACGTAGTTACGTTGTTAGCGGCCCAATTGGGGCTGCGTGGAGTAGGGCTGCTGGGCGGTATAACGCCATTAAAAGGCGGGCAGGGAACGGTTCTTATAGACCCAGGGAGACACCTCTAGTTCAGGAGTGGATTTTGAGATCCTCCTTAGATATTCCGGCCGGCCAAGAGAGCCCGCCGAAGGTGTCTTAGCTCAGCCCCTGGTATGGGAGGGGAAGAGTTTGTTAGTCTTCCGGGTATGCGGTGGGACCTCCACGCTGAGGCCTTGGGTCTGTCCCTTGTGTTCCTAGCCTTGAGCCTAGATTGTTCACTTGAGTGTAGTAAGTGTGCGGCCACCCCTTCCCCAAGGGTCGAACTCCACAGAGACCGATTTTCCGGTTTCAACAGGTACAAGACAGGTCTGAAAAACAAAATTTGGCTTGCGTGGGGTGCACAACAGATCTGAAAAGGTGGAACTCGACAACAACGCTAGGCGAAACCCGACAAGAGCGCGTGGGATTGAGAGGGAAAAGTGAGGGCGGCGTCAAAAGGAGGCGTGTTGAGCTGGAGGCGTGCCAGGGGTGGGCGTCGCAGGCGATAGGAGGGGAGGCTTCTGCGCGGGTTGCGATCGGTGCAGCTGAGGGGCCTCCATGCTGGAGCAATGTCGTGGGGATGGGGAGCTCGGGAAGCAGCGCTGAATGAGGCAGCGACAATGTCAGCACTGACGGTGGCGCTCAGTGGTCGTGGAACGGCGGGAGGCCGCGGCATTGATCGGCTGGCCCCGTCGACGACATCGACGGTCGGGCTAGAGGTGCAGGGAGCATGAGCGGGATCGGGCGCCGCGCAATAGCAAAGGCATCGTCGTCGCTGGGATCATGCTCCTGCGATGTAGAGGTCGGCAGGGGTGTGGTGCAGGGAGCTCTCCATGCGGTGGTCTGGAAACTGAGAGTAGGCAGCGGAGTACAGTCCCAATGAGCCGCGAGACGTTGCATACTTGCATGAAGTGACACAATGATGTTGTCCTGGTTGTCGAGGCTGCGGTCAATGGCGTTGATGCGTGCGTCCATCGTGGCTCGATCCCGACGACATGGAACAAGCGGGCGGGGGTGGCAGGTCGGACCATTGTTACAAAGAGAGAAAAGATGCACAAACAAGAACAAGATTGCATTAATTGAAACCCACAGATACAAATATGGAACAAGCTCCGGCCAAGATCAAGGAGGCTGGGTCCTCCTAGTGATCCTCCTCTCCAAGGAGAGCCCAAAATCACCTAAACACTCCGGATACCAAATACCTAAACCTCTGTCTTTTATATAGATGAGGGAGGATACATAAGAGAAGTAAAGACTACTAACCCTAAATAATATTGATTAATAATTAATAATAATAAATTCCACTATGAGTGTCTCAAAGAGGCTTCCATATGCAATTATGTAACATACTGCAAGTTGCTGCTAGATTGTTAAACTGAATATAACAATGTTGGTGATTGAACAAGATATCATAATAAGAACCTAAACATAAGTGCAATAGTGTATGTAAATTGAACAAGATATCATAATAAGAGCAACACACACATTAATGCATCATCAGTACAAAGTAAAACGCTTACATAGAAATCAACAAAATAAGAACAACAGTGTGTAGGAGCAAAGTACAAGGTTAAAAAAGGACACATTTTCGAAGTCATGCAACTATTCTTCTTTACATATCTCAGGATGTTTTTCAATTTCCTATTTATTTAGCAGGCACACACTTGGAGGAACAGCGAGTGCTGAGATGCTCATACCGACACCGACAGCAGTCCTGGGGATCGGATGCGATAATGACACTTGCTTTGTGCCGCCATCCTTCTTCTTTCCTTTACGCAATCTTTTAGGACTAGCTGTCACTTGCGCTCTCTCTTTAGTGGCACTTAAGCTGATGCTATCACTGGCAAGCAGCATTTGTGTTTCATTGGTGAGAATAGCTTTTGTGTATGCTCATTGAATATATTTTTCTTGGCTCTCCCTCCTCCCACATGCTTCAGCATTGTCTTTCCCTATCTTTCCTCTCTTACACCATCCCTTTCTCTACTGTATACCTACTTTCCCTGCCCCCTCTCTCCTGAACTATACAAATTCCAAAGTGAGACCCATACCTAGGGGTGCAATTAGAGTGGAGCCGGCTCGTCTCAAAAAAAACTTGACTCGAGCTCGAGCTCGATTACGACTCGAGCTCGTTTGCTCGCCTACCCATACCTTTCTCATATTAACACTCCTTTTCTTACCTTCCCACTCTTACTTTTCTCTATCTTCATCAACCTCTCTCTCTTCTCGTATCCCCCTTAAACAATACTTCATACCTCTCAATTCCCAGAAACCTGAATACAACTTTATTCCTTCTTTATCTAAACCCTAAAACATTTCAAAACCAACCTTAGTTTTCTAACACAATCATCCAATGCTGAATTTACCACCTCTTCACCCTCCATTTTCAATCTGCTTCAAGTTAAATTCGAACATCCTTGAGCCAAAAAAATTTATAATCTTTTTTCCCCTTACAGTGAGAATTTTCTTACAATTTGAAAGATTTTCCCCCTCATGTTCTTCATTCTCTTTCTTAAGGTCTGTGGCATCATTTTATCTCGACGGAATGACATCAAAACTATTATAAGCGTACCATTCTTCCAAAGTTTTTGACATACTTGTATGTATATTTATATTCATCTTTCTACTCTTTTTCGAGCAAATAAAGCATATGAAATCTATTTCATTCTGAACATATTATTTTTCGTACTTTTAGATCTCGCACTCATTTACATACGAGGCGCCTATGAGTGTCCCAAAAACACCGCACCGTGCCAAAGGGAGGCTTTATGTATTTCAGAAACACAATGATCATCACAATCACAGTCAAACATTGCATGACTACATAACTACGAGAGTGAGTTTGGACAAAAACGGCATCATAGGATGCATGTATGGCATGACAGCGGTTATGACCGACATCGAGAAAAGGAAGCTTGTTTTGAAGATAAAAGCTGATGAAGTTCCTCGAGTGAATTCGGGCATTTACGAACGATGGTTCATAATCACCGTGTTCACGTCCGTCACCGGCGTGCCAAACGGAGCCAAAATTTCTTACATCATCTCATCATCATCATCGTAAATGCATTAACCATTCTCTAGTTTAATGCAAATGTTCTTCGTATTAAAAGCCTTAGTTTTAGGCTCTGATTGGGCGGGATGAAAATCCCGCATTAGAGCAGCTAAATGGACGAAATGCAGGTGCCAAACCGCGGGTACTGAATGGTGTCAGCAGTTGGCCAGCCCCAGATCTGGGCCGCCAAACAAGCCCTTAGTCTTAAACTCTGCCATAGGATAAGCTAACACTTATTCCTGCAGTTTATGCTTGCGATATTGAGATGGCTTTAGATGCCTTGGTTCAGTTAGTTCTAACTTACAACACTTTTTCAGTGGATTATAATTTAGAATCCGATTGATACGGCCTGCCGTTATAAAATATGTATTTGACATGACAACGGTTATGACTGCCATCAAGAAAAAATTTTAATTTTGAACGTAAAAACGATGGCTTTAGTTACGTCAAGTTATCGTGTACTTCGCCTTCCCCGATCTTTGCAATTTTCATGCTTTAGTTCAATTTGTTCCAACTTAGAACGCTTTCACTGGATTATAATATAGAATCTGTTTGATGCTGTGTTTTTGCTCCTTCCAGTTTAGAAAAAAAAAAATCATAAAATGTGTATTTGACATGACAATGGTTATGATCTATGCCAAGAAAAAAAGAACTAATTTTGAATGTAAAATGGGCATGAAATTTAGAGATAATTAAGGAAAGAAAACAATGCTAATTAATCTAAATGAGATTTTGTATGTCTTTGTCCATGTGTTGGATAGTGAGCGATTGTTTGAGGTTGGATCGTTCGCATCGAGCTACATTATTGGGTACTCATTTTCTCTTCTTCGGAGAAAAAAATTGATTGAAATCGTAGCCGAAAACTATTGAGCTCTCCCCAAGCTCGTCACTTAATCATTGTCGACACTACCGAGCTGCAGAGTACATGGTGGAAGGTGGCTGAGGAGGCCGGTGTTGAGTTCGGGACGTAGGCACTTGGCTTGAGGCGGCTTGGAGGTCGCTAAACGGTGATGAAGTGAAAGCGAAGTAAGGGTGGACAAAAAACCTGTGCACGAGAGATAGGTTTCTTGTGCATTATCCATCAGGCCATCCATTTGAAGATCGCGTGGTCCAAAAAAATACTCTGAAAATGCGGGCCGACATTTTGAATAAAGTATTTCGCATCAAAAATCGGGAATTCAAAGATGGAGGGTCGGATATTGTCCAGCATTCCATGCCTGTTGCCCGCGAGATGAAATTTTTCGGGTGAGAGGCCTGTGGAACAGTGTTGGGGTGTGAGAGATGAAACAAGGGATCTTGTCGTACGAAGCGGACGTAGAATTTAGAAGGATTCATCGGCCGGGGAAGCGGCTGCCGGCCGTGAAGCCGGTTGTGGCATTGGCTATCGAACAATGTGGAGCAAATGCTCAATGAAGGTGAAGGCGTGACAGCTTGTAATATTAACCCATGCCCCCGGAAAAGAGGGCACCCTTCTATGCTTCAATTGCTATGGAGATACTATCACTGTTGGGGCACAAAGAAATCTCGTGCAGGTGATTCGCCTTCTCAAGCTGCTTTGCACCCTCAAATCTACCTATTCTTAAGCATAAAATCTCAAACAGGCGATCGTTCTTCCTTCTACTTACAAGTTTTGCGGAAGAAATCGAAGAATCTATGTTGTGGTTGAAGCGCTTTTTTTTCACTAAAAGAATGAAACGGGGAATCGGTCGTAAATAAGTGGCAGGCTGAGGTAACGCAAATCATTATTCAGAGTATTTGAAGAAGAAAAACTACACTCGCCCCGTTTGGCACAACGGTGGCGGTTGTGAACTGTCGCTCGTCAACACTTAATCACACCCCTGACGAATTACATCCACTTTTATGTTCAAAACTACTGTTTTTTTTTCTCGATGATGATCCTAATCATTGTCTTGTAAAACATGCATTCAATGGCGGTGACAGTTTTGTTTGAATTCACGAAGCAAAAAACCCTCATCAAATTAAGCCCTCAAACAAATCATTATGACTTCGCACATGGAACAAAGCAACATGTAATGTTAATGCTAGCGCAGGAGGAAATCTGACTCGAGGCAGAAATATCATCGAGGGAGGGCAAACACATGCGCCGTTTTCATGCTCGGGGTAGAAATATCATATAGAGGAAGGAGGGCATACGCTTGCGCATATTTTCATGCGCATATTTTCATGCTCGAGGAAAGCCATATCTAAAAGTCAGATATAAAACAACTTGACATTTTTGTATTGTATTACAGAAGCTTCATGCACACAAAATAAGTTACAAAGCAAATACAACTACCAACCTACCTTCTTCGTTTTTCAGACCAATCTCCGTTCCGAACCCTACATCCGGCAGAAACTTTGGTTGCTGCGTGACGGCAAGCGGAAACTAAAAACTTAAAGAAAAGAGCGAACTCGTCTAGTACTCATGCACGATCAATCCCGGCGTCCGGAGTATCCGGACCAAAAAACTTTGGACATCCTACAGCTGTACAGGCAGAAACACCACAAAATGGAACCATTGTGCACATATGCAATGCAAATATAGCTATATCTTTAGGGCAATATAGCACCCCTCTATTGGCTAATAGCACCTCGAAAAAAAACCAAAAAAATTCTATGGAAATGGCTCATAATAATGACTTCCGGGGTGCTATTAACATTGCCCTATATTTAATATGACTGTAAATATACTCAATACATCTGCACAGACTCGACTTTGAGCTCAAAATTTTTATTCCATGATGGATGACAGAAAAAGAACCAAACTTGGAAGATTTGAACCAAAAAAATACAAACATATGGACCAGGAGAAAATTTTTGAACGAAAAAAAAAGAAGCAAACCACCGAATAGATGGATCCGACGTGCAGCAGCAAATACTGTCTCATACAAGAGAAATTGTTGAAATCGGGCTCCGTTTTTAAATCTAAGTCCGAGTGAAATAACAGGTCGACACGTACTTGGATTTAAGCCAAGTACGTGGATTTAAGCTAGGAGAAACCTGGGCTAAAAAAAACATTAGTGGCCTTCTTAAATGACAACAAGTGTCGACACATACTTGGATTTAGAAACGAAACCCGATTCCAAAAATTTCTCCTCGTACAATCAGTAAGCGGGTATGGAGGCAAATCGGTATCCTGGGGCGCCTCTCCAGGAGTAATATGCAACCCTAGTCTCGTAAAATCCTGCAGCAAAATTATGACAAACTAGAAGATCAATGAAAATATTGACCTGTGAAATGAAAACATCATTCAAATCAAAATTTTGGGACCACAGACTGCGAAAAATATATAGACAGAAGGTTTATTATCTTGACCTCCCCACGTGGAATGGATATTCCGAGTCGTGTTCTTCGTGTGCAATATCCAACATTGACTGTGGCTCCGTTTGGCATGGTGGTGGCGGTCGTAAACGCATGGGTTAAACCGTCATTCGTTAAGGATTGCCTTATAAACATTATCCGTTTGAACATAAAAATAGATGGAAGTTCCTTAGGTGGGTGTTAACAAATGACAATTTAACCCCCATGATCACAACCGCCCCCATCAACATTGACTGTATCTTCAGCATCAACCACAAAAGGGTTTCCTCCCATTTAAAAATAGTATATATTTTTATAATTTAAACTTTAGATTTTACAGTTCATTTTTTTAGGTATTAAAAAAATCATTCTAAATATTCTATTATTACAAACTATGGGTTCCCTTATACCCCCAATAGGATAGTGCATCCTTTTCATCACCCATAAAAATGTCACAGAATACAAAAATCATTAGAAATTGAGGGGATGATACACTTCTAAAAACCAATATATATATATATATATAACTAGCACCCTTCTAACTTTTGAAATTACAATTACCCCCCTCAATATTTACATTTCATTACATCCATGCACAAAAAGACCACCCGATTTACTCCAAGGGGGTACTTTTGTGCATGAATGTTATGTAAACATTGAGGGGAGGTTTTTGTAATTTTAAAAGTTAGAGGGGTGCAAACTGTAATTATGCAAATTTCGAGGGAAAGTCCAGGTAAATAACCATATATATATATATATAGTTTTTTAAAATGTTTTCAAATTTCTTCAAACACAACTTGATCTAATAGTTTTTAAAAATGTTTTCAAGTCTAATGATTTTCTACCTTCCTCTTGCTACTTAACTATTTGAGCCACCTAAATTTAAATATTATGTTCTTAATTGTTCATACTGCCCGTTTTGTAATGATATATATAAGTTGACTCCATTATCTCTTTTTTCTATGTAATATATTCAAGGTACTTAAACCTATTGCATTTAGGTATCAATTGATGATATATCTAATACGATTGATTAGAGATTTCACATCAATTAAGATGTTATGTTCTTACAAGTTTATACTGCACTTTTTGTATGTTTATACTGCATTTATGTTCTTTTTTCTATGTAATGTTTATACTGCTCATTTAGTAATCTATCCCAGGTGCTTAAACCAATTGCATTGAGTCTTTTGATAAAGCAGTAGAGAGTTATTTACAAGTCGAGTATTTTTTTGTATTATTATTATTACAAACGCTTATAGGTGTAAGTGGGGCTTAGTCCCACATCGGGTGTTTATGTTTACAAGTCCATTGTAACCCTATATATAGCCCTCTATAGAGGCATAATAACATATTGCATTATTTTTCCTCTCATTTCAAGTCCATTGTAACCCTAATTTCTATTTCCGCTACCGCCCGCCCCGCCCGCCCCGCCCGCTTCTATCTGCTCCCGTACGTTGAAGCCGCCGGCACGATCCCGCTCCCTACAGGAATGATGGGGGGCGCTCACGCCACTGCCGGCCTCTATGAGGGACGTGGCCGCCGTCCCTCCATGAAGCCACCGGCCGGTTTCCCATCTACTGCTGCGCAACCTAGGTCGGCCATGTCTACTCCGGCACAGCTCCTGCTCCTCTGAAATCTGCTCCGGCAAGGCTTCTGTTCCGATACCCCCTCCTGCGTCGGGCTTCTGTTCTGGTACCCCCTCTTCCGCTCGATCTGTCATCGTTTTGTTTTTCCCGCTTGATCTGCGTCGGGCTTTCTTCCACGGCAGATCCGCTGCTATGCCGGAATTTGCTTCTCCCTATCGGCAGATCCGCTACTTTCTCCTACAACATCGATGCCTCACGTGCAGCGTGGTGCCTACTTCGTGTCTCTTTGTGGGACTGCTTGATCATTCGTCAAGAGCGACTCTTCAACGTCATCGTCGGGTGTGATTCAGCCTCAGATGAGTGACCCTCAGCAGGCCCATGACCACTCCGGCTCCCTGAAGATTACTACCATCTCGTTAGATGACACGAACCATCTTGAATGGTCCCGGGCGGCGCAACATGTCATACGCAACCATCAGATGTTTGGCTACATTGATGGAACTGTTAGGGAGCCCCCAAAAGCAGATCCCTCCTGGAAGCGATGAGACTCAGAGAACTCCCTGGTAGTTTCATGGCTCCTTAATTCCATGTCTCTAAAGGTTTATCGGAGTTACATGTTGATAAACTCTGCCTTCGAAATTTGGACCCGTGTCCGTGAGACGTATTCTCAAATTGGCAGTTCTACGCAGGTTTATGAACTTACTCGCCGCATTTTGGAACTGCGGCAAGGCTTTATGACGGTGTCATCGTTCTTTTCTGAGTTTGAGCGTCTATATCAGAAGTTGAACTATTTCTCGCACTTCACTCCAGCGTGCACTGCGGATGTTGTTCAATTAAAACAACGGGAGGATCGCTTCCGTCTCCATGTCTTTTTGATGGGGCTGAATATGAAATTCGACATGGTGCGGACACATCCTTCACCGATCCCCTCTCTCGTCTCTTCGGGAAGCCTTTAGCATGGTCCTTGGTGATGAAGACTGACTGAAGTCTCTTAGTACAAGTACTCCTCCTGAGCGCTCTGCCTTGACTAGCGTTGGTCGTGGTCACCCTCTCAGCCCTAGCTTGTCTGCTTCTAGTTGTGATTATTGTGGTCGCAAAGGCCATACTCGAGAGATGTGCTACAAGCTCCACCCAAATCTTGCCCTGCATGGTCGTGGCTGTGGACGGGGGCCAGCGCGTGGGGGACATCGCCAGGGTGGCTTCAGACCTTATGATGCTGCGTACTCTACAGACGTCTACGACGAGTCTTCCAGTGCTATACCGGGGCAGCTTACTGCTCTTGAATTGGATTCTTTTTGTTGCATGCTGCACTCTCAGCCTGATCAGCCTTCGAGTGTCTCTGCTTCCATTGCCTCTATTGTTATGCCCAGTGCCCATGTTGTCGCTGCCTCCTCTGAGTGGGTGATTGATTCTGGTGCCACGCACCACATGACTGGCTCATCAGGTTTTCTCTCTTACGCTCCTTTGTCTGGTAAGGACAAAGTTATCTCTGTTGATGGCTTGTTGTCTCTCATTGCTGGCAACGGCCATATCTTATGTTCCCCTTCACTTTCTCTGTCATTTGTTCTTCATGTTCCCTCCTTTCCTCGCAATTTTCTTTCTATCAGTTATATTACTCGATCTCTTAATTGTTCTGTGACTTTTTTTCTTGATTCTTATGTTTTTCAGGAACTGGGTACGAAGCAGAATATTGGCAGTGATAGGAACCGTGGTGGTCTGTATTACTTGGATCTCCAGTCTTCGCCTTCTCTGGGTCTCCCTTGCGCTACTGTTACAGCTGATGATGTTCGCCGATGGCACTTGCGGCTTGGACACCCCTCTCCTACTTATCTTCAAAAGTTGTTTCCTGATTTTGTACCTATTTTACAAAATTTGTCTGTGATGTCTATGATGAATCTAAATATGTGAGACACAGTTCTTCACATTTATCTTCTCCCAGTACCACTCTATTTGATGTTGTTCACTCTGATGTTTGGGGTTCGTCCCTTGTTTTATCTATTTATGGTTTTTGTTGGTTCGTTACCTTTATTGATTGTTTTTCTTGCACCACTCGGGTGTATTTGTTAAAAAAAAGAGTGAAGTCTTCTCATGTATTCAGGTTTTTCATAGAATGGTTCAGACCCAGTTTAAGGGCATTATTCGTGTTCTGGGTAGTGATAATGGGAGGGGGGGAGGAATATGTTGATCGGGGGGCATTTGGTTCATATCTCACTAGTCATGGTATCATCCACTAGACTACTTGTGTCCACACCTCTACCCAAAATGGAGTTGCCGAACAGAAAAATCGACACTTGTTGGATGTCGCGCGTTGTCTTCTGACCACTATGCACCTTCCAAAATCCTATTGGGGTGACGTTGTTCTCATCGCTGTTCACCTTATCTATCGGCTTCCTTCACAGGTTCTTGACTATACTACTCCCTTCGCTCTGCTGTCTACCAAGACCGTGGTTTATACTTTCCATCTATGATCTACCTCCTCGTGTTTTCGAGTGTGTATGTTTTGTCCATATTCACATACCTCATCGAGACAAATTGGACCCTCAGGCTCATCGGTGCGTGTTCTTTAGCTACTCTTCTAGGACGAAAGGGTATCGGTGTTACCACCCTCCCTCTGGGCGTATGTTTTGCACTATGGATGTCACCTTTCGGGAAGGGGAATCCTATTTCTTACCTTCAACTCACTCTTTTCGTCAGGGGGAGAGTAGTGGTGACGCGGATGTTCCTCTTTGTTTTCTTCTTCCCTCTTTGCCACCACAGCTTCCACTCCGTCAGAAACTGGGACCTCCTATCCCTATTCCTCACGTGTACTACTGACGCTCCTCAGGTATACAAGCTACTAAGGTTCCGCCTCTACCAGTGCCCATTTCTGCCTAGAATTCTGATGACACAAATTTGCATATTTCGCTTGCTCTGTTGAAAGGTAAGGTTGTATGTACAAAACATCACATTTCTAATCATGTTGCTTACCAGCACCTTATCCCGACCAATTAGGCCTTTATTGCTTCTCTCTCTTCGGTTGTTATTCTCAAGACATGGCAGGAAGTTTTAGGTATCCCAGTCTGGACTAAGACTATGAAGGAGGAGATGTCAGCCTTGAACAAGAATCATACCTGGGATGTTTCTTCTCTTCCTCATAGAAAGAAAGATATCGGCTCGAGATGGGTGTTTTCCGTCAAACAGAATCAAGAGGGAAGGTTGAACGGTACAAGGCGCGATTGGTTGCCCAGGGGTACACTAAGACCCAGGGAGTTGACTATCAGGAGAATTACTCCCCTATAGTAAAGATGGACTCTATTCGGGTATTGTTGTCATGCGCAGCTTACATGGACTGAGAACTTCATCAGCTGGATGTTAAGAATGTGTTTCTCCATAGTGAGCTTGATGAAGAGGTATATATGAAATTCCCCCTGGGTTCGTGAAAAAGGAAGCTGAAGATCTTGTCTGTCTGCTAAGGAGGTCCCCGAGAGCATGGTTTGGCAGATTCCTCACGACTATGCTCAAATTCGGAAACGTGAACAATGTATTGTGGTCCTTCTTGTCTATGTGGATGATATCGTGATCACTAGGAGCGATTTGGAAGAGATTGTGAATCTCAAGCCCCTCTTATCTGCTAAATTTGAGGTGAAACACTTGAGAAGATTACAATACTTTTTGGGTATTGAGTTGACTAGATCTGATTAGGACATCTTTATTTCCCAGCGAAAGTATGTTCTAGATCTGTTGCAGGAGACTGGGATGCTCGGTTGTGTTCCGACGAACACCCCGATGGAAGAAAATCATGGAATCTGTGAGGATGTTAACAATGATCAGGTCGATGTGACACGCTACTAGAGATTAGTTTGGGAAACTAATATATTTATCTCATACTCGTCCCGATATTACTTATGCAGTTGGGATTCTGAGCAGATACATGCATGCTCCCAGGATCAGACACCAAGAAGCAGCTTACCAGGTATTACGGTATTTGAAGAAAGCTGCAAGTCGTGGTCTTCTATTTTCCAAGAACGACCATTTGAGGATTGAGGTTTTCACTGATGTTGATTGGGCAGGATGTCGTGATGATCGGAAGTCCACGACAGGTTATTGCTCTTTTGTTGGAGGAAACCTGGTGTAGTAAGAAGCAAAATGTAGTGGCCAGATCAAGTGCTGAGGCAGAATACCATGCAATGTCACAATGTACAGGTGAAGGCATGTGGTTGCGTACAGTTTTACAGGACTTGGGGTTCCCCGCGACGTTATCGTTCTCCTTGTTTTGCGACAACAAGGCAGCAATCAGTATAGCCCATAATCCAGTACACATGATAGGACAAAACACATTGAAGTGGATCAAATTTTATCAAAGATCGCTTGGATAAAAAGGCTATGGTCATACCATTCGTCCACTCTAAAGATCAACTGGCAGGTGTGTTCATTAAAAGTTTGGGGTGTGATGCATTCAGTGATGACATCAAGAGACTTGGAATGACTGATATCTTCTGTCCGACTTGAGGGGGAGAGTTGGGAGTTCTTTACAAGTCGAGTATTTTTTTCGTATTATTATTATTACAAGCGCTTATAGGTGTAAGTGGGGTTTAGTCCCACATCCGGCGTTTATGTTTACAAGTCTATTGTAACCCTATATATAGCCCTCTATGGAGCCATAATAACATATTGCATTATTTTTCCTCTAATTTCAACTAAAGCCACTCTTGCATGTTGAAAGTGAGGGAGAGTTATTGAAAATTACTCTTCGAGGGTGGGGGGGGGGGGGGGGCCAAAAGAGATTTAAAAATATTTAATCCAACAACCAGTCTGATGCAACCTGAGTCGCACTCGTGTCTTATTTTATCTTATGTATTTTATTTGGTATTTTGTAGCGCATGTATTAACACATGCATTTTACTTCAAACGCTTGTTGTGGCTTATTGAGGTGATCGTTCAATAAGCCGCAATAAGCGCGCGAAGTAAAATGCATATGCGTTAATACATGCACTACAAAATACCAAATAAAATGCATAAGATAAAATAAGACGCGAGTGCGACTCAGGTTACATCACAGTCACAGTACATGCCACAGTTATTAAATTAAGAACAACAACATCAAATTAAAGCACAAAAAAATGAATAGATATGCAACCAGAAGACGCAATAATTTTATAGAGACTCCTCACAATATTGGGTACACCCTTTATTCTACTCATTGATAAGTATTCCACTAAACAATGTTGAGTCTTTTGATAAAGAGACTCTTAAAACCAATACACTGAGTCTTTTGATAAGAAGATTTTCATAACCAATATACTGAGTCTTTTGATAAGCAGACTTTCAAAACCAATAAACTGAGTCTTTTGATAAGGAGACTCTCAGAAACAATCTGAATCTTTTGATAAGGGATTCTTAGGACCAATTGAATCCTTTAATAAGGAGATTCTTAGGATCAACTAAATCTTTTGTTTATGAGACTCTTATAACCAAAATCTGAATCCTTTTAAAAGGGATACTCGGGACTCTTTTCTGGATGAAGAATGTAGATGCAATTTTTCCACAATATAATCCTTCTTCAACAACACTCTGAAGGATCTTGAAATATAAAGCACGGTGTGAATTTTTGATAGCAGCGGACAATTCCTCTTGAGAGAGAAGTATGGATTCAATAAGAAAAAAATGAATCTAATCTATGGGGAATCCTGAAGAAGAAGAAGACAAACCCCTAAGGAAAGAAAAGTGATATGGAGCAGAGACGAGGACGAGCTTTGGGCCCATTCGGGGTTGTTTTGGTGACATACCATATATGGCGTGCCAGGATCGACGATCTGACTCCGTGGATGCGTCCGGATTCACATTGCGAATCAATTTCATATATAGCATTGTACTTTTCGGTTTTTATTTCATGTAGTTTTGGCCCCGAGACCAACGACCAATCATAGTCGTTGATTCTGGATGCCCTAATTTTATTTCTTATAAATATAAGGTTTAGGGCTGTCGTCATTCATATTGCTGAAATTTGGAGACTTCTCTTCCTCATTTACAGTGATCTCTTCGCGGTGTCGACTCCGTGGAACCCCTTGATGACGACTCCTTGGGTAAGGTTTTATATCTTGATATTTTTCCTCCTCCCACACCCCACTTTCCTTTTTTTGTTGTCCAGCCCCTGCAAACAGCCACCACCCATGTTTTTCCCACACATCCAGCCAGCTACCACCCAGTCCACCGCCCAGATCTGCTGCTGAAGCCTCCCTCCCTGTTTCAGCCATCGCCGACCCTAAGTCCCCTCCCCAGACCGCCTACCCACACCACCCCAAACAACCGCCTGGCTGTTTTCAGCCCAAAACAGCCCAGATCTGTCTGTTTCCAGCCAGATCCAGCCGCCCAACTCTTTCCCTTTGCTGTCAGCACACCCCGCATCGTAGAACCACTTCCAAAACAGCCACCCACTTCCATTCTGGTACAGATCTGAGCAAACCAGCCCAAATCCAACCCATTTCCTTCCAAATCCAGCCCTCTCAACCCCCGACCAGCCTTCCACTTACCCAATCTAGTCACACAAAACCCCAGTATCCCTCTTTGAGCCCTCCAATGTTCAGATCTATTACATTGACAGTAGCCCTAACATTTTTGTGATGTTTTGTAATGGTTGTTTGGTTATAAACATTGTTACGGTTTGGATATTATGTGATTGCGTGGAATTATAGTTTCTGATGTTATTTATTTCTTGAGAAATCTCTAACTGCGGGAAGGATTGATTCGTTGCGCGCTCTTACTTTGGCCCTCCACGCGTAGGAAAGTATAAGTTTGTTTTGCCTTAATAAAATATTTTATCTTGTCGTGAATTAATTGCGGGGGATGTCATAATTTATTACCTAATTGTAATTTACTTGTCAGGTTGTTGCATAACATGTAGGGTTAGGTCGCCGCATTTCTCGCCGCCTATAGATTCGTCCTGCGTCAAAAAGCCTAAGAACAAAGAGAAACGATCTTGTCAGCTAGGGTTCTTGGAGAGAACTTCTTCTGGAGGAAGAAGAGTTTTGAAATCTAGAGAGAAGCAGAAGAGCAAATTCAAAATGAGTTCTCGACTCGCATCTGTTTGAAATATTTCGGTATATATATGGTTGATGCTGAATAGAAGTGATGGGGATCGACCACATGTTCGTGATTGACCTCTAAGAAAAAGAAGAACAAAGAAAAGCCTAAGAAGAACAAATTCCCTTAGAGAGAACTTCTTCTAGAGGAAGGAAAGAGTTCTGAAATCAAGAGAGAAGCAGAAGAACAAATTCAGAATGAGTTCTCGACTCACATCTGTTTGAAATATTTTAGTATATATATGGTTGTTGTTGAATAGAAGTGATGGGGATCGACCACATGTTCATGATCAGAGGAGATCGAGCCACCACGGGACGGGACCAGCTTTTGCAGATTTGTCGTTGATTTGTTGATTGGATTGGAGATCCGAGACCGCGAGCACGTCCGGAGCGTCCAACCGGGCGTAACAAACGATCGTAGTCGTTAACGCTGGGTGCCCAACCGCCCCCTCATTATAAATAGGGGCGGATGTCCAGGTTTTCAGTCATTGTTGAGTATTGTGAGAGATTCCAGATTTCAACAATCTTTCGCGGTGCGACACCGCGAGCACGAGGTGCGAAGCTTTAGTGAAATTTAATTATCTTTTTTAATTTCGGTTATTTTATCTATTTTTCTCCCGATCTGCCACTGTTCCCCTTCTCTAATCCCACGATCCCCTCACTCTACAGTCAACATTCATCTATTAACCGTTGGTTTCTCCATTACTCTTCATTGTCAAAAGGAGGTAACCGCTCCTTTACTCCTGTTCATCTTACCCGCCTGCAAATAACTAGAGGTCTCTTCTTCCCTATCGACGAACCTGATCATCTTCTTCGACTGTCTAGCCGTTGTCCAGTCGATCCCCTGTCGTGTGTCCTCCACCCTGGAAGTTGGCGATCCCATCCCTAGTCGTTGTCCTGGCAACCAACTCTCTCACCTCATCGGCTCCAATCCCATTTCCAGTTCCTGCTCATCGTTGTTTCTCTGTCCAGGCTCGCTAACCCTCTTTCAGTGGTAAGACTGCTTCATCCAGGCCACTCCCGTTCTCAACTTATCAACTCCTTTCCGGTCACCTGCAACTTCAGGTAAATTCTCATTCCCTGATTCCCAGCGCCAGTCCTCGCGCCATTTTCTATGTCAATTCCTGCCACCGCCGACCTTCCAACTTTCCTACAGTCCAAGCATTCTGACTTCCCATTTTGCAGCCCAATACAACCATTACTCTCATTTTATTTCTTGTTGTGGAAACACCTGCAACAATCCAAATCCCAGCAGCCTTCACTGTTCCATATTCTCCATCTTCCTCCTGTTCTGTCGTGGAGCCACGCCCGCTGCCACCGCCGCCACCGCAATTAGATTCTTCTTGCTTGTGAGTATATCTTGTAATGTGTTCTATTTTTTTGTATTTAACATTGGACAAGTATTTCATATCTATTTGGGTATTTTGACTCGCTATGGTAGTTGTTCTTCATTCTCTTTTAGTTCTATAAAACTTAGTTGTGCTAGTTGTAGTGGAAAGCACCACTTGGGAAATACGAATGTGAATTGCTTATGTGCTTGAAAATTATGGGTTCACTTTTGTGTAGTACTGCTAAATTTATATAATTATAATTGATGTTAGTTTGTTCCGGATTAATTGACAGCATGCACACATTATTTAGTTTGGGTTTAATCGCATTCATTCCGCGCTCTCACTTAGGGTCGCATTAGCGTGTCGTCTGCACATTCAGTTTCATATTGGGTCGTCCTGCGTCAAGAAGCCTTCTTTAACTATGTCAGTCAACATAATTATCTTCTTAAATAGAAGTAAAGACTCTAATTAGATCTGAATGAGGGCCTTGATCTACTCAAGAATCAATTATAGAAGACTGGAGAGTATTCAAAGTTGTTACTTATGTGTCAAATACTATTCGACGTACGCTGAATTGTTGAGTAGAGAGAGTTCGACATAAGTTGAATAGTTGTGCTCTGACTAGGCTTTCCTTTAGGAGGAACTCGGCGGAAGGAAGATTCATTGCTTTCGATGTGCGTCAGTTACTTCTCGACGCATGAAGTTAACTTCTCGATGTACGTCGATTGCTTCTCGACGTATAGAATTAGTCTTAGTCAGCGTGCATCGAATACTTCTCGACGCACAAAAGTTTAACTTAGTCGATTTTACTTCTTGAGTGATTTTTAAGACTTCAGCAGCCTGGACCTGATTACAACTCGTACATATAACATATTGCCTTGCTATACATGCTTAGGCAATTTCTTAAACTACTTAAATAATTTATTATATCAAATCAAAAAGGGTTTTTCCCAACACATGTCATGTTGTTTCTGTGTAGATCATGGAGCTTCACTACCACCATGGTCACCCTCATAAATGTACCTTATGATAATAAATGAGCACTTGCACCTTTTGAAATTATTCATTCTTATGTCTGGGGATCTCGTCTGGTTACAACTTTATTAGGTCATTGTTATTACGCTCCTTTTATCTATAATTTTTCTTAGATTGCTTGGGTATATCTAATGAAAAATCATTCTTAATTGTTGTCCATTTTTTAAATTTTAAAGAAGGAAACTTTTACTCAATTCTCTACTCAAATGAAATGAATTCGACCGATAAAGGTTAGCATGTTTGTCTCAATGTATGTATACTTTTTATGTAACAAAAAAATTGTTCATCAGATTACTTGCCTCCGACACACCACAATAACATAGTGTTGTCAAACACAAAAACTAACACCTCCCTAAAGTCACTCGTGTCTTATTATGGGTCAGTTTGTTTCGGCAGTGGCAGTGAAAAAAGGAGCCGTGGTAATGGAGCTGTGAGAATGGAGCTGTGGAAATGAAGCTGTTCGGAATGGAGAAACAATTTGATAAAACAGCGGTGACAGGATTGTTCAGAATGAAGAAACAGATTGGTAAAACAGCGGTGACGTTTTTGTTATATTTAATTATAAAAATTACAATTACACTAATTAAAATGGATTATCATTAATATTTATTATAAATTAAATTTAATAATAATAATACTAATCAGATATCATAATCATAATATCATAATATAATAAAAATCATAATATAATAATATAATCATAATAATAATTAAATCAAAATTTAGAACTTAGATTACAGGAAACCGGAAAAATTGGATCCAGATCACGGGAGTACAAGGAGGAGGGGGAGGGGGCGGGGAGGACCTCTCTGGCGACCAGCACCGCCCCTTCTCCGGTGGAAGAAAAATAGTGTCACCTCCCCTCTCATTCTGCCAGGCCACCATTTTCAAGCATCGATCGCCGGCATCTATGGCAGAAATCCTCGCCGCCGTCCATGGTCGGTCTGTTGCGTTGGGAACGCTCGCGTTGAAAAGGAGGTCCGAGAAGTTGTCGGAAAGGAACGTTGAGAATGGAGTTCTGCTCCTCCGATGTCGACGCAACGACGAAACAAACTGGCAATTTTTTTCTCGTTCTGATACCAACGCAACGGAGGGAGACCGCCTAAACAAACGGATCCTACATCATAATGAAAGTGGCTAAACACTTCTGGGGTGATATTGTCCTTACGTCTATCGCCTTCCGACACACATTCTTCAAGACGAGATCCATCCTTCAACGTATAATGTTTGCTACACAACCAGTACATCACTAGGTTCTTTATGTGTTTAGTTGTGTTTGTATGGGATGCTCGCCCATCGCTCTCCAAACTTGATGCATGCTCCCCGAAGTGCATCTTCCTGGGATATTCTCGCACCACTAGGGGTTATCGTTGTTATTCTCCTGACCTAAAATGATGCATTATGTCTGTTGATATTGCCTCTATAGAGTCTGCCCCATTCTGTTACGCACATGCATTCACCCAAGCAAACTCCCCTAATGGGGACCACCGACGCTCGCATATGGAAGCCGCCTCGGTACATTCTTGGTGGAATTTATTATTATCAATTAATTGGTATTAATTAATAATATTATTAATATAATAGTTAGTATTGATTAATAACTTTATTAATATAATAGTTGGTATTAATTAATAACTTTATTAATATAATAGTTAGTATTAATTAATAACTTTATTAATATAATAGTTAGTATTAATTAATTTGTGCTACGCACACGCATAACAATATTTACAACCGAACAAACCAATACAAACACAATACGAATATTAGGGTTGTTGTAATAATAGTAGATCTGAACGTTTGGGGGCTCAAAGAGAGATTCCGGTGGTTGGTGGACAGGATCGGGCAAGGAGAAGGCTGTTAGGGGTTTAGGAGGGCTAGATCGGGGTGGGGGATGGCTGAACCCGGGCTAAAATACCCAAATCTGGACAGATTTGGTGTTGGGTGGTTGTTTTGAGGTGGATCCACGTGTTTGGGAGGGTAGGGGCAAGCAAGGGAGGGTCGGGCTGATGGAAATTCGGGCTGGATTTTCCCGGGGAGGCGGCCGAAGTCTTTGGGGAAGGTGGTGACTGTCGAACAGGAGCCGGAGAGGGGACCTGTAGGGGGGCCGGTGGCTGGACAGAGCGGGGAAGGTGGCTGAGGGGTCCCTGGAGGAGGCCGGCTGCTGTTTAGGAGGAGAAAACAGAGGCAGCGACCTGATTAGGAAAGGGCGGAGGTGGAGGTAGGGTCGGCTGCGGGAGGGGTTCTGTGGTGGCCGACGGTTGGAATAGGGTAGTGAAAAGTATAGGAAAAGAATAGTTAATTTCATCAACAGTGAGGTGACCTAATCTGTGTGAGAAATAAAGGGGAATGACTAGTCTTGGACAGGAAACTTCACGATATCGGGGAAAACAGGGAAAAACGGAAGAAGAAATTAAAAGGACATAAACTTACCTAGGGCTGAGCGTATTATTCGAAACTCGAAAGTCGCTCGAAAATCGTTCGAAAATTGAGCCGAATCGGAATCGGTTAAAATTGATTCGACTCAATTTGACTTGAATCTGATTTAGAGTCGATTTCGAGTCAGCCCTGAATCGCTCGAAATATGATTCGAATCAACTCGAATTAATTTTAAAATTTATGTATTTATTAATATATTCTTATTTTAAGATTAAAAATAACAAAATTTAAAGCTAAATAAATAAAATGAAGGCTTTAAGTGTTTCATTTGATAAATTTATAGATTTCCCAATTTAATTTTGAGCAAAATAGGAATAAAACAAAAAATTGTTCGATTTCGAGACGATCCGATTCGATTTCGAGCCGACTCGATTCGATTTCGAGCCGACTCGGAATCGAGTCATTTCGAGTCGAGCCGACTCGACTCGAAATCAATTTCGATTTCGAGTCGATTTCGAGCCGAGTTCGAGTCGAAAATTTCAATTTCGAGCCGAGCCAAAATCGCTCGAACTCGACTCGATATCAGCCCTAAACTTACCCAAGGAATCGTCACCAAAGGGGCTCCATGGAGTCGGCACCGTGAAGGGGATCACCGAAATGAAGGAAGAAGCTCTCCACACATTCAGCAATGTCTTGGATCAGCCCCTAACACCTCTATTTATAATAACATGAAGACTAGGGCATCCCCAATCAACGACTATAATTCGTCGGGGGGAAACCACTTAAATATAATAATAATAATAAACCAAAATATATAAAGTAATATATGATCTCGACTCGCGACGCGGACCCAGACACATCTGCGGAGTCCGATCGTCGATCCGGGCACGTCATATATGGCAAGTCGCCAAATCAGCCCCGAACGGGCCCGAAGCTCGTGCTCGTCTCTGCTCCGCATGAATCTCCCCGGCTTGAAAGAATTCATCTCCCGATGAATTGGGAACGGAATTCTCTCGATGAATGTCTGGTACAACTCGAAAATGTCCACCGAAAGTCGTCCAAGTGTCGTCGGCGGAAGAGTGTCCTCGCCAATCAACCCCCCCCCCCAACTGAAAAGCGGTGAATGGAGACGGTCATGCTGAAGTCGAAGTCCAGGGACGAATCAATCAAGCTTAATCCCTAATTTTCCTCTCAACCTTAATCCCCTTTCTTCTCCCTCACCACTGTCAGTCTTCCCCCTTGCCGAATTCCTCTCAAGAATCACAACAATGGTCAGACCTGTTGGAGTCCGCCCGCTTCCCTTACAAACGCCAGGAATCAGCACCGTTCTCTCTCTCGACCTCGACCTCATTCACGACATCCGCAACGAGCTTCGGGCTATGAGTGCTTCCTTGTCAAGTACCTCGCCAAGAGGAATCTGCTCTGGCACTCCTCCAGCTGGCCCTCGACGGGGAAACATGGGAGGATGCTCCCTCCACTTCCAACATCAAGCAACCCGCCCCAACTTCCCCTTCCAGCGTCGTCATCGCCGAGCAACCCGCCCTAGTTTTCCCCTCCAGCGCCGCCATCGTCGAGCAGCCTTAACCAAGGCATCTTCCCACGGATCCCCTACCATCAGCGCAAGTCCCTCTTCGGGTGATGTCACTGCCAATCTACAGTAACATCTCCCTAACGGGCTCAGATACTGACACGCACGAGCCAACCTCATCCTCGTTGCTCGGCCGACCATTGGTTGCATGCATCCAGGACGACACCTCTGCCATCGTCACCCATCCTACCGTTGTTTTTCCTGCTCCAAACCTGTCGATGGAGGAAGGAACATGCGCACCAAGTCACACGGTGTCAGCCTACCAATCCCGTTTCAACGACGATCGGCTGCTCTCATCGCAGCCACACCCCCAGCGTTCCATCGAAAGATCACTCTCAACGCACCCTTGTCATCGCCCATTCCGACGTCGTCCAACAAAACCCTAGCCATTCGACATATACTCGACGGAGCTTTTTCTTTACCATCAAGAAACAGTACTTCGAGCCCTCCCCAGCTTTTTTTCTGCCAGCAATGTGGATCACAAGGAAAACGCTGCTCTTGCTAGGTTTTTTTCCCAAGCTTCGTGTAGCCCACCCAAATGGAGCCCCGCATAGCGGCCAATATTTCTTTTTCCCCCCACTAAAAGCCAAACCCCACGAATGTATCCTTTTAAGGTTTATTTGCAATCCTTTTCCTCCATGAGTCCCCCACCTGCCAGCCTTTTTTTCTTCCCAACGGTGGCCCCCACACCACCTTCCTATTTTTTATCGGATTTCATCTCTCCCGCGTGATCCTGGTATTTTTTCCAGCAACCTCCCTCTACCATTTCTCGCACTTCTTCCCCAAACAATTACTTCTTTTAATACCACATTACCACCAACCTACCTTGTTTCCCACGCCTTCCCTGCACACATCACTTCCCAAGTCTACACCTAAATAGCTCCATATTACCAGTTATTTCCAATATTCCCATGTACACTTTAACTGCCACCTATCCCCCCCCCCCATTCTTGTTTTTTGGCTTCTCTTTCTCACCCAATGCAGCACTCTCTCTCATTTTCATTTTGCTTTTATTTTCTGACCCAATGTTGCACCATTCTCCTTTTTCTCAAGACTTCCTTGCGCAACGGGTTTATATGGTTGCCCTCCATCACAAGTCACCCCCTAGCTGTCAATTTTATAATTCTTTTTCCCCTCTCTTTCTCCATCATAGTGTGGCCACCATTGTTTCTACCCATTCACTCACCCCCTCTACTTGCTCTCAATTTTTTATCCTCCAACCACAATTATTAAAGATCTGGATAAATATTGGCAACTCGACCCCCCCCCCCCTTCATGGGGACCACCGACGCTCGCATATGGATGCCGCCTTGATATATTCTTGGCGGAATTTATTATTATTAATTAATAATAATATTAATATAATAGTTAGTATTAGTTAATTAGTATTAATTAATTGGTCAATGCTGATTAATTACTATTAATTGATATTGTTTAATTAATATTAGTTGTACGTTTGTATTATGTGTCATCCCTCATCTATATAAGGGGAAGGGGTTGTGGGTTATTTTTTATCTTGGATGAATGCAAAGAATTAGGTTTGTTCCCTAAGTTTTCTCTCAACTCTAATCCCCTCTCTTCTCCCTCACAGCCGCCGGCCCTCCACCTTGTCAGATTCCTCTCAAGAATCACAACACATTCTCTCCTACAAAGTATGCATCAACAAACTCTGTGCAACTCTCAATTCCATTTCGACTCTCTATCCTGAGTTATCTTTGTCTCCAACTGAGGATGTGGTAGATCACTTATAAGAAGAGGTAATATGGAACAACCTCCTAAATTCATTGTTGAGGGGAACAAATTGAAGATGTGCCTCCTTCAAAAGTCTTTATATTGATTCCATATAAACAATCTTCATATGCTTGGTTTAGTCGATTTCATGAACCCAGTTTGGCCTTCAAATAGAAGGGGCAGCCCGGTGCACAAAGCATCCCCGTGCAGCGAGGGTTCGGGGAAGGGTCCCACCACAAGAGTGAAATGAAGGCAAACCTTACCCGACATTTTTGTAAGAGACTGCTTCCAGGACTCGAACCCGTGACCTCAAGGTCACATGGCAACATCTTAACCGGTGCGTCAAGGCTCCCTTCAAATAAGCCAAAAAAAATCTCTTGTTGTCTTCTATCAACACAATTCAGCAGGGGCATCTAAGTATCTAACTGGTGATTTATGTTGATGACATTGTTATTATTGGAAGTAACTCTGCATGGATTGCTTGGCGCAAGACCTTCCTACGCCAAAACAAGTGCCCAAGTTTTGTTATTTCCTATGTTATATGCACAAATCAACAAATTCATCCTAATTAAGTCCTTTTAATTTTAAGTTTAATTGAATCATATGAGCGTGGAGAGAATATTGAAAGGAGAACATATAGAATGATAACTCTAATGTATTTTATAGGAGACACTTTAAGTTTAGTAATAAGCATAATCTCAGTTGTTATGATAGAATTAACTCAATGCACTATTCACATGGCTAATTTTAACATTGTGGAAGTTTAATTTGAGATAAGTTATATTTAATTTATATTTGTTCTTTTTTATGCTTACAAAATCTTGTCATCAATTATACAAAACTCTTATAAAACCACATCACTTCACTCATGATAAATTAGTTAATATTCATACTATGAAACAATCATCATAACTCAAATTCTCATAAGTCCTAATCCTAAATTTAATTGTTCTGATTATTTTGTAGTGAATTAATAGTTTGATTATTTTATCATTTTCTTTTAAATACAATAAACCTCAAAACAATCGTTCATTTAGATAAGTTTTATTTAATTTAATTTATCGTGGTCCAAACAGAACTCATGTAGAGATGATACTTTTGCATCACTTTTATTACTTATGTGACTGGTGTACTTGCCGATATACAACATGTGTGTTGTACGATTTGTCTTCTTCCCCTGAAGGCTCAACCTGTCTAGGAAATTGCGTACCAACGCGTAGAATGTTGAACTCACTTCAAATACCTGTCTTCCTTGGGTTGTCCCAAGCACCTAAGGGAGTCATCCCAACTGTATCTCGTTTGTTTGTCATAACATGTTCGCAAACCATTCAGATCTGAAGGTCGTGTGTTCGTTCTTTGAGGCCAAAAATGTCTCAACTCCACGCTTTAAGGGTTATGAGATAGAGAGGGGGGATTGTGGGTGGAAGAATACTCTGAGTTACGAATGAGAGGAAAAAGGGTGACGAAGATGGCTGGGCTAGGTGTCGAACAACGTGAACCTTTAGTTGTGCGTGATTTTATTGATTGAATTCACTGTTACAATATGAAATATGAAAATGTTAAAAAAGACACGTCGGTGGCACTATAGAGGACATGAATTGAGCTCGCCAAAATCTGTGAATAAATAGGCAGGATTTCTCGGTCTCTGTTCTAGTATCGTTCACCCCTATTTATATAAGTAAGGTGTTGTACAAGTGGGCAAGCTCAAGAGAAAAAATTGCATGGAAATAGGAGAAACGGGCAGGTTACATAAGGTAAGAGAGCTATTACAACAGAGAGAAAGATTCGGCGAACACGACAATGGTCCTCATGTCAGCTTGTAGTTGAAAACCAAGCTTGTATGAACTTTCCTGAGGAGACCACACATGATGAAGATGAATGTTTTATATGTCAATTCTACCTTATAGGAGGCTATGTTATCAAGTCGCGCCTGAGGCGCCGGGCGCACCGTGTGCGCCTCAGCAAAGCTGAGGCAGGCAAGGTGCCTGAGGCGCACCTAAGTGTCCAATTCACTGAAATTCAGTGAATTGGGCGAAGTCAATGAATTTCAGTGAATTGGGCCCCAATCACTGAATTGGGTGTCTAATTCACCGAATTTCAGTGAACCGGGCGCTCAATTTACTGATTTTGTGTTTTTTTTTTCATTTTCTGCGCCTCATGTGCCTCGGACGCGCGTCTATGCCTTGCGCCTAGGATCCAGGACCCTTTTACGCTTGGGTGCGCCTTTAACAACATAGATAGGAGGTGGTCGTCGAATTCTGGGTAAACAATAATTATATTAAAAGAATACTGTAAATGCTATTTCTCAAAGACAAGACAAAATGAACAAACTAGAAGAGTAGATAGAATGTGTATGGATGGATTAAGTAGGAGAAGGGGACCTAAAAGATAACCTGGATAAAAGTTATTCAAAATCCTTTGTTTATATTTGATTACTTTAGGCACCACAAAAATGAATTGAAATGAGGATAAATAAATATGACCTCATATAGTTGTGATTTGCATTTGTTGCAGTGATGATGATGATGAGTGGCGCCCTCTACAATCAAATTGGTTACTACATTCAAGTTCTATTATTGTGCACATATGATGAATTTATTTTTAGTTTATAATATTTTAAAGCTGGGGTTTCTTGAAAATTACCGGGAAGGAAAGAAAGTATGCCAAGCACAAGAAGACCGTATGCTTGGGACTTATCACCCTCCATGTGACCTGTGAAGATGAAGTATGAGAGAAGGAGAAGAACTGATCCCAGAGCAAGAAGGAAAAGAGCGAGGGCAATAGACTTCCATGGAACTCTGTCAAATGCCCTAGGATGATAGCTAAATCGTAGATCTTCTTGTCCACTACTTCTATTATCATCGTCACTCTCTTCTTCTGCAAGAGAGGTGTATCGAACTTGACGTCTAGCTGACATAGTGTCCAGAGAAGAAAATGAACAGTTAGTTGCCAATTCCTGCCAACATTAAGAACAAAAAAGAGTAAGAGGCTTGAATTAAAATAAAATTAACAATGATTACAAACTTACAAGTACATAATGAATTAATGTAAATAACCCTCAATTGTAAATAACTATAAGCAAAACCCTCAAGCAAAGATTAGCAGAAGTGCCGAGTATGTACTAGTTGAAAAACCTAGATATAAATCTCTAAGTACATATCCAAACAAGGTATTAGCAACCCAAATTTACCAAGTAGATCGGTATAAAGTTACTGAGGCAGGACAAATGTAGTAAGTTTAATCGTGTTGTAAGGAATTGAGTGGGTGTTCATGGGATGTTGTAAGAATCTAGAATGATGCAATACACGTGTCACACATTTAGCTAAAATAAATTTAGAAATTAACATTAAAATCCGCAAGCATTCACATTATACATTACACGTTAGAAACACAAAATAAATAGAAACTGCTTCAATTAACTAGTCGACAAATACGTCTTCCAAGTAGAATTAAAATGAGTAAACTTCTACAAATCGATGTGCCCAATTACGTGTTCACAAAATATTGAACAAAAAGTAAATAGAACTTCACACAAGAACTTACACAAGTAAAGGGGTCCAGAAAAGTTATAAATTGTTGATTTCAGGTATTGGACAGCAAGTTCGTCAGAATTCTGCACGTATTTCAGAAACTGTACAGAGTTGTAGGGTGTTGGAAGGCTTGGGGAAGTGTATGTTAACTGTTGGGGTGAAAGTGCGGAAGGGGAAAAGCTATAGTTGCTGCTGGAATGGAATTGGCGTTGATTATGGTTAAGAGGGTGCAGGTTTATAGGGAATCTGAAGGCTAAAATTCACTTAGCTCTCAGATTACTGGATACAAGTGGGCTGGATCGGGACAGCACACAGGCGCGTGACCCGGGAGGAAAATAAGGGGTGAGTGGCTTCGTTCGACTATTGGAATAGGGGCTGGGGAAGTTCTCTTAGGAGGAGGCAGCTATAAAGTTTGAGGGTGCTGTAAGTGGGCATGTGTGACGATTGGCAGCAGTTTTAAGCGGTAGTGGGGTGCTGGAATTACAGAATTAGAGGCAGTTATGGCCGGTTACTAGTGGAGAGACAATTATAGGTAGTGGGAAGATAGTTACCTTGACATCGACAATAAGGGTCCACAAAATCAGCACAGTGGGAGGACTGTGAGAGCACAAAAATTCTCTCCAAATTTTTCGATGTCTCAAAATCAGCCCACTGCCCCTATTCATAGACTTAAAATTCACTATGAATGGTCAAGATCGTCTAGAACATAAACTACTTAATTACATGAAATAAAAATATTTAAAATACATAAAACATATCTTCATCACTCTGAGTGATCCTATCTCCGCTTCCTTTGTACGTAGACTCGTGCGGACATTAGGTAATTATTGGCCCACCCTCGATCCGTGATCCACATCACTTATCCATTTAACATCACTCTTTAGCAGAAAATTATACCAAAAATAAGGCCATCTTGAATGGGTATGTAAAATGTCTGGTACAAACTTAGTAAAAGTGCAATAAGGGAGGAAGAAAAAAATACCCATTTCCAATTATGTCATGACCAGATGCCTAGAGAGAAAACTGGAATCCAATAAAAATATTTTTGCATGAACCACAACGAGATGCGAGGGATGAGAATCCTTCACCTCTAGTATTATTTCCTTAGGAATTTTGATTTCAAACTCTCTTGACCCACAAGACAATAAAATTATGAAGCAATGTTCACGTTTCTTGGAAAACGTCAATTAAAAAAAAACTTCAGATTTTTTTTATATTGACAACTTGAGAAAGATATAGAATGCTCAAAATATGGTCTTTAGAACCCTTAGCTAAACCGCATCAACATTTTAACTACCATATTAGAGAGAAAAAAAGTATATTATTGAGAAACTCATTAAAAATAATACACGGAAAGCTTCTTATGACCAATAACCTTGTCCAGCAGTGCTAAAAATCATTCTTTTACAAGTTATATGTCATGAGGATAGTGTTTCTACCTCCGGCCATTTTGTGTACGCAAGCAATCAAAACAGAAGTTGGGGTTGTCAAACTTGTCATCACTCATCAGGAGAAAGGTCCAGTACTTCGAAAAATCTTAAGAAAAGGTACCTAAACCTTGAAGGGCGGTTTTGTTAGAAAAAGCCTATCTATTATGTACAAGCATTTACCAAGAACAAGTATAATGAACAAAAGACGAAAGCATAAGGCAACAAGGAGATATCTATGATGATTCAAGTGGTCTGGTCAGAATAATAGCTTTTCCAGAAGAATATAGTGAAGCACCAAAAAGGACACCAAAATTACTTAGTTCGGTAAAAACAATAAACTACATTAATGAGAAATAGGAAAGGAGCTAATCCTTTGTTATGAATATAAATGTGGCAAACTCTTGGGTATTCAGAGAACTGCACTTCCACAAACCCAAGTACACCAATCTCAATACATAAAAGCCTCAGATTCCCGAGTCAAAAAATTAGAAACTGCCTCCTATCTGAAGAAATTACAAGAACCAAAAGTGAAAGAGAATAATCAATTAAATAATACCAGAAAATATTCATCTTGTGCTACTTAAAGAAACATCTCTCTCTTGCTCCTCAATTATTTCACAATATCAACTGGCAATAATCTTGAGAACACCTCATTTCTTATTTTCCTTTTATTTATATATAAGAAGGGTTTAAGGTGGATATTAATAGAAAAACAGTTCATGCAATAAACGTTTTAGCATATTCCAAAATATAATACAAATAAATTTGTAGTTATTGTTGTTAGATTAAAAATAGTCATATCACAATTATCAGAAAAATTTCTCACGTATTATCATTTTAAACCCTAATATCTAGTTCACAGTTCACACAAAAAATTTATAAAGAGAGCATTTCTCTATTGAATAAACAAGTTTTGCCCCCAGCGTGATATTAAGCATGAAACCAAATTTAGCCCTCTTTCCTCTAACCCAATCTCACCAAGCTTCCTCCTACAACAATGTTTCAACTGCAGTCTTTGATCGACTTGCAAATGCAACCCGTTTGCAGCTCATGCATTCTCCTGCCCATACACCTTCATTCAAATGCATCTCTCTCTAGTCCAAAAAACAAGATGGCAGTCATCAACTGTATCCTTTGATTGATACACATTTGCTTCGTCAAACTCAAATGAGCATCCCCCCGTCAATACTGCTTCTAAACTTCACTTTCTCATTACGCTTACAAAAAACAACACTCAAGCCTTTATCTCACTATAGTGGGGTCAGCTTTATGAATCCTTTGTCGCCATTATGCCCGATCTTTAGCCATAATCTCAATAACGCCTAAATACGTCATGTCTTTCCTAATAGATTCATTCCAAGTCTTTATTGATCTACCCCTCCCCCGTTTAACATGTCTAGCGACTAAACACTCACAGTGCCTAACAAGTGTCTCTAATGGTCTCCTTTGTACGTGTCCAAACAATCTTAGTCGAGCTTCTCGCATCTTCTCTGCAATTGGTGTCACTCTTGTCATATCCCTAATACATTCATTTCTAATTTTATCAAGTCTCATGTGTCCACACATCCACCTAACCATTCACATATCTCCGCAACTCTCATTTTTTGCTCATGTACACAATTCACTGCTCAACACTCAGAACCATAGAGCATCATTAGTCTAATTGCAGTACAATAAAACTTGACTTTAAGTTTTAATGGTATTTTACGATCACATAAGATTCCCGACATGCCTCTCCACTTCAACCAACTTGCTTAGATTCTATGTATCACATCTTTATCAACACCTCCATCTTTTTGAACTATCGATCCAAGATACTTAAAGCACTCACTGCGGTAAATATCTTGGTCACCCAACTTAATAACGAAGTCATTTGTCCTTCTTGCACTGCTAAAATTTAAGCTCCATATAGTCCGTCTTTGCCCTGCTCAAACTAAAACCCTTCTTTTGTCACGCAGAGATTCAAGTTTCTCGTTTAAACCCTCGTGCGTCTCATCAACCAAAACGATATCATCTGCAAACAATAAACACCAAGGTATCGCTTGTTGGATATGTCTAATGAGCTTATCTAAGATAAGGATAAAGAGATAAGGACTTAAAGCTGAACCTTGATGTAAACCAACAGTGATAGGAAATTTTTGTGTTAATCCCTAGATGTTGATGCAGTGGAAGGTCGACTCAAAAGGGGATTTCTAAATGCGAACCTAATTGCAATGCAGTGTAATGATAGTGCACAGTGGTCCGCTTCAAAATTGCGGCAAATAATAATTTATTATACGATTATCAGCAGAGGCTCGGCAGACACAATTAATTAAATAAAAGGAGGACAAAATATTAATTTGCAAACAAACGAGGCGCAATAAATTTTAAGCACAAGAAGAATTAGTCCTGCAAATCGCACAACGTTTAGACTAATAGCACCATGAAAATAAAATCCATCACAACATGAGTTTTACCAAAATAAGCAACAATAACAGAACAAGAACTTTATACCACAATTTGAGGCGTGTAGGCGGCGGCAACGACGGTTGGGGGACGAGCAACCACAGTCGAAACAAGTGGGGGCTAGCGTTGGTAGCAAGAATCGGGACTGTTTGGTGGCTTGAATGGACTAGGAGATGGTTGTTAGCAAGATGAGGGGACTGTTTGGAGTAGATCCGGGTGAATATGAGAGTTAACGGCAAGATAAGGGTTGTTTGGGGTATTTCCTGGTAAGGATGAGAGTTAACGGCAAGAGGAGGGTGAAGGTTTGACAGTAGAAGGGGTGGACGGTGGAGGAAAAGCTTTGGAAGGGTAGGCTGACATTAACTAGGGTAAAATAGGAAGGAGAAGGCTTCAAGCTGTGGTGGTTTGGTGCGGGATGGAGGCCGGCGGGAAGGAGGGGTAAACAAGGGAAATGACGTGTTGGTTGGGGTTCCACGGGAGGGTTAGGTCGCCAAAAATGGGGAAAGTAAGGAGGAAGATGGTGGTGGTGGTGGAGTTTACCGGAGGGGAAGGTGGAGAGGATGTCGGCGTCGCACCAGCGGGAGGAGGCGGAAGTCGGCGTCGCACCGAGCAGGGCTCCAGGAATCGTCGGGAATAAATAGCCTGAAATCAGAATGGCCGCCTATTATGCGAACCGCTGCCTGCACAGTAAAACTAAAATAAAATCACCCCAATCGAATGGCTATGATTGTTTGGGCCAATCGGGGGTTAAATACACCTCAGAAAAAAAAACATAAAATACAAAAAAGACTAGAAACGATCATCCGGACGCGACCACGGGGTCCGATCGCCCGTCCGAACAGCGGGTCACCGCCTCCTGCGGGAATACGCACATGTCAGTCGTGGTGCGCCGTCAGATGTCCTCACCCCTCATCACTGAATTTGTATACATATCTTTGATTATGTCAACGTATGATACATTTACCCAATTCTTTTCTAAGATTTTTCATAAGATCTCTCTTGAAACCCCATTATAATCCTTCTCAAGATCGATAGACAACATATACAAATCTTGTTTTCTTTCCCGATAGCTGTCAATGAGTCTCCTCAAGAGATGTATAGCTTGTATGGTCGACCGCCCTGACATGAATCCAAATTGATTCTCCGAGATGCTAGTTCTCGTCTTACTCTTCTTTAAATTACTCGTTCTCATAGTTTCATTGTATGACTCATTAATTTAATTTTTATGTAATTAACACAATTTTGCATCTCATTTGTTCTTATACAATGGTAGCAAGATACTTTCTTTTCATTTGTCTGACATCCTCTTTGACTTGAGGATCTTATTAAAGAAACATGTAAACCAAAAAAATTCTTTCTTTTTCTAGACATTCATTCTTTCTCATTACGCTAAAGGTCAAAAATAGTGTAGTATTTAACTAGTTATCCCTTTCAATTTCCATGTCATTTTCCTTAATTTTCTTGTTCATGCGTACTCTCACATTGTATTATGAGGCACGACAATATTTTATAAGAATTATAGAAATATGTTGTGGACATGGAGATGCAAGCAATGGTCAATCATCAAACAAGGGACATTATTGATCCCTTGTTTGGGGTGAAAAACATTGTGTTTAGTGGGTGATAAACATTGTGTTTAGTGGGTGATAACAGACATATATAATACAAATGGTTTTGAGTAGTTGTTTCAATGCTCGACTAGTAAAGAGAGGGTACAATCAAAAACAAGGATTTAAATATTTTGACACATTCTCCTCCGTGGAAGACTCAATACTATTTGGATTCTCCTCTTTGTCGTCATTAGCAGATACGGCATATTTTACATAGATGTCATTAAATGCATCTTATGAGTATATTCAAGTAGATATGGCATATTTTACATGGATGTCATTAAATGCATCTTATGAGGATATTCAAGTAGTTTACATGGAACAACGACAAAGGTATAATAATGGTCATGGGGAGAGCTGCATATGTATGGTCAGTATAACTATTGGTGGTCTGAAATACAATCCATATGTCGAGTATGAAAAGTTCTAAAATAATTTAGCCAGAATTGAACTTTGAACTATCACTTGGGATTAGCGCGACATCGTAAAGAATTATCATCACTATACTGGTTGTATATTTTGAATTTTTGATGATATCTAACTAATTAGAAGTGACCAGCAAAGACACTTTAAGGAACGTTTGATAACATCTCGTATCAGTACAATAAGGTGCTCTCATTCCGAATGACCATACAACATCTATATTATTTATTAAAGAAATCCACCATTTTTTACTGATCTCTTGCTTCACAGTTTTACCCATATCATTTCCTCATAATTACATTTTTTAACTACTGTTATTTAAAATATGACAATAAATGTAACAAAAAAAACCTATATAAATAGTATAATTGTTAAAAGTCAAGCTAACTTGTGCTCACCGGGTGGTGTCCATATCCAAGAGAGTGGCTGACTGTATTAAAAGGTCATTAAGGCTCATTTGTGAAGACAGGGAACATAACAGAGCGGAAACCCTAAGGTACGCTCCCGTGTTCTTTCAATCAACATGGTATCAGAGGTGTCGACCTGAAGGCTCGCCGTTGTTCGCTCGATCGATCCCGTTGTTCGTCGTTGTTCGCTCGATCGATCCGTTGGATCCGTCCATCTCCATCGACTTGAAGTCGTCGATCAATCCCGTTGTTCGCTCAATCCACCTTCGTCGACCTGAAGCCATCAGGCTCTCGATCGATCTCCGTCTCCTTCTTCCGTTTTTTTTTGCTTTTGTCGGTGCAGGAGCTGTCGTCTCTCGATCGTTCTCCTTCTTCCCGTGCAACAGCTTCTGTCGTTCTTTGTTAGGAACAAGATGAGATTGAGGGAGAAGGGGAGATTTCTAGGGTTAGAGAGGAGGCTACCTGGATAATACTTTTGCAGCCCCTCCAATAGAGGGTCCGGGTATATTTATACCCGGACCAAGGCCGGCCGGCCAAGGGGGCCGACCGGCCCCAATTGGGGCTGAACCGGGTGGGTTCAGCCCCCGAGGGCCGTCATTTAGAAAGTGGGGGCTGAACCAGTTGGTTCAGCCCCGTTGTCGCCATCGGATCCGTACGGAGGCGTAAAATTCCTCACCCCATCAAGACCCAGCTTGTCCTCAAGGTGGGAATCTGGTAGCTCCGTCCGTCCCCTCAGGCCTACCCATGCCACGCTGCGGCCTTGTCCCTGCAGCCGCTCCAAACAGCAAAGAGAGCCCCCTGGCACTGGGGAGATTCGGATTCCCTGCAGACAGTACTCGCTCCCATCCTTAGCAAACTCCATAGTCAACCTCTCTCAATCCAGAGTCACCCTACCCAGCTGTCGCAACCACTGGGCCCCCAGAAATATGTGCTGGACCTTCTCCGTGATGTTGGATATTTGGGAGTCAAACCTGTGGATAGTCCTGTGGACCCTAAGTATGATATTCATAAGGATACTTCTCCTGATCTTGAGAGGAAAACTGAATTTCAACGAAGTGTGGGAAAGTTGATCTATCTGACAATTACCAGACCTGATATCACCTTCGTCGTTGGCTAAGTTATCAAAGGCGCAAGGCGCACCGAGACGAAAAGGGCCCCTGGAGCCTAGGCGCAAGCGCGCGCCTGAGGGATGTGAGGCGCAAAAATGGGGGGAAAATAAAATTGAGCAAATTGGGCGCCCAATTCGCTGTAATTAAGCGAATTGGGCGCCCAATTCGCTGAAATTGGGCGCCCAATTCGCTGAAATTGGGCGCCCAATTCGCTGAAATTGGGCGCCCAATTCGCTGAAATTGGGCGCCCAATTCGCTGAAATTGGGCGCCCAATTCGCTGAAATTGGGCGCCCAATTCGCTGAAATTGAGCGAATTGGGCGCCCAATTCGCTGAAATTTGGCGCTCAATTCGCAGAAATTGGGCGCCCAAATTCGCTGAAATTGAGCGAATTGGCCGCCCAACTCGCTGAAATTGAGCGAATTGGGCGCCCAACTCGCTGAAATTGAGCGAATTGGGCGCCCAACTCGCTGAAATTGAGCGAATTGGGCGCCCAACTCGCTGAAATTGAGCGAATTGGGCGCCAAACTCGCTGAAATTGAGCGAATTGGGCGCCCAATTCGCTGAAATTGAGCGAACTGGGCGCCCAACTCGCTCAAATTGAGCGAACTGGGCGCCCAATTCGCTCAAATTTCAGCGAGTTGGGCGCCCAATTCGCTCAATTTCAGCGAGTGCGCATAGGGGTGCATCAGGTGCGTCTAAGATCAAGTTTTTGCTCATCGAAATTTTTTTTTAAAAAAAAACACCTTGAAAGGCCCAGGCGCCTGGGAGTCTGCAAGGCGCGCGCCTGGGGCACATCGCCTTCCTCAGTCGTGCTGAGGCGCGACGGGCTGCGCTCGACGCCTGAAGCGTGCATAGGCGCGCGCCTTGACAACAAAGGTCGTTGGCCTAATTAGTCAATTCATGCACGACCCTAAAGTCCATCACTTTCAAGCTGTTCTGCGAATTCTTAAATACTTAAAAAAGGACCTTGGAAAAGACATTATCTATCATGATCATGGTCACCTTAAGGTCTACGGGTACTGTGATGCTGATTGGGCGGGCTCTTCCCTGGACAGAAGATCTACGAGTGGATATACTATTTTTGTTGGTGGCAACCTCATTTCCTGGAGAAGTAAAAAACAAATTGTTGTTGCACGTTCTTCCACTGAAGCAGAGTATCGTGTCATTATTGTCACAACCTGTGAACTCATCTGGGTTAAATCTCTCATGGGGGAAATGAGCTTCCCCGTTCTTGAGACTATGCATCTTTATTGTGATAATCAAGCTGCTATTCATATATCCAACAATCCTGTCTTTCATGAAAAAACAAAGCACATTGAAATCGATTGCCACTTTGTGCGGGACAAAATTCGGGATCAGACTGTTGCTATGGTATTTTCGTCATCTGAAGATCAACTTGTTGACATGCTCACTAAATCTGTTTCTGGTAAATCTCTTCATTCATGCTCCCTCAAGCTCGGGATGATGGATGTTTATGGTATTAGCTTGAGGGGGGTGTTAAGAGTCAAGTTAACTTGTGCTCACCGGGTGGTGACCATATTCAAGGGAGTGGTTGATTGTATTAAAAGGTCATTAAGGCTCACTTTGTGCGTTTCTCGTTTATGTGACCAAGACGATGGTGTCATAAGAGTGTCTCATTCATATGAGATATCTTGAGTCTTTTGTTATTAATGTTCATTACATGTTTATCCTCAACTATATTAAGCAAATACAAACCATTGGAAATAAAAACATTTGCATAAAATAAACCATCCTTCTCAATTGTCATTTGCGAATTAACAATCACAAAACGAAAACCGTCTGCATCTAAACATGATACAGAAATAATGATTCTCAAAATAGAAGGGACATGATAAACGTTTTTTAAAATTAAAATTAAACCACTAGATAAACAAAGGTCTAGGGTGCCAACTGTAACCGCGGAGATTCTTGCACCATTCCCGACCTTCAGCACAACCTCTCCTTTCGAGAGCGTTCTTCTATCCCTTAGTGACTGCACATTAGAAACTAAGTGAGCACATGATCCGGTATCAATTACCCAATCAAGGATAGTTGTGGTAAAGTTTAAATTCAGTTCAATAACATATATACCTTTAGGGCGCTTGCGTTCAATCTTGCCTTCATCCAAGTCCCGTTTGTACTTGGGGCAGTTCATCTTGTAGTGTCCCTTTTCATGGCAATGGAAACACTCGGTGAGATCTGTAGGAGAGTTCTTCACCTTGCTTCCCTTGGAGTTGCTCACATGAGCTCCTCCCTTATTGCCTTTCGAAGAGAAATCTCTACTTGTATTTTTGATTGCACCTTTGCCTTTATTCTTAAAGGGCTTCTTGCTACTCGACGCAACGGCCAAGACAGAATTAGCTTTTGTCTTGTCCATGTCCACCTCAGCAGTTTTGAGGGCATTGTGGAGTTCATTCATGGTCATCTTCCTTTCACGCATATGGTAGTGCATAATGAAATCCTTATAGGAATAAGGAAGTGACCCCAGTATGATATCCTCAGCTATGCCATCGAGGAGTTGAGAATTTAGTTTCTCTAATTTCTCTAGATAGCCCTGCACCTTTAGGAAGTGCACTGAGACAGATTCACCCTCCATCATCTTGCACCTTGTGAATGATATGGTGGTCCCGAGCGCTATCGGTGAACATCTTCTCTAATTGCGCTATGATTTCCTTTGCGGGAGTATCGAGAAATTTCCTTTGCAACTGATCGCCAATGCTGGCCAAGATCAAAGTTTGCACAACACGATGTTGTTCATTCCACTTCTTTTGTTCCTCCTTTTCAACATCGGTTGGTTTGTCTTTCTCCTTCACTTCTGGGCATTTGCCATCCAGAATTTGTTGGAGATTTTTCAAACGCAACATGATGTTCAACTTGAGGATCCAATCAGAATAGTTTGAACCGTCGTTTGCAAGAGGACTCTTATCAATCATGGAACGCAGAAAATTTGGAAGGGTTGACATGATTCTAAAGAAAAGAGAACAAATTTTACTTGAAGTTCATATAAAAAAACTGCTATTGCTATGTCAAGAAAAAAAAACAGCATCGCACAAGATCCTTTCCGAACAAGCGGACTCATCCATTCGTTTGTTTAGGTAATTACAAACACCAATCATAACCTTTAAGCAAAGCTTAACCCTTATGACTCTTGAACAACATATTATTTCATGTTCTGAATAATAAAACACAATAATATGAAAACCTTTACCCAAGATATTCAAGCCTAGATCTCGAAAATCTTGTTTAAGAAAACTCATTTTATTGGCGAACTAGTGTGGACTCAGTATTCCCACAAGAAGAGTAAATTGTGCCTCACACAGATTTAATCTCCTGTGGCCTAATACCAAGCTCACACATGTTCCACCATATCTAGTGATTAGAATCACACTCATGCTCTTCCAGGATCACTAGCTTAGGTGGATAAAATGAGGAGGAAAGCATCTTAAATTTTTCACTTCGCATTCCATCAGGGAATGGAAGAATTTCAACAAAAAAAAAATTAAGCTAACTCACGGCATTCTAAATATTACATTCATCACAAACAATTACATTCCAGAGTTTGCAAAAAATAAAAGAATGTCAAAGAAGGAATAAAACCCGCTAGTCGGAACCCTAACATTGGATAAGCTCATGTACTCAACCCTACATGATTCATCCAGATCATTTTAAATCCAAAAAAAATAATCTCCTCATAATCCATACTAGGGTGGATTACGCAATATGAATCAAAAGGGCTAGGACATAGAAAATCCAAACCATTAGGCACCAAAACTAGCAACTAATGAGTTACATTGAAATGAGATATCGAACCTGGCTCTAATACCACTGTAGGATTTCACGTGCAGTGGTGGGGCGAATTTTAAAAAAATTCCCAAACACCATACAATACACAGGGATCGGATATCCCAAAGCAATGCAAAACAGGCTTAACAAAATAAACCCTAACTCATCACATCTAATCCATCACATGCGTTAGAAATTATACCTCTAGAGAACAATCTCTAGGCGGAAGAGGAAGACGCGCCGGAGAAAATGATAGCGATCCCACCGCAACAACGAGGCCGATCGCCTCGCCTTTTGGTTCACCTTGAACCCGAACAGCGACAAATCTCTATTCCGTTGACGGGGAATAGAAAACACTAGCTTAGAACTTCTCTTCTCTTGCACCGATGACTCCAAGTGGCCGAACCACACTAGTCGCCGGGTAGGGAAGAGAAAGGTGGAGAAGGATCTAAAACCGTTGTAGAGGAGGAGCAGACTCAAGTCACCACACAAGCTGCGGCCGACCGGGAAGAAACACCTAGGGTCGGCGAGCTGCAGGGCGATGGCGGCGACAAACTTGCCCGACGACGGAGCAGCGGGCTGCGGGGCTTTGGCGGCGGCAAACTTGCCCGGCGACAGAACAGCGGGCTACGGGGCTTTGGCAGCGGCAAGCTCCAGATCGCAAATCCCCCCAAAAAAAAGTCTTGCGGCTAGGTTTTTGGAAAAACCCGTGATGCTCCTGTCTATCTCACTCCCGGTTTTTCATCATATATATATATATAAACTTATATATATCTATATATATTATATACATACATTTATATATATATTTACATATATATATAACATATATATATATATCTTATCTATATAAATACTTACATATATATATTTATATATAACTTATATATATATATATATATATATCTTGTATGTGTGTATACTTTATGCACATATACATGCTACATATATATATATATAATCCCATAACGCATATACACAAATATACGCTCAAAAAAAACTCCAATTACTGTGCACTCCTACCAAAATAATTACGACGACTCGCTCCGTCATAATTTTTTCTCTTTTTGATAGTCGCACGGGAATTCTATCTAAGCATGTCGAGTCACGACATTAGTCGTTCACACTTATTGTAGTACTTAGATTAAATGTTCCATAAAATCAAATACCCCAAATAAGCCGAACGGATACTGTTCCCGTTCATTTGGTGCGACTTTATAGAGGAAACATGTCGTCAAGGCTATAATATAACATCCTATATTATGGATTATAAGAGGCTTTATCATTGCATTATAGTCGCCCCCAACAACATGGTAACTAGGTAACGCAATGAATGACCTGTGTCTATTTCTTTGTCACATGATATCATAAATATTGTGTAAACTGGGACTGTGTCAATTTCGCACTATATTTGTCTTTCTTGGTCTCACAAGTGAGTTGTATTTATAACTACGTCAGTTATAATGCATGCTATACAACCTCGCTCGGCCAAGGGGTCCGACTATATTATTACCAAAATAATTTGGGGACAAAATGATATTTCGATGTGCACATTTCCTACGTGTAAGTATGAACAACGAATCATAGTATTTATTATCATCAGAGGATAGTTTTCAACTATAATCACGTTGCCCACACCGACACGCTAAATCTACACATCTTGTATCTCCAACTTAATAGACACGTTGTAAACATTATTGACACCTAACACATTCCACATAATGCTACAACATAAAATAGGTCACTCTCACTATGTATGAAATCACACGCATACACACTCATATGATTAAACGATAAACATTTATCAACATTTATAGAACTCAAATGTACTTTAATCGATATGACAATCTTAACTCGGCAATCAATGTTCCTCTTTGATTACCACGATTGTGAGGATAACTTAAGATTACAAGACTTATTAAAAAACCATGGTTCTATGGTTCAAGACCAAGCGCATCTTCCCAAACCTTACATGATACAAGTCATATAATCAAGGAACAAAATGTTACAACATTCTAAAACATGAACATAAGTAAAAAGACAACTTTCAAAACACAACTTCCTTCAGATGCTCCGGCGCACGCACATGTGCGCAAGCTCGAACCCACGCATCAGGGCCCGGGTGGAGTCGAAGGCCAAGAGTCGTGTGAGCAGTTGATCGTAAAGGCCGGCGTTCTCCCGGCTGTAAAGGTCGTAGCCCAATGTGAAGGCCTCGCCGGTGACCTGGTCGCGCTCCGCCCAGCTGGGGAGAAGGGTCGAGACAGAGACTTGGTTGGTCTCGGGGTCCCACCGCAGCAGGGGTCTCCCTTCCGCGTCAAGGCACTTCACGCCGAGACCAAAATTCATGGGCCCCGTTGGCACCTCCTTGGGCGGGGATTGAGTGGAGGTCTCGGCGGCTGCCCCCTCGCCACCAGCCCCGCTTGCGGCTGGAAGGTTCTCGGCAGGGGCCCCAGCGCTACCCCTGGCGGCAGCGGTCATCTCGCTGGCCGCCTGCAGGACCTCTTCGAAGGACCGGCCTGGTGCGAGAGGTCGGACGGGCGTAGTCGCTACGGATTTCCCTTTGTCGGCGGCGGTTGGCTTTGGTCTTTTCAGCGGCCGGGACGAAAAGGCGCTGGGCTTTCGCTTCCCGGCACTGGTCGAAGGAGGCGGGGCCGGCTCGTCCCGACAAGCTTGAGTCACGGATTTCGCGAGAGCCAGCGGATCTCTCGCAGCCTGGCCCTCGGCATCCTAAGTCTCGGCAAAGGGTTGCGCAGGGGAATCTCTCGCTCTCCTGCAAAGGCGACAATGCTCAGCGTTAAAGTTTAGAACGGGAATACCGAGTTAAAGGCGAGACCGTGCCTTCGCCAGGAGGGACAGCGGGGAGAGAATCGACGTCCGGCCTAAGAAATTGGACGTCGAAATCCTTCGTCCCGAAGAACTCCAAAAGGGCGCTCTCGCGCGACCCCAGGGTGGGCGGCTTGTAAGCGGCGTCCTCGTATTGAACGGGCGCGAGAGGAACGTTGTCGAAGTCGCCGGAAATGAAGACGAATTTCTCGCCCCAGTGGTGGTGCTTGTTGGCGAGACCGGTGGTCTTGAGCAGCTGCCCGGAGAAGAAGACCACCCCTCCCTTAGCGCGGAAGGTGAACAGCTTCCGGAAGATAGGAAGGCTGAACTCGATCCTCTCGGATCGCATGTAGCAGATAAACGCTACCAGGATTGCGACCGAGTTAGGATTAAGTTGCACGGGAACCACCCCATAGTACCGGAGGGCTTGTCGCATCTCTGGCCAGAGGGGGAGGCGGAAGCCCACCTCAAAGTGCTCAAGGGGGATGGCGAGCTCCCCCTCTCCCGCGCTGTTCACCCTGTCATGGTTGTCGGGGTTTCTCGCGGCAAAGCCGGCGGGAACATAGCGGGAAGTGATCAGCTGGTACTCGTCCGTGATTAGGCGGCAAAGGGGGGTAATTGGTGCTTTCGAAATGCTTCCGCGCAGTTGGAGCGTCCCTCGTTTTTGCCCGACATCGTTTGAAGGGTTGAAGGCAAGATCTCCGGGAAGGAGGCGAGATTGAGGGAAATTTGGCGAGAACGAGAGAAGAAGGCAGAAGCAGGGGGGAGTTCTCGGCAAGTCGCGAGAGCAATGAAGAGGAGAGCAAGGGTTCAGGATCAGGGGGAATACATGCGTTTGGTAGACTCCTCTATTTATAGGAAACCGTGATAAAGATGGTTTTTCCAAAAAAGAAAAATAAAAAGAGCGGCGGTGGTACAGGTGTCATGCCCCAAGTCAACGACGCCTCGGGTTCCGGCCCGGGATGACAGCGATCGACCGGCAGTTCAGATTCGCGCAAGCATTTCGAGACGACAACGTGAAACAGAAGAAAATAAAAACAGAGATCGCTCTCGCCGGGCGAGAGCTAAATAACAAATAATAATTGAAGAGTTAAGAATTATAAATAAGCAGTCCAAAATAAAAAAAACTGGGTACATTGCGGGAAGGGAAGGCTGAGGGGTGAGAGGTGGCGAGACTTCTTTAATCAATACGGCTCCCAGCGCCATCGCCCTCGCTCCCGCCGTCTAGTCCTCGGGGGCGCCAGCGGGTTGTAGTAGGAAGACAGGGTGGTGCACCCTAGGTTGATCCGGCGAGCCTGATCTCGAATCCGCGCGATATACCTCCCGGGGGAAGACTCGGCGGTAGGCCCGCCCGGCCGCTCCGTCTCGCCTAAGAAATAGTCGCGCTCAAGGGCCTCCAACCTCTGCTCCATCATCTCGCGGAATTCTTTCACCGCAGTGGCGCGGGCCCACTCCCGCCGCACAAGCTTCGACAGGAGGACACCAATCTTCTTCCCTCGCCTTTTCGCGATCCCGGCGTCATTCAAGATCTCCTCCATCTCGTCAGACGAAGGGAAAGGGGAGCTCTCGCCGTCCTCCCCCTCTCGGTCTTCATCGTCGTCTTCATCATCTTCATCGGCTCCCGTCCGCGAGTCCGGATCCTCTGAGAAACCAGTTTCATGGTTACGGCGAGAGCTGAGTAAAAGCTATTATAATGTTTCGCATACCTGCAGCATGGCGAGAGTCACTGGCCGGTGGCAGGCGAGAGTCACTGGCCGGTGGCAGGCGAGAAGGCCTGCCCCCCCCCCCAGTCCCATAGAGGAGGTGGAGCGGCTTTCCTCGCCCCGGGCGGAAGGTCTCGCGCTTAGTGATCCAGGCCTGGCCGGAAGCGGGGGGAGAGTCGTCCTCTCTCGCGAGGTGGTTGGCCTCCTTTGGAGCTATGGAGGGGTCGATGGACACCCCTCCCGCCAGTAGGGCGGGATTAGCCGCTTGGCCGAGCAAGTTAGCAACAATTATTTCATTCTCCCGGGTGGCGAGACCCAGGTTGGCGGAAGCTGATGCTACGGAAGTCAATTCGACAGTAGGGGAGGCTACGATTGAAACGGTTAGAAAGGAGTGACATGGAGAAAAATATACCTGCGGTTCTCGGAGAGACAGCCGGAGGAGTGGCCTTCGTAACCCATGGTCGATCCTCGGGAGGCGGAGACGACGAGTCCGGGGGCACCAGCGGGGACCCAGCGTCGTCATCTTGAGCCGCTTCCTGCGAGAAGGATTCCATCAGTTGTCGACCCTTTCGCGTAATCAGCTCGCGATTTTGTTGATCAGCAAGTCGGAGAGACATACCTTCTGCCGAGGGGAAGTATCATCCGCACGGTTTGGAGTCGGGGTAGGTGAGTCCCTGTTCTCGCGAGAAAGGTCCCGCTGGACCACCTTCGCCTTCTTCTTCTTCTCTTTCTTCTTCTTCTTTAGCGGGGAAGGCTCAGCGGCTGGCGACTTTCTCGCCAGCCAAGGAGCAACCAAAGCGCTGTTCGCCAGGGCTCGCGCCTGAGCCGCATTGATGCAGTCTTGGAGGTCTTGCGGGAGCGGCTTGTCGACACGTTTGGAACGCATTGCGAAAACACGCGAAAGCTCAGACAGGAAGCAGCGACTCATGGGCAGACTTAGGTCGTCTATCAGCACATATATAGAGAGCAATGGGATGACCCACCAAAAAGATTCTCTTTTTGAGGTGACACGTGCCCAGCGAATATTTATGGGTTGGACGTGTCTTTTCGAGCGCAGAGCTAGCTCAAAAAGAGCGGGGATTGTGTACAACCCCATATTCGCTGGAGGGAACCCAGAGACACCCACAATCAAGATTGGACTAGCTTCGGGCTAGCTTCGGGCTTCAGACTGGAACCGCTCCCGCCTAAGAGGAGCTCCCGCCTAGAAGCAGGCGAGAACGATCACCGTCAGCCAGCCGAGAACCGCTTCCGCCCAAGAGGCGGAGAGAAGGCTTGCGCCTCGCGGAAGGCGAGAGCTGGCTCAGTCTGAAGCATTCGACACTCCTTCTTTAGCTCCCGCCAAGCGAAGGAGAGAGGGTTCTCGGCATAGGGTTCTCGCCGAGTGGGGTCCAGGGCCCAGGGTAAAATTACTTAATTGTCCTCGGGTAGAATTACCTACATACCCCCAAGGGCTGCATTTAGTATTTTATAAACAGCGGGATTTGGCTACTGGCAGGCCAGCCAGGGGTATTTTAGTAATTTCAGGTCAGCAAAAGGCTATAAATAGACCCACGAGGGCTCCTTAGAAGGCAAGCTTTCATTATTCTCTAACTCTCTAGTGCTTTCTGAGGAGCTCCTAGCCCAGCTTCTGGCTTTGGAGGGGAAGCTCTCAGAGATCTTTCGGGTGTGAGGTGAGACCTCCCTGCTGAGGCTTTAGGGTCGGTTCTAGGTCCTTTGCAACCAGTCGAGGGTCGGGGCTTGAGAGGAGTAGGTGTTGTCTGCTCCCTGGTTTTTTGAACTCCCGTTGAGGTCATTTTTGGCTTCAACATTGAAAGTAACATGTTTTTTCATCTTCAAGTTCCACCACCGAATTTTTTTAACAATATTTTGTCCTTGTCTTAAATTTATTATATTTAATTTATAGGTTCAATACTACTAACTTATGGTGTATTGTTAAACTTTTTCCTTGGTATGACTTTGCAATTCTTACAAATCATTTTATTCATTTTGCGAGACATAAAATAATTAATTTGCGACTTATTTGACCGCTTTTAAACGTAATTAAATGTTCCTCTTTCTATATGAAAAAATGAATTTATCACAATTAGCTCATGTGCTATGATAAAGTCATAATCTATATTTTCCTTGCATATATGTCTATTTAAGTCTCCTCTTATAAAAAATTTCTCTCTTTATGAGATTTCTCTTACTAAATCATCTAAGTCTTCCCAAAATTACACTTTAATAGTTTCACTTAATCCTACTTGTGAATAAGCACTGATCACATTGTTAGTTTTATTTCTTATGACAAATTTAAGAGATAAGATTTTATCATATTTTTTTACGTATCATAATAACTTCATCTCTCCAAGTAATATCCACAATAATACTCAATTCATTGCTTTTTTTTCTTGCGTACCATAATTTAAAACATGAATCGTCTAAAAATTTAGTTTTTCACTCACTCATCTTGTCTTTTGCAGGCATAAAATATTTATCTTTCTCATAATCATCGTATTCACTACTTTCATCATTTTCCTATTAGTGTACCTATATTCTAACTTTCAAACCTAAATCGATCGCAAATCATACGATATACTTTTCTGGGACGTCTAATATGTGAAGACTTTTGTTTATTTAACATTATACCCAAGTCCTCTAGAATGTGCAATGGTTCTTGTCAAGACACCATATTCAGACCATACGACAAGTACTCTTGCATATTTAACATTACACTCAAGTCCTGGAGAAGTAGTGGTCCTTGCTAAGACGCTACATTCAAACCATATGATGTGTACCTTAGGGGAAACAACCTAGTTTTTTACACAATTTCTCAAATAATTCATATTCACAAGGGTGACTAAATTTACGTTGGCGGTCTACCTAACACAACCCTCACCATTTTTCATCCAAGCTTGGAACCGACATAGGCCAATATATCGAACAATATTTTCAAAAAATAGTATTTTGCTTAAAATGTCGATATTGTGGTGTTTTCTTCCCAAAATCTGTGTCGAACGACATGTCAGATATGGTAGCCGACATCTACAACACTATAAGAACATACGAGTAACGTTCTTCACTCAATCTTACAATTATAAAGTGCTTATAAATCCCCAAAATTTCTTACATCATGTCTTAGTGTGTGCCAAAAAATTATGTGCATGCATCTACAAATATGTTCATTTAGCATGCATGTCCTGCATGTTTCATGCCATGCTTCTAGTGGTGCATTTATTTGATGTACACCGGTTTTGGAAAACCCAATTTCGATAACTAGAAATCGATCAACTCAAATTTCTCTTGTGATTTAATTGCAGAATAAATAAGCTTTCATGAGATTGAGAATAAGGCTATGTTTGGCTCGGGTGCAACGATGGGAGAATCAGTGGTGAGAAGTAGCGGTGAGAAAATCTGTTGTTTTGCAGGATGGTAAAAAATCAATGAAACGATTTCGAAGTGCAAATTTCTCGATGCTATAGAAAAATTAAAAAATATTTTAAATGTTTGGAAAAAATAGTGGTGTGAAAATCTATGAACACAAAACTCAACATGTCCCATAAATTAAACTCCAAAACTCAACATATACCACAAATTAGTTCTACATCATAGCAATTTCCATTTCCTTTTAACACCAAAAAAATTATAAATCAGGAAACAATAAAAACATTTCACCAATACAAGCAAGAAATAATCGTACCGAAATTAGAATCATTTCAGCCATACAAGAATCATTCCAGAAGTAGGTTTTTGTAATCAGGAACTAGGTTTTGAAATCGGGTAAATAATCGGGTATATTGTGCCTCAAGTTCATAAAAACAGGTGAATATGTTGCTGCTATTGCTGTACCAAATCTTCCAGAACTAGCTTTTGCAATCGGGTGTCTAAAAAATAGTATAGTAGTGTTGCTGTTGCATCAAATACATAAACGACGAGCAGGGAAAGGAGGAAGACGATGAAGATTCCGGTCACCTTCCAATCGTCTTCCGTTTTCAGTAGTTTCTGGAAAATTTGCACAAACCGACGATGAAGAAACAGAAATGGCAGAAGAAGGACAAACCAGGTAGCTTTCCCAACGTCGGTGATGGGAAATGCAGTCCTAGGTCGGGAGAGAAGACGCCGACAGAAAACAGGGATGAAGGTGGATCGCTGGTGACTACTCGATGGAGGTCGATTCGCTGGAGTTCGACGAAGGCTTCATGACTCGCAGGAGGTCGCTGGAGGCTAAACGTTTCACTGGAGTTCGATTGCCGGAGCAGGTAAGAAGAACGACGCAAGAGGGTACTTGCTTGAGGCAGATCTGGGCTATCGAACAAGAAGCTCCTCACAGATCGACGACGACGACGACTTCGGCAGACCCAGTTAGTATCCTCCCTGGAAGGTCGACGGGGGCGACAAGGAAGAGGATCGCGCGACTCGCGATGTAGGGCAGCAGAGAAGAAAAGCTGTTCACGGGATGCGAAAAGAAAAGGGAAATGTTAACCGCACCCATCATACCCTATTCACATCCCATTTTGTTTTAAAAAAAAATTTAAAAAAATTTTACTCGCACCCCATCTTCCTCATTTCGCGGAAACCGCACCCCATCTTCCTCTTGTTCGAGTTGCTCTTGTCTCCGGCATCTTTCTCGCGCCATCTTCCTCTCCGACTAACAAGTCGGCATTCCTTCCAGCGTGCTCCTTCCGACAGCGCCGGTGTCCCCCTCTCCGGTTAAAAATGAATATTTTTGTGTACTCTAAAAATATAATACCTGAGAGAAATCATCGTCCAACACTACTCTATTAGTCGTCTCACGCACACCACTAGGGGATATTTTCAGGTGCGTCAAGAAAAATATCGAGGTGCGGCTGGGAAAAATACGGGGTGCGGTTATATTTTTGGGTTACGGTTAACAATGGGGTGCGAATAGCAAAAACCGGGTTGTGGTTAGCAATCACCTAAAAAATAGAGTTTAAGCAGCTCTATGGAGAGTTGTTCATCCCCGCGTCCAGCTCTCCTAAAATCGCGTTTTTAGGAGAGGAAGATGACGCGAGAAAGATGTCGGAGACGGGAGCAGCTCGGCGAAGAGGAAGACGGGGTGCGTCCTCCGCAAAATGGGGGAGATGAGGTGAAAGTAAAGTTTTAGAAAAAAGTTTTTTAAAACAAAATGGAGGTGCGGATAGTCATACGAGGGATACGGTTAACAATGGTCTTTTTTTAATCTGCGATTGCAGTTGGAATGCAGCTTTCTGATCCACTAGAGTTGTACCAAACACACCCATGTGAAAGGCAGAAGGCTGAGAAGCGCTTTCTGAATCGCGGAAGTTGAATCACGGTGGGAAAGTACACAATGAGGTTATTTTCCAAAATCTATTTTACTGACACCCTTCTTAAAACTGTGTTTGGTGTTGCTATTCAAAAAGGAAAATTTTTAGGTAGGTGTAATCCATGCAGAGGAAGAGGAAGGTAGGGGAATCATGTGGGTCGTCTGATCGTATGATCAGATACGATCGTATGACTCACGAAATTTGAAATACGGCCTTTTTTCTTTAATTTTTCATTTTTATTTTTAAATACGATCGACTTTTTTGAACCGTCGAATCGTTGATCGGACGACTCACGTGGCTCCACTACCTTCCTTCAAGTGGATTACTCATACCCATTTTGGACATTCAAAAAACAGCTGTCCACCACTCCAAAAACGTGGAGCCAAACAGAGCCCTCTGGTTGTATTAGATTGAGCTTGTGGCACGTGCATAGGCCTAAATTGACTATGTATGTGGTCTGCGTGTTGATTTTGACCCTACATTCATGTTATGGCTCAATTAAGATTTAGGGGGTCTACTAGTCCTCCGGGGGATGTTACAACCACGAACATGTCTTTTTTACCCTAATCATTGTACTCCAACACAAAGTGCTTACACAATAGAATAAGCACCTCCCACCAACATGTCTATCTTGGCCTTGTACAACTTTAAAACCATCACATTTGCATCCATCTTCACAACCGCACCAACTAAGTGAGAGTAAAGTGTTGAGAATTACTCTAGAGAGTAGGTGAATAGAGTTTTAAAGATTCTCATATTAGCCATTCAAAGTTCAAGCCACAATTAATTTATCAAGCGGCACAATTAATAAACAAAAACAATACATAAACAAAACTATAGAGATATATGCAGTCAGAATAAGCGAGATTTATAGAGATTCATTTTAAAAATTTAGGTCCATCCTCTTTTCTACCCTTCAATTTAAATTCCACTGAACAGTATTGAATCTTTTAATAAGAAAATTCTTTTTAACAATTTACTGAATCTTTTGATAAGAAGATTAATAAAATCGATCTTTTGATAAGATGATCTACGCAACTAACTGAATCATTTGACAAGGAGATCTCAGGAACAACAGAGCCTTTTAATAAGAAAACTGTTAGAACGAACTGAATCTTTTCAAGAAAGATTCTAAAACTCTTTTCAGAAAAGTAAAATTCGAGCACACCCATATTGTGGCTCTCACTCTCAAGTAAATACCTCATGGAATATGAATACTCAAGCCCTGCATTGCTATTGTTTGTAAGACTAGCTCTTTTTTCAATATTTTTTTTTTTAAAAAAACAAATCTTTTACTTATTATTTTCTATACTCATAATTTTGTTCTCCTCAACAAAATGTTCTGTAAAATGTAAATAACAACTTTTAAAGAAAAAAAATGAAGACAATTAATATAACAATTCTCTATTCTTGCTATGCATGCATTTTTGGCTCATTTTTGTTCCCTACAAGAGTGCCCTTTTTTTGCCAGAAAAGAACCAATATTCTAAGAATTATATGATAATTTTGCATCCTACGAATTTCTAAACTTCGGGCAACGTCCACAAGATTATAGGCAATAACTATATGCAGACCAACTTCAGCTGTGCGGCCTCACAATTTTATAATGGTTATGTCAGGCCACTTCCTATACGGATCCACAGGTTCCTATGATTTTTTAATTTGACCTGCATTTATCCTTAAACTACACATAATAAAAAATGACCTGCATATATACGATTTCTACCAAGACGATAATATTCTCACACGCCTTGACAAAAACACAACTCAGCATTCTGTAAAGAGTGGAGGTTTTATGACTGTTGTCATGCCAAACATATATTCAATGACTGTTCTAGCTTTCAAAAACACCAGTCTCCGTTTGGCACACGGTGGTAGCGGTCGTAAATGCATGAGTTAAATCGTCATTCGTTAAAAATTATCTAACAAACATCATCTGTTGGAACATAGAAGAATTAAAGTTACTTAAGTGGGCGTTAACGAATGACAATTTAACCTCGTGTTGATGACCGCCACCACCATGCCAAACAGAGCCTAAAGCTAGCTGACGACACAGGCCGGTGTTTGGGAAGGCTGTCTCAGAACACCGTTTGGTAGCAAGACCCCCAGGAGCGGCCATGCTGACTGCTGCGGTCCAAAACAGTTTTCAACAGAGCAGCACAAATCAAAGGCCTTATTAATAAAGAAGCTCTGGGCAATAACAAAGGTAATGATAATAATCATCAAAATGAAAAAAAATATGAAAAATAAATCAGCTTCGCAGCCTGATTCCAAACTCTTATTATTAGTCAATTTCTACAACTTCGGATACACTTTTTTTTTTCATTTTTTTTTCCTTTCTCTTCCAAATTATGTACAGATCTAAGAAGGATTGTGGGGAAAAAGAGAGAAGAACAATGCCTATCCAGCCACACAATACCATCAGCAGAGGACAAAAAAACTGCACAGCAGGGCCAAAACAACCCCAAATCCCTTCCCCAAACCCCCTAGAAAAATTTTCCCCTTAAACATAAATGATCTGCCACAGTTCAAAAACCTTTCATATCTCCTCTTCTGCTCATGACACCTTTTCTGGCTTATTTTCTTTAGACTTGAAATTTTCGAGGGTTCGAAATTCTTCCCGGAGCAGCCGATCCAGCTCAGGATACATCTTTAGGGCCTTCTTCTGATCTCTATAACGGTGGAAGGCCCTGCAGTGAATAAATATAGCATAAATAGCAGTTAAAATTGTAGGAAATCTTACAGCCATATGAATAAAAGTGTGAAGCATGTGATGGCGGGGATTTAGCCCCCCACCACCCATATGAGATGATCAAAAGTTATCAGAAGCCTCGGCAACGGCACGAATTAGATGGCGCGGTGGTCATGAACCGTCGTTTGGAACGCCCGGGCTCACCTAAAAAAATTCACGCATTTTATGCCCAAAACTAGTCTATTTTCTTAGTAGTGGGCATAACCTATCTTGCCAAACATACATTCTAAGATAATGGTGTTTTCGACCAAACTCACCAGAGCAAATAAGCCGCGCCAAATGAAGCGTATAATCTCCTCCGGTCTGGATTTTATCTTTATATATAGGGGGTCCAATGGGTCGCATAATCCGGAAGGGGGTTACACTTACAAGAGTTGGGCGTGCTTTCGGTTTAATAGTTCTCAAGAATATAATATCCTAAACTGTTTGGGGTTGCTGAAGATTTTTCCACTTCTACCTAACGTTCGACCTCTCCAATAGTCTTTACATTTTGGGGTATAAACGACATTTGACCGCGGATGTATTCTGTCAACTTTGGTCTGATCCTGCCATTTCCGACTGCATCTTGCCGCCGGATTTCATCCAGATTGCTCAATCCCCGCTATACCCTAGTCGATCCCGCCGTTCGCGAATGCCGTCGCAAGCGCAGATCATCAATCGTGTCCCTGACCTCCCCACACTCGCCGACTGCTCCCCGATCGCATCCCCGACTGCTCGCATTCCCGATGGATCCCTCACTCGCTGATGTGCCTTTTTCCGGAGACTGCTCCGCCAGTCCGGCCCCGATCCACCTGCCACACCTGCTCCAGGCCCCGATCCGCATGCTCCGTCGTTCCTCCGCCTACTCCAGCCTGATCCTCCCCGCTCCGCCGTTTCCCAGCCGGTTCCAACTGCTCCAGGACGCTCTGTCTGATCCCTTCTCCGCAGCGCTGTCCCGCAACCTTCGGCAGCGCCGACTCCTCGTCAACTTGCTTCCCTCAGCGACGCCACCCCACAGCCCTCAGCTCCATCAGTAGCGCAAATCGATTCGTATGGCAAAGAGTCGGATGGAATCCGGTGTAGACACCATCAAACAAACCCTCACCAGCAACTCACACCTTGACGCCCAGGACGAAAAACTCACATCACTTATGAGTTATGACCATGCTTCACAACCTGGAACTCGGCCAGACCTCCGGGCATACTACTGCTTCCGCCTTGGGATCCCCCAGCACAGTGGCCCCCGCAGATCCCGCCTTGCCGGTCCTTCCTCCACAGCTCCCACATCCCGACATTCAACGGGACTGGCCCACTTGGGTGGATTGCCAGCGCCGAACAGTTTTTTGATATTCACCGAACTCCTCCGGAATAGCAGGTCTCCACAGCAATCGTCGGCATGGAAGGGTCCGCCCTCTGTTGGGTCCGCTGGCTCAGCCAATGCTCCGTCGGCCTCACCTAGACAGCTCTCACGGAGGCCCTCATTCTGCAGTACGACCACTGCTACTCCAGCTCCATGATCAAGCGCCTCTGCGGAGTCCGCCAAATCGGCTCCATTGACTCGTACGTTGACATATTTATTGAGCTGGTCACCCATGTCTCGGGACTTCCTCTCGATCATTAGTTGGCCTACTACATACATGACTTGCAACCCTATATCTGTGCCCACCTACGCACCCTTCAGCCAGTCGCTGTGAACCAAGCCATGGACCTCTCCCCACTGGTGGAGGCCGAATTCCTCGCATTGTTCGAGGACCCTCCTTCTTAACTACCTCCCTCCAAACCTCCCTACCAGCCATACTTTCATCCCCCGACGAAACAACCGCCACAGCCACCTCCTCTACCTCGTCCACCCAATATGGGCTCACGCAACACCCGTCCCCACTAACCGCCTATCCACCCAAGAGTACAATGACCTACGGAGCAAGGGCATGTATTTTCGTTGTCAACAACCCTACTCGCTTACTCATGATTGTCTTTTGAAGGAGCTCTGGTGTCTCATCGGGGAGGACGTGCACGAGCTCACGGCTGCTGACTTGGACACGCTGACGATCATCAATGTACCTTCGGACGGCGCTCCGGGCACCTCTACATCTAGGCCCCCGCGGGCATATCGCTACTAGTGGAGGGTAGCACTCCGACCTTGAGGGCAAGCCGGCAAGGTCATTTTTCTGGCGAGGTGTATTTGTTACACATGTGCGCGTAACTGCTGTTATCTTGTCCTTTTTTATGTTCATTGTTGTGAGTCCCCCTATATAAGGAGATGGTATGGGAGAGTTCATCTTATCTTTGATGTTAATAGGCTTTGGGTTCTCCTCTTGGAGAAAGGCTTCTTGGAGGAACTTCCAGAAGAAGACACAAGTATTCCTCGTGAATGTATCATTGTTTCGATTAATACAAGTGTTTCTCTTCTAATCTCTAACAATGGGCGTTCACGAACCGTAGTTCATAGCCAGCGCGCGTTCACGACAGCTACTGCCTTGCCAAACAGAGCCTTAACCATTCAAGATTAGAAAGATTAAATGTCCCAACATAAAGAAAGAAAAGACAGAATCAGTATAGCATTACCAATACTTCTCGAGTCCATAAAGATTGCCTTTATGGTAGAATTCTAGAGTAAGTTGCTCAAAATCATCATATAAATCTTCTCTGAAGTGCTTCTCTAGCCCATAACTGGAGCACAAAACATTCGAGAATTTATTAACGACAAGAATTGATAAATATCAAGTCGCATGCAGCTGATGGTACCTGTAAAACCTAAATAAACACTCAAGCCCATAATTATACTTGGCCGCTGCATCTTCCAGTGCTAGCTTCCTGAAGTCATTATACATATTCTCATGAAACATGTCTCTCAGGAAATAAGACCAAAACCGGTAGAGTGTGTTCATTTCCTAAAAAGAATATAATCGATTAGCTATTCTGGGATAAATTTTTTATGATTTAAAAAAAACTTAATGTAATATTTAAATCAAGCCAATGAAGCGCATCCATTTCCATTAATAGGGACAAAAAAAATAAGCATTATAAAATGAAAATCAAATATAACAAAGCTAAACAGAAAGATTTACCGCAACACCATTAGAGCGCATTATTGGAAGTCGAGCCACTTTATTTAAAAATTAATGTAAATAAATATTTTAAGTTCAGTTTAGATTCACTTCTACGCACAAATTTATGGAGAAGTATGCAAGAAAGAATATATGAACGCAAGCTAAACACAACTTGTCCAAATTACGCTATTTTAGAAATTCCATAAACTACAAAACATTTTGGCGTTGGACGGTCCTATATGACGGGATGAATAAAGGGGAAATTCCTACATGCAACCATACATATCCGACGAATTTAGCCTGCAATGATCATTAGACTTATAAATCAAAATAGACTGATGTTATAATAGTTAAAGCTCCAAAATAAGGAGGCACGAGAAGTCATACGAGTGCAAGAGTGCCAAAAAATTAAATAACTTTTAGAATGAGTGATTACAAAGACCAAAACAATTGAAAACAAAACTTATAAGCCACTATCTCTTCAAGTAGAGAACAAACACGAGACTCGCCAAAAAAAGAAATAACGCACCTTGAACTAGCAAAATACTGAAAGAGGAGGGCCGTTGGGAAGACGATCACAATCCGGGGTTGTTTTTAGACCTCCAGAACAAGGGCCAACAGCTGGAAAGCGATGGCAACAGCTGGAACAACTTGGGGAGCCGAGAAACTGGACAAGGGAGGCAGCAGCCAGCGAACAGTGGCTGATAGGGGATGTCAAGGGAGCAGGACAGCAGCCTGGGAGGTTGTTCTACAGGCTAGCAGCAGGTTTTCAGGGGGCAGATGATTGTTGGAGATCTTCCTAGAGATCGGGTAAATTGGTCAGCCGAAAGATGACCGTTGCTATGTTTGCTGCCCTAATGGTGGATTGTCCCTGTACAGGTGCTGGAGAGCCGAGCGAGAAATAGCGGACTAAAACCCTTGATGTTATGCCGGCCCTTGAAGGCCAAGCGAAGAACTTTATTGCTTTCATGTGTGGCCTGCACGGTTCCTCCCAGGACAGGGCTGAAAAGGGGAATAATGGGTTTGAGATGGTGTGGGGGATGAAGGGTGCAGCGCAGGTTGTTGGAATTTCCTCCCTGGGCTGGGCGGAGAGGGAGTGGGGGTTGATTGAGAAATGGGAATTAGCCAGTGCTAGGAGACTCATTTAGGAAGTTAAAGGTCGCTCCGCGTGAGGCTTGGAGATGGGGAAGAGGTGGTGTGTGTGTGCAGGGTGGGGGCGGCGCAGTGCGCTGGATTTTAGAAGGGAAAGGGGAGGGGGGGGGGCCGGCTGATAAGGTGAGTGGGGAATGGTCTCCCTTTATTTTAGGAGAGACTCCTAAAGGGAAGTGGGGTAGTTAGGAGGTAGTTATGGGTGGATATGAGTGGTGGTTGGCTGGAGGCAGTGTTGTAGATGTCGGCTGATATAATAGTTTTGGGGATAAAACGCCACATCTATATTTTAAACTAAAATATCATTTTTGAAAATATCACCCAATATACCCGTTTAACCCGATATATCGGGCGATATTTTGCGACCGATATATTGCTGAGTATTAAAAATATTTTTTCATTTTTTGAAGAGACCAAACACCGGTTAAGGTGTTGCCGTGTGAACTAAAGGTCACGGGTTCGAGTCTAGGAAGCGGCCTCTTGCAAAAATGCAGTGCAAGGTTTAGCTACATTTCACCCTTGTGGTGGGATCCTTCCCTGGAACCTCGCTACGCGGGGATGCATCATTTTTGAAAATATCACCCGATATACCCGTTTAACCCGATATATCGGGCGATATTTTGCGACCGATATATCGCCGAGAGTATTAAAAATATTTTTTCATTTTTTGAAGAGACCAAACACCGGTTAAGGTGTTGCCGTGTGAACTTAAGGTCACGGGTTCGAGTTTTGGAAACGGCCTCTTGCAAAAATGCAGTGTAAGGTTTACCTACATTTCACCCTTGTGGTGGGATCCTTCCCTGGACCCTCGCTACGCGGGGATGCTTTGTGCACCAGGCTATCCCTTTTGAAGAGACCAAATAGAAATATTTTGTTTTGTGCTTCATTTCGTGCATAAGTCTACTGTCGACCAATTTCTCATCTCGCTCTCATTTGGTGATCTTTATCTCGTTTATTGTAGTTGATGACTCATTCTTGTGTAATTTATAAATATACATCATGCGTGTATATGTTTATTATGTAATTTATAAACATTCAATATGTATACAAATATACATATTTATAAAAACTATGTATGTATATGAATAAATTTATTTAAATATTAAAATCTGACATTGTAAAATATCTATGATATATCCCTCGCAATCCGATATCCGACATTTCAAACTCAAACCGACATAAACCCGACATCTGACATCTACAACCTTGGACGGAGGTGGTTGCTCTATGTGGTTGCCGGAGGAGTTTTCTAGCGATCACAGTAAAAACTAAAAATGATGCAAAATGCGAGGGAGTTTGGTGACGGATCATCGGAGGTGGCCGGAAACATTTTCCAGTCATCGTTGGAGATTAAAATGAGGGGAAAAGGGGACTGTTTTGGGAGTTTTTAGAGATGGCAGTGGGATGGTATGGAGAGGGAAGAAGCCTGCTGCTATGGTTGGATGTTGAAGGGAGGAAGGGGAGGCAGTGGGCTGGTTGGCTGTAACTAAAGGATTGATGGTAGGGGCTGCTATGGTGGAATTGGCATGGGGAGAGGGAGGAGGGTTGAGGGGAGCCGGAAGTATAGGGAAGGCTCCTAGATTGGGTTTTGCAATGGAATGGGAAGGGGAATTTAGTGGGGTATGGCCGGCTGCTTGTGAAGGAAGGGAGAGGGGGTGGCCGGCTGTAGGTGTGAGGATGATGGGACAGCAGGCCAAAGGAAATGGAGGGGATAAACCTAGGCTTCGCACCCGGGGTCGGCTTTGGCACCGAAATAACCAAAGGATGGTTTTTATGTTGCAATCCTTCAATGCCCAAAATGAGAGTCCTCGCCCTCAATATGTAGACTTTCGGGGGGGGGGGGGGGGGGGGGGGGGGGATAACAAATGGCTATTATTGGGCTATTGGCTGATCGTCCCAACATAAAAAATAAATAAATATACAACTCGAAATGAAAAATGAAAAAAATAAACAATGTTGCGAACGTCAATCCGCATAAGATGAACTGTTCCGATTCCCCGTCACATTTTACATAATTTTATCAAAAAATTACATTATAAATCAACTAGCAAAAAATATATCGAACTTATAGAGTTCCATTTTTTATCCTTGATGGGGATCCCCTAAAATCCAAGTGAGTCAAACCGGCATTCGTAACAAGCAACCCCAATCGGATCATAGAAACGGTTCACCTCAGTTGTGCGAGGTCTCAACCAAAAAGATAAGGCAAGCAAGCCCAGCAACAGAAACCCACGCACAATCTCGCCCTTACGGGTGCGTAAGCGTGCATCCCTATGTGCACGGCCGCGTGCTCCCTTGCGTGCGCGCTCCCATGCGGGGACTCCCTCGTGCGTGCCCACGCCGGTGGCCATGGAAAAGCTGCCTAAACTACCTGGGGGAGCAAGGTCGTCATGCTCCAAAAATTGGTGATTAAGGTGACCAAAATTGTGCATTCCTCTTTGCCCATTCAATTGCCTAGAGGGCGCAATTACCTATGCACCCCCTTGAAAAACTATAAAAGGGTCTCTAGGTCTTCATTTGCAGGGTCAGAGAAAAAAGAGGGAAGACAGAGCTCTGAGGTTTTTCGGCAAAGACTTTGCTCTTCGTTCATCCTCCCGCTCGCGTGCGCTCCACTTGTGAATTTTTCGTTCCGGCAACTGCTCCCGCGAGTGCAGCTCGAGGCTTAATCTTTTTTCTCAAAAAACTTGTAAAAGAGCGGCGGCGTGTCACCCTCCTAAAACCCTGACTCTTGTATACAACTACAACTAGTGGACTTTCTCAAAACTAGGTATGACCCCATGGTTTATCTTTTTTTAGGTTTCCCACATAAAAATTTTGTTGTCTGCTGTCTGATCTCTATTTTGACTGTTTGCGCATTTGACTCACTCTCGAGCTAAGACGGTCTGATTTCTCCGATCTGTGGGAGCGCTAAGCGACCCTAAACAATCTTATATGGACGATACAATTCGTAATGGCCATACTTTGGAATTGTTTGATCAACTTTCTCCGAGAAAGAAAGAAAACTTAAATTCTCAAGGCTTCTCTGCTTTCCGGAGAGAAGACCAATTAACGAGAGTGTTTGAAGAACAGGGACAATCCAATGATATTGACCGTGATTCCCACCTCTTATCGATGAATTGTAGATATATATATATAATATATATATATATATATAAAGAGAGAGATACATACATTCATATATGGACGCATATGAATCATTTTTTTCATAGTAAAAATATATTACAAATACAAGTAAAAAACAAAAAAATTACCTCACTGCATCCAACCCCTAACTTCTTTCGTTCATTAAGACAACGTTTGTAGAACTTATGATATCTACATTGAATGAAGATCAAATTATAAAAGAATAAGCATAATAGAGACAAGACAAAATAACTTCACTTTATGTATAAAAAAATGAAGCACATTACTTTTGATGTTTGAACCCATTCTCCTCCAAAAGTTGATGGCTTGGATGTGGAAACTGAGGGAAAGACTTTGGGGTGAACCCCACAGGTGGGCTGCTCCCAGAAAGGTTTCCATGGGGTGAGCCGCATAATTTGGATTGTGCTGTGCTGCAAATCATAAAAAATTAAAGAAATTAATGCCAAGACCATAACAAATGAGGAAAACCCAATCACTACATTTGCCAGAAGAAATAGAACAAACCCAGAACTTTCAGGTGGTGTTGAACCAAAGAAAAATCCAATCGAACTACTTGGGGGGCTTTCTGATGCAATACTGTGACGATTACGCCCATTGCCAAACAATCTGTAACCCCCGGGAAATAAGCGCTGCTTATGTGATAGGTTATGCTTGTTATTGGCTTTATTTTGCCGCCTTCGAGAATTGGTATGTACTCCCTCTTCCGAGCAATTATTTCCGCTAGTGTTTTCATTGGCTTTAGAAATCTGAGGAGAGTGCCCGAGGTTAGAGTGTCTACTGTCGGCTTCTTTAATTTCAGCATTAGAATTGTTTCTTCGGCCATTAGATTGCATCTCCTGCAGTTCCTGATTATAACAATATTGTAAACAATTAGTTCCCAAAAAAATTGCACACACATGGATAATGGAAATTAAAAAATTGACAATAAAATATAATCCAGCTTATGTCCTTGTAAAATTTTGTAGAAGAAATTAAGGGAGGAGTTCAAATACAAAACCCTCCGTCACATTAACAACTAGGGTCTAACACACGCAGCTCCGTAAGTGCAGAAAATGGGTACGATATTATCCATGTCACCACGGATACCCAGAATACCTAAAACAATGTGGAAGAGATATTTTGTTTTGATGTAGGTATCAAATTATTAGTTTAAGAATAACAGCTACATCCGATCAACAGTGGTGAACTTGTTAAGTTAGTGAGATATCAAACTGTTATGGGATCACCGTCAGTTATTATATTATATTATTATTATTATAGTATTGTATGTTATTGAATCGAATCATTATATTGAGTCGTAGGAGTCGAGTCATTAAGTCTTTAATATTTCGTGCTTTTAGTTGTATCGGGTATTTACACCCTTGCCATTTGGATCCTATATATTAAACCCTTCTCATGTATTTGAAAGCAATCAATGAAATATCAATTTTCTTTATCTCTTTAAAATTCCTCCCCCTTTCTATATAACCCTCTTCTTCCTTCTAGGGTTTCCTCTCCTTCCTCAAGCTTTCATGTAACTTCTTCTCCTCTACCTCCATTATAGGGCTTGCCCTAGTATCCCCGCCTTCGTCGATACCCGAGGCTTTTTGGTCCTCTTTCCCTGACGCCGTTTTGTTCCTCCCTTTGCGCCTCTTCTTCCGTTGTGAATCACGGCTTTGTCCAAGTCTAGTCATGACATCCTTCAGCCAACCATTGCTTCTCCGCATCGCACACACGCCGACGCCCAAATCTTTAGTGCACGCGAAAATCCCTCCATATCAAGCACGTCCAATTGTAAGGTTCCCCCTTCTTCTTGTCGACGCCAGCCGTCGTTTCTGCTTCGATTTGCAAACGTCGCACAAAACGCTCCCTTCTGCTGTGTCGTAAATCCAACTATTGTTTCGGGCGGATCCCGCACTCCCTGCGCCCAGCGGTGAGACAGTGGCATCACACGAATTCTTCTACTCCAACCGCCGGTTGCTGCTACAATTTATCCTCCAGTTGCTTCTTTTTCGAACGAATTTTGCCGCTCCTTCACCTCAACGACATCACACAGTCTTCTTCCTCGGGCTGTGGCCATCGCCTTCACCTGCAATCTCGGGCAGTCCATCAAGCCCTCAAGTCATGCCAATACGCACGTCTTCTCTGCACCCCATCCCTGCTCCTTTCCAATCTCTCGAGCTGCCCACTATTTTTGCCACCAGGCGTGGTCTCCACACGTCAGTAGATAGGAGGAATCACTTAATTAATTAATTTAATTGATTAATTTATTACTTATTCGGTCTTCCTTTTTTTCTCGGACCATCAATTGATCATCGGCAGGTAGTTATCGGGCTCTTCAAATTTCGAGTCATCGTCCCGTCTCTTCAAATTAACTAAATTTAATTCTTAATTAAATATTTTCTTAGTCAATTCATTGGGATGGACGTGTCGTTAGGGGCCGATGCGGCGGGTTACCACGAGGCCACTTTCTTCGCACCACCACTGTGTCCTCAACCCGTTACTCTGTCGAGCCCTGTTCAGCCGAACCTTGTAAGCCGCCTCACAAAGCAGACTCCACCTATACCGACGTCGCTGCCTCTTCTAACACCAGTCTTTCTGGCCTTCAATTCACCAACGGCTAGGCCGGCAATTTCAAAACACTTCGGAGTCCCTCCTCTCCCAGCACTGGTGCCCTCCGAACTCGCGCATGCTGCCGCCACTTTCTCACGTGCTTGCCCGCCGACGAGACCGCCGATTACGCTAGCTGTCTCTCCACCCCTCGTCGATGTTCTTCACGCTCCTTTGGTGAATTCCGCTCTGTTGCTTCTCCCATGGACGTCGTCGCCTCTTCTACCTTATGTTCCAGCGATATCACTTCACCGCCTCTTCCAGACCATGCTCCGCCGGCCCCCACTCTCCCAACTCCAACAAATGTGTTCCTGTCGTCGTCCGTCTTTTCTCCGGCCACCTTACCGTCGATGTTCGCCGCCATTACTTCGATCACGTCGGATCCCTTCTTGTCCCCAGCAGTTGTCCTCTCAGCCATCCTGCCACTTCTGTCTCATGCCGCTCTGACGGACCAATCATCCCCATTCCTTCTGCCACCCATTTTTTCCAAGGTGTCGCCACTACTCACCGTGGTTGCCGCCGCTGCCGCATCACGCTTCCAGGAGCTATTCTGGCAGGAAATCAATGAACCAAATAATCCAACCATCCACGTGGAGTTTGATCTTGAGGACAAACTCGATTTCATAGACAGGTCACAAGAGATATATCTCCTCTAACATAAGTACATTTTGGATCTCCTAAAAGAAGCAAGCATGCTGGAATGCAAACATGCAAAAACACCAATGAATCCAAAAGTGAAACTCATAAAAGATGAAGGAATCTGGCCTATATACATGAATGTTGAAGGATAAAGGCACTTAGTAGGAAAATTGAACTATTTAACTACCACCATATCAAAAAATTTGTTTCACGTAAGTGTTATGACCCAGTACATGGCTTGTCATATAACCTTGCACGCGGTGGTTATTGTCCGCATTCTGAGATATCTAAAGAACGCTCCAGGAGTTGGGTTAATATATAGAAACAATAGACATGAAGGTAGAATGTTTTGTTGATGCTGAATGGGTAGGATCTTCATATGATAGAAGGTCTACAACAAGTTACTATGTTTGTGGGAGGAAATATGATATCAAGTAAAATTAAAAAAACAACACATGATTGCACGATCAAGTGCTAAGGCGGAATATAGAGCAATGACCCAAACCATATGTGAACTAATGTAGTGAAGAAACTTGGGCAAAAAGTGAAACATCATATGGATCCCTTTTATGACAACGTGATTGTTATACACATTGCATCTAACCCCATGTTCCACGTGCGTACAAGGAACATTGAGATAGAGTGTCATTTTGTGAGAGAGAAGATTGTTGATGGGAATAACACCACTAAGCTCATCAACATAGAAAATCAACTTGCAGATATATCTATCAGAATTATCAGAGCAAGCTGAGTAATGTGAGCACCATGTCTTCTCCTTTGCTTCAACTTGATGAGAGTGCGAAGGCTGAAGATAAGGTCCAGTCACCAGGGGTGACCACATGATAGAGATATTTGGTTACTACATTGTGGAAACCTTGCAGCTGAGGAGAAGAGAGCTATCGTGGTTTCACGTATGATCGAGGTATCTTCTTTCTCAAGTTACATGTGTACACACACAGTCACATACAAACACTTGAAAGAGAATATTGTGTTCTTCATATCCAACCAATATGCAATAGAATTCAGCGAAGGAATTGTAAGGAAAATGCAAATATGGCAGCGATACTAAATGTATGAAATATCATAACACCTAGATGCTCCTATAAAAATGTTAAGGATTTGTTTGATCCACGGAAAACAAAATGAGGGAAAAAGGGGTGAGAGATCCCAAAGTGAGGCAAAAGGGCAACATTATTGAGAAATCAACCAGAATCTCTTGCAGAAAATTGATCTCCTCTTAGATATAGGGCAATGAAAGGGGTGAGAGATCCCAAAGTTGTTCCATTTCTCTTTGATATGTTTGTTTTTCTCTGGTATTGTTAAATATTTTTGGATTGGAATGTTTTTTTTTCATTTGCCTTGATTAGACAATCATTGTATTCATGGAATTAGAGGCTAAAAACCAGTGGATATTTAATCTTCACATCCAATTCTGGCCATTATTGATAGATTAAATTTCGATTTTTCCAGAAAATATCAGTTCATGAATTACTTACTTTTGTTTTACCAGTTATTTTAATCAATTTGGTGTATCTTGTGTAATGTTTAATGTCTTAAACGGAGGTATTTCTTTGTTTAAGACAATGCATCTTAAGTGGTGTTTGCCTTACTCGGTTTTACCACATGTACGATTTGGGTATTTATTTGTTCACAAATGAGAATGATCATATCGAGTAAAATTTGAAACCCAGTTTATCTTTCTCTTATTTAATCCTTATTTTAAAATATGGTTAAAATTAATTTAATTTTTTCATGTATTTTCATAGACAGAGTTGCTTTAATTTATAATTGGAATCATTATATATTACCAAATGACCTTTTTAGTATATGTATTCTAAGTTTTTAGTTGCAATTGCTGAAACAAATAGGAAATGAACTATAGTCAATGACATTTCAACATCTCAATCTTCAGAATTTGTGCATTTCAATAACCTAAACTTTGTAAACTTTATTTAAAATTTAAACTTAAAATGGGTCCATAATATATTGTGTTCAACTATTGTTTCATTTAAATAAATAGGAAATGTTTTACAGCCCATTTATTAACATCGAATAAAGTTCATCATGAGCCAGCCCGCAAGCTAATGAGTGGGCCCATCCATTATAAGTTCCTCCTGCCTATAATAGCTAATGCTCCAAAATAATCCCCCAAATGATGCATTTCTCATACATAAGTAGTGATTTAAACCTTCATAACATAGCACAATAATATCACTGTGCATGAAGGCCTCCCTATAGTAGAAAATTAATTCTTACCTGCTCATAAAAATAGAGACCATCGTTGATAGTTGAGGCAAGCTCGTTTGACATAGGCTTAGTTTTTGCCAAGCCAGAGTTTTCATCTTTATCCATCCTAATATCCTGCAAATAGTTAGATTTGACAAAAGAAAATATTTCCCTGAGAGATAATTAGCGAGAGTATAATTTAAATCTAGAAGAACAAAACTCAACTAGGAAACAATGGTCATCACTGAAAAAAAAAAATCATGAGATCCTAAATTACAAGAAATAGAAGTGGCAAAAAAAATTTACAGATGCATTCTAAAACCATTAGGTTTAATTGAAACCTTGTAAAAGTGACCGCAATATCCTCATTTTGTTTTTGAACTATTTGTGATTGATTTTATGAATCCTGTATTGCTAACGATGTATCGGAGAGTTGAAAGCACTGATAACACAAAATTAAGGAAATAATTGTGCATACCCCAAGCTATATGAAATTTTGGGAACTTCCCTTGATAAATTACTAAATTAACAAAACTAGCAAATTAACACTTACAATACTATAATTGGGCCAACAAAGGGCACTTGAAAAAAAGGGACAACACCTCGGCATAATTGCTTTGTCAATGAAGTAGTTCAACATTCACAATTAAAGAAAAGTAACTAAATGGAAGACAATATTGTAGATTTAAATCATACCGATTATGTAACAAATTGTCCTCTATTTGGCTCATTATCCTGGTCAAAACCGACCAAAAAAGCATAAACCAAAAAAGTAGCTATCAAAATTAAGCAAATTTTCACAATGGGTCAACAATTCAAGACATGCTGCAAGTTGCATGATGCGCCTACAACAATAATTATTCAGGAAAAATTTTATTTTTATGCTTAGACTTTAGATCCAAGGACAGGATAAGGAAGGGTGCCACCTCAAACAGGAAAAGAATAGAGTTTCAGATTCTGTCCTAATATGATAGGTTTGTTGTTGGTCTGGTAAGATTGACAAAAAAATCAACCTGATTACTTTTGGATCCATTTACTAATAAGGCAAAAAAATTATGAATCTCAAATGAAATAAGTATTTATAAACTATTATAGACTAAGGCATATATAAATATATATATATATAAAGGGAAAGGGACCCTTTGGTGAAACATTCATCTTTCCATTTTACCTTATTTATTACAAATTTTCCAACTTTTCACAAGTAATTATAAATTGTATCTTTTTATTTATTTTTAAAAAGTGTCATCATGCCGGCAATTTTTTTTTTAGTTTTGTATTTGGCGTGATAAAATAATTGTGAAAACAACAAACGAAAGATGTCATGTTGTGCCAGGGTACGGGAGAAACCCATACTCGACTGCTTGGATTCAATACTATATATAAGAGAAAAAACCATTGGTGAAACATCATCTTTCCAATTTTATCCTTATTTGTTACAAATTTCCAATTTTCTTCAGTGATTTTAATTTGTATGTTTTTATTTAACTTTAAAAAGTGTCATCATGTCTGCAAGCACCGGGGCATGGGGGAAACTCATGCACGACTGCTTGTATTCTATACTATATATAAGGGAAAAAGAACATACGGTGAAACATTCATTTTTCCAATTTTACCCTTATTTATTACAAATTTTTCTATTTTCCTTAAGTGGTTTTAATTTGTATGTTTATATTTAACTTCAAAAGTGTGTCAATATGTCCGCAATTTCTGTTGAGTTTTGTATTCAGCGTGACAAAAAAACTTTGCAAAAACGGCCAACGAAGGATGTTCTGTGGCATCAGGGCACGGGGAAACCCATGGATGATTGTGTGTGTGTGTGTGTAAAGAGAGAGAAATTTGGTTTAACCTTCTGATCTTCATGGCATTAAGAGCAGTGCGCCGGCTGTTCTCACCGCGGTGAGCGGGAGGGTAATAAATTGATAGTTCACCTCCTCAATACTATGTAAAATTCAGGAGTTTTACATGCAATTGCCCATTTGCTATTTCTATTTAACATTTCTACTATAGTCTACTATTGAATTCAGTTTTAAAATTAAATTTTTTTTCATTTATTTGGCTGGAAATTATTGTTTGACTATTTATTTAGGTGTAAGATTCAGAGTACAATGGAGTTACTATTGAATTATTGGCCAAATCAAAAGTTCAAATCTATTTTATTTGGGTTGAGTTTTGAACATGTAATATATATTATTTATTTATTTACAAGCAGCTGTGCACAGGTTCCCCCGTGCCAAAGCCCGGCAATATACCCACCGTTGTGTCTCGTGAAAAGTTGTCTCGCAAAATATAAAATTTCGGGGCACGGGGAAACCCATGCACGATTGCTTGTGCATGTGCGTGTGTGTGTGTGTGTGTGTGTGTCTATATACATATAATGTGAGTTTGTGTCATTACCAGGACATTGGAACCACTCCTTTTTTGAAATTACCAAAAACTTATGATATGAATATACATTATTAATTTTTAGTGCAATAAGTTGTACCTTATAGATTATGAGAGACTGAGAGAGATGCACTCTTATTGTATGTTAATTGAAGAGGGGTTTCTTGTTAACATAAAAGATAAACCCAAAGAGAAGATTATGATATTTTTAAAAGGAAAAGGAGATCCGGTAATTACGCAAACTTCTTATATGATTAATGTGATTAAAAAATATTGAAAGGAACTAAATAGCATTCTTGGATTTCAATTGGTGATTATGATTTGTGTTGTGTGTGGTCATGCTAAGTTGTGATGGGGATCATGTCAAACGGCCCGTTAGGATCTACTCGCGCCAATCTCGGAACAAGTGACGATCAGGACCGCTCATCACGAACGGATCGCTCATCAAAACATTTTTTTTACTTTTTTCATTTCATTTTGTGTGTTTCGGGGGTTACAACGAACAGAACATCATGACCGTCCGTTATCCCTCTCTAGTCTATAAATAAGGGCAGAGGCCACATCGATGGTTATTGAAAGTCAGAAAAAAGAAGCCTTCTTTTGATCATCCGATGCCGAAGCCGGAACTCCAACTACGAAGCTTCAAACCCCTTTATCATCCTATATAGCAGTCGACCACCCCTTTCCCCACCCCATTCAAAACTGAGAGACCCCTCCCCTTACTAGCCAACTGATGGAGATCGACGACTTTTGGATCATCGAATAGACGATCGAAGACTGTGATCGCGATCGGCTCTATTTTTCATTTTTTTTTGTATTTTATTTTTGTTTTTCTGACTAGCATTTTCAAAGTTAGGTTAAATTATTCATCGGATAATCGTAGCCATCGGATAACTTTAACCTAATTCCCTCTTCCAACATATTTCACTAGCCTCCACATGAGGAAGCATCATGGGTTTGGTTTCCAAAAGAGGAACCGTTCGGATCCCACTCAGTGCAACGTCGGGCATTTGGTGTGACGTCGAACCTCTTTCGCCGCCTCCCTCCGCCTCTTGCTTCCACTTGCCACCTTCCACCGCCCCTTGCAGTGTTCTACCGGGTATTCTGCCCCTCCCCACCTCAAATCCGAACATCCTATCCCTTCGCCGCTGCATATCCCAACATTTTCGCACATCTACACTCCAAAATACATCCCCCAACACTCCACCACGGCAGGCCCGACCATCCACTCCTCTGATTTCAGTATTTCATCCCCTCCCCACTCAAAAATTACACCATTTAGCACCTCCCCGCAGTTACACCCTGCTGTCCAGCCCCATTCCATAGCCAATTCCACTCCCAAACACCATCTTGAAGCCTCTCCAGCCCACCTCCATTTCCACGGCAATACTCCATATATCCACTCCAATGTTTCCCCAACACCATACCTGCATTTTTCCCTCCTTCAACAGCCCTCCCAGACCACCAAAGAGCCACCACCCCTCTCTGAAACCCTCCACACAACAGTATTCTCATCTTCGGTAGCCACCGCCTCCACCGACATCCATTACTAGGTGAGCTTTTACTTTCTAGTGTCCATTTCTTCGCATAGTATGGATAGCTTGTATTATTAGTAATACTTGGCTTGAACTAATTTGATTTTCGTATCTCTTTATTGACATGCAAAAAATATTTGCTTCGCATTTTAATTTCAGTGCACTCTCAATTAACCTGTAATTGTTGTCTGCCTACTTTCATTGCAATATTTGTAATCAATTGTCCGCTTGCACGAGATTTTAAAATTTATTTATTTAATTAATTGTGCACTGGAAAATACTTGCAAAATTGAATCCTTGCATGCGCATCACATTAGGGTTATCCTTCATTAGTTCATTGAATTGTGCACATGTATTTATTTGCATCATCATTTTAGGGTTCATTGTAGGTCAATTACATTCATCACATGTTCACGTGTGTTGCTTCTAGGGTTAGGACATCATAAGTCCATATCCTATAGATTCGTCATGCGTTACCAACCCTCCCTTCTCCCTCACCATACCAACCAATCGGCCCCACCATTTCCACACAAAATCTCCAATTGGCTCCTTGACGCTGGACGATCTGGTGTGAAAATAGGTTGTGCTGACATGCTAATGAATTCCTAAGTGGACGTGTGGAATGACTGTGATCAAACCCAATGTAACTGATGCAAGAATGTAATTAATTAATCCAGAAATAAAATAAAAGCAATTATAATTATATAATTTAGTAAGTGTACACAATGTGACTTTTGATAGTTTTTTGGCACATAAGCAAAATCACGTTTGTTGTCACAAGTAGTGATTTCCACTACAACTTTGCACAAATAACTTTTATAAAACTAACAGAAATGAAACAATGGCACTATCGATCACAAACTCCAAGAAAACATAGCATGATCATCTATAATTTAACATAGAAAAATACCACAAAATATATTTCTGGATTAATTAATTACATGCTTGCATTGGTTACATTGGGTTTGATTGCAGCCATTCCACACATCCACTTAGGAATTCATTAGTGTGTCGGCACAACCTATTTTCACACAATGTGACTTTCGAAAGCTTTTTGGCACACAAGCAAAATCATGTTCGTCGTCACAAGTGGTGATTTCCACTACAACTTTGCACAAATAACTTTTATAAAACTAACAGAAATGAAACAATGGCACTATCAATCACAAACTCCAAGAAAACATAGCATGTTCATCTATAATTTAACATAGAAAAATACAACACAATACCATAAATACTCACAATCACAAGGATCCAGTGGCGGCAACTGATGAGGCTCCACGAAATGAAGGATATAGCGGTAAAGAAACCATCAATTTCAGATCTAGTTGGAGTAAGGGGCGGTGCAGTTGGAAGGATAAATGAATGGGGCTTGTGGTTGGGAGGAGATGAGGGTGCACTATTGCCCGTAGGGAGGGTATGATTTTGCTAGAGGATCGACGACAGGGGAAGAAGAGGGGTTGTTAACAGACGCAGATGGGGATGTTGTTGCGGTTGAGAAACGAAGGATTGGGTGGTTGTTGCGGCTTGATTGATGGACTCGGCGACGGTTGGCGAAAGTGGAGTCGATAGTGACTGACGGGATTGAAGAAGAACGGAGGAAAAGGGGTCGAAAGCCGTCCAGAAGACTGGATGTTGTCTTCGTGATGCAACCTGTGTCGCCTCATTTTTATTAATTTTTATCGCACATGTCGTTTATTGTTGTAGCGCACGTTTTTGCGCATTTTTTGTTGTATTTTGTATCGCGCACGCTTTCGCGCTTTTTGTTTGGCACGTTGGTGTGACCGGCCAACGTGACCCTGAATACATAGGTCCAGTAATTTAGGGATAGGTTAATTTAGGGCAAGCAAATTTTAATTAACTATTTTATTATAATTTTCCTACGTCGCAGCAAGCACCGCCTTCGAATTTTTCATTCATATAGCCATTACTCCTAAAAAAAAAAATCAAGGTTCTATGTTATTTGAGTGCCTGCCATTAGCCAATCCAAACCCTAAATCCTCCATATAAAATCATGCATTTCCCCTTTCATTAGGGAGGCTGGAAAATGAAACGAATGAACCGAATTTTGGTTTCATTCGGTTTCTTCCCAGCGTCGACCTAGCTCCAGTCCCGTACCCTGCTCCTGCTCGACAACTCCGGCGCCGCCTCTTCCTCCTTCCACGGCTCCGTCGATTCCTCCGGCGCTGCGCCTTGCCCCCGTCGACCGACGCCAGAGCCCTCCAGCAACCCGTCGGTTCCTCCGCTGCCTCCAATCGCAGTTTCCCGCGCCTCCTGCTTGTCATAAACCACTGTGGAAGCTCTGTCGGCCGCCGTTCTGCATGCCTGAGCCTCCCTAGACTCCGGCGGCCCCCTCTTGCTCCGTCCTCCACCCGATCCAGTGAGCCCTGGTGTTCTCCTCCCCTCCCATTCGCTGGACGCTGCCGCTCCAACCCTCGCCACTGTCCGACATCCCTAATTTCAGCTTCTTTCAGATAGGCCGATCTAGATCTTCACCTTCCAGAGAGCCCTGAAGCAGTCGCCACTCCATCGATCCCTGCCGGTATACCTTTCCTGGCCAAACTTCAATCCTGCAGTTATATCTCGTGCTTACACATTTAGATTGATAGTTAATTATCAAGAGCTTGCCCTAATTAATTTCATCCCCTAATTGTCGTTATTTCCAAACACGTGCATGCCACCAATTAATCCTTGTGCTTGTGGAATTTAGTTTCATGACGTTGAATGTTCGTGTGATAGCGTTTACGTTCATGTGCAATGCTTAAGGTCGTTTTATTCATTCAAAATAGCCCGCCAACTTCCCTCGCGCCAAATTATTTTAAAGATCACGCAATTATTATTTTCAAAACTACAACCCCTTGATTTTAGATCACATCACTTCGACAGGCCAGATGAGAGAGAGCAGGGCGGGATGCAATGTTAAGGACTCCGTTCAGCAGTGGAGAACGCCAAAGGGTAGCGGCTAGAGGCTTTTGTGTGAGGAAGAAGATGATGAGCAGGGACGAATCGTGCGGATTTTTTTTTTGATGAATAGTGGCGGTTTAGAGAAAGGTTCGTGGGGTTAGAGGGGAAACTCACGGCCTAACACAAATTAACTGAAATGAAAATGGGAAAATGAAAAGAGAAGCTGAGGCATCGTACCACAGGCTCGCGATGTTGCACCCCGAAGATTGTCGGATTTGGATTCTCTCACAAAACTCAGGAATGACTGAAAATCTGAACATTAGCCCCTATTTATAACGAGAGGGGACAGCACCCGGCATAAACGGCTACAAACGTCTATTACACTCAGTGTCCTAAAAAAATAAATACAACTACAAAAAATATAAAAAAATACATACAAAATGAAAAATGTTTCTCTTGACGCGCACGCGGTCTCGGATCGCCGATCTGATCAACGCATCTCTGCCAAATATGCAAAAACGGGTCCCGTTGAGTGGTGGCCCGATCTTCATTGAACACGAACATGCAGTCGATCTCCATCACTCCTTCCCTTCCATCACCAAAACTTCCAGCAGGCAGCCTTCATTTTCCCATCACCACTAACAGCCAGCTACCTCATTCACCCCCCCCCCAAACCACCAGTTGATTACCCCATTCAACCCCCACCCCTCAAACCACCAGGCGACAACCTCAAAACTCCTCATACCCCTCCCTAAACTGACCACAAAAACCTTCACATTTTCTTTCATTTTTATTTTTCCGGTGATTGTCGGGAAACACTACCATCCACCACCCTCGAACTCCTCCGACCAGTCACCACCCTCCCGCAACCACTATAACTCTTAAACCACCTCCCCACTATCCCGCTAACTCCACCCTCCTAAAATTGAGGCTACTACCACTAATTTCCACCATATCTCCCATTCCCCAACCTCCCCCACTAACCCTCTAAGTCTCACGTGGATTCATTTACTTAGCCCCCAACCGAATCCACCACTTCCCCCAATCAACAATCGGTCACACCCACATCTAGCCCCACTCCACATCCAACCGAGCCTCACACTCCTCCCATTCAGTAGCCCCACTTCCCTCATGTGGAGCCACTCCAACCAATCCCCATTTAAAATCCAGCAGCCGGCAGCCTCCCTACATCCTCCGCAGCCCACATCCAGTGCCCAGTTTCTGTTTAAGGTGATCGACATTGCCTCGAGCTGCTGGAATTAAATTTCAAAAAGTAATTTCCTGCCCCCACAGCCCTCTCTTGTCCCTTAAAGCCCTCCCTGCTGCTCTCAGGGCATTACAGCCACCTGCCAGTAATTCGCCCTGCAGTCCTCTGTATTCCAGAGCCCTCCAGCCTCTTGCCAACCTTCACCCCTTCCGTTGCCCATCTCCATTCATACCAGCAGCAGCAGTAACCTACTTAGAGCCTTCAGAAAGGTCCATTCCAGTATTATATGTTGTCCAGCAGTTTGAACAATCACTGGAGGCCTAGATACAACCCTGGGTCACACTTCTGGCCTCACGAAGTCCTCTAGATAGTCATCCATGCCCCCCCCCCTACTTCTGAATTGAGTAACCTTCCTAGTTTGTAATCGCATATTTTGTGTTGAATTATGTGCTAGTTCTCTATTTTGAAACTTTTTATGTTTCGTTTGATTGAGTTATTTGACTACGAGCTCTCTTGCATTTATACAATTTCACATGTTTCATTGTTTGTTAAGCTTTAAATATTATACTCTATCTTATATTTCGATTTATAAAAACATTAGTATTGCAAGTTTAAAATTCGTCAGAATTGTGTCTACAATTAGAAACTACCCCTAATACAAATTAAGCCTTGCCCGCAATGAAAAGGATTTTTGTTATATTTCAGACAGATTTTCATATGAAAACGTTACGAGTGTGAAAGTAGCATTCTACCAGCAAAATCCGCCATATTCAAGAAGAATGTCTTTATAAAACGTCAAAAATGACCGGAAAAAAACTGCACATAAAACATTTGCCTACATCATCAGGTATAAAACAAAAGAATTGATATAAATGAATTGAAAGTCATCAAATATTTTTCAAAACTTTGTGGTGGATGCATTGCATCTCTATAAGCTCCTCTTGAGAAAATAAGGAATCCCGAATTTCTCAAATCAGTGCAGGTTGAAAAAAATTATTTTTAAGCAAAAAAAAAACTTTGATTCAGTATTTCAATAGAAAAATAAGCCAATAGTAGCTAAGATACTGGCCCTTACCTTTAAGGATCGGGTAGGAAAATGAATCAAAGAGAACGCCTTCAATAATACAAACTCCATGTTAAAAAATTTATCGTATAAAGTAAAAAAAAGGATTTGCACGCCAACAATACTTTATTTAATTCATTTACTCATATCAAATAATTTGATTCATGCAACCACAAATTAAACAATATCTATTCCATATATACATAAATTTTAAATTATATATACGAGAATGGATATGGCAGGCATGTCACTACCTTAACCTGGGTGACAATAATAAGCCTCTGCAATTCTTGATCATTAACACCCGGTTCATCTTCCTCATCATCAATTCTGCTTAAACAAAGTAAGAGAGCTTAAGAAAGTAAAACTTTTATGGGAATAGTAAATCATTACAGCATATTTTAAAAAATTCTGAGATAAAATAATGAAAAATAACACATTTAAAAAAACAATAATAAGTTCTCGAACTCAAAACAGATTTCCTAATCCCATTTAGTCATTCAGGCAAATTATTTATATTATTATTTGTTTCCATTAAATTCTACATGTGAGGGTGAGTATAAAAGATTTATCGCTAGACCCTTTGAGTAATATACAAACATCTACAATAGGTTTCTAAACTAGAATTCAGTTTAAGCACATACCATGTAATAAATTTTCATCCAAAAAATGAAACTATCAGTCAGCTTGGTTAAAAACGTGAGACTAGAATCAGCTGCTGGAACAAAAATAATCCATATTTCATGGCCATGGGAAGCACTAGCACCATTTTGTCCACTTTTATCAGGATACAGTGAATTTATTTTGCATCAGCAGAACGTGAGATATTACCATTCAAAGGCAAAATTTCACACACAATGTAACTTGAAGCCATTCCTAGAACTACAAAAACATTTCAATTTTCAAGGAATTTATCAAAATCAACAGTAACATGGCAGTGCAGTCCACTAAAACTAATCAACATTCCAATTCGAAGTTAAAGTTATTCTCAACAAAATAGTACAATTTGGAAAAAATGAAATCATGATCGCTAAGTCAAAAGCTCCACTTCTCATTGGTGCAGGATAAAATTCCATTCTGGGAGAAAATAAACATATAAACTGGAACAAAGAATAAAAAGGGGCAAAATAAGGAAGGAATAGTTAATCACTATGGGGTATATTGCATGGGGACAGGGACGGGATACGATGTGATACAAATACAAAAAACATGATTTTCAAAACAACAACACTCAAGCCTTTATCTCACTATAGTGGGGTCGGCTATATGGATCCTTTGCCGCCATTGTGTCCTATCAAAAAACTAAGATAAAAATTTGTTTTTGAAAATTTTAATTATTTAAATCTAAGTACAAATTAATGTGAAGACAGGTGTGATATTCACGTCTTATTCCGTTTTTTAATCATAATATCTCACGTATCATCATATATTAAATGAAAAAAAAAGGTTTGTGCCACAAAATCGTATCATATCTTAAATATGAGTCATGAATAAAAGTATGTAATCGATTGAATCCCACCACTTATCATTTTTCAATTTTTCTTTCACATATCTTTCTTTTTGTTACAATCGCAAAACACATAATTTTGGGGCATTTTTAAGTACACTCAAACATATCTTGTAATATTTGAGCGTCTCCGTGAGTGTTTGAATTTGTTTATCTAAAATTAAAAGTAAACGTTTTGAGAGTTTTGGGGATGGATTTCCTAGAGTATTCGAGAGTGACTCAGAAGCATTTCGGATCAGATACGTAAGGTCATTGTAAGTATATATGCTTCATAGGCTATGGCAGATTATAGAAAGCTAAGGTAGATAATAAAGCAGCCAAAGTAATGTACCACACCAAAATAACAGAAGTCAAGAGTACGTAATAAAGAGAAGGATAGCAGCAATCACATATGGTGCTCAAAAAACTAGGTAAGATCACAAGAGTGATCACATTCTGCAAGCTAGCAATGGATTATAGATCTGTTTGTTTGGACAAGATAACTTCATTTTGGTGGAATAAACCACCAGAGAAATTTGTGTTTGTTAAACATCCATTTGGGAGCTCTAGTGTGATGGGAAGATCAAAAACACCACTTTGAGCTCAACTTCTCAACGCAGTGACAGAGCTCCATTTTACACTAGAGCCACGGACACCACTCTCCCAAATGAAGCCTATCATGGATGCAGGAATACATCTGGCCGGGCAAAAAAAATCCTCTGTACTGACAGCAGTCTCTGCACTTCTTATCTCAAAGTAAACAACTGTGACATTACAAAGACCAAAGCATTTCCATCTGGACGCTAGCCAACCAGTATTTCAGAATAAACAAATAGGGAAGCTAGCACACTTAACTCCAGCTACTCAATTCTTTCTCTTGGTTGGGCTTCGCCATTCTATTCCAAGGTATGGCCATTACAGAGGGAATAAGCATACAAGCACAATCCAAAAGCAGATAGGAAGTATTAACTGCCTAATAGTAAAATCTTATGTTCTCTTGGATAATAAAAACATCACATGGGCAAAACAAGCCACTATTAACACTTTTATATGATTCAAATGAGATAGGAGAACTTCCCCTCTACAAAAATATTATCATGTGTGTATAAAGAAGCAAAAATTCATTCAGGAAAAAGGGAGAAAAATGCAAAAAAAATAAAAATGCCGGATAAAAGAAGATAAATACTGAAAAAGGTTCACCAAAATGGAAACACAAAGATTACTTGTTTCAAACAATTCATGAACTCGACCAGAAAAATGGTGACATAGTTTTAGAAAAAAATTTATATAACGCTTTGTTAAAGAAAAGTTATTTTTCAGATCACAAGATACTGTAATTTCTCATTTGTTCTTGTAGACAGAGTTAAATATATTTTGTCCCAGTTAACTCCAGCATGCCACAATTTCTTTCTAATCCTTTTGTACAGACTGCCGTTTGTGATCGGGTATAAGAACGATCAAGAGAGAAGTCCCGTAGGAGTTCGACGTGATCCTTCTTGGGCATCCTCGAACCTATCTCGTCGGCGAGGATAAGCGTGAAGGGGAAGCGTGCGAGAGGGGCGTGCGGTAAACAAGAATGCGTTGGTTAGAGTGTGAGATAGGAAGAACGAGAGAGAGAGTTTAAATAATACTTCTCATAATGCAAACCAAACCACCGCCACCACCCCCACCATATAACCGATTGGGGCCCAAACAAGTCAAGGAGTTCTCAAATACAAGATAAAATGCGAACACCAAAATAAAGATACATGGCTATGAAATAAAAGATAACATGACTACGCGTTGGACTCCTTGTGCAAACCAATTCGCGCAATTTCGGCGAATTGGGCCCCCAATTCGCGCAATTTCGGCGAATTGGGCCCCCAATTCGCGCAATTTCGGCGAATTGGGCGCCCAATTCGCTCAACTTCGGCGAATTGGGCGCCGAATTCGCTCAACTTCGGCGAATTGGGCGCCGAATTCGCTCAACTTCGGCGAATTGGGCGCCCAATTCGCTCAACTTCGGCGAATTGGGCGCCCAATTCGCTCAACTTCGGCGAATTGGGCGCCCAATTCGCTCAACTTCGGCAAATTGGACGCCCAATTCGCTCAACTTCGGCGAATTGGGCGCCCAATTCGCTCAACTTCGGCGAATTGGGCGCCCAATTCGCTCAACTTCGGCGAATTGGGCGCCCAATTCGCTCAACTTCGGCGAATTGGGCGCCCAATTCGCTCAACTTCGGCGAATTGGGCGCCCAATTCGCTCAACTTCGGCGAATTGGGCGCCCAATTCGCACAACTTCGGCGAATTGGGCGCCCAATTCGCTCAACTTCGGCGAATTGGGCGCCCAATTCGCACAACTTCGGCGAATTGGGCGCCCAATTCGCACAATTTCGGCGAATTGGTCGCCCAATTCGCTCAATTTCAGTGAATTGGGCGCCCAATTCGCACAATTTTTGCCCTCGGAGCGTCTAAGATCATGCTTTTGCCCATATAAAAATTTTTACCTTGAAAGGCCCGGGCGCGCCTTTGCCGCGGCTGGGAGCCTGTAAGGCACGCGCCTGGGGCACATCGCCCGCCTAAGCCGTGCTGAGGCGCGGCGGGCTGCGCCTGGTGCGCCCGGCGCCTCAGGCGCGCAAGGGCGTGCGCCTTGACAACTAAGACTGTTGCAGGTCCATGGTGAAGCGTTGTTCCAAGAGATATATGAGGCTGAAGTGATCGATGTGAATAAAAAAGGTGCGTCCCCACAAGAACGGCTGACATTGTTGGACGACTTTGGCTTTCCCGATCAGCTCTTGTTAGTAAACCTAAAGTTTTTGATGATGAAGCATCGATCGACGGCTGAAATATGTGAAGGGGTGGCCCCCCTGTTACAGCACGGCGCCACAGCCTTGCCCTGAAGCGTCACACTAACCTGGAACTCCTGTCTAAAGTTTGGTATGCAAAATACGAGATCCGACACCAAGGCCATCGGAAGAGCTCAAAAAGAAGTCGTTGCGGTGTCCCCCGTGCGAAGGTTTGCCTCTTCAATAGGGCAAACAACAGTTGCAGTCACGTTGTACCCTTGGATGAAACGCCGATAGTAGCGTGCAAGGACAAGAAAACCACAGAGCTTCTGCTGGGATTGAGGAAGGGGTCATTCGGTAAATCTTGAGGGGATCGACGTACACACCTGTACTGTCGACGATGTGGCCCAAGTAGGAGACTCGATTAGTCCCAAAAGAACGTTTGGCCCACTTCAAGTAAAGCCAGTGGCGTGAACCAGCTGAAATACAGTGTGTGGATGTACTTTGTGGACCTTCCAAGTACTAGTGCATATCAAGATATCGTCAAAAAAATCACACATTGACGCAATAAGTCATAGAATACCTCGTTCATGAGCGCCTAAAAGGTGGACAGAGAGTTGGTGAGCCCGAAGGGCAGCGCGAGAAACTCAAAATGTCCAGGGCGGGTGTAGAAAGCGGTTTTCTCCACATCTGATGGGGTCAAGCGCACCGGTCCAATTTGGAGAAGTATTTGGCGTTGTGCAACTCGTCGAGCAACTCCTCAACTACCAGAATGGGGGACTTATCCTTCGTTGTCCATGTGTTCAGCTCGCGGTAGTCCACACAGAATCGTCATGTGTCATCCTTTTTTGTGGACCAACAAGACTGGAGAAGAAAACAGTGAGACACTGTGACAGATGACGGCGGAGCACTGTCGCTCAATTTCAAATTTTTGCAAAAAAGGATAGCGGTAGGGATGAACAACCACGGGAGCCATATTCGGCAAGAAGCGGATGTGATGGTCCTGGTGTCGTAGAGGATGAAGTCCTCTTGGGGTCGTCGTAGTGTCACTATACTCCTGTAGACGAGCAGCAAGGTCGGATGGCTCGGTCGGGTCGGTCCGGGCGAGGAAAACCTGTCGATCAGCGATCATCGAGCGTCCTTGCCACACGGTATATCGTGGGCCTCGGCCCCATGTCATCGTAAGCACGTCAAAGTCTCACAGATGGGGTACCAAGGTACGAAGCCACCAGACTCCTAACATGGCCTCAAATCCCTAGAGGGAAACCACAAAGAAATCTACATGGAAATGGTCGCCATCCACCGCAATAGGAACAACATGGCAAACCCTCGTGCAATTCATTGACTCGCTGCAATGTCATTGGCCACGGACACGAGGAGGCTCTAACAGGGCGTCACCGGAAGGCGGAGATGTTGGGCAATGAGGTCGCTAAGGAAGTTGTGAGTGTTGTCTGAGTCCATGAGAGCGACCAACTATTGACCCGCCACGGCGATCGGTAGATGTATCGTATCCCCGAAATAGGGACCAGTCATAGCATGAATAGAAATCTCAGGGCCTCCAGGATTCTCTTCCTCCACATCCTCATCAGAGGGGTCCTCCACCTTAAACCAGAGGAGGTTCTTGAACCGATATCCACGGCTGAAAGCTTCATCACAGTGGAAAATGAAGCCCTTGGTCATGTTCTCCTGCAGTGAGCTAGTGACAACCGATTAATGGTGGAAGGGAGGTCCACCTCCTTGCCCTTGTAGACTTCATTGTTAGACAGATAAGGGGAAGGGGAAAAACCCATGGAGGGTCCTTTGCCGGAGCGACAACCCAAATACGGCTCCATCAACAGGCATTTCTCACAAACGCGTGCTAAACTCATGGCCGTCGTGAGGTTCGGGGGAGACTAGAACTCGACATCCAAATGTAGTCGCTCGTGGAGACCCGTGGTAAAGAAGGGCACCTAATGTGCCGCCGAGACGGGGGGGCACGGGCAAGGAGCACCTGGAATTACTCGAGAAAGTCATCGATGGCCCCGGTTTGCCATAGTGAGATGAGATCGCCAATGGGGTTACCACGGAGTGGAGGCCCGAAGTGGAGGTTGCAGTGAATCTTGAACTCCTCCCATGAGAGATGAGGCTTCTTCCGTTGTAACTGGGAGAACCAGAACTATGTAAAACTCATGATATGGAGGGAAGCCACGCCAATCCAATTCTCCCACAACGTATGATAATTGATAAATAAATGCTCGCAACGGGAGAGCCAAGTCAAAAGTTCCTCTCAATCGTCAAAAATCAAGAAGTCCATCTTCACAAAAAGAGGGAATCCGCTTCCATCAGAGCGAGGGGTACGTAAATTGTCCCCCGCCTAAGAGGAAACTGAAACGGCGAGCGGTGGAGTTGGGGGCCGTCCTATTGAAGGACCTTGATGAGGGCTCTATTGTTGGAGACCATATTCTGAAAGGACTCCAAGATCTGAGCTAAGGTGAGGTTCCTGAGGTTGTTGTCGTCCATTGATACCGAGTCACCGACTGAGAGAAAGGAGAGGCGCTAGGGGGAGTGGGAAAGACGCCCGTGTTGTCTGTGAGGATGGGATAACCGGCTTTGGAAGCTCCCAAGAGTATCAGTTAGGTCACGCGAGTAGCAGGCAAAGTAGGCGAAATGCGTGAATCAGGCGAATCGCACGTAACTAGCGCAGACAGAGCGCTGGGGCGGACTAGGATGGCAAACTGAAACCCTGCCTGGCGGTCGGTGTCGGAAGATGGGCCGTCAGCAGAAGCCGTGTGCAGTAGGGGAATGGCAGAAGGCAAAGGCTCTGATATCAAGTTGGTACGGGTCGTCGTAAGTGATTGGATAAGAGGGCAATCAAGGGAGAAGTCGCGTAGGAGTTCAACGTGATCCTTCTTCGGCCTCCTTGAACCTAGCTCGTCGGTACGGATGAGCACGGAGTGGAAGCTCGCGAGAGGGGGTGTGCAATAGACGAGAACCCATCGATTAGGGCGTGCGATAGGAGGAACGAGAGAGAGAGAGTTTAGATAATACTTTTCATAATGTAAACCAAGCCACAGACCCACTCTACAACCGGTTGGGGCCCAAACAAGTCAAGGAGTTCGCAAATACAAGATAAAATGCGGTCACTGAAATAAAGATACATGGCTATGAGATAAAAGATAACATGACTACGCGTTGGACTTCTTGTGCGTCATAGTGTAGCGCTTGTACGTAATCCCCCATCGTGGGTCTGTAACATCCTTCAACACATATCTGTATGTTTATTTTTTTTAACTGATAAGATATCCTATAAATTGCAAAGAACATCAAGGGTCGGTTGTCTTGCAAGTTCATAGACTTGACAATTAACTTAGGCTTCATTTGGCGCGGCATTTAGGGGAGGCGTTTGGAGGAAACGATGCCGCAGGGCGGCAAACCAAACGGATCGCCGACTCCGTTTCCTCCCGCCGGACAGAGGAAAAGCCGACGAAACGGGGCGTTTTGATCCCCGCCTCCCCCTTCCGGTCTTAATACAGCGTCTCCACCCGCCCTCTTTGTCTACCACCGCTGAATCAAATAAAGCCTTATTTTGCTATCCAAACTAGCAAACAAACTGGTGTGAATTTCTCATCTATCAAACTTTACCATAGTTATTAGCTCGTCGATTACCGTCCTGGCTTACTCTGCAACTTTTTGTCAAAGGACAAAGTTTAAAGATCTTTTATCAATTCCTTCGAACTCATTAATAGTTTAGCCATCAAGAAAATAAAATGAGGTGCTTCAGAGAAAATTTAACAACAATTATCTTTTAACATGTATAAATAAATGTGAAGTGTGCGAACTAACTGTCCCTTATCGGAAAATGAGACATAAAAAACAAAAACCTATTTCCATAAATTACTGTTTTTTAGAATACTGATGATGTCTAAATTATAGTCATGGATTCAAGCATCAGTGCTTTAAATTGTTTATAAAGCTATATAGTCTATATAGAAGCTAAAAAGTATCAAGCACCGGATAGGATGCCAAAATATAACTCATCGCACAAAAATACTCCAGACTCACCCATATCACATAAATTGCTTTCCCCATAACAATTATTCATCCAAAGTGGTTTAATTAATGTCCTATTTTAACTAATTGTTGAATAAAAATATCAATAGCCCAAAATTAGAGCAAGGAGGTTGTCAATGATGGTGATTCGCAGATTACGCCATTGAGATTGAAGAGGAAACATCAAGAGCCCAAAACAAAAACATGATCGCAAATCATACAATTGAGTATCAAGATTGGATCTTACAAAGATGCGTCAAATCATCATGATAGGCCAGATGGATGCCCCAGTCTAAGGAATCAGGATGGGTCGAACAAAACACTTGGTTTTTTAAACTATCACGCTTCCTCGGTTTACTTTTTATTACATACAACTAATTACTCAAACCTCCCCTACGAATTAGCATAATTACAGTTTGCATCCCTCTATCTTTTAAACATGTTATGTAATATAAGCTTAGGGACGTTTTTGTAATTTAAAAAGAAACAAGGGTTAACCGATAATATAGCCTACTTAAAGGGGAGGTCCCGGCAAATGATCCTTAATTTATATTATTAATTCCCTGTCTCAAGGGATAAGTTGGCATGTGTTATGGAAGCATTATGCCTATATAAACACATTTAATCTAAATGGAATTCATTCTAAATCCTCTCTAGGAGTTATAAATACTAAATATCTTGTCTCTCCTCTCTCCCTAGCTGCCAACCCCATTCAGCTCTTCCTTTTAAATATCATGTGCCTCCTTCATATATGATGCCACCCTCCATGTGAGATTTTGTCATCGGCCTCCTCTACAACAATCATAATTGTCTCCACAACACTCTCCTCACTCCCTTCCCTTCCAGCTGGGTTTTAATGCCGGCATTCATCCCGGTGAAAATTCATACACACCCCTTAAGAACCACCAAAGACTCATTAAGATGATGATGAATCTTTATTTTCTTAAAATAAAAAATTGGAGGTGCATGATTTATATTATTGATTTACCAAGGAACTTGAAAAAAAATCAAGTGTCATCAATCATTCCATTTATTATCAATATCATAAGGTTTTACAGCAATACTCACGTTCAGATCAAGTTGGTATCAGATATGATTGGTAAAAACAAGGATTAGGATATTATGTTCAGGGAGCTGCTACAAGCTTTCCATATCGAAAGAAAATAAATAAAAGATAAATCAGTGAATCAAATGCCTAAAATTAGTGCTCCGTCAAATCTGTGGACATGCAAGTAGTTAGGTTGATAAAACTAACTACTATTATACAATCTTCAAACTCTACAATGGCACGAGTAATCTCAAACAAAACATCGAAGACCACTAAGAAGTCAATCCAAAATTTAGACTAAATCGAGTTCGAATCGAACAAAGTTAGAAACCAAACAAATCAAATCAGCCTAACTTTCAACCAGATTTTGACCAATTTACTGAATCCAAATAATTAGGATCAATACAATTATGTTCATGTTATTATTATTACTATTATATATCTAAAGCAAAATTATGTTTTGGAGTTGTGACTGTGTTTAAGCTTTAACCAAATATACAATCTATGGAGCACGGATACTTAAAAATGGGCAACGTATCGACTTGAACGCGTATCGGATACAGGAAATGCGCGGAAACGCGTTTCCGAAACTGCAGGAAACACACTTAAAAATAATAAAAAAAAAATTGGATTCGCGTATCCCGCTAGGGGGATACGGGAATCTCGCGATATAGGCGGCTCGAGCGTATTTCATTTTCATTAGGTTTTCAATCCCGCGCCGCTCCCCTCTCCCGATCCCGGCGCTGCTCCACACGAATCTCACTATACAGGCGCCTCATTTCATTTTCATTAGGTTTTCAATCCCGCGCCGCTCCACCCTCTCGATCCCTATCCCGATCCCGACGCTGCTCCAGCGCCCCACTCTGCGCCTGACTCTGGTGCGATCCCGATCCTGACTGTGGTAAGCTTCTTCCTCCTTTTTCTTCCTCTTCCTCTTCTTCCTCTTCTTCTTCTTCTTCTTCTTCTTTTAAGCTTTTTTTCCTGTTAAAGCATTTTCTGTTATGCTTTTTCTATTAATTGTATGTAGAACATATGTAGAGCATTTCATTATTGTGGTATGTAGAACATATGTAGAGCTTTTTCTTTTATGTTTTTTCTGTGATGCTTTTTCTGTTATGATTTCTTTACTGTTTAAATTAGGTTTCATTATTGTATAACATGGATTCAATTAGCAGCATTACTGAAAATGATGAAAAACCTTTTTGGAAATATGTGACAAGATGGAACAAGTTAACTGAAGGAGGTGGGAGTATAAGTTAGACATGTAATTTTTGTGGTAAGCCTTACAAAAACTCATACACTCGTGTGAAGGGTCATTTATTGAGGATCAAGAGTAGTGGAATTGGAGCATGTATCAAAGTTTCGGCTTCCACATACAAGAACATGTTGAAAGAAGATAAAGATGCTCAAGAGTTTATTGAGCGAAGACTTCCAAAATTTATACCGGTAGCTCCAAGTACTTCAAGTGGAGTTGGAAGTGTTGGGAGTGTTGTGATAAGCGGAGAAGAAATGATGGTCCAAGCGGTGGAGAAAAGAATCCAATTTCTAGTGCATTCAATAATGAGGATAGAGCTCATTTAGATGCTTTAATTGCTATGGCATTTTTTGGCGGGGTTGCCTTTCAATCTTGCAAGAAATCCTTATTGGAGGGAATCTTATTCTTTTGCCGCTAGTCATAACTTTGCGAGATATATACCACCCGGATATAATTCTTTAAGAACCACATTATTGTTGAAGGAAAAGATCGAAATTGAAAAAAGATTAGCTCCCATTCGAGGGATGTGGGTAGAGAAGGGAGTTAATATTGTAAGCGACGGATGGAACGATCCACAAAGAAGACCACTCATTAATCTTATAGCAATAACCGATTCAAAAGCAATGTTCTTAAAGGCGGTTAATTGTGAAGGTCAAACCAAAGACAAGTATTTTATTGCCTCTTTGATCAAAGAGGTCATTTTAGAAATTGGATATGAAAAAGTTGTTCAGATTATAACAGATAATGCGGCGAATTGCAAGTGGGCGGGACAACTAATTGAGAGTGAGTTTTCATCAATCTTTTGGACTCCTTGTGTGGTGCACACTCACAATCTAGCTTTGAAGAATATATGTGCCGCTAAGAATTCAGAAAATAATGCAGTTACGTATGAAGAATGTTCGTGAATTACTCGTATTGGTGATGATGCCATGTTTATTAAAAACTATATGATGAATCATTCCATGAGATTGGCAATGTTTAATGAGTTTGTTAGTTTGAAATTATTATTTATTGTTGAAACTCGTTTTGCAATGTGCCGCTAAGAATTCAGAGAAGGTTTTAGATGATGATTGGTGGGCTTCCATTGAGTATATTCTTTCATTCACTACTCCGATCTATGACATGATACGCTTTTGCGATACAGATAAGCCTTGTCTTCATCTAATATATGATATGTGAGATACAATGATTGAAAGGGTGAGGAAAGCTATCTACTCTCATGAGAGGAAAAGAGAAGAAGATGTGTCTACCTTTTTTGAGGTAGTACATGCTATCCTTGTGGATTGTTGGAACAAAAATAACACTCTGCTTCATTGCTTTGCACATTCATTGAATCCAAGGTACTTAACTTTTTAATTATAAATTTATATTTTGTCTTAATGTCTTTTGTTTGATTAATTTTTAACTCGATTTTTTTTATTTCACTAGATATTATAGTGAACAATGGTTAGCAGAGGATCCAAATAAAGTTGCTCCTCATAAAGATCTGGAAGTTAGCAAGGAAAGACTTAAATGCTTGAAAAAGTATTTTCCAAGCTTAATGGAGCGCAATGTGGTCGTCAAAGAGTATGCAGAATTCATTGATAAATCGGGGGATTTTAATGATTATGATTCAATTCAAAATCGTTATCGCTTAGATCCAAAGACTTGGTGGCTAAATTATGGATCGCCGGCCCCTTCACTTCAAACCATTGCATTAAAATTAAGCGACTGTTAACCGCAACACGTTATTGGCTAGTCGCACCCCAAAATCTCATAATTTTTTGCACCTTTTCGAAATACGTCCTGTACATGCAATTTTAGGAAAAGTGCTCAACACGAAAGTTGTAGATCTCGTCACTTTTTCTTAAAATGCATGCACAAAGCGTACTTTGAAAATATGCCCAAGTTTTGCGCCTTTCAGAAATACTCTTAGTACATGCAATTTCAGGAAAAGTGTTCAACACGAAAAATGTAGATCTCGGCGAGATCTACAACTTTTGTGTTGAACACTTTTCCTGAAATTGCATGTATATGGCGTATTTTGAAAAAACATGAAAAATTAGGAGATTTTGGGGTGCGACTAACTAATAACGGGTTGCAGTTAACAATCGCCAAAAATTATTAGTATAACCATCATCTTCTTCATGCGCCGAAAGAAATTGGAGCACTTACTCTTTTATTCATTCAATGAAAAGGAATAGAATGAGTCGAATGACACTACAACGTGCAGAAGATTTAATAAATATTCATAGCAATCTTCGACTTCTTTCTAGAAGAGATCAAAAATACAATGAAGGAGAGTCTACATTGTGGGATATTGCGGGCGATGGCTTTGAGTCATTCGAAGATGTAGGTACACTTGAGATAGCTAATTTATCGCTTGATGAACCAAGGCTGGAGCTCTCGATTATTGAAGAAGATGATGAAGTTAATACTTGATACTATTGGAGAGAATGTTTAATTTTTAAACTTGATATTTTCCATGTGAATGTAACAAAACAATGATCAATTGATGTAATGATATATTGATGTGAACATGTGATAGATTGTTTTTTACGGTGCTTGTTTCCTTGAATGTTATTTATAACATTATATGAAATGTCAATGATATATAATATAGTTTTATTTAATTTTTTTGTTATATGTACAAATAGTTTATTAGTTGTCTTATTCTTATATTAATTAGTACTTATATTAAAATAATTAAAAATGTTTCCCGTATCCTTATTTTATTAAAAATCGAGTTTCCCGTAACGTATCCTATATCCCGTTTCCGTCCCTGTGCATCATAGTATACAATGTACCTGGTCAAATGGAAGATCAAGAAGGACAAGATGGCAAGCTTAATACTAATTGTGGCTAGTGTTTCACTGTTTCATTTTGATAGCTTCTCTCTGCTATTGTGTTATGATGCTATGGTGTTGTGGTGCTCCATGCTCTCATATCTTTGTCGTCTACTGTTGGTGATGGGGTGCATACCTCCTACTATTTTCTTGGCTCTTATTGAATCTTATTACTCTCTTTTGCATCACTAACTCATTGAACGTTGCCACCAATCCCTCAAAATAACTCATATTACGGAAATCAATTTAGTAGCATGGATCATAAATATATTTACTTGATGATATGTTGTTTATAATTACAATACTTGTTTTATTACATACAATATTTGTTCTTAATTATCATGTTTTAAAAATCGAAAAAAAAAACACTTTTATATTGCATTTTGATTATTCTAATCTCTTCTTAACAGCTTAATGGTGCTCATTATATAACTGTACTTTGATTGATAACAATTGATTGTATATTGTATTCCTTTTATTTCTAAATTTCGGCTTTATTGTTTTACTTTCTCTAAACAACTTCCTAGCACAAGATGCTCAATAATTTCATAAATTGGATGTGAACAAATATCTATACTTGCATATTTGTATTTCTAAATTGTCCATTTATTGATGTTTATTGCATCTACTGATATCACATGCAGTTGAATTGCATAATCATATGTTGAACACATTTCTAAGTTCAAGTAGATTGTGTAATATAATGTGTTATTGATTGGAGACGCATATTCTTATGTATTTGCACTTGTATTTGTATTTGTATATTGTTGATTAGTTAATTTCACATGTTGAACAAATATCTTAGCATATGTTGGATGTTAAGTCTAGTGATCTCATCCATTCAAAAAAAGTTTTGTGATCTAATATGATGGGAATTGTTAAATTGCATTTGTTAACATGTATCTTGCATTCATGCATAAGGCTGAAAATTCAAGCGAACTTCTACATAATATTGCTTCTTTATTTTAAAAATAGGCTGTGTACATATTTGTATAGGTGTATTTTTAAATTTCTCATACCAATCAGGCATGTGTTGTTTGTTTCTAATGGTTTTTGTTGACTGTGTTTACTAATATCATATGTTGATTGTTGAAATGCATATCTGGAAACAAATTTCAAATGAGAAAGAACTTGTCAATGAACTATTCCCAAAGTGGAAATTGATCTCAAGAGGGAGACCGAATCAAATAAAATTAAGTTTCTGATAGTTATTGATTTATTATTAATTATCTAGCTTCCTTTTAGTCTTATGAAATTAATTGTTACTTTTTCATTCTCTAAAAAGAGATTATTTTATTATTTTCAGGTAATAGAACAAGAGTTATTCTATTATTTCTTTACTATCTAGAAGCACCTGTTAGGCGTTGTGAGAGTCTAGTCACTAGGCATGTTAAACGAGGGAGGGGTAGACAAATAAAGACTTGGAATGAAACTGTAAGGAAAGACATGATGTACTTAGGCATTAGTGAGATTATGACAAAAGATAGGGAACAATGGCGACAAAGGATCCATATAGCCGACCCCACTATAGTGGAATAAAGGCTTGAATGTTGTTGTTGTGGTTGCTGATATTATGTTGAACACCATTTGATAGGAAGAAGAAGGGGGAGAGAGAGACCTAAGGAGGAAACTAAAGAACAAGGGTTGAGGAGGAGAGAAAAGAGAAGTACCTTGAATGATCTTGCATAAGCCTCCACATGAGAGCAGCCCAGGTATAAATACTCGGGCAAAGGAGAGGTCGGCCGGCCCCTCCAAAAGAGGCTGAACCCGTTGGTTCAGCCCCGGCCGGCCGGTTCCCTGAGAGGGGGCTGAACCGTTGCCGTTTGTCGACTCCTTGCGCCTACGAACATACTGTCGTCCCGAGAAGCGCAGTGGCGGCGTAACATTCCCCTCCCCATCAAGAACCAGCTTGTCCCCAAGGTGGTAGTCGGGGTAAAGCTCCTTGAAGTCCAGCAAATCCACCCAGGAGTTGTGCGCCGCCGAGAGATTCTTCCACTTGACCAAGAGCTCCGGGCGGTACTCAGCGCCTCGTCGTTTCCACTTGAGTAGCACAATATCCTCTGGAAGTGGGCAAAGCTCGTCCGCACTTGTAGTCTCTGGCAGAAGAGCACTTGGTAGGACATTGGCTCCGACCTTCCGCTTGAGCAAGGATACATGAAAAGTTGGTTGAATGCGGGAACCCATAGGCAGAGATAACTTGTATGCCACTGGCCCCACCCTGTTGAGTATACGAAAGGGGCCGTAATACCGGGGAGATAACTTCTGATTCAGACGACGAGCGACTGACAACTGTTGGTACGGTCGTAGCTTGAGAAACACCTCTTCGCCCACTGCAAATTCCCTTTCCTTGCGATGCTTGTCCGCCTGAACCTTCATGCGATCCTGGGCAAGGCGAAGGTTCTCACGCAGGGTTGCTAACATGCGATCCCTGTCCCGAAGGGCCCGATCAACTGCCGGCATGGCCGTGCTGCCCGGCTCCTAGCTGCTCAGAGTAGGAGGGGGCGGCCATAAACAACCTCAAACGGGGTCATCCTGCTGGCCGAGTGGTAGGAAGTGTTGTAGCAATATTTGGCCCAGTGCAACCACCCCGGCCAAGTCTGGGGTTCATCCATAACAAAACAACGGAGGTAGGTCTCCACCCCCCCCCCCCCGATTTAAGACCTCTGTCTAGCCGTTCGTTTGGGGGTGATGTGTGGTGCTGAAACGTAGACATGTCCCTTGCAGTCGGAATAGTTCTTGCAAAAAGTTGCTCACAAAGGTGGGGTCCCGGTCGAAGATGATAGCTCGAGGCAGGCCATGCAAGCGGATTATCTCCCGGGCAAAAAGAGCGGCGACAGATTTGCCGGTATATGGATGACTCAAGGCAAGGAAGTGGTCGTACTTGGAGAGTTTGTCAACCACCACCATAATTACGGATTTCCCCTGGGATTTGGGCAACCCGTCAATGAAATCCATCGACATCGTATCCCAAATCTGTTGCGGAATCTCGAGAGGCACAAGCAGTCCTGCTGGCGAGGTCATCTCGTACTTCTGATGCTGGCAAGTCTCACACTGTCGCACAAACTGTTGTATGTCATGGCGCATGCCGGGCCAAAAAACATTTGTTCGCGCCCGCTGAAGGGTCCGGAGCACTCCCGCGTGGCCGCTTGTCGGTGAAGAATGAAACTCATGCATCATCACAGTTTTCCATGCCGAGTCCAGAGGAAGAACCACTCGGCCATGATGGTAGAGGCGTCCATTCTGAAGGTGATAGCCGGAGTCCACGGTCTCGCCACGCTGTAAAGCCTCCACCATGGTGCATAAAGCGATAGTTCGCATCACTTCCTCCTGTATATCATCCAGGGAATCCACTAGTGGCCCCGAGATGTGAGCAACAGTACCCTCAGGAAGACGAGAGAGAGCGTCAGCCACCACGTTATCTTTGCCTCTCTGATAGGAAATCTCATAATTATAACCCAAAAGCTTGGTCACCCACTTTTGTCGAAGAGGGGAAGAAACCCGTTGGTCCAAAAAATGCTTCAAGCTCTGGTGGTCGGTGCGAATCGTAAAATGACGGCCTAGAAGGTATGGTTGCCGCACAGCCACTGCGTGGATGATAGCCAACATCTCCTTCTCATGGGTGGACAATCCCAGCGTGCGAGGGGCCAGTGCCTTGTTGTAGCCTGTAGAAGGCTAGGGGTCAGCCCTCCTGCATCAACACAGCACCAATGCCCACCCCGGAGACGTCAGTTTACAGCACAAACTCCTTGGTGAAATCTGGGAGCGCCAGGACTAATGTCGACGTCATGGCCCTCTTAAGTGCCTGGAACGTTGCCTCTGCCTCGTCCTGCCAAACAAAGGCATCTTTCTGTAACAACTGGGTGAGAGGTCGGGCAATCTTGTCATAGTCTTTCACAAAGCTGCGGTAGTAGCCTGTGAGGCCCAAGAAACCCCTCAATGCCCGTATAGTCTGAGGGCGCAGCCAGGATAACATGCTTGCGATCTTTTGAGGGTCCGCCTTGACGCCGTCGGCCGACACCAAATGGCCCAAGTACTCGACCTCCTCCTGCCCGAAAGAGCATTTGGAATGCTTAGCGTACAGTTGGTGTTGGCGAAGAATGGCGAAGACCTGCTCCACATGGTGCAAATGTTCCTCCCAGCTGGCACTGTAGATTAGAATATCGTCAAAGAATATCAGCACTGACTGACGGAGAAGGGGACGGAATATCTCGTTCATGGCGGCCTGGAATGTGGAGGGGGCGTTAGTGAGCCCGAACGGCATCACCAGGAACTCATAATGCTCGTCATGTGTGCGGAAAGCGATCTTGTGGACATCCTCTTCATGCATGCGAATTTGGTGGTACCCCGACCGCAGGTCGAGTTTGGTGAAACGGGAAGCACCGTGTAGTTCATCCAGTAGTTCTTCAATCAGCGGCATCGGAAACTTGTCTTTTACGGTATAACTATTTAGGCTGCGGTAGTCCACGCAGAAGCGCCACGATCCGTCCTTCTTCTTGACCAAGATTATGGGGGACGAGAACGCACTGGTACTAGGGCGAATGAGTCCCGCTGTGATCATTTCCCGAACGTTGCGCTCGATCTCGGCCTTTTGGCTATACGGGTACCGGTACGGATGAATATTGATGGGTTCCGTCCCGGTCTTCAACTGAATCCGGTGATCGCGGAACCGCGATGGTGGGAGCGTCCTGGGTGTCTGGAATACATCAACATACTGAGCGAGCAACGCCTGCATCTGCTCGGGAACTGCCGAAGACGCCCCGGGGGTCTCTGTAACCGCCATGATCATCGTCATCGTGCTGCCCTTCTCCCTAGTCGCTCAAGACTGCGGAGGAATATCTCCTTCAGCGGAGAAGATTTGAGGCCACCAAGGCAGTACTGCCTCCCCTGCTGGAGAAACTCCATTGTCATATGTTCCCAATCAAAGGTCACCCTCCGCAGTTGTTGTAGCCACTGCACCCCAAGCACCATATCTGACCCTCTGATGGGTAGGAGATAGACGTATGTGCGTCCTGAGTACCCCTGTATCCTTAGTTCCACACCTTTCATTACCCCCTCGAACTGGAGTTTCCTCCCGTCGGCCACCATAACGTGGAAAGCAGCTGCTCGGTCAACCTCGTATCCCACCCTCTGCGCCACTTCCAGGTGGATGAAGTTGTGCGTACTCCCGCTGTCTACCAGGATAGTCACCCTCTCCTGGCGGACTCTCCCGGCCATCCTCATACAGAGTGGTGCATTGCATCCCTCCATCGCCTGAAGTGACACGCCGAACTAAGTCAGATCCAAGTCCCCGTCCAACCCGGATTCGGGTGGGCCCTCGTCCTCCATGTCCTCCCGTAGCATAAATACCTGTATCTTTTGACATTTATGCCCGGGAGCGAATTTCTCATCACAATTATAGCGCAATCCCTTTTCCTTTTGCGCCTGAAGTTCCGACCAAATCAGCCGAGTGACAACTGGCTTGCTTGGTCCCTGAGAGTTCCTCTTCGCCACTGGCATAGTGGTAGTAGAACGGGTTGAGCAGCGGTAGTGTTGCCGGTTGTAGCGTTCCTGTATCCGAGCTAAACTAATAGCATGGTTCAAGCTGTGGGGCATGTACGACTGGATCTCATCCCGCAAATAATCCTTCAGTCCGGATACAAAACAACTAAGTAGTGTTTTCTCCTCCCACTGCACTCGGTTAGCCAGCTTTTTGAACTCTGTTCGGTACTCCATCATTGTACCCTTCTGGCACAGCTTCTGTAAGAGCGCCTCAAGTCTTCGTACTCTAGAGGCCCAAAACGAGCGGTGAATCCATCCACGAAGTCGGTCCAGGCCACATAGTCCTTGCCTATCAGGAACCACTGCACCCATTGGAAAGCATCATCCTCCAAATGAAAAGAGGCCAACTGCACCCGTTGCCCCTCGAGGATCTCCCGGTAGCTGAAAAACAGTTCCACCTTCTGCAGCCACTCCAGGGCGTCTCCTCCATTGAACTTGGGAAAATTCATCCGCGTCAATTTTGGCGGCATGTACGGCCGGTGTCCGGCTTGTCCACACCACCCTGCCTTCTGTCCATACTCCGCCGGTCTTCTTGGTTCCCTCGGGTTTAAAAGGCATGTTGGGGATCCCTTAACGAAAAGGCCCCGCCGCTAGAGCTCCACCCCACTGCATGCCCCCTCTTGTCGGAGGGGGCAGCAGGCCCTCCCCCGCGCCATATGGGGAAACGGCCAACCGCCGCCCCTAGGGCCAAAACCACCCGAGCCGCTCCCAGCGGTGCCGAAACCGGCTGTACCGAACCCGTTGGGGCCCCAACCTGCTGCATCGGCCCCGCCGGAGCCACCCCCACCTGCGCCGAACCCTCCGAGGCCACTCCCGCCTGCGCCGCCCCCGCTCGGCTTGATCCCGCCTGCGCCGACCCCGCTCGGCCTGATCCCGCCTGCACCAACCCCCCCCCCCCCCGGAGCCCAAGCCGCCTGCGCCGACCCCGTCGGAGCCCGTCCCGCCTGAGCCGGAGCCCCCCGTGCCGAACCCGCTGCTCTGGGTCGATCCCGAGCCCGTGACGAACCCCGCACCTCTGACCGTCCCGACCGGGCCTCCGTTTGCGCCGATCCGGTGCAAATCGACTCGTGCGGCGGAAGATCCGCCCGGATCCTCTTCCAACACAGCCTTACCCTTCAGATTTTGTGTCAACAACGCCATGATCTCCTCCATTCGGATGTTTTCACGTTTTCCTCGATGGTGGCCACCGAATCCGTCAACCCCATCAGATTTTCTTCTAGGGTTTCCAAGCGGGCGATTTCTTCTTGCGTTCAAGTCGTTACCATGGTGGTGAAAAGTGCCTCTGATACCAAATGATAGGAAGAAGAAGGGGGAGAGAGAGACCTAAGGAGAAAACTAGAGAACTAGGGTTGAGGAGGAGAGAAAAGAGAAGTACCTTGAATGATCTTGCATAAGCCTCCACATGAGAGCAGCCCGGGTATAAATACTCGGGCCGAGGGGCCGGCCGGCCCCTCCAAAAGGGGCTGAACCCGTTGGTTCAGCCCCCGCCGGCCGGTTCACTGAGAGGGGGCTGAACCAGATGGTTCAGCCCCGTTGTCGCTTGTCGACTCCTTGCGCCTACGAACATATTGTCGTCCCGAGAAGCGTAGTGGCGGCGTAACACCATTTGTGAGTTTTGTCATTCCCTACATGCATTTACTACTTACATCTGCTTTAAGTTTAGTAGTCTTTGTAGCCTTTCAACTCTTATAGTAACTTCCAAATATTATCACCACATTACGCCATTGTCTTGTATATGCATCCACCAAGTAGACATCCACCAAATATACTATGGCTATAAACTAGGATCATGTTATCATGTATCGGCACTTCTCGGAGCTTTTGTAGTTTAGATGACATCCACCCCAAATGTTTGACCATTCGACTAAATAGTGATAATTTCTTATTGGTCGAAATAAAGAACGTGCATCTAGGGAAGAGACGAGATTGGCTAATTGAGAAAGATACTCGAGCATTGGACAGTGCAATCTAAATTACACATATATAGAGTTCATAAAAATTACTTCAGAAAGAATGGCCAATGACTAATAATTCATTGAAAGAGTCCGAAGAGTAACATCATCTGATATATATCAACATGTCATTGAGGATTTATTATCAAGAGACAAGAATTCTCCATTGGGATGAGGGAAAAATTGATAAAAGATGCTCTCACTTTCTGCTTAACTTCAAGTCTAACTGTGAATAACTCCTCCCTCAAGCCACTTATAACTGACGACCTCAAACCAATTTCCTTCGACAACATCGTCTTACCAACAAATTTGTAATGCTCATAGATTTTTATTGAAGCATTGTTTGATTTTATTGGAGAGGTAATCTATGTGACATTGTCATCCTACTTTGATTTCTTTTGTAGAAGGAAGGCCCCCTTTGTAGGTGCTTTGGGTTCCTTCTCCCATCATGGATAGTTCTTGTGTTCTATAGCCATCGCAATACTAATGTGGCTAAAAATGACAATGATAAATAACTAGAGTTTGGTAGCAATTTGGGAGTAAATCTGATACGGGCTCGCTCGTACATGTCAGCGGGGTTGCCGGAAAATGGTCGGAGGCGGGGATGACGATGGCAAGGGATATCATGGAGACGGAACCACGGCTGCCTAGGCAGAGTGTGCTCCGGAGGAGAGAGCTACAAAAATCTCTTAACAAGGCAGCCGCGGTTCCGTGCCCATGGTATCACTCGTCATCGTCATCCCCGCCTCCAACCATACAGTATATTCCCTTCCAACCATACAGTATATTCCCTTTAAATAGGCTTACAACCCTCATAATGATAACTCCTAATCATGACACTCCCAACTTCTACCTCCCAACAAACTCAAAGATGCAAAATAACACAAAAAGATAACATACTAAAAATCCCATGTAATAAATAAGCGCGAAGCCCATAACATCACCCACGTCATTCACAATGAGCTTGACCTCCAGTTCAAGGGATATTGGAATAGGTGTCAGTCACCCAATTCTCTCATCATCAGTCCTCTACGTCCAGATAAAAGAGCTTCTTGCTATAATGGACACGTGTATAATGCTCATCACAATTGAAGAATAACCCCTTTACGCGCTGAACAGACATTTACTTATGAGAGCTGACAGATAGGTGGGGTGTGGGTACCCCCGGGTTGTCCGACCTAAGTCTCTGCTCCTAGGAGTATATATACCCTAATCCAATTAATGTCGTCGTTCGCACAATCTGGCTAAGCATGACATGGCAATCACTAGGTCCCGAGGAGCCTCAAATTAGACGTCCAATCGCAGTCATTCGCGAAGCCCGACTATGAAGATTGCGACCTGCATCTATGGGGTTATTGTAACGTGCGCTAAAAGAAGTTGAAACAATTCCAGATGAGCATCCACGGATCCCATCAGGCAAAATGTCGTGATTGCACCGAGGGAGTTACTGCGAATGGGAAAGCAAGTTGCGTCAGTTGAAGTCCTCGCATGTCAATCTTGGCTGATCAACGTGGAGACGAGTGAACCGAAGTTTAGCTGAGTCAAGAAGGTGAAAGGATGCCAAACGAATCTATTTTGTTGTCGATAGTTGTTGGTGGTCGGGGAATTGCACGCACGTGGTTAGCCAACCCAATGGATCAGTCTTCCCATCGTAGGTTGGGAATTCCAACTTGGTGTAGCATGGCAGTTGTTTTATCTTGATCATCCAACGAATCAATTTCCACTTTTGCATATGTTATATCGTCTTGGTCATACAACGATTCCATTACCACAATGTGCCAACAACTTATCCAAGTATAATATGCTCCTGAATGAACTGGTGGAAATGACCACAATAGCATAGTTTAAATTAAACATATGATGACAAGCGTAGGTCTAAAAGTTCACCTCATTATTCCTTAAAAGGGCCAGCTTTGAGTCAAAGAGAGCACTTCTTTCATTTTTTTTCTATGATGGTTCATTATGTATCTTTAACTTCCAACTAATTTTTGTTTCATTAACGATTCCAACTAGTTTTTGCCTGAGTACACAATATTTTATAGTGACTGTAAATCCACAGTATTTAAGGTTCCGTTTGGCACATTGTTTCATTATCGTAGAATGCATGTTTGGAAAGACCAAGGTTATGAACCTAAACGTTAGGTGGGAGTGCACTATATTCATCTTTTTTAAGATCAAATAGCTTAATTTGTTTAAATTGGTTGAAAATATAAAAAAAGTGTGTTTTTTCCTAAATTGGTTGAAAATATAAATATAGCTAAAATGTGTTGCGATATAAAACAAATTTAAAATCATTTTGAGTTTTTGCCCCATGCAATTGTTTAACAAAATTTTTATTCTGCACAAACGTAAAATTTAATTTAATTTTTTGCATACAGATAAAAATGTCAGTAAGTGAGTTTAAATAATTTATATATATAATTATAAATCATAAATTCCAATTATTATATTATCGATCAAATAAAAAGTAATATTTAGTTTAAAAATATGTCAAAAAAAAGTTTAAAATAAAAAATTCAGAGCAAGCGGTCACATGCAGGTGTGGGCATACTTGTAATTTTGTCATAGTTTATAAGCTATTTAAGCATACTTGAAATACTGAGTATTTCAACAAAAGTCACTAAGGCACAAGATACTGAAAATTCATATAAATTAATCCTACAATTTCTGACATTCAAAAAAAGTAGGAAGGAATACTATAAAAACATGTTAAATAAAAGCTTAGAAAATTTCAGGTAAATTGACCGGTTTTAATAAGTTCTCAAAAATTGAATTATCAATACAAAAATGCATGTAACAAATGCTACCTCTTCTGTAAAGAATGATGGTCCTTATGGATTGCTTTGTGCTCTATTTCCATTTCCTCGTCAAGTAAGAAGGTGCTCTGGTCCCCAGAATAGCCGGAAGACAAGCTGAGAAAACTAATTGCCGAATTTTGAAGATTTGGCATTATGTCTCGCTCTGGAGGTGCAAGCATTTCATCTTTAATTTCAAAATTAGCGCCATTGGAAGGACTAGGAATACGTAGTGAACCTTAAGAAATAACACAGTTGGCTATGATTTTTGATTCAGAGAAAATGTTATCTATGCTAGACACTAGTCAGAAATATGTTCATTAGGTCCTAAAAATAAGAAGATTTTACTGAACTCATCATTTTGTTTTACCAATGCATTGAATGGGCTGACAACCAGTTTGAACTTCAACATTGTTGCTTACAAAACTGTCATCATTAGCTTTCTCCTCGGTCATGTCCCGGCCATGATCATTGTCTTTCAGACTGTAGTCCATGCTGATCAAGGGTTTGGTCTCAGCCGACTCAGATTTTGATTTCAAAATCCATTCCGACCAGTCACTTCGTCGGATCATCTCATCCTATCCAAGGCCATAAATTTTGAACAGAAGAAATTTGTTGAATTCAGAAGATATAGAAAAAAATAAGTATCGTAGTTGAATACAGCAAATCAAAACCACTAAGTACACCTGAACTTCTATAACTTTAGAACTTAGCAAAGAATCTAAAATCAAGGGTATGCTTGTAGTCATTTTCTTAACCTGCAGAAGAAGATTCAGAATAACGAGATAGTCACAAGTCCAGTTATACAATTATATAGTAGGATGCATAACAAATGCTTATGGCACCTGATAAAAAAAATTGTCTTTTACATAATAAAGCATACCCTATTGAAATCCGCAATTTTTGAGATTGAGACCCATCCTTGCTCATCAAGCAAGGATAGCAGGAAGTTGTCCTTCTGTAAATTTTCATCACTGCAAGCATTAAAAGCAGCTTTAAGAGCCTGTGGGTAGAAGGGTGATGAACTGAGCTCTCCAACTAACATGGTTGTCCATATAGTGACTTGATCATGGTTAAAAATATATCAAATTATGGAAAGGATCCCACCTGAAATAGTATTCAATTTGCTTTAATATATTAGCCCTTAAAGTCAACTCGTCTGGTGGAAGAAAAGTAACAATAGGAGGAGGTGGTGGTGGTGGTAGTTGTAGAGGTGGAGGGGGTGGTGGCAATAGTGAAACGAAATGGGGAGCCCTGCTGAAATCCACAGGGCCAGCAGGGAAAAAACAGACAGGATGAGGAGTACCTGCATTCCAATACAAAAACATTAAATAATAGGATCAAAGTAAATAGCAAAAAAATATAAAACAAATTTACCATAGAAAAACAATGACATGCTAAAAAAAGGAAGTTCCACAAAAATATGTAAAATACCATGGTAACCAGGACCACCAATAAAACCTGATGGGCCAAAATAAGGTGGAATTGGCCTGACAAAAGTTCTTGGTCCAATTGACTGAGGCATATTTATGTTGTCCCTTGAACTAAAAGGTCGTTGAGCGCGCCATCCTTGATTGAAACGTCCTATAGGCTCATGCCCATTATTTGTTCGATAAACACTTTTAGGAGGGTGCGGACGCCATGCACTGAAATCTCCACGAGGAGGCGGTTGAAAATTTCTATTGTTCTCAATTACTCCAACTTGACTATTTCTAGCAAAGGCCGGGACAGGAGCATCAGGTCTTATAATGCGGTGATCGCTTGGAAAATGGGGAGGAAAGGCCTGATAAGCGTATTCTGGAGCGATGAGGGTTGGTGGAGGAACCATAGGATATGGCATGTGTGGTGCTAGTTGCTGGGGAAATGTGTAAGGACCAGGAAATGGAGTAGGCCCATTTGCCGGTCCGTTGCGCCTAAGAACAGGTTTATGAGGATGCACAAGTGGGTGCTTATTTGAAGGATTGCTATTTCCAAATCCATCGGACCTCCTTTGGCCGGCTGACACCTGAAAATACACATCTTTTTTGAATCAATTAGAAGTACCCTTGGATCAAAATTAAATGAATATCATTAGGAAACACACGATTAATACAAAGATGTCCTATTTGATATGCTTGATTGAGCTATTTTACGAAAAAAAAAGTATCAAAGATGAGTTTTATAAATTAATACAAATATAGAATAATTGAGAGTATTCTCGATATAAACCCATCTAGTAATGACATTAATTAGAGAACAATAGCCCATTAACATTAAGGGTTTTAATAGAAGTTTCGGATGCACGGAAATTGAAATTGGTATAACCATTCTTGGTGCATATTGATGGGGATCGCGACTCACATCGACTTACACGATGATCAGAGTCATCCATTTTATGTGGAGCAACGATCCAAGAATTTAGTTGTTTTTTTGCATTTTTGTGATTTTTATTTTCATGTATTTTAAGGGCCGTCATAATCGGAGAATCATGACCATCCATGATAGCTCCAAGTGTCTATATATTGAGGGTGAGGTCTCCCATTTAGAGACATTGAAGAATGGACTATTGAAGCTCATCCTCGGTTATTAAAGGCACAAGGTACAAAGAGATTGCAAGGCCCAAGGCGCAGGCGCGCGCCTGACGAACGCAAGGCGCAACCACATCCATTTTCAATAATCAGCATCAAACATTATTTCATCTTCTCCATCAAATTCTTCATCTATTCTACTAATTAACCATTCATTACTATCGTTTATATCTCCTAAAAAATAGAATTAATGTGGTCACCTGCATCATATCTGTTGAAACCAGAAAGAACTAGTTTCTCCTAAAAGCTCGGATCTAAGGCTGCAACCCACGCTTACTTTCTTTGAACCACGCTCCCAACAAGACACCTAAAGGAACAGACCGGGAGCTTCAGCTCGGAGGTCCCACCGCTCACCCGGAAGGACTAGAATCCTTCCCCTCCCTAGCCAATGCTGAGCTAGGTGCCTGAGTGAGAAGGAAAAAGAAGGTTCCACATGCCCTCTTCTCAGACACCTTACCGGTCTATTTATAGGCTTCAGGATTTGAACTGCAAATAACCAAAACAAGCATCTGTGAAATTACCTGAATACCCTGGGTTGGGTCTGCCAACAGCCAAACTCCGCTGTTCTGAAGGGCTATGAGCAGACCACCGAGGGTAAAAGGGTAAAAAGGCCAAAAAGGATGAACCGCTTGCTAAGTGAGCCGGTCCCCACCCAATTGCTGAACCGGCCTTATCTCTTCCTGCCGACCCGATGATTGGCGAGAGGACCACCTTGCGGCTGAAAAGGATTACCTCGCGGGCGAGACCCTCAGACGACATATAGACAATCTTCCTTTGACCCCCACCCGCCAGGCGAATGGACCCACGTTTTGGCTCCTCTCGCCTATTGCGAGTAGACCCTCTTTTGGGCTCCTCTCGCCTATTGCGAGTGGACCCAGCTTTAGGGCTCCTCTCGCCCATTGCGAGTGGACCCAGCTTTAGGGCTCCTCTCGCCCATTGCGAGTGGACCCAGCTTTAGGCCCCTCTCGCTTAGTGCGAGTGGTCTTTGCGTCGGGCCCCTCTCGCCTAGGGCCTTGTCTCCTTTTGAGGATTCTTCTAATTCCCTCTCTGCTGGGTTCCCTCCTGTGAGCCCGAGGTTGTACAATATCTAAGTTCCAACGCAGAATTATCTTTCACAAACATCAAATCAATAAAAAAGTATTGAGTTCTTACTTTATTTTTTTCTTTATCTTTGAAAAAAATACAACAAAAATCTCACTCAGGTGCGTTTTTTATGTTCTAAAAGCGCAAATAAGGCGCACGAAGGCGCGAACCTCTAAGCTTGGTGAGTCTTGAGCCTTAGGAGCGCCTGAGCCTGCTCATCCTTTAGTCAATTCAGCACCGAAGTCGACCGCCGGGTGCAAAGACCGGGATTCCCTCTTTCCTTAGCCATGAGCCACCACTCCCCTCCCTTCCCCTTGCCATCCACCATCACATCCCCCACAAAACAGTCAGTCACCCACTAGAAACCACCTACCTAGCCAACTCCAACTTCTCCACCACCAGCCCAACAACACCCCCCCCCCCTCTATTCATTGTCGGCCTCCCACATCCCAACCCATCTCCAAGCAGTCGGCCACCCCAATCAGCATCCCCACACCATTGTCGACCATCCACCTCTTCTGCCTTGTCATAGAACCACCTATCTAACATCCTCCCCACTAATATTCCAAAACAGCCCCCTTAAATTCATCTTTGACGATCACCAGAAAACTTTTACGGCCTCCCACTACCACCACCATCTCCATCAAATTTTTCCCATTTTTGGTTCTCCGGTGAATGCCAAATAACACCTCTGGCGACCACCACCATCTCTGGACACAGCTCCAACAGCCATCTCCGGCAACCACCTCCGGCCAGCCAGCCACCCCACCTCCACATAACTACCACAACCACCCCATAACAACCTTCATAACTCCCCATTACCCCCACCTCCTCAATATTAGGACACACCCCCTAAAATTCATCTCCTCCACTCAAATACCCACTTTCCCCATTTCCACTGCTTCATTCACCTCCAAACTCAAATCCCGGATAAGCCGCCCCTCCATAACCCCCCACATTTAACAAAACTCTCCTAAACACTCTCCCACCAGTCTGAGCTCCTATAGGCTCCCTGAATCCCATTTCCCCATAGCCAGCTGCTACTGGAACTTCTCCCAGACAGCCTTTGTTGTCCCATTCCAAAATTCCAGTAAATAGTCCTTGGTCTGTTGTACGAGTCCAAAGCTTTGTCGGGAGCCAAAAATTCAGTCCCTACTTTGATGTCAGTCAGGAAAACCCATCAAGCCCTCTATTTCTTATTTGTGTAAGTTTTTCTAAGTTTGAAGTCAATTATGGTGTGTTGAATTGGTGTTTATTTTCTATCTTGTTTCGTATCTTTTGTAAGTTTTGTTTCCACGCCGTTTGAGGCTAGTGTTGATATTCATTTCCTTGCTTATTTAAATTCATACACTCACATTGATACTCCAACACGTGCTCACTATTTCGAGAGTTTTCAATCTATTGTGGCATATCTTTTATTTTGATTTATAAAACAAAATTATTATTGCAAGTTAGTATTCATCGGAATCATAGTGTGCATGTAGAATTCATCCATTATCCTTCCTTTAAGACCGTCCTTTGTCACATATGCCCTCTTATATATATTCAAATAAATTGAAGTGATATCGGGTCAAAACAAATGTTAATATAATTAGTAAGAGAACTATCATTCATACAAATACAAATGCTTTGGTTTGCTTTATTGGGAAATATGATGCATAAAACTATCAAGGAAAAGTTGAATCAAATTATTTAAAATTTAATATTAAATTTGAGATTAATCTTAGGACAAAAAAATCATCAGTAATAACAAAGCACAAACCCGATATATTTAGAACTGATTTGACAATTGTTTTTAATGCATTCTCATTGCCCTTCTTTTTCAAAATGCACATATACAAACAATGCAAAGTAAATGCCATATAGCAAGTAATTACCCAAATTGCAATCGGTAACATGTAAGGGCTACAAAAACAAACATTATATCCGGAAGGTGTGTTGCAACTTGCAAGAATTAAAAAAACTGAATTTAAGGAGAAAGAAAACTTCTTATGGAGATATAAATTTGAGAATAAGAAGCTCTTGGACTGTAATAATTCATATGAATAGCCACGTATAACTGAAAGTGTTAAAGGAAAAAAGGGCTAAAATTGATGAAAGATGTCCAATATTTTGCACACCTTATTAAATATCTCTTGGAATCAGTATTATTGAAATAATTCTTATTTTCATATTAGACAAGCTCAAAAAAATCATTTATTTGAGTACTCCGACATCATAAAATAATGTAAGATCATTGAAATTACATAACTGCATAAAAATGAGAACAGTATGACTAATATAAACTAAAAACAAATATAGAGGGACAAAATAGGAAATTAAGAGATTGAAATTTACTTCTTTACCACCCAACAATTGTTATGTTGGAGCTTAGCATTTAGCAAACTCAGTAGTTAGAATGGCAAGCAGATATTCAGAAACTCTAACACAGTGTGAATTAACCACAAATCATAACAAGTGCTTCACTTAGAACAATTGACAGATTAATCCCACAATAAGAATTACCAATTACAAAATATTTTCCACGAGAATCAATCTCTAGAAGGAACATCATATAACTTTTAGAGTTAAAATTGGGTGATTAAAACCGATAAGGATATAATCAAAAACCCACCTTGTTTTTAAATTACAGCATAACTTGAAAAAACCATTGAAGATCTCAATTTTTTCTGTTGAGGATACCATGTGCTAAGAAGGAATATGGCTTTATCAAATCCCATGTAGCAAATAATCGCACAAGCAAATCATGAAATGAAACAGAGAAGTAAAAAAAACAACCTGTGTGTGAAGAATATGGGAAGCAGGAGGTCCTGTCTTTGGAACCGGGGCTGCATTACTGGCTGCAACCGGCGGAAGCATTGCTGGCCCTCCTCCTGCATCCATAATTTCCGGCGACCTGGATTCCCCGAGCGCTGGCCACGTATCTGCACTAATAACTGGACTCTCCGGCCTCCTAAGCTCTCCGGTCATCGGAAGAATCGTTTGAGATGACACAGGCTTTTTCCAAGCCGAATTTGACCCGCCTTTTCCTTTCCTTCTCTCCTCTTTGCCGGATGCAACGCTTTCATCCACCCCAATCCCCGTCTTACCAGCCGGATCTACGCCCTCAGGGACGTAAGCGGGGAAGGCGGCGGCGGTGGCGGAGGCTCCGCTCTCCATTGCCGAGGGGGTACGAAAACCTATCTGATGATGATCGAAAGCAGCAATACTCTTTTTACATGAAGGGATCTAGACTTGGCCTACCCGAACAGGAATGGCTAGAGAATCCCTGGGCTGGTTATCATCTTCATTGAAGAAATCAGGTTATGGAATTAGGGTTTTCAGGAGAATGAAGGCGGGATTAGGGTTTTCAAGAGCGGAAAATGACCGACGGGAAAAAAAGATGCTAATAAAGAAGAATCCACGAGGCAAATTTACTGTGGGCCCGTGGGCCACAAGCAGAAACTTAAAATGAGAGTTGCTGATGAGAGCAATATTATCTGCCGGTCCTTTTTTTTTTTGCTGCACAAACATTTTTAGTAAAATTTTATTTTATTCATTCTCTCTAGATAAGTGTAGACCCTCATCTTCAAACTCTTTCTCACTCGTAGCGATGATAAGAAACAAAAGAACTTCATAGTTAAGCATGCTCGAGTCAGAGAGTCTTGGGATAGGTGATCATCAGGGAAAAATTTGTGTGGTCCGCTTGTCTTGAGTTTTCCTCATCAAATGGAGGTTGCAGCCTCCAACAACTTGTCGGTGGGCATGGAGAGGGGTTGGGGTGTACAGTTTGCAGACCTATTGAGGCTAAATTCTTTCGAGTTGAATGTTGGGGGTATCGATATCACTGCTTCTCGTCAGACGCCAGTCATCGGATGCCATTTTCCTGCACCTTTGGATGTCGAACTGGGCGTCATCCTCCAGCACCCATGGGCGAAACTAGCCCTGGGCACGGTAGGGCACGTGCCCGAGCGGTTTTTTCCGCGATTTTCACCGTGGGAGAAGGAATCTCGTCGCTAAACATGCTGCTCCCATGCCCTAGCTCATCGCTGCTCCCGTGCCCTAGCCCGCCAAGCGTCGACGACGACGATTCGCACTGATACAGCCCGCCAGACTTCGCACCGCTGCAGCCCGCCGGACATCGCACCGCTGCAGCGGTGCGAAGTCCGGCGGGCTGCAGCGGTGCGAAGTCTGGCGGGCTGCAGCGGTGCGAAGTCTGGCGGGCTGCAGCGGTGCGAAGTCTGGCGGGCTGCAGCGGTGCGAAGTCTGGCGGGTTGCAGCGGTCCAGATTTCAGTCCAGATTTCTCTAAAATCTGGACAGATTTCAGTCCAGATTTCACTGTGAAATCTGGACTGATTTCAGTTCATATTTTGGTGTGAAATATTTGCAAAAAAAAAAAATCAAGGTCGCCGCCCCCGAACTCCCGCTCAAGGTGCGTTGCCCCCCCCCCCCCCCCCCCCGAACCCCCCAAATTGACAGTACTTAGATTGTGCACGTGCGACTTCAAAATCCTAATTCCACCGCTACCCGCACCCACCACCGAATTCTCTCAATGGACACCATCTTTGCCGGCATACTTCCTTTCACTTCCCAATTTTTGGTGCCTCATGCTTTGCTTAGACGAAATTTGTTGAAATTTCTAGAGTTCATGAAAATCTGAAATCCATGAAATTTTACTTCATGAAACCCTAAAAACTAAAATCTCAAATGTTGACAATCATGTTTCTTCATTTTCCTTGATTTTGATCTATCTCTTGACTCTTGTGTTCTCCATCTGAAATCTAAAATGATTTATTGTATGTGCAAAAAGATATATTTTTTTTCTTTCTCTTCAATTTTTTCAACATCCATGATTTATTATGTGTGCTTTTATAGTGAAAGTTACAAATGGAGTACACTTGGCAGCTAGGGATGTTTTTTTGCATTTTAGATTTTACTTTATGGGTCAATGTTATCATATTTTGAAATTTCTCATATTTAGTAGTAATACAAATAAGTGTATTGTTGATGATCTTGTGATCTATTATATTTCAGAGGTTTACTATTTGTGATAACATTCTGTTCAGTGTAAGGGATGATAATGTTTGAAAAGCCAAGTAATACTGCACATATTGAAGTTGGACATCAATTTATCATTAACAATATTTTTTCAGATAAAGAAATTTTGGTCGAATTAGCTTATAATGTTGTAAGATGTATAGAGTTTGTTGTTACCATTTAAAGAGAGGATAAGATTATTGCACGTGGTAAATTTGGGATTATGTTGGGTTGCGATAGGGTGGTTTATCCTGAGATAATCATCGTAATAAAGGTTTTGTTAAAAGAAATTTAAGAAAAATGAGCTCAGAGCGAGACGGATGTCTTTTGACAAGGTCAGAGATACGTATTCCGCCTCCCGTTCCCAATGCCGACATTTTGATCTTTCAAGGAATTACCTCAACCACAACCACTACCCTATAGCTCCAGTCCTCAGCGTTTTCAGCGCGCGAGAAAAAAAAACATTCCACTCGTCGGCGTCGTACACCCACCTTGCCCTGCACACGAACAATTATTATATATATTTTGGGTTGTCGTCGCCGACGGAGACACCGATGACTTGCCGCCCACCGGCGGGTTCACCGGGTCCCGGTGAACCCGTCGGTGGGCTCCGAGCAGGCCGACGGTGGCGGAGCTACGCGGAAGCACGACAGAGGCAGGGCGGAGTCACGGTAGAGGCACAGAAGGGGGGCTTTAATTTTCTATACTAACATATATAGTTTTAACAGTAATATACTATATATACAAAAAAGTATCGGGAACCATTGAGATTGCAAGGTGTAACATTCGAGACCCTCCAAATTATTTTTGGTCGTTGGATCGAGTGAGGGGTAGACTGCAAATAAGAAAGCTCCCGAAATACAAAAATTTGAAACTCCAAAAAAAACATGATGTCTATGTCAGCGAATTGAAGTTTCTCTCTACTGCCGCTGGCGACATGCCCGGCGACCACCGACAGGTTCGCCGGACCCCAGCGAACCCATCTGTGGTTGTCCGGCGGCATGCGAGCGGACAAATTTTCAATATAGCCTTAATAATAAATTAAAGTATAGGAATAACCCTCATTTACTAACCATTGCCAAAATAGCCTCTTTTTACTTTTTTCAGGCAGGTGGGCCCCAGGTACAGCCTGGTCGAGTGATTAACAGAGGAAGGCTATGATTATAACCGTTTTAATTAATGATGAGTCTATTAAAGAAATAAAGGATGATTTTAAGACGTGATTCATTGTACAGTTTAACAAAATTTTAGTCTCATACTGGTTTTCAGGCTTTTTTTACAAGTGTGAGAGCTTATAAAATAAATCATATGACCTCAAATTAAATCTCACAAGACAGCCTTGCATATCTTTACCTAAGAATTTGTAAGACCCCCTTTTTTTTTCTTTTTAGAACATCGGGGTCTTAGCCCAGAATTGTCGCTTCGCGGTGGCACCGACTCACGGGAAGGTCGCCACTACGAAACGTCAATTCTGCCGGCCCTTTTCGATCACAAAGAGAGAGAAGTAAGTATACATAAAATGAAAACAGGTCCACTGAAACATGTATGAATAGAAAATCACAACCAGTCCATCAATAGATAATAATAGAAAATAGAGGTACTGCAAAGATACAGTTCAGGTGAAATATAGATAAACGGGCTCGAGCCCGGTACATCAGAGTCCTCACTACAAATCACTCATCGCGGGAGCTATAAAAATACTAATCACTCACGGAGCTGGTCGCAGGTGCACCGGTGCTAGACTGACCCACCTCCATGCGCACCGTACTCCGCTGGTGCTGGTCCCTGGACTGCTGGTCCCTGTCTCCCATCCGGAGCTCCTGTAATGTTGTGGTTCGAAAACCATTAGTCATAAAGACTAAGCCCTATCATCCCCTACCCCTTCCCCCACGGCTCCTAAGCACCGAGCGGAGAGGAGGAAAGGGAAGCTACAAAGGTGGAGAGTAATCAAGCAGATGACAATGGAGCTAATCTAACAACTATCATGGTGTATATACAACTATCTAGAATAAAGTAGACATGTAGTAAATGGCAAATATATAAGAAGACAAATAGAAAGCAAGTAAGTAAATAAGCAAGTAACCTTAACTTATATGAATGCTCATACAAACTTACAAGTTAAGGGGTCTTCTGCAAGGCTCCCATCATATAAAAAATCTCATACCGATTTATACGTTGAGGTGTCGGTTGTATGCAAATATGAGTGTAGTGATATGCTATGCCATGATTCATGTAAGTGCAACTCACGCACACGACTCTATGCGCACAGACCTTTAGTTTCCCCTGTTCGGGCAGCTAGCTTCACTCCTAGGAACCTCCGTAGTGGCAAACGGAGACAGTGGGTAGAGACCCCCACTCCTAGGCGGGTATCCACACTACCGGGCCTAGCCCTTCCGTACGCCTCTAGAAGAACACAACCTAGAGTATCCGGATACTAGTGCTGGCTATATCCACCAGACTTTCTTTGGCTAAGTGTCTCACACCGCCGAGTCAACGTACCGATGTCAGTGTGAACGACAATCAAATACCGAAGACCCACCACCTTATTCTGTACTCAAACTCTCGAGCCCTCGGCTCCCCGGACTGTCCCGTCTGTGCATCTACCTTCAGAGCTATCGTCTGAATGGCAACCAAACCAACTTATTCTACCTCCCTAGCTATCGGGGTGTGTGTATGTGCAACCCTAGATATTCTAGTTGCTCTTTTAATTTATTTTTCCTACGGTTTACGTTAGCCCAGGACTGCCCTCGGTATTCCCTGTGAAGGACTCTCAAAGGGTACTGGGAACTATGATGGTAGTTGAAGCTCATCGTTCCCTTTCACAAGGCACTTACTTTTATTGGTTAATCTCCCTTTACCCGATCCCTTTTAAATTACTTTGGATCTAACCTAGTGTATTGAGACTCTTCCTCTCCAACCGGGGTGGACGATCTTTTGTCGTTCCCGAACACCACTTAACAATGGCCAATCACACACCCTACCCATCCTGACTTCCAATAATGAACTTAACTTAACTTGCCCTATCCAAACCAGCAAGCAACTAAAATTCCATCTCCCCAAGTTCATTACCCACTCTAGTTCAGTTTCTGTGGTTTTACTATATACAGACCATCCTAAGATACATGAGGTATATAAGGGGAGGTGCTCCAAATTGTCTTTCGAATCTCCTATAATATTTACTTGAGGTCTATCATGACATAATTTAACTAAGTCCATGATTTCCAAAATTTTCCTATTTATCGGACATTTAATTTATTTATTCTAAGACTCTCAATGCCCTAGTATGAACATAAAGTGCACTAATGAGCCAACAATAAATCATCATAAAATCAGTAAAAATCATATGAGGCATTTAAGCAGTAATTCCAAATTTTTAGAAAATTCAAAGGTGTTTAGGCCTATATTTCCTAATTTACCATTTTAGGCCACTTCTACTATATTATGAAGCAAGTACTCTGAATATGCATCCAAAAATCACAAGACAATTACAAAAGCTTTATGGTGACCTAAAACTATCAGAAACCAAGTCCCATGATTTTTCTATAATATTTGAGCTCTGAATTTATTTTAATGTGAAATATTAATTTTCCTAGCTTAGTGAAGGAGGTACTATTTTTATTTATCCAAAAATCTATAGAAAATTACAAGGTGATTAACATGGTTTGAAACACCCACTGACCAAATTTCATAATTTTCCAAATAATAATTGGGCATTATTTGCATTTTGACTACATATCTCAAATGGTAATTTAAAGAAGCAAGTATCCAAAAAAATCAGATAAAACTCCCAAGAAAATACAGAAGGTATAATATGCTATAAGATGCCTTAAACCAAGATTTCATAACTTTTTCAGTGAACAAAAATTCCAGAATCATCAAAATAAATATCTAGGGCACAACTAGAGTTGTGAATGAAGTACTGTATCAATTAACCCAAAAATCCCAACAAAATTATATTATGATCATTTCGACCAGAAAATCACCCTGCCCAAATTTTATTTGATTTGTAGTTCATATGTTAGCATAATAGTTCAAATTAAGATTGGTGCCCTAAACTAGGGTTAGATTTTTAGGTGGTCTAACTGTCTCCAAATCTCCTAAGATTGTGTCCAGAGAACTATAATGGCCATATGGTTTTCTCCACCAAATTTCAAGTCAGTCCAAGGTCATTTGACCTCATGACCTTCACAACTCACCAAGAGCCATCTTTAGGGTTTGGCCTTGTATCATAGGGCAAATCTACCCCAATCCACCTCAAAATCCATGAGGGTGTGCCAGAGGGCATTCCTCGTCAGTGGTAAAAATCTCAGTCTCTGTTGAGGTGATTTGCCTACTCAAATCTTAAAGTGCACTTTTAACCTAAAAATCTCTTAATAGGGCATAGCTTAGGGTTGTCCATTTCATAACTAAAACATCTCAAAATGAGATGAAAAATTATACAGAGCCTCATGATGAACCAAGGGACCACTCACCAAAATTTGGGAGGGTTTGGAAGTCTTTAAGCTAACCAATTAATTTTTCCTAAGATTATTAAATTTTTCTAAAAACTATAGAAAAACCTTCTCCAAAAATTCCCATTTTTGGACAGGCCATAGGTACAACTTGGGTAGACTCCCTGCCCAAATTTCAGATCATTTGGTCAAAGGATGAAGGGTGAGCACACCTTTTAGTCTTTGCCTAGCTCTAGGCCTAGATCCCACCAAAAGAGGTGTCCTGGTCAAACCAGTTGACCAAATAGACCCAAATTAATTTTAAAATAAAGTAGACCCATAGAGCTACAAATTACATGTTAATTATTTCTTTATAAAAAGCCTCTAAGTATTTTTCCTAAATTTTCTAAAGTGACTGATATTCTAGTATACAAATTGACATAAAAGAAAAACTTAATTTAAACAACACAGATCTTGAAGCAAGATCTAAGGGACCTGACATTGTCTTCTTCCTCCAGCCAAAGGCCACGATCTGCCCGACCTGGAACCACTTCCAAGCGCAGTTGCCGGCCGTCCAGCCTCCTCCCTGGCCGGCCACCGCCACCACCACCTCCGTTGAGGTGGTAGCCATCGCCGGGCGGCGGCGCGGCCGCCGGAGAGGCTTTTTCCGGCGAGCCCGAGACTTCATTTTTTTGCGGAAAAATCGGAAAGAGAAGCTCTTCCGATCGGGCTCAATTGAGCCCGAATCTTAATCCTAAGGAAGCTAAGATCTACCCATAGAAAGAGAGGAGGGGAGGACCTTGTTCACGGGCTGGAGGCGTGCAGACCGTCGGGATGCCATTGGTGCGGTGGTGGCGTCGCCGGAATTCTCAATAGCACAGTGGGAGGCTCGAAAACTTCATGTAAAACCTGGGAAAACCTCCTCTTGGGCCTCTGAGGGTGTTTAAAAGCTTGGACAAGGAGGGGGAACGGCCAAAGCTTCAATGACCATTATTGGTCCATTAAAGCTTGGGTCGGCCATGGTGGAGGGGGACTGAAACGGCTCTGTGACAGCAAGCTAACGGCTGGAAACTCCTCCTCTTCCCTAGAGGAGTTGGATCCAGCCATAAAAGGGAAGGGGGAAGGCCACGGCATCAAATGCCATTGATGGCCATGAAGGCCGGGGCTCGGCCATGGGCGTAACTGCTCTTTTTGCAAGGCTATCGGTCCACGTGTCACAGTTGACCGGTCAACTTAATTTAAATAAGACTTATTAGGTCTTATTAGGAGAAAACGGCCCACTCCTAGACCGGCCCGGTTCAGCTGAACCAGCACCCAGCCCAAAATAATTCTGCCAAAAAAAGACTAAGTAAAATGGAGTTGAGTGAGCTCTGCTCACTCAACGCCATCCTTGCTATGGCGTTGAGTGAGCTCTGTTCACTCAACGCCATCCAGGTTACAGTGTTGAGTGAGCTCTGCTCACTCAACGCCATCCAGACTATGGGGTGAGTGAGCTCGGCTCACTCAACGCCATCCGGATTATGACGTTGAGTGAGCTCTGCTCACTCAACGCCATCCAGAATATGTCCTTTTTAGACGATGGCGTTGAGTGAGCTTAGATCACTCAACGCCATCCAGACAACACCATATAGCGTTGAGTGCGGTCAGTGCACTCAACGCCTTCAACTTATGGCATTGAGTGCACTCAACGCACTCAACGCCATCCCGTCTGAAAGATTACAGCGTTGAGTGAGCTAAGCTCACTCAACGCCATCCAGTCTACGGCGTTGAGTGAGCTCAGCTCACTCAACGCCAACCAGATGGCGTTGAGTGCAGTCTGTGCACTCAACGCCGTCTAGCTTATGGCTTTGAGTGAGCCATCCAGACTACGGCGTTGAGTGAGCTTAGCTCACTCAATGCCATTCCAAGGTCACGGGCGTGACGGATCGGTCACGGGCGTATCAGGACCATGTTGAAATTTCTGAGCTCGCCGATCGTCTTTCTGAGGTCGACGATCGTCGAAGGGGTCACGTCCTAGGTCACGGGCGTGACGGGTCGGTCACGGGCGTGACCACCCCTTGACTCGAAATCTTGGTCGATAAACCTCAATTCCTGGGTTTTCTAAGGTTCTGTTATGACAAAACCACTTCCAGGGGTCTAGGTTGAAATGAGATGTTACAGAATTTGCTCTCTCTATAGCATGTAGGTTAGTTATTTAATATTTTAAATGTTTCATTTTTGGGGGTTTTAATAGCTAAGTGTAATAATTAATAACTCTTTCATTTTTTAATAATTTAAGTGTTTAGTTTATTTTTGATGATTTAATAAATGTTATAATAAATGATTTATAGTTTAAATGTTTAGTTTATTTTTGATAATTAACAAATGATTTAATAAAAAATTTTTGTTATTAATAAATGTTTTTTATTAATTCAATGATTTTGAGATGTTATAATCATGTCTGATGCTGTTGAATTTAAACTTGATGAGTACAAAGTGTGTTGGAGCCAAAATTGACCTCAACGAATGTTCAAAATCGGGGCGCAGCCAGCACCTACTTCTCTCAAGCCCTGCCCCTCGACTGGTAGCTAACAGCTTAGAACTGACCCAAAGCCTCAGCAAGGAGGTCTCACCTCACACCCGGAAGATCTCTGAGAGCTTCCCCTCTAAAGCCAAAAGCTGGGCTAGGAGCTCCTCAGAAAGCACTAGAGATTTAGAGAGAAATGAGCGTCTGCTTTCTAAGGAGCCCTTATGGGTCTATTTATAGCCTTTTACTGACCGGAAGTTACTGAAATACCCTTGGCTGGTCTGCCAACAGCCAATACCCGTTGTCTGAGAAATACTAAACGCAGCCCCTGAGGGTATAGGGGTAATTTTACCCGAGGGTAATTAAGACATTTTTCCCTGAGCCTGGCCCCACCCGGCGAGTGCTCTATGCCGAGAACCCTCTCGCCTTCCTTGCCGAGAGCGGGTCCTGACTGACCGAAGGTGCACGCTTTCGCCTCTCCCAGGCGGGAGCTCCTCTAACCTTGGCGCTGTCACTGGGCACGGCGTTGGGTGAGTGGAACTCACTCAACGCCCCCGCTGCTGACCCCGGCGCTGAGTGAGTGAAGCTCACTCAACGCCCTTTGCCGCTGGTCGCAGCGTTGAGTGAGTGAAGCTCACTCAACGCCCTTTGCCGCTGGTTGCGGCGTTGAGTCAGTGAAGCTCACTCAACGCCCTTTGCCGCTGGTCGCGGCTCTGAGTGAGTGAAGCTCACCCAGCGCCCTTGCTGATTACGACGTTGAGAGAGTGAAGCTCACTCAGCATCGTGCCTTCTCGCCCGCTTCTGGCTATGGGCGGGATCTCGCCTGCTCCTAAGCGGGAGCTCCTCCGTCGCGAGTGCTCTCATTGGCCTTCAGACCTGAGCTAACTTGTGGCTGGTCCAACCCCAACCGTTGTGCATCTAGGTCTCACCCAGCAAATATGGGGTCGTACACAATCCCCGCTCTTTTTGAGCTAGCCCTGCGCTCGAAAAGACACGTCCAACCCAGCAATATTCGCTTGGCACGTGTCATTTCAAAAGGAGAATCTTTTGGTGGGTCATACCACGACTTTATATATGTGCGGATAGGCGGCCGTAAATCTGCCCCTGACCGTTACTGCCTTCCTGAGAGCTCGCGCGACCTCACGATGCGCCCCAAACAAGTTGGTAAGCCACTCTCGCAGAATCTTCAGGTCCGCATAAAGGCGGCGCAAGCGCGGGCTCTTGCCAACAGCGTCCTAGTGGCTCCTTGGCTGGCGAGAGAGGCGCCCACCGTAGAGCCTCCGCCCCACCACAGGAGAAGAGGAAGAAGGAGGAGGAGGAGGAGGCCCCTCGGGACCCCACGCGGGAGCACCGGGCCTCTCCAACTCCATCTCCAAGCCGCGCGGCAGATCCCCTTCTACGGCAGAGGGTATGTCTTGTCGGCTAGTGAATTACTGTTCTTAAGGATTGGCCCCTGAACCTTTCTTGGCAGGTGGTCCCGGAAGGTGGTGCTGAGCTTCCGCCAGTGTCCCTGAATCCATTGATGTCTCGCCCTCCTGAGGGTCAGCCGCAGGATCCGAAAAGAACTCCCGCTGATGGTTCAGGACCTCCAGGTAGCCCCTCCATTTTCGTCTGCTTTTCTTTTGGTCGTTCTAACCCTTGGGCGGGACTCTCGCAGCGCTTGCTCCCTCCTGCCCTGGTCTTACCTTGCAGAAGACTGTCGCAGAGGTTGCCCCGCGTGACGATCCAGCAATCGATCCTCACCCTTCCGTGGGTGACGCACCTGCCGATCCCTCCCTAACGCTGGAGGTGGACCGTTCCGAGAGGGAGCGCGACCCTCCCCAGACTTCAGGCCCTGCGGAGATTACGACGCGCGCGACCTTCCGTCCGGGCCGTGGAAAGCCCCTCCATCTTCTGTTTGGGAGGGATGTCGAGGGAGAACCCGAGTCTTCTCACCTTCCCCCGGCCGACGGCGCTCGCCAAGGTGCTGGTATGCCACACTGTTGCTGCCATTATTCTGTTCTCGCACTGACCGCCATATTTCCTTCTCAGGAGGCCTAGACCTGCGATCGGGAGCTGAAGAGGATGAGGACGAAGACGGGGATCGAGAGGAGGATGGCGACAGCTCTCCCTTCCCTTCCTCTGACGAGATGGAAGAAATCCTGATTGGCGCGGGGAGCGCGAGAAGGCGGGGGAAAAGGGTCGCGACCATCCTCTCTAAACTCGCGTGACGGGAGCGGGCCCAGGCCTACGCGGCGAGAGAGTTCCACAGATCGGTGGAGCAAAGGCTGGAGGCCCTGGAGCGAGACTACTTTCTAAGTGAGGCGGAGCGGCCGGGCTGCCCTACTGCGGGATCTTCCCCCGGGAGGTGCCTTGCACGGATACGAGATCAAGCTCGCCAGATCAATCTGGGGTGCACCGTGCTCTCCTCCTACTTCAACCCGTTGGCGCCTCCGAGGACCCGACAGCGAGAGCGAGGACGCTGGCGCTGGGAGCCTTATTGATTCTTGCTATCTCGCCTCTCCTTACCTCTGGCCTTCCCTTCTCGCCATGTACACTGTCTTCTTATTATGTTTTTCTTATTATGTTTTTCTTAATTGTCTTGGATTGTGGACCGCTTGTGATACTATGAACTATTTTTATTGGTTAAACGTTGTTATCACTGTTATCTTAGATTTCGCTTAGCGAGAACATTCTTCACTTTCGCTTCCAGCGTGTCGTTCGACCCTTGCGCGGGCTAGGGTTGTCGATCAGTAATTGTCAATTTGGGCGGGGAACCGAGGCGTCGTTGACTTAGGGCGTGACAGTTGTACCTCCGCCCCCTTTTCCGGGAAAATCATCATTATCACAGCTTTCTATAAATAGGCGGATTCACCCACCACATTAATTTCTCTGATCCTGAACCTCAGCCATTTCTCTTGCTGCTCTCGCATACTCGCTTCCGCCTTTCCTTCTCGTTTCTGCCCACCTCTCGCTCTTTTTCTCTTCCCGACAGTTCTCGCCTACACCCCCCAATCATGATGCCCGGCGAGAATGAGGGTCACGCCAATTGTGCGGAAGCCTTCCGAAAACACTTATTCCCTTCTTGCAACCTGACCTTGGACGAATATCAGATGATCACCTCTCGCTTCGTTCCCGCCGGCTTCACGGCGAGAAATCCCGGTAATCACGACAAGGTGAACACCCCGGGGGCGGGAGAGCTTGCTATCCCTCTCGAGCACTTCGAGGTGGGCTTCCGCCTCCCCCTCTGGCCGGAGATGCGCCAGGCTCTCCGCTATTACGGAGTAGTTCCCGCTCAGCTGAACCCCAACTCGGTCGCCATCCTTGTAGCGTTCATCTGCTACATGAGATCGGAGAAGATCGAGTTCAACCTCCCCATCTTCCGGAAACTTTTTACTTTTCGTGCGAAGGGCGGGGTGGTCTTCTTCTCCGGGCAACTCCTCAAGACCACCGGTCTCGCCAACAAGCATCATCATTGGGGCGAGAAATTCGTTTTCGTCTCCGGCGACTTCGGGAACGTCCCGCTCACCCCGGTTCAATACGAGGATGCCGCTTACAAGCCGCCCTCCTTAGGGTCCCGCGAGGGCGCGCTCCTCGAGTTCTTTGGGACTAAGGAGTTTGACGTCCCCTTCCTTAGGCGGGACGTCGACTCCCTTCCCCCCGTTCCTCCTGGCGAAGGTGAGATCTCGCTTCTTTTTTCTTCTGCTTGGTGTTTGCGCGTCCCTCAATGCTGAGTGTCTTTCGTTGCCTTCGTAGGAGAGCGGGAGATCCCCTTGCGCCAACCCTTCCCCGAGGTGCCAACCGCCGAAGGCCAGACTGCGGGAGATCCGCTGGCTCTCGCGAGGTCTGCGGCCCGCGCTTGCCGAGAAGAGCCAGCTCCGCCTCCGCCACCTGGTGCCGCGAAGCGGAAACCCAGTGGCTTCTCGTCTCAACGGGTGAAGAGGCTGAAGCCATCCGCCGCCGAGAAGGGGAAGTCCAAGATACCTTCGCCTGCCCGACCCCCTGCGTCGGGAAGGTCTTTCGCATAGATCCTGGCGGCGGTCAGCGAGATGAGGGACATCTCCAGGAGTAGTGGTGGGGTCCCTGCCGAGAACCCTCCGGCCGCGACCGAGGCGGGTGGCGAGGTGGGCACCGAGATAGTGGCTGCCGCAAGCTCTGCCCAGCCTCCGCCCGGGCCTGTGCCAAAGGGGCACAGGAACTTTGGCATGGGCGTGAAGAGCCTAGACACCGAAGGGAAGCCCTTGCTTCAATGGGACCCGGAGGCCAACAGAGTTTCGCTCTCGACGCTGCTCCCGAGCTGGGCGGAGGGCGATGAGGTCACCGGCGAAGCCTTCGCGCTGGGCTACGGCCTCTATAGCCGGGAGTTTGCGGGCTTGTACGACCAAATGTCCACTCGCCTCCTCGCTTTCAATTCTGTTTGGGCCCTGATTCGTGGGTTCGAGCTTGCGTACATGTGTGGTCGCCGGAGCATCACCATCGACCGGAATTTACTTGACATGTACAAGGCGAGAGAGGAAGCGGTGGCTCAGGCTGCGGCCCTGAAGACCGAGTTAGAGGACGCCCGACACCTGCTGTCCATGCGCCCGACGGAGGAGGTAAGCGAGACTCTTTCTAACCTTCGTTCTCGTCAATGAGATCCACACCTTCGTTCTCGCCACTGATGAAATGCTCTTACGCAGGACTCTCCGCAAGTCATGGTGCTTCGCGCGCAGCTGGCCGGGCTGGAGTGTGAGAAAGCCATGTTGAAAGGTCAAGTCAAGCGCCTGGAGACGGCGGCAGCTGCGGTCCCGCCTCCTCCCACGCTCGATGAAAGACTGAAGAGCCAAAACTATTCTGAGTATGACATCGACAAGCTCCTGCAGATCAACGCCCAGGCGACAGCCAGGTTGATGATCGAGACGCTGCGGGACGTGGGATGTCTGGACGAGGGTGGCGAGACCCTGACCGCTGCCCAGCTTGTTCCCTGGCTCATCGAGCCCATCCCGAAGCCCCCAGGTGCGCCCGACTCTCCGCCTCCGGAGGTCTCGCGTCCTCACGCTTCCGCCGGCAAGACTGTCAGTGAGACGTCCGGGGAGGAATCGGGCGAGAGCTCCCGTGATGGCTCAAGCTGGAGTTCGAGCGGCTACAGCGCGTCTCCTTGAAGTCCTTTTCCTCTCTTTTTTCTTTTCTTTGACTTGATTTGTAATGGGCGAGAGGCTCCCCCTTTTTGTAACTGTATTCAGTTTATAATATAAATATAACTGTTGGTACTTTGCGCTTCTCCTTTATTTTTCTTTTTCTAACTACTAAAGACGAATGTTGTTTAAGAGCGTTTTCGCCCGGGGCCCCCCCCCCCCCTCTAGGATAGCCTCTCGTAGAGGCTGATAGGTGAGAATCTGCCGAGAGCTCAAGGCTCCGACACGTCGCTCCCTCCTTCTGCCGAGAACCATTTGCGATGAGTGTTATTCATAGGCTAAGGGAAGACAACCCCTCCTTACCTTACGCGAACGATCAGTCTCCTTGCCTGGGCCCGCCGGGAACTTCGTTTGGCGAGATCCCTCAGCAAGGATCTCCTGGCCGAGACCTCCCCCGGCCGAAACCTCTCCTGGCCGAGACCTCCCCCGGCTGAAACCTCTCCTGGCCGAGATCTCTTTGGGTCTGTCTTTAGGGTGCTTTTGCCTAGACTAGAACATCCGTGTCGAAATATTTCTAAACACTAAACCTGTCCCCCCTAGGCGAGCCTTCGAACCTGTTGGCTAGATGAGAGCCTGCGCGGCGGGTCTACCTGGGGCTGAGCCGAGCTCGGGGTGTCGACGAGGATCTCAAAACAAAACCTCTCCCCCACAGGCGAGCCTTCAGACCTGCCATCTAGATGAGAGCCTGCGCAGCGGGTCTACCTGGGGCCGAGCCGAGCTCGGGGTGTTGATGAAGATTTTATATCCAACCTTTTCCCCACAGGCGAGCCTTCGGACCTGCCAGCTAGATGAGAGCCTGCGCAGCGAGTCTACCTGGGGACGAGCCGAGCTCGGGGTGTTGATGAAGATTTCAAATCCAACCTCTCCCCCACAGGCGAGCCTTCGGACCTGCCAGCTAGATGAGAGCCTGCGCAGCGGGTCTACCTGGGGCCGAGCCGAGCTCGGGGTGTCGATGAAGATGTCAAATCCAACCTCTCCTCCATAGGCGAGCCTTCAGACCTGCCAGCTAGATGAGAGCCTGCGCAGCGGGTCTACCTGGGGTCGAGCCGAGCTCGGGGTGTTGATGAAGATTTCATATCCAACCTTTCCCCCACAGGCGAGTCTTCGGACCTACCAGCTAGATGAGAGCCTGCGCAACGGGTCTACCTGGGGCCGAGCCGAGATTGGGGTGTTGATGAAGATTTCATATCCAACCTTTCCCCCACAGGCGAGCCTTCGGACCTGCCAGCTAGATGAGAGCCTGCGCAGAGGGTCTACTTGGGGCCGAGCCGAGCTTGGGGTGTTGATGAAGATTTCAAATCCAATCTCTCCCCCACAGGCGAGCCTTCGGACCTGCCAGCTAGATGAGAGACTGCGCAGCGGGTCTACCTGGGGCCGAGCCGAGCTCGGGGTGTTGATGAAGATTTCATATCCAACCTTTCCCCCACATGCGAGCCTTCGAACCTGCCAGCTAGATGAGAGCCTGCGCAGCGGGTCTAGCTGGGGCCGAGCCGAGCTCGGGGTGTTGATGAAGATTTCAAATCCAACCTCTCCCCCACAGGCGAGCCTTCGGACGTGTCAGCTAGATGAGAGTCTGCGCAGCGGGTCTACCTGGGGTCGAGCCGAGCTCGGGGTGTCGACGAGGATCTCAAAACCAAACCTCTCCCCCACAGGCGAGCCTTCGGACCTTCCAGCTAGATGAGAGCCTGCACAGCAGGTCTTCCTGGGGCCGAGCCGAGCTCGGGGTGTCGATGAAGATTTCAAATCCAACCTCTCCCCCACAGGCGAGCCTTCGGACCTGCCAGCTATATGAGAGCCTGCGCAGCGGGTCTACCTGGGGCCGAGCCGAGCTCGGGGTGTTGATGAAGATTTCAAATCCAACCTCTCCCCCACATGCGAGCCTTCGGACATGCCAGCTAGATGAGAGCCTGCGCAGCGGGTCTACCTGGGGCCGAGCCGAGCTCGGGGTGTCGATGAAGATTTCATAAACCAAACCTATTATATCATCAAGATGAGAAAGTAGGTAACCGATCAAAGCAAGAGACATATCATGATAGCATTTGGGAAACAACAATATTTTCAAATGATAATGTTTGATTACAACAGTACAATCCGCCTCTCCCCTTACGGGTAGAAGCGCTTTAGATCGTCACCGCTCCAGGTGTGGCTCAAGGTCCTCCCCTCCACATCCTGGAGGTAGTAACCTCCTTTTGCCAGAACCTCCTTCACTATGTAAGGTCCTTCCCAGCTTGGGCTGAGCTTGCCAATAGGGGCCGACCTCCCTGCCGCGTCGACCTTTTTCAGCACTAGGTCCCCTTCGGCGAATTGTTTGACTCTGACGTGTTTATCGAAGTACCTGGCCATTCGCCGCTTGATCTCTTCTTGCCTGATGGCTGCAACATCCCGCAGCTCTTCCGTCATGTCTAACGAGAGGCGCAACTCTTCTTCGTTTCCCAATCTCCAAGCCTCATCTCCTTCGCTTGCGGTCGTGACCCGCGGGGACCGAACCTCGAACTCTATGGGGAGGATAGCCTCGCACCCATGAGAGAGCTTGAAGGGGGTCTCACCGGTGGCCGTGCTCGGGGTCGTTCGCAAGGCCCACAGGATGGAGGGGAGCTACTCTACCCAGTTTCCCCTCAGGTTCTCCACCTTCTTCTTGAGCAGGTTCACAATAATCTTATTTGCCGCTTCCACCTGGCCATTGCTCCGGGGGTGATGAACAGAGGCAAACTTGAGGTCTATCCCTTGCTGGGTGCAGAAGCTGATGAACTCCTCACTAGCAAACTGGGGACCGTTATCCGTCACTATCGCTCGGGGTAGCCCGTGCCTGCATATGATTTCTCCCCAAACAAAGTTCCTGATGACCTGGGAAGTGACCTTGGCTAGAGCCTTGACCTCCAGCCACTTGGAGAAGTAATCGATCATGACCAAAAGGAACCTCCTCTGTCCACTGGCCGGGGGGAAAGGCCTGATCAAGTCCATCCCCCAAATGGCGAAAGGCCATGGTGACGTTATGCTCCTTAGTCTTTTAGCGGGCAGAAGCTGGAGGGGGCGTACAACTGTCACTTTTTACATCTCCTTGCAAACTTTGTCGCATCCTTCCTCAGGGTCTGCCAGAAGTACCCCTGCCTGACAACCCTTGCCTCTAGAGTCCTCCCCCCAGAGTGACTGCCGCACTCGCCTGAATGTATCTCCCCAAGTATCTTCGGGACTTCTTCCTCGATCACACACCTGGCCAGGAGTCCCGACGACATCTTATGATGTAACCCCCCTTCCAACATCAGGTAGTGAGCTGCCTTGCGCTTGAAACTCCTTGCATCTTTCACTTCTTCCGTCAGTTCGCCGGTTGATAGGAAGGTCACTAGTGGGTCCACCCACGAGGGTCGCCGATCTACCTCCATCAGCTCCCCTTCTTAGATTGCTGGTCGGAACAGTTCGGTTAAGGTCCCTCCTCCTCGAGGCCCGAACTTTGCCAATCGGTCGGCAGCCACACTCTCCTCCCGAGGAACGTGTTGGATTGAGAATGATCGGAAGCCCCTGATGATTGTCTTTACCTTAGATAGGTACTTTATGAGGGTAGATTCCCGAGCTTCAAACTCTCCTCGAATCTGCGATGCCACCACCATCGAGTCCGTGAAGACCTCCACATCCTGGATTTCGAGCTCCTTTGCCAAACGAAGACCGACTATCACGGCTTCGTACTCTGCCTGATTGTTGGTCACCAGAAAGTGATAGGCCACCGCCTGTTCTATAGCTACCCCCTGGGGGCTTAGCAACACCACTCTTCCCCCCATGGAATGCTTTCCTGAGGCCCCATCAACCATCACCTTCCACGCCCCCTGCTGACGCGGCTCCTCCTCCCCAACTTCAACAACATAATCTTCAAGAAAGTCCGCCACTGCTTGCTCCTTAATCGAGTGCCTTGGGACAAAAGAGATGTTGAACTCACTTAGTTCAATTGACCACTTGGCCAGCCTCCCCGAGTGCTCCACCCCTTCAAAGATCTTACGGAGAGGATGGTCGGTTACCACCCTAATCGTGTGCGCTTGGAAATATGGTCGAAGCTTTCTTGCCGAGACGATCAGAGCATACGCTAGCTTTTCGAGGATGGGGTAACGGAGCTCCGCCTTCCTCAAGATCCGGCTTACGTAGTAGATGGGTAGCTGCTTCTTCCCCTCTTCCCTGACCAGAACAGAGCTCACGGCTTCCGCTCCCACCCCGAGATATAGGGCTAGGTCCTCCCCTTCTTTTGGGCTTTGTAGTAGGGAAGCCTGGGAGAGCTGTCTCTTCAGTCCTTGGAAGGCTTCCTCACACTTGGCCGTCCACTCAAACCTCTGGTTACCCCTCAACACCTTGAATAACGATGAACATTTGTCCCCAGACCGAGAAAGGAACCTGCTTAGTCCAGCCAGCTTGTCTGTCAAGCGTTGGACCTCCTTGGCATTGTGAGGCGATTCCAGGTCTAGGATGACCTTTACCTTATCCGGGTTAGGCTCCACCCCTACCGGAGTCAAGAGGCGTCCAAGAAACTTCCCGCGGCTGGCCCCGAAGACACACTTCAAGGGATTCAGCCTAATCTTGAACCTTCGAAGGGTGGCAAAGGTCTCTTCGAGGTCCCGCAGGTGTGAGCTCACACACTTGCTTTTCACCATCAGGTCATCGACATAGACTTCCAAGTTTCTCCCCCTTTGCCCCTAGAAGACTTGATCCATCATGCGCTGGTATGTAGCTCCTGCGTTTTTCAGCCCAAAGGGCATCATCTTATAGCTGAAGCATCCTTCCCTAGTGATGAAGGAGATGTCTTTGACGTCGGGGGGGGGGGGTGCATGCGAATTTGGTGATAACCTGAAAAAGCATAAAGAAAACTCATAACAGAAAAATCGACGGCTGAATCAACTAGCGCGTCGATTCGAGGCAGAGGGTAGCAATCCTTGGGGCATGATTTATTTAATAAAGAGAAGTTAATACACATGCGTCACTTCCCTCTCCCTTTCTTAACCATTACCACATTGGAGATCCAGCTTGGGTACTGGACCTCCGAGATGAAGCCCGCCTCCAAGAGCTTTCTAACCTCCTCGTGGATGGGCTCCTCCAGCTTAGTGGCGATGGACCTCATCTTTTGGCGTATGGGGCGAGTCCGGGGGTCCAGGTTCAGGCGATGACAGGCCACATCCGCATCAATGCCCGGCATGTCCGCCGCGCTCCAGGCGAAGATGTCGACGTTGTTCTGGATGCAAGCTCTCATCCGCTCCTGGTCCTCGAGGCTCAGGCCCCCACTGACCCGTACCCTCTGCACCTGCCCCGCCTTGGTTGAGACCTCCATCTCCACCACTTCCTCGGCCGGCTCCAATCGTGATTGCTCCCAGCCGTCCCTTGCCTCCTCCTCAACCTTCAACTCTTCCCCTCCTTCAGCCTCCATCGCTTCCTCCGGCTTCTCCTCCTGGAGCTGATGAATCTTCACGCCCCTCGAGGCCTCCTACCCAGCTCTCGCAACTTGACCCTCTTCTTCTTCATCCATCCCTTCCTCTAGACCCTCTTGCTCAACTTCAACAGCCAACCCCTCTATCTCCATCGCCTCCTCCAGGCTCTCCTCCCATCGTGGCTCAACTTCCTCCCTCCTCCGGACCTCCTTCTCGGCTTCTCTCACCACTTGCTCCCCTACCTCCGGGCTCACCTCCTCCTGCTCTGCTAGCTCCCTCTCCAGTTCTTCTGCCTCCGCCATCCAGGACACAGTATTCACTGTCGTCACATAGCATTGTATTGCCACCTTCGGATCCCTCCTGATCCTGACCTGCACCCCTCCGTTGTTGAACTTGAGACATTGGTGAAACGAGGAGGGGACGCAGCGAAAGGCGCTGATGAGGGGACGTCCAAAGATGGCGTTGTAACTGCTTGGAGCGTCCACTATCACGAACCTACAGTTCCGTGACACACCTCCCAGCTTTACATGTAGTCCTATTCCTCCTTCTACTTCTTTCCTCTCTCCAGAAAACCCGAACAACAGTCCATCTGAGGCTAGGACCCTCTTCCCCTCAACCTTCATCTCATCTGAGGCTAGGACCCTCTTACCCTCAACCTTCATCTCATCAAAGGCTTTCTTGAAGATGACGTTCACCGAGCTCCCATTGTCTACCAGTATCCTGAAAACTGTAAAATTCTCCACCGCTGTCTGGATCACCAGAGCATCGCAGAAAGGGTCCTCATAGTCCGGCATATCCACGGATAAAAAGATGATTTTTTCTTCCGAAGGGGGGGGGGGGGGCTAGGGAGGTCGAGGTGACCCCTTTGCGGAACATGGTCTGTAAGCTTCCCTTTCGGGTTGCCTCGATCCCTACCCCTCCGTGGATCACTCTGATCCCTCCTCGGGTTCCCACGTCCACCCGATCCTCGCATCTATCTTCCTCCCCTCCCTGCTGCACTTCCACGATCCTTACCGGCGGATCCTGCCTCCCCCTTCCTCTGGCTTCCCGCATCTCCAAGAACTCCGGGCAGGTGGCCGTCACGTGACCTTCCTCCTAATGGAAGTCACAAAAGGGTAACGCCACCCTGCCCCCTCTTCCTTCTCCTCCTCTTCTCCCAGCTCCTCGGACTCTTCTTCCTCCTCCTCCTCCTCTTCCTCTGCCGACCTCCATCGCTTCTTGCGGTGGTGGGAAGTGACCCCCCGGGCCCTGCCTCCACGCTTGCTGGTCAAACCTTCTCGGCTCCCGAAGATTGTTTCTTCCCTCAACACCTCCTCCTTGGCCCTGGGGGCGACCCTCCTGAGGCCTCCAACCCAATCAATTGTTCGGCTCCCGGGCCCCCCATCCCTGCTGCTGCCCCTGCCCTCGGGGCTCTTCTCTCATTCTTTCCTCCCTTTGCTCCCTCTGCTCTCTCTGCTTCCCTAGCGCCGGTTCCTTATCATCCTCTGCCAACCTGGCCAGCTTCCTGACAAACGCCGGGTTCGCCCTCTCGAAGTCGATCTCTTTCGCCGCCCTCTCCATAAGCTCTTCAAACGAGAGGGGAGGGACTTTCTTCAGCTCCATGCTAAAGAAACCTGGTCTCAGCCCCAGGGTGAAGGCAAGCATCAGCGTGTACCCCGGGACCTCCTGGACTAGGAGAATCTCTTCCTGAAATCGGTCAACGTATTGACCCAGCATCTCATCTTGCTTCTGCCTCACCGCGAACAGGCACTCCGCTTCCTTCTTCCACTTCTTCGATATTGAGAACCTCAATAGAAACCCCCTGCGCAGATCTTCGAAGCTGTAGATTGAGCTTGCTGACAACTGGTGGAACCAGTCCCTGGCCTTCTCCTTCAACGTGATGGCAAACAGTCGACACTTGAAGGCATCTGTCATCTGTCGGATCGAGACCACATCCTCGAACCACTGAAAATGTTGTACCGGATCATCCTTCCCTGAGTAGTAGGACATGTCAGGTTCCCGGAACCCCTCCGGCACCGGGGCTGAAACAATGAGCTCGCTAAAAGGGGTCTCGCCCCCTGCCTAGCGAGAGGGCACGTCTCGCGGTCTCAGCTGGCTTGCCCGATCCGCGGTACCGTGCCCAGGGAAGAGTTCTCGCACCGCCGCCTCCCTCTCGCAAACTTCTGCTGGAACCTCCCTTCCAGGGAGCTGGCCTGGGAAGAGTTCCCGCGCGGCCACGTCTCTCTCCAACTTCTGCCAGAACCTCCTTTCCGGGGCGCTGCCCAGGGGCATTCTCGCCAAGAAGCGGGACCGCCTCCACCGGAACCTGAGGCATCTCCCACTCACTCCTTTCCGAGAAGGCCAGGCTGATGGTCTGTAAGACCTCTCGCCTAAAGTATTCCAACATTTTCCTTGTCGCTTCCTCCCCCGGGGTGGGGATACCCCCTGAGCCAGACGCTTCACCTTCACCTCCAATCATGGGACCAAACTCAAGGCTTTCTTGCACCGGCTGCCTTCCACTCTCACCGCACCAGAACTGTTGGAGCCAAAATTGACCTCAACGAATGTTCAAAATCGGGGCGCAGCCAGCACCTACTTCTCTCAAGCCCTGCCCCTCGACTAGTAGCTAATAGCTTAGAACTGACCCAAAGCCTCAGCAAGGAGGTCCCACCTCACACCCGGAAGATCTCTGAGAGCTTCCCCTCCAAAGTCAAAAGTTGGGTTAGGAGCTCCTCAGAAAGCACTAGAGATTTAGAGAGAAATGAGTGTCTGCTTTCTAAGGAGCACTTATGGGTCTATTTATAGCCTTTTGCTGACCGAAAGTTACTGAAATACCCCTGGCTGGTCTGCCAACAGCCAAAACCCGCTGTCTGAGAAATACTAAACGCAGCCCCTGAGGGTATAGGGGTAATTTTACCCGAGGGTAATTAAGACATTTTACCCTGAGCCTAGCCCACCCGGCGAGTGCTCTATGCCGAGAACCCTCTCGCCTTCCTTGCCGAGAGCAGGTCCTGGCTGACCGAAGGTGCACGCTTTCGCCTCTCCCATGTGGGAGCTCCTCTAACCTTGGCGCTATCACTGGGCACAACGTTGGATGAGTGGAGCTCACTCAACGCCCCCGCTGCTGACCCCGGTGCTGAGTGAGTGGAGCTCACTCAACGCCCTTTGCCGCTGGTCGCGACGTTGAGTGAGTGAAGCTCACTCAACGCCCTTTGCCGCTGGTCGCGGCACTGAGTGAGTGAAGCTCACCCAGCGCACTTGCTGATTACGGCGTTGAGAGAGTGAAGCTCACTCAGCGCCGTGCCTTCTCGCCCGCTTCTGGCTATGGGCGGGATCTCGTCTGCTCCTAAGCGGGAGCTCCTCCGGCGCGAGTGCTCTCATGGCCTTCAGACCCGAGCTAACTTGTGGCTGGTCCAACCCCAACCGTTGTGCATCTAGGTCCCACCCAGCGAATATGGGGTTGTACAAAGTGCATCAACAACGAGGATTAAATACTGATTTAAATGAAATGAATGATAACAGCAGTGACGACTCATTTGATAATGATGATGATGAAAATATTTTTGAAACTCAAAGTAGAGTTAAAGAAATATTTGAACGATCAATTTTGATTGATCGTAATTGGGTTGATCGCATAATTGTTGATACTTCGGCTCCATTTGATACTACTCCTACTTCCAAGCATTTTCTTTCTCCTCTTGTTTCACCATCAAAGACGCAAATCCCTCTGCATTGTAGTATTGCCCCAGATGGTAGCATTATTAAAGATGTGAATTCCCAAAAAAGTAGAAGAAATGCTAATATTTCTGTAAGTTTTTGATTCTCAAGTTATTTGATTATAAGTTTCAAACAAATATTATCTTCTGAAATATTTTTTTTTAATGCAGAAACATCAAAGACAAAATCAATCGGAATGCTTCAAAATAAAATATATTGAGAGTGTTTTTAAAAAATATGTGGGCAAGTAATAATCTTATTTCCTTCAAAATCATTTATATGAAACTCAATCTGATATTTTGTTACATGTTGCGAAAATTTAGTGAATTTTGGGAATGACAATTGGGCAATAACCCCTCATTTAATGTATGATCTCTTGGGGGAGAAATGGATAAGTAATGATCATATTACTTATTATTATCAAGTACTATCAAATAAAAAAAATAGAGATCTAAGTTCATGGAGGACTAGTTTATATATAAATTCATTTTATTTGGTAAATGAATTATTCTCGTGCTTCATTTCTTTATATTATACTTTCAATTTTTGCATCAAAAATGTACAGCTAATATGTATTATGTTACAAGCTTCTTTAAAATACAATATGCATAAGGCTGGATTTATTAAGCATATCACAACAGAAGTTGTCCAATCATCAACCATAATTCTAGGGCGCTGCTATCTGCACCGCAGTTTTGGCTATTCGCACTGCACTTTTTCCTAATTTTTCGTATTTTTTGGAAATACGCCTAGTAAATGAATTTTTAGGAAAAGTGTTCAACACGAAAGTTGTAGATATCGATGAGATCTACAACTTTCGTGTTGAACACTTTTCCTAAAAATGCATGTACAAGACGTACTTTGAAAATACGCCCAGATTTCGCGCATTTTGGAAATACGCCTTGTACATGCATTTTTAGGAAAAGTGTTCAACACAAAAGTTGCAGATCTCTATGAGATCTGCAACTTTTGTGTTGAACACTTTTCCTAAAAATGCATATACAAAACGTATTTTCAAAAGACAAAAAATTAAGAGAAAATGTTGTGCGAATAGCAAAAACTACGGTGCGGATAGCAGCGCCTATGAATCTAATGTCAATTAATGTTAATAATTATCATTGAATTTTGCTTATTGGTTATATATGTTGAAGGACATGTACTATATATGACTCTTTAATGTCACGCATGCTTTGAAAGAAATTAAAATGACGGTATAAGTTAATTTATTTATTTATCAAAAAATTATATGTTTGGTTACTAGCATGCTTTGAACGCGCCGTCCGTGTTCATGCACTTGATGAACCGAGTGTTTCGCGAATACTTGGACTGGTTCGTAGTCGTCTTTATCGATGACATTTTGGTGTATTCCAAGTCGGAAGCGGAGCACGAGTCGCACTTGCGGATAGTGTTGCAAGTGTTGAGAGAGAACCAGCTTTATGCGAAGTTCTCGAAATGCGAGTTTTGATTGGAGAAGATGGCGTTTTTGGGCCATGTAATCAGTGGGGATGGGGTGGTAGTGGATCTAACGAAAGTAGAAGCCATCAGAGAGTGGCCAGTTTTGAGGACCGTGGCGGAAGTCCGGAGTTTTCTTGGACTAGCCGGGTACTACCGAAGGTTTGTGGAAAACTTTTTGTGGATAGCTTTACCCCTCACTTCACTAACTCGCAAAGATCAGAAGTTTGTATGGACTCAAGAGTGCAATCAGGCGTTTGAAACCCTGAAGGAGAGGCTAATGACGGCACCGATCCTAAGTCTACCAAAGGGGACCGAAGGATTCCAGATTTTCAGCGACGCATCCGGATGCGGTTTAGGGTGCGTGTTGGTGCAGCATGGTAGTGTGATAGCTTTTGGGTCGAGGCAGCTGAAGCCTCATGAGAGAAATTACCCCGTCCATGATTTGGAGTTGGCGGCGATAATTTTTGCTTTGAAGTTGTAGAGACACTACGTTTATGGTGCAAAGGTGGAGATCTTCACGGACCACAAGAGTCTGAAGTATCTCCTAGATCAGAAGGACCTAAATATGCGGCAGCACAGGTGGGTCGAGTTCCTTGGGGACTACGAGGTGGCGATTCAGTATACGCCGGGGAAAGCCAATGTGGTGGCGGATGCTTTGAGTAGGAAATATTCGGGGCAAGAAAATTGGATTGAAGCTCACAATGAGCGGTTAAGGCGGGACTGGGAGTCCCTTGGTTTGGAATGTGTGGCAAGAGGCGAGTCTAGCGTGGCTCGGCTAAACTGGATTGAGATGCAGAGTGACTTATGCGACCGTATTCGGGAAGCGACCCGTGTAGATGCGGAGTTCCAACCTTTCGTGGAGGAAGCTCTAAAGGGCGAGGGTAACGCCTGGGAGATGGTTGATGGGATTCTGAGGAAGGGCGGAAGGATTTGTGTACCGAAGTTCGGCAAGCTCCGCGAGGAGATGATGTTTGAGGCCCACTTCACTAAGTACTCCATTCACCCGGGTAGTACAAAGATGTACTTGGATTTGAAGAAGTCTTATTGGTGGCCTGGGATGAAGCGGGACGTAGCTTTGTTTGTGAGTCGGTGCCAAACTTGTGCCTTGGTGAAGGCCGAGTGTCAGAAGCCGGGTGGGTTCTTGAAGCCTCTTCCAATCCTCGAATGGAAATTTGATGACATCTCCATGGATTTTGTGCATGGGTTGCCTAGATCGCAGCAGGGCAATGATGTCATTTGGGTGATTGTGGACCGCTTGACCAAAGTGATATATTTCATCCCAAACCGGAAGGAGGACAGTGTGGAAAAGTTGGTGGAGTTGTACGTCCGCAACATTGTACGGCTTCATGGGATTCCGAAGAGTATAGTCAGTGTAACACCCCTATCCGTCGCATAACATATAGCAGTAGGTCCGGTCGGGGCCCGACGCCATATACTACGGACAGACCGGAAGGTTACGAATATGGACAACCATTCCAACCAATTTAACAACAACGTCCTACACAACGCATTCTAACGGAAGCATTTTAAAGTTAAACAAAGAACCCATAAAGGCATGAATGTCCACTAGTAATAAAATACCACAAAGGAATGACGAACATGAAAATACACAAAAGAGTTCACGGCCTTAAGGCCTTACAAAAGTGTTCGCTTAACAAGATAGCGTCTTTCATACATCGGCGCGCAGGCCGGCCATACATGAATATGAAAAAGCTAATAACTAAGCCTTCGAGGGCTGGCGCTGCAACTTGGGCTTTAGCCCGCTATTTGCCGCTTGGCTCCGCAGTAGCACCTGTAGAAAGCAATCCACCCAAGAGGTGGCAATACAAAAGGGCAACGGTCAGCAAAGCTGACCAAATTATAACGACCCCGTCCCGTTTCTCGGGACGACGGTGCTCCTTCCCTGCATATAAAACTACCATAGCAATTCTATAAAGTATTCTATTCGCCACAAGTGTCGGCACGCACGGCCGCACACTCCGTGCTCTCAGGGCACTAACCGGTGAACCCGGTCCGGACCCAGTCCGACACCGCGATTCCACCACCATCCCTCGGATGGCAACTCTCGTGAGCATTTAGCCCTTTCAGCCGAAGCCTAGGCCCGTTTCCAGCCTCCCGGGAAGTCCCATGTACTTTAGGTCGCTTCTACCGAGACCACTTGGAATGGGTAGAGTTCCACCCGCCCGTTGCTCACTTCACCACGGCCATTTAGCCATCGGTGCGGGCCAAGTTTCTCCTCATTCCCACAATCGATCAAAACACGCACATAACCCCGTTATGTACCGATTTGCCCTCCAAGGCAACATCGTGGCGGCAATGCAATTCCGCCCAAGCTTTCCGGGTGCGCCTCGAGGTTAACCCCCAAGGATCCCTGTATGCAATCTACCGCGTAGAAATTTCGGAAAACTAAAAATCATCGGCGCGGAGTCTTCTCCGGCCATGCAATGCAAACATCACCGATCCGGGTTAAACCCGAATAGGCTTCACACACAATGCCTACGCTCGTACTCCGATTCCGGGCTCTAACAACGGGGACTTTACATATCTACCCGAAGGGATTCCGCGCCTCAACGCTCACTCGCGAGAGGGGGATTTCCCCATGCATAGAAAGAAGGGCGACTACACATGCCCTATGAAGAGGATCGTTACCCTCGTAGATTTCCGCGTGCCCGCCATGAAGATGTAGACGGATGGAAAGCTTCGCCTCGCCCTTGCCTTCGAGGATCCAGACTCGGATCGCGAGTCGGTGCTCCGGTGCTCCGCCGGCGGCCGGAACTTTGCTCCTCCTCCTCTTGGCTCTCACCTCTCTCTAAGAGTTTAGAAAGAGAAAGGGTAGGGTTGAAATGAGGGAATTCAGCCCCAAACTCAACCCTAATACCCCCTTGGTTAACCCACAGCCGTTAGATCCAACATAAAAGATCCGGACGGCCCGGATTCAACCCAAAATATCAGTTACGCCGATCGACACGGGTCCTGACATGGCCGTGTGCCACGGGCCGTGTTACCTGGAGCTTCAGGAACGATCGTCGGGCTTCATGAACACGGCTTCAAACACGGCCGTGTTCGAGGCCGTGTGCCCCACACACGGCTTGAGACACAGCCGTGTGTCTCAGGCCGTGTCCTTCTCTGACTCGAGACTGCACAAAACCACAAAAGACCACTGAACACGGGTAGGCACACGGCCGTGTGCCTGGCCGTGTGCCCCTGTTCAGACCTCCAAAAGTGTTGTTTGATCGCCCCGCGATCATCTCCGAGGTTGGGGTCTTACAACTCCCTCCCCCTTAAGAGAATTTCGTCCCGAAATTAAGAACAGAGACTACACAAAAAAAATAAACATAACGAGTACCTGAGGGGAACAACTCGGGGTACTCCTCGCTCATTGTCTGCTCTCGCTCCCAAGAGAGCTCCCCGCATCCGCAGTTATCCCAACGGACCTTCACCATTCTGATTTCCTTGTTCCGAAGCCGCTTGACTTCGAAATCCTCAATAGATATGGGCTTGACTTTCGTTGTCAATCCTTCCTCAACCGGTACTTGGTCGGCCGCTAACACCTGCGAAGGCTCTTGCACTGCCTTCCGCAAAACCGAGATGTGGAATACATCGTGCAAAGCACTTAACTCTGCTGATAACCTCAACCTATAAGCTGCTTCTCCGATCCGCTCCAGAATCTCAAATAGCTCAAGGTATCTCGGACTCAACTTTTTCAAGCGTCGAATCCGTGAGACACCCTTGAACGGTTTGATCTTCAAGTACACCCAATCGCCAACACTGAATTCCACGTTCCTATGCTTGGCATTATAATACTTGGCTTGCCTATCCTGGGCAATCCACAACCGCTCCCGTATAGTATGCACTAAAGAAGTGGCATCTTCAATGTCTTGACGCTGATAAAGCTTGGACTCACCCATTTCTAACCACGACAACGGCGTGCGACATTTTCTTCCGTAAAGAGCTTCGAACGGCGCCATCTGAATGCTTGCTTGATAACTATTGTTATAAGCAAATTCGACCAAGTATAGGTGGTCCTCCCACCTCTTTCCGAAGTCCAACGTACACATGCGGAGCATGTCTTCCAAGGTTCTGTTGACTCTCTCGGTCTGGCCATCCGTCTGCGGATGAAACGCCGTGCTAAACTTCAGTTTGGAGCCCAACATTTGATGCACTAGCCTCCAGTCATTGGACGTGAAACGCCCATCGCGATCACTCACAATACTGCGGGGCACCCCGTGCAAGCGCACAATGCTATCCACATAGAGCTTTGTCAACTTCTCTACTGGATCATCCTTCCTCATTGGTAAGAAATGCGACACTTTCGTCAATCTGTCAACGATCACCCAAATGACGTCGTTTCCCTTCTGCGATCTTGGCAATCCATGCACAAAATCCATGGATATGTCGTCGAATTTCCACTCCGGTATAGGCAAGGACTTCAGAAATCCGCCCGGCTTTTGGCACTCCGCCTTCACCAAGGCGCACGCTTGACATCTGGCCACATACAACGCCACATCTTTCTTAAGTCTCGGCCACCAAAACAACTTTTTAAGATCACGATACATCTTCGTGCTCCCTGGGTGGATTGAGTACTTGGTATGATGAGCCTCGTACATCAACTCCGCCCGGAGGTTGCCCCCACTTGGGACGCACAAACGATGATCCTTCCTTAATAACCCATCTTCTACCGAGAACTGGGAATTTGACCCATCCAGAGCGGTCTCCAAAAGCTCCTTCATGGAGTCATCCAACTCCAATGCCTGCCGAACCCGGTCAGCCAGGTCATACTGCACCTCTGTCCAGTTTAACATTGCCTTGGCGCTCGACTGCTTGTCAACGCAACAGATCTCAAGCTTCTCCAACTCCCGTACTAGCCGCTCATCATGCACCGACAACCAGTTGGCTTGGGCGGGAGCCCTGCGGCTCAGCGCATCCGCAACTGCGTTGCCCTTCCCGGGTACATAATGTATCTTGAAAGTGTAGTCCCCCAGGAACTCCATCCACCTCCTCTGCCTCATATTGAGATCCTTTTGATCCAACAAGTATTTTAGGCTCTTGTGATCGGTGTATATGTCGACCCTTACTCCGTATAGGTAGTGCCTCCACAACTTGAGTGCAAATATCACGGCCGCCAACTCCAAGTCGTGCACCGGATAATTTCTTTCATGCACCTTTAGCTGACGCGATCCATACGCTATCACGCTACCGTGCTGCAACAACACGCAGCACAAACCACAACCCGAAGCGTCGCTATACACCTCAAAGCCCTCAGTTCCACTCGGCGAACTGAGCACTGGCGCCGTGGTCAACCGTCTCTTCAGCTCTTCAAAAGCTTGCACGCACTCTTGCGTCCACAAGAATTTCTGATCCTTCCTTGTCAACTTCGTGAGAGGTAACGCTACCCGCGAGAAGTTCTCTACGAAGCGCCTGTAATATCCGGCAAGCCCGAGAAAACTACGGACTTCCGCGACAGAAGATAACCCAGGCCACTCCCGTATCGCAACAATCTTCGCCGGATCCACCGATATACCTTCCCCACTCACTATATGACCAAGGAACGCTACCGAGGGTAGCCAGAACTCGCACTTGGAGAACTTTGCGTAAAGCTCATTCCTCCTCAAAGTCTCCAACACCAAATGCAAATGCTTGAAGTGGTCTTCTTCGCATTGCGAGTATACCAAAATATCGTCAATAAAGACGATCACAAAGCGATCCAGGAAATCTCTGAACGTCATGTTCATCAGATCCATAAACACCGATGACGCATTCGTCAGTCCAAACGGCATGACCGTGAACTCGAAATGCCCATACCTCGTACTGAACGCCGTCTTCGGGATATCACACTCTCTGATCCTCAGCTGATAGTACCCCGACTTCAAGTCCAACTTGGAGTATACAGACGATCCGACTAACTGATCAAAGAGATCATCAATCCTCGGGATCGGGTACTTGTTCTTCTCCGTCAACTTGTTCAATTCTCTGTAGTCGATGCACAGCCGCATACTACCGTCCTTCTTTTTAACGAAGAGGACCGGTGCGCTCCAAGGCGACGAGCTTGGACGCACATATCCTTGCTCCATCAGCTCCTCTAGCTGAACTTTCAACTCTGCCATCTCCTTAGGCGCCAACCTATACGGAGCACGTGACACCGGTTTGGCCCCCGGTACGAGCTCGATGGTGAAATCAATCTCCCGCTGCGGTGGGGCCCCGGGAAGACTATCCGGGAACACATCGGGGTATTCGCAAACCACGGGGATGCTATCCAACGGGGACTTTGGCTCCACAACCCCCACTATTGCAAAGAACAGCTCTGCACCAGCACGAACTGCCTTCACCACCTGAAGAGCAGACATCAGTGTCCTGCTCGACCCCTTTAACCCCTCGAATGTAGTCTCCCGCCCTACCCCCAGCTTGACCTCCTTCCGGTCACAGTCAATCCAAGCTTTCTGCTCTGACAGCCAATCCATTCCAAAGATCACGTCGAACTCTACTAGCGGCAGCAATGACGCTAGCAAGTCGAACTCTTGGCTCCCAATGTGAACCTTTACGGCGCACACCCTGTCCGCACGCATCGAGCACCCATTCGGTAGCAGCACATCCAACTTGTCCTTCGCCATCGAAGAAGGAACTCCGATGCGCGATATAAAGCTTTCGGACAAGAAGGAGTGTGAAGCTCCCGTATCGAACAGTGCCCGTGCCGGACTATCGCTAATCTCAACAAAGCCTATACAAACAATATTAGGCTAACAAGCAATAGATAATGGTATTAAAGCTAACTTGCTATAACTTAACTCATACCTGTCACCACATCCGCTTGCTTGATGGCCTCCTGCTGGCCCAAGTTATAGACTCTAGGCTGAGTCGGAGCATAGTGGGACGCGGTCGACTCCACCGCTTTGCCCTTCTCCTCGTAGGTAGCTCCTTGTTTCCTTTCGGACTTTGAGCGTCCACTCCAGCAATCACGGGCAAACTGCCCCGGCTTCCCACACGTGAAACAAGCGCCCGGGGTTCGATTGGTAGTTGCCCCCGAGGCACCTACAGAAGGAGCTGGACCCGACGTCCTAGACTTCTTGGAGAATCTGCGGTAGCCCGACTTCGACGTAGTCGGCGCCTTGAACTCTGATCTCTTGCCACCAGATTGCCTCTCCTTCTTCGCTTGCACGTTTCTCATATCCTTCTCCAAGGACCGGGCCGAACTAACTAGGGTCATGAAACCCTGCGCCTTGGGCCCCGACAGTAGCAACCTCAAATCATCCCTTAGCCCTTCATAAAAGCGGCTCGTCTTGCGCTCCTCGTCTGCGAAGGTAGCGCCGGCATATCTCCCCAACCGAGTAAACTCATGGAGGTATTCATCAACGGTGCTATCACCCTGCACCAACTTCTGGAATTCGCTCTCTAGCGCGATCCTCTGCGCCGAGGGGAGGTATCGAGCCATAAATAGTCTCGCAAACTCCTCCATCGGGACTTCAGCCAATGGCCTTCCCCTCAACTAATGCAGCTCTAGGCCCTCCCACCACAGTCTTGCGTCCTCATCCAAAAGGAACGTCGCTATAGTGGTCTTCTGCCACTCTTCAGTTTCCGTCGCAGTCATCACCCTGTTGACCCTTGAGAGCCAATCCTCTGCTTGGGTCGGGGTTTCTGCCCCCGTGAACACCGGTGGATGAAAGCCCATGACATGCTTCAGTTGTCTTTCAGTTGCTCTCCGCGGCAACTCTAGCTCCAACACAACTTGCTCAACCCTCCTTCGCTCTGTCGTCTGAAGCGGTACTTGCTCCACAGCAGGAGCAGGCTGCTGCACCTGCCTTGCAGGCTGCGCATTAATCATTACCATGATCGCTTCCGCCACCAACCTAATGGTCTCGGCAGACAAAGGTGTTGCAGGCGTATCGCTTGGCGCACTGCTCGCCTCAGAACCTGGCCGTTCAGACGGCCCATCGCCACTTCTGGTCACCTATATTCGTGCAAAAACACCGATAAGCGACCAAACACTACTGCAAACAGCAATTAAAGGAGCACGCAGGTTCCTCAACAAGGGTATTTTCATTCCTAAGTGGACATTCATGGGTTCTTTTTCATGTTATAACGATGACGCACGTGACCGTGCTCACCACCCCTTAAAAGAATTCGTCCGCGAATTCCAATAAGCCAGACCGAAACCGGTAGTCTGATACCAATTTGTAACACCCCTATCCGTCGCATAACATATAGCAGTAGGTCCGGCCGGGGCCCGACGCCATATACTACGGACAGACCGGAAGGTTACGAATATGGACAATCATTCCAACCAATTTAACAACAACGTCCTACACAACGCATTCTAACGGAAGCATTTTAAAGTTAAACAAAGAACCCATAAAGGCATGAATGTCCACTAGTAATAAAATACCACAAAGGAATGACGAACATGAAAATACACAAAAGAGTTCACGGCCTTAAGGCCTTACAAAAGTGTTCGCTTAACAAGATAGCATCTTTCATACATCGGCGCGCAGGCCGGCCATACATGAATATGAAAAAGCTAATAACTAAGCCTTCGAGGGCTGGCGCTGCAACTTGGGCTTTAGCCCGCTATTTGCCGCTTGGCTCCGCAGCAGCACCTGTAGAAAGCAATCCACCCAAGAGGTGGCAATACAAAAGGGCAACGGTCAGCAAAGCTGACCAAATTATAACGACCCCGTCCCGTTTCTCGGGACGGCGGTGCTCCTTCCCTGCATATAAAACTACCATAGCAATTCTATAAAGTATTCTATTCGCCACAAGTATCGGCACGCACGGCCGCACACTCCGTGCTCTCAGGGCACTAACCGGTGAACCCGGTCCGGACCCAGTCCGACATCGCGATTCCACCACCATCCCTCGGATGGCAACTCTCGTGAGCATTTAGCCCTTTCAGCCGAAGCCTAGGCCCGTTTCCAGCCTCCCGGGAAGTCCCATGTACTTAGGTCGCTTCTACCGAGACCACTTGGAATGGGTAGAGTTCCACCCGCCCGTTGCTCACTTCACCACGGCCATTTAGCCATCGGTGCGGGCCAAGTTTCTCCTCATTCCCACAATCGATCAAAACACGCGCATAACCCCGTTATGTACCGATTTACCCTCCAAGGCAACATCGTGGCGGCAATGCGATTCCGCCCAAGCTTTCCGGGTGCGCCTCGAGGTTAACCCCCAAGGATCCCTGTATGCAATCTACCGCGTAGAAATTTCGGAAAACTAAAAATCATCGGCGCGGAGTCTTCTCCGGCCATGCAATGCAAACATCACCGATCCGGGTTAAACCCGAATAGGCTTCACACACAATGCCTACGCCCGTACTCCGATTCCGGGCTCTAACAACGGGGACTTTACATATCTACCCGAAGGGATTCCGCGCCTCAACACTCACTCGCGAGAGGGGGATTTCCCCATGCATAGAAAGAAGGGCGACTACACATGCCCTATGAAGAGGATCGTTACCCTCGTAGATTTCCGCGTGCCCGCCATGAAGATGTAGACGGATGGAAAGCTTCGCCTCGCCCTTGCCTTCGAGGATCCGGACTCGGATCGCGAGTCGGTGCTCCGGTGCTCTGCCGGCGGCCGGAACTTTGCTCCTCCTCCTCTTGGCTCTCACCTCTCTCTAAGAGTTTAGAAAGAGAAAGGGTAGGGTTGAAATGAGGGAATTCAGCCCCAAACTCAACCCTAATACCCCCTTGGTTAACCCACAGCCGTTAGATCCAACATAAAAGATCCGGACGGCCCGGATTCAACCCAAAATATCAGTTACGCCGATCGACACGGGTCCTGACACGGCCGTGTGCCACGGGCCGTGTTACCTGGAGCTTCAGGAACGATCGTCGGGCTTCATGAACACAGCTTCGAACACGGCCGTGTTCGAGGCTGTGTGCCCCATACACGGCTTGAGACACAGCCGTGTGTCTCAGGCTGTGTCCTTCTCTGACTCGAGACTGCATAAAACCACAAAAGACCACTGAACATGGGTAGGCACACGGCCGTGTGCCTGGCCGTGTGCCCCTGCTCAGACCTCCAAAAGTGCTGTTTGATCTCCCCGCGATCATCTCCGAGGTTGGGGTCTTACAGTCAGCGACCGGGATGGACGTTTCACGTCTAAGGATTGGCAGTTGGTGCAGAAGAGCTTGGGCACAAAACTCAAGTTCAGTACGACCTTTCATCCTCAAACCGATGGGCAAATCGAGAGAACGAACCGTACTATGGAGGATATGCTAAAGATGTGTACTCTCGACTTCGGCAAGAAGTGGGAGGATCACCTCTTCATGGTGGAGTTTGCTTATAACAATAGTTATCAAGCTAGTATCAAGATGGCGCCATACGAAGCTTTATATGGGAGGCGGTGTCGAACACTGATGTCTTGGACAGAGGCGGGAGACACCAAACTTTTGGGAAAAGAGGTGGTAGCCGACGCTAGTGAGCTCGTGCAAACCATTCAAGAGCGCATGAAGGTAGCTCAAGATCGGCAAGCTAAGTATTTCAACGCTCGCCACAGGCATGTGGAGTTCGCGGTGGGCGACTGGGTTTATCTTAAAATCAAGCCATTCAAAGGCGTTTCACGGATTCGCCGACTCAAGAAGCTGAGTCCGAGATTTTTGGGACCATTCAAGGTCATCGAGCGAGTGGGAGAGGCAGCGTACCGGTTAGCGTTGTCCACGGAGATAAGTGGATTACACGACGTATTTCACGTCTCCGTCTTGAGGAAAGCTTTGTTAGAAGCCAGCGTGGTGATTGAGCCGACGGCGGTGCCGGTAGAGGAAGACTTGAGGACGCGAGTTCGTCCAATCGGGATAGAAGATTTAAAGGTTCGGCAATTGCGGAACAAGGAGGTTAGACAACTGTGGCCGCGAGGAGCTCTCATGGGAGCGAGAGCAGGCCATGCTGGAGGAGTACCCCGAGCTTTTCTCCTCAGGTACCGTTTAGTTTTGTTTACTTTCCATGTTCTAAATTTCGGGACGAAATTATTTTTAAGGGGGGAGAGTTGTAACACCCCAAAATTTGGAAGAGGAACCGATGACATTATTTTTTTGGCCAAAGTGGGTTCTGGGTAAGCTGACACGGCCTGTGACACGGGCGTGTCACAGGGCGTGTCATGCTCGGGTTCGACGTTCTTCTGTCGACGATCGTTGAGTGAGAACACGGGCTTTGACACGGGCGTGTCAGGTGCGACACGGGCGTGTCACCTGAGACACGGGTATGTCTCAGGGCGTGTCGAGCACTCAACAATTTCGTGGCGTTGAGGGGGGGGGGCACGGGTCGTGACCCGGGACTTGACACGGGCGTGTCAGCCGGGACACGGGCGTGTTCGAAGACGTGTCAAGGGACGTATCCTTCTCGGGTAGTTTGGAGGAGTTTGGTACACGGGCTTGATACGGCTAGTGACACGACCGTGTCGGGTCTGACACGGGTGTGTCAGAGGCCGTGTTCCAGGCCGTGTTCTGGTTGGGAATTTTGGGATGACGGCGAATGGTTGACACGGCCCTGCACACGGCCGTGTTGCAACCCATGTTCGGCCCAGATTTTTTTATTTTGGGTTCTGATCGTGGCCGTTCATTCTTTTCTTGGGAAGATCCAACGGTGGGGAGCCTCCCTGCGCAGTTTAAGTCCGAGAATAGGGTTCCAAACCCTCATTCCCCACTTTCTTTTATCTCTCTAAGTTCTAGAGAGAAGGGAGAGCAAGGAGGCCAAGTTCCGGCCGCCGACGAAGCTTCAGAGGTCCGTTTTGCGAGCGGAGTTCAGATCTGCGAAGGTGGGAGCGTTGCGGTGGTTTTCAACCGAGCAAATCTTCTCCATGGCTAGGAAGAGGGGACGGAAGGTAACGACACTTCTCCTCTCGATTTTTAGGATTTAGGATGCATGAATAGCATCCCCTTCCTTTCGTGTTTTGAGCACCGGATCTCTCAAATGAGAGGGATTCGTGTAGCCTAGGTTCAAGAGTAACCTCCGGGTTGAGTATGTTCATCCCGACATGCTTTGCATTAGAGATCCGCTCCGTTAGCGGATTAGGCATTGTGGGTGAAGCCGTGGTCGCGACCGTTAGTCCGACCCGGTGATGTTGCATAGCGAGCTTCGGGGATTCGGTAGAAATCCGTTGCGGCAATACGCCGTTGTGTGTATGCGTTTTCCCCCTTTTATTTGAGTGAGTACTCGTAGTCGGAACCGGACAAGGTTAGCTCCGCTTTGTGCGGTAGATGGTTTCCTTGGAGCACGGGAAAGATACGATACGAATGGTGATTGGGGTGGGGAAACCTTGGTTTGTGATGTGCAAAGGCGCGACTATGTCTCTGTGGTCGGCTGGCTGTCCCGTGACGCACAAGTCATGTGGGGAAAGTGTCCCGGCGAGACTAGCCCCTTGTGTGAGACTGACGAGAATGCCGAGCGGAGGGCAAGCCCGGGCAATGTAGCCATGAGCGGGTGGGGTTCAGCAAGGCTTCTTAGAATTGGTCAGTGTAAGACGGAACTCTGACGTGTGAAGTCAGAATGTGCGGGCAAGCCCGGGGTTTTTGACCGTTGTGCGGGTGGGGCCTTTGCAAGTTCCGTGTGACGGCGTGTGTGCCGTTAGGGACATGGTGGTTCCCTTTTGTTTGCGGCTTTAAGCCAATGGGGAAACCGAAGTACCCAGTGTTTGATGTTGTGCTAGATACATACGAGCTAGGGTACCTTAGGTGAAACCCGGGTTGCATTCAGGTTGCATAGTAGGCCCCTTTCACCTTGTACAAAACATAGAAAACATGTATGCTGTATGAGACATCCAAGCCTGTTTTACCGCTTTAATATATATGCTCTTTTGGTATACGAAGTGCTAACTTGCAGGTGGAGTGGTACCCCGGGGTCCATTAGGGACGGCCGGGAGGAGATGTGTTTGTTACACAGTAGAGGTCAGCCTTTGTTGACCCACGTTACTTCAAATCCTTACAGGGCAAGGATCGCATGCAGGAGCTAGCGCGCCGGGCAAAAAGCCCTAAGCCTCATGAAGTGTTGCTGTGCTTGAATTTTCCTTTTGTGTTTGCTGCTCTTGTTATGTTTATGTCTGGCTTGCATGCCGAGGTAGCCTAGGAGTGCTTGACACATTTTTATTTGGACTATTATTGTGTGAGGTCTTAAGGCCATTTGATACTCTACTGCTAGTGGATAACTTCTGTCTGTTAGCGTTCTGTTTCCGCTGTGTTTGTCTGGAGTTTTGAGATTGGGTAGTTTTCATATCATCTTTTAATACTAAAACTGTGACGTCCGTATATTGTGGGGTCTCGGTCGGACCCATATTATATGGTCATTACAGGGGAGGTGTTACAATAGTAGTTTGTGCAGAACCTTTTGCACGTCTATCATCCACTACATCTTCAGGAGCACGCCTCACATGAGCATCCATAGGCCCCCTTTTTGTGGCAAGTGGATTACCTTTCTCTTTTTCGCACTTGTCCCAGAACTTGGGACAAATGAGGTTTTAGCTGTAGATAATGCCGGGGATACATTTTGTGATCTTGTTGGTTCTCTTTCTTGGTCACTCTCATTGTCATCATCAACAGTCAGATCCACATTGTCCTTTTTTTAGCATTTAAAACTGAATACATCTCAGCTGATATTTCAGAAGTTGTCTTGAAGCACTTGGATACATCTCCATACCCGCCACATAAATGTTTCTTCAACCTTTTGATACCCTCCTTTATTAATCTACCACACAAATTACATTTAACTGTATTTTTATCTTCTAGGTTGGGCCAATGACCGTACTTCTAACCAGGATCATTTGACTTTGCTTTTCGTTTAGGATCCGTTTTTGGATCAAGGTCATTTCTACCAATAGATGGAGCAAGATTGTTGTTATTTTGATCTTCCATCTTTCACAAACAGGACCTATAGATTGTAGAGTTAGGTCGAGACAATGAAATAAATAACGGTTAAAAAAATCATCATAATGAACAATTTAAAGAACTCTCAATTCTCAAATGAATTGCAATAGTGTAATCATGATATCATGTGCAATTATTCTGCACAAAAAACTATTTAAAGATCATTTAAACTAATTATATAATGACAAATTTTATTTCTAATATTATCTATTTTCTCCTGGGAAAATTGTTTCACTCCATGATACATCTGCAATAAAAAACAAATTGTTAAAATAAATTCAACATAATTACTACCAATCTACATGCACTAGCCAGTAGAGTAGACATACGTCACATACCTTTACCAAAGATGGCATTGACACATTTTTAAGAGCATCAACTATATCAATAATGTAGCGCATGATATAATACCCACATTGAATGCTATCCAGTTGTTTTGGGCACTACATAAATAAACAATTGGTAAGTATTTTAAAATTACCGTAATCATATAGGCTATTGAATTTAAATTACAATATATATACTCGTATAGACTATAAGTCTATAACTTACCGGAATCAACTTTGTAACCTTTAGTTTTTTAAAACTAGTTCCCCGCTCTTTTGCTAAATCTTTAAATTCACTTCATAAAATAAAAAAATTAGTTTATAGCAAAATCTGAATTCCAAATAGGAAACTAAGTAAATAACTAATTAATAAACTTACTTTGTAATAACATTTTTAATATCATCACGGATGTAAATATTTAAGGGATCAAGCCAATAAACTGTATAATTTTTATAATCAATAATAGCCAACATCCAATGTTGTCTGTGAAACAATTAAACAAATGAAAAAAATTAATAACTTACCTACAATAAAAAAATAGTAATGATCATTGATATTCAATACAGAGATTTTTCGTACTTACAATCTATTATAGGGCAAAAATAGCAAAGAATTCGATTGGAGTGGACTAATCGGTCTAAGCCTGTTTTTTAGATCTCAATTCGTATTTTTGAATGTTCTTTGACATATGCATCATTAAAAACAAAAATGGCATGAGGATTATGGAAATATACACCTGTATTGTATGTAAAATTCTTTAATTGTGAGTCTATGTATCTGCAAGCAACATGTAAATTCAAAATCAATTAATATATTAATAAAAATTCTTAATTTTGTAATACTCAGTGGTCAGATTCACAGTACTCACCCAATACATGCTAATAGGATGTTAGCTCCAATCATTTTCATATTTAGAAAATCATGCAGCTCTGAATTTTCAAAGTATGTACATGCTGATTCAGCACTCTCAAATACTGTTGAATCTAATTCTAGAGATATTACTTTATTTTCATTCTCCATTTTAGTAATGAAATTGGACAACATATCAATGAAATCATTTGTATGCTCACTAGTTTGTGAAATTAAAAGAATTAATATTATGAGCATCATTATTGAATTCATTGATTATATAAAAATCACAAATAATATTGTAAATTATAATACCGTATAAGGTATTAGCTCATGTCTACTCTGACTACACTCAGGTTCATGTGACCTAGATTCATGCTCCGGCTGAGAAACCCAAAATAACATACAAAATTGTTAATTACCTCCGCAAAAAAAGAACACTTGTTCCAGTTAAATATTTAAATATAAAAATACCTGTGCAACACTTGTTCCAGTTGTAGCACTAAATATGCGTATAAGTTCTTCAATTTGATTCTTCATAGTACTAACCTCGGCTTGTTGCGTTTGTTCTTTTTGTCTCCATAATTCTTATTGCCCTTGTTCTTTTTGGCTCCATAAATCTTGTTGCGCTTGTTCCTTTTGGCTCCAAAATTCTTGTTGCGCTTGTTCTTTTTGGCTTCAAAATTCTTGTTGCTGGCTCAATCTTTCTTGTATTATAGTTTCAACATCTTCAATATGAGCTATTGGTGTCCTCTAGCTCCGCCTATCATTCTTGAAAAAACTTATAATTGTAGAAAACTTGTCACCGGCTCTAACTCTGCCCGGATGTTCTTGGCCTAAAACAGATGTAAGAATGTCATTTCTTCCCTGCGAGGGCGATATTATTTCAGCACTCTGGGACTCTTGGCTCGATATCTCGTCCTAAACAAAAGTAATAAACATTGGAACAGAATTGCAGATAAGAAAATATACTTCTCAAAAAATATTACTATCAATCATTTACAAATGATGAAATAATACATTTACACTTACCATTTTAGATGCCAACTCAGCTGCATCTTGACTAATGTATTCACCGGCCTTTCTTTTATGACCGGCTTTCCATAACTCTGCACGTGAAATTGGTGCAGCTTCACCTTGTTAAACCTTGATAATAAAATGAAATTAAATTATCATACAAATAATTAAGAAAACCAAATTTTAAAATACAAAATACGAGAGAGAAGTAGAGAGCTAATACCATTCTTTTTTCTAGTTCAGAATAACTCATTCTAAAAGTAGTATGAAAGGTCTTTCGTGCTTTTGCTCTCTCTATATTAACCTTACTTTTCTCCTACACAAATAAATATGTGTTAATACTTATTTTCCTTATAAGTTATAAAGTTAAAGAATGATATAAAATGTTGAATTTAATAAAAACACATAACCATATATTCTGGAATAGTGTGATGGTCGACAAAAACTCTCCAATCTTCGGCAGTAATAAAATTATACTTGACAGGAATATTATATCGATGCTCCAAATCAACATCTTTTACATAATTGATGAAAAGTTTGGATTTTCAAGTCCTCCAACTTTCACCCATGCTTTTCATTAATTCTTTGTAATGACCATCAATATTATCAAGATAAATCTGAAATTAATAGACAATATCAATTAAAAAATAACTAAAACACCAAAGTTATGTAATCACTGATAACAAGGTTACGTACATTAATTCTGACCATATTTGATCTTTAATCTGTCTACCAACATCCTTCCATGCAACATATGTAATTGACACATAATACTTCACAATAACTCCCATATAACTCATCAGTTTATTTCTTCCAGGCCCGGGAATAATGCGGCCATCATCACCGAAAGAAAAGTAAGCTTCTTCCCCTCTAGTCTAAGCTTATTCAATTCATTCATTTTTGTGAAGCCTCTTGTTGACCTCGATGAAAATCCCTTATCCGACATTTTCCTGTAAAACCCTAAAAAAACCTAAATCATACAAAAAACCTAAACAAAATTCATACATTGTGTTGTTTATAAATATGATATTTAGCAACTAGTTAGTAGTTACTACTTACTACCAGTCTACCACACAATCACACGATTCACACATATAAATAATTAAATATATATGTTACTATGTTACTCAGGAGGTTTAGACATGTATTATAGGGGTTAAACTGAAATATTTCGTCACTTTGTGTTGTATCATGTATGATAATAAAGTAATAAAGTAATAAAGTACTAATACTATACTACTACATTACTTAAACAAAACAGAGAAAGGTATTAAGAAATAGTATACATAAGTGAGAAGATTAGATTTGCCGAAGAAGAATCGTCAAATCGAAGCAAAGGAGAGCAAAAACTTGAACAAAATCTCCTTTAGGGATTATCGCAAAGAGTAGTGGCCGTATCGCCTTTAGGGTTTCTCGCAAAGAGAAGGAAGAGCAGCGACTGTAAAAAGAACTAAAAACTCGGGATAAAACTAGATTTTTACGGTTCACGGGTAAAATAGATAGTATAGACTGCGGTTTTTACATAAACCGCAGTCTATTCCAAGGTTCAGAGGTAGGATAGACTGCGGTTTATTCTACCTCTAAACCTTGTAATAGGCTATGGTTTATATAAAAACCGCAGTCTATTCTAGATTAGACTGCGGTTTATATATAAACTGCAGTCTATTCTACAATGAACCCTAGAATAGGCTGCGGTTTATATATAAACCGCAGTCTATTCTACCATAAACCCTAGCTCAGGTTTATTTTTGAATAGACTGCGGTTTATATATAAACCGCAGTCTATTCCCATTTTTTAATAAAAAAAGCGCCAAACACCTTGTTTACATTTGGGCGCCCTGACGCCTAAGCCACGCCATGACAAGAATGCCAGAAGGTTAAGTGTTTTTTGTCCGGAGGAGGTCTTGCCACTCAGGCTCCCATCAAGCTGGCATGGTAGGTTGACCCCTCCGGGAGGTTAAGTTTTTTTTGCCCGGAGGAGGTCTCGCCACCCAGGCTCCCATCATGCTGGCATGGCAGGTTGACCCCTCCGGGAGGTTAAGTGTTTTTTGCCCAGAGGAGGTCTCGTCACCCAGTCTCCCATCATGCTGGCATGACAGGTTGACCCCTCCGGGAGGTTAAGTGTTTTTTGCCCGGAGGAGGTCTCGTCACCCAGGCTCCCATCATGCTGGCATGGCAGGTTGACCCCTCTGGGAGGTTAAGTGTTTTTTTCCCGGAGGAGGTCTCGCCACCCAGGCTCCCATCATGCTGGCATGGCAGGTTGACCCCTCCGAGAGGTTAAGTGTTTTTTGCACGGAGGAGGTCTCGCCACCCAGGCTCCCATCAAGCTTGCATGGCAGGTTGACCCCTCTAGGAGGTTAAGTGTTTTTTGCCCGGAGGAGGTCTTGTCACCCAGGCTCCCATCAAGCTGCTATGGCATGTTGACCCCTACGAGAGGTTAAGTGTTTTTTGCCTGGATGAGGTCTCGCCACCTAGGATCCCATCAAGCTAGCATGGCAGGTTGACCCCTCCTGGAGGTTAAGTGTTTTTTGCCCGGAGGAGATCTCGCCACCCAGGCTCCCATCAAGCTGACATGTCAGGTTGACCCCTCTTGGAGGTTAAGGCTCCGTTTGGGGGGACTTATTTTCACCGGTCTAGCGGTCATGACCGCATGAATCAGACCTTAATTAAGTCCCGATTCATGCGGTCATGACCGCTTGACCGGTGAGAATAAGCCCCCCCAAACGGAGCCTAAGTGTTTTTTGCCCGGAGGAGGTCTCGCCACCCAGGCTCCCATCAAGCTAACCTAGCAGGTTGACCCCTCCGGGAGGTTAAGTGTTTTTTGCCCGGAGGAGGTCTCGCCACCCAGGCTCCCATCAAGCTGGCATAGCAGGTTGACCCCTCCGGGAGGATAAGTATTTTTTGCCCGGAGGAGGTCTCGCCACCCAGGCTCCCATCAAGCTGGCATGTCAGGTTGACCCCTCCGGGAGGTTAAGTGTTTTTTGCCCGTAGGAGGTCTCTCCACCCAGGCTCCCATCATGTTGGCATGACAGGTTGACCCCTCCGTGAGGTTAAGTGTTTTTTGCCCGGCATGGCAGGTTGACCCCTCCGGGAGGTTAAGTGTTTTTTGCCTAGAGGAGGTCTCACAACCCAGGCTCCCATCATGCTGACATGACAGGTTGACCCCTCTGGGAGGTTAAGTATTTTTTGCCTGGAGGAGGTCTCGCCACCCAGGCTCCCATCATGCTGGCATGACAGGTTGACCCCTCAGGGAGGTTAAGTATTTTTTGTCCGGAGGAGGTCTCGCCACCCAGGCTCCCATCAAGCTGGCATGACAGGTTGACCCCTCGGAGAGACCTTATAATCTTTCAAACCGCGAGAAGAGGTCACTCAGCGAATACATTGGGTTGGATGTTTCCTTCTGAGCTTGTGCCAACCTCAAAAAGAGCGGGGATTGTGTACAACCCTGTATTCGCAGAGTAGGGCTCTCCCGGCACACGCAGGACCAACTATAAGTTTTTAAGCTTTTGAGAAATTTTGCACTCTTGGTGGCCAATTTTAGCTTGACCTTGGAAATATACTAGTAGGGGGAGGAAAAATCTACCTCCCCCCTTTTGGCCCCTTTTGGGAGCGGGTGCGTCGAGTTGGCCGACACCCGCCCCCGGCTCGCTAGGTGCAAGGAAGGAGCAACAGGACCGGCTGGAGGCCAGGATCCCGCCCCCTGCACCTTAGCCCTGGGAGTTACGAGACTACCCGCGCGGTTAGTTCGCGGGGTGAGACAGGCCTGCGACCAGGCTCTCGCCCCGCACGGTTAGTTCGCGGGGCGAGATTGGCCTGCGGCCAGGCTCTCGCCCCTGCGGTTAGTTCACGGGGCGAGACCGGCCTGCGGTCAGGCTCTCGCCCCGCGCGGTTAGTTCGCGGGGCGAGACCGGCTGACGGTTGGGGTCTTGCCCGCGCGGTGAGCTCGCGGGGCGAGACCGGCCGACGGCCAGGGTCTCGCCCGCGCGGTGAGCTCGCAGGGTGAGACCGGCCGGCGGCCATGGTCTCGCCCGCGCGGTGAGCTCACTCGTCTCGGGTGCCCGGGAAGGTGGGGGTATGGCTTGGCCTCCTCCCGCCCTTGGACCTCTTTGGGTCGTGCTTTTACCGTTTTGCCCTCGGGGGGGGGGGAGGGATTACCTCTTTACCCCCTGGTGTGGAGGTTTTCTATTGGCTTGAGGCTTATTAATTTGCCCTAGGGGCATTTTGGTCATTTTCAACCCCAAGACTTGGAAAATCTATAAATAGACCCTTGAGGGTGCCTTGGAGAGCATTGTTCCTTAGCCACTTAAACCCCCTTGGATTTCTTCCTCCAAGGCACCTAGCTCAAGCATTTGCTAGGGAGGGGGAGACCTCCAAGGTCTTTCGGGTGTGAGGTGGGACCTCCACGCTAGAGCCGAGGGTTTGTTCCTAGCTCCCAGGTCTTAGGTCTGTGACGTTCCTCCGAGTGTAGTAGGTGTGAGGTCACCCCTCTTTTGGGACCCCGAACTCCACGAGAGGTCAATTTTGGCTTCAACAAAAACAATATTTCTAATATTATAAGAATTCTTATCATCATATAACTCCTCATAGCGGTGGTTATACAATGTTGAACCAAGGTGAGAGCACATGTAACATTTATGAGTATAGTTATATGATATTATGTATGTATATATATATATATATATATATATATATATATATATATATATATATATATATATATATATATATATATATATATATATATATATATATATGTATACTCTCTATCACTCAAATGATGTGTCATAATCACTTTCTCCTATGTTGATATAATGACTTGTTAAGAGAAGAAGCTCGCTTCCCAGACCTCACCGCCCATGGCCAGACGGTGATAGTGGGCCGGTCGCTCCCACTTCTAGGTTATGGATACACCCTGATGGGTTCCCCCTTTTTTATGGAAAGTCATGGGTGGGCCCCACCCCCCATGATCTCTCATGGAGATGATGGGGGCGGACCCCCACTCCCTCACGTCACGGGGAAACCGCCGCCATAGGAACCGCCGCCGGCAAGAGGCCGAGCCACCACCGGCGGCCGGCCCTCCCACGACCACCACGACCGTGGCCGGCCTCGGCCATGGCCACCCCAGCCATGGCCGATCGGGGGCCTTGACCGCCCCGGCCATGGCCGGGCGGGGCCATAGCCGCCCGGCCATGGCCGGCCGGGGCCATGGCCGCCCGGCCATGGCCGCCCCGGCCATGGCCGCCCCGGCCATGGCCGCCCCGGCCATGGCCGCCCCGGCCATGGCCGCCCCGGCCATGGCCGCCCCGGCCATGGCCGCCCCGGCCATGGCCGCCCCGGCCTTGGCCGCCCCGGCCATGGCCGACCGGGGCCATGGCCGCCCCCGGCCATGGCCGGCCGTGGCCATGGCCGGTCGTAGCCTTGGCTGCCGCCGGCCTACCTCGACGGCCGCCCGGCTGCCGCCGCCGTCATGACGGCCTGCCATCATGGGAAGCCCCCCCGGCCGTCCGATCAAGGGGAGAGCCCTCCCTGCCGTCCGATTAAGGGTGTAACCACCCATTTCCCCACCACTTTAGTGGTGGGGCCCGCCATAACTTCCCCCTGGAGCCTATAAAAAGACCCCAGGGGCTCCTCATTTGATCATCTTCTTCTCCTACGCCTTCCCCCCTTCTTCTTCCTCAGGTGGGAGCTCTCCCGTTCTTCTTCGCCGGCGGCCACCCCTCGTCGTCAACAACCAGCGGCCGCCTCTCGCCGCCAACCACCGGCCGCCGCCCGAGACCTCCAGCGACCCCCAGTGGCTATCAGCACCCGCCAGCAGCCATCAGCACTTCTCATAGCCGTCGGCCCCATCAGCGGCTATTGGCACCCCACCAGCGCTCAACCGCCAAGGAAGCACTCCAAGAACAAAAGAAGACGAGCAAGGGAAGCAGCAACAACACAGGAATACACACCGCCTCCGAGCGCACGCGCCTAAAGCACCTCGCGCATTCCACCATCCAAGTCCCGTTGGCAAGGCAGTCTGTTGCCCACCAGCGGTCGCATACACCCTCTCTCTCTCCTCAAGATTGTAACGGGAGCGGCCTGTCGCCCCGATTCCCCCATCAAATTGTAACCTCCAGCAATCTAGTGGATTTTGACCGGCAGCGAACCGGTCACGTGGTTTTTCACCCAGTTGAAGGGTTTTCCACGTCAAAACTCCTTGTGTTCATTTCCCCTCTTCAACTGACTGTGTGCGCGCTCGATCGCTCCGCGAGATAAGGCGGTCCAAGACTATCCGGTCCGGCCGGGGCATCGAGTTAGTCCGCAACAGTTTGGCGCCGTTTGTGGGAAACGAGATTTCCCCAACATCCTTTGAAGGACAAGATCGCAAGCATCACTTTTCCCGAGTTCAGCCCCAATGGCAAAGAGAAACACTCGTACCGCTGAAGGTTCCGCCCTTGGTGGACACCCCGAGCCCGCACGTTCACACTCTCTGGTGGACGTGCCACTGACTGCTGAAGCCGCATTTGCTCCTGTCGCCGCCATGGAGGAACGCGTTTGCCAAATGGAAGAGCATCAAACTGAAATGCTCACCCTGCTGCGGAACCTTGGAGCGCCTCCAGCTCCCCCACTGCAACCAGCTCGTGCGGATCCAATACCACAGCCAAATCATGGCGGAGCCCAAGAGGTTCCTCCAAGACATGAAATGTCCGAGGAATATTCTGAGACTGCAAGCTCGGCTCATCCCATCCCAAGGAGGACAAGAGCGGATCATCAGCATGAGCCCGCAAGTGAAGCACGCCTACCCCCGCTAGAAAGGTTTACTCGAGAAGAAATTCGAGAAGTTATCGCCGAAGAATATCGCCAGGTTGGGGCAAGAGATGTTCGTGCCCTCCGACCGTTGTGCCAAGGTTCCCCTCTGATACCGCAGATTCTGGAACACCCGATTCCAAACGGATTTAAACTCCCAAGCATCGAAACATTTGATGGAACCGATGATCCCCTGGAGCATGTCAACCATTTCACTACCATCATGAGAATTTACAATGCTCCAGACCAACTCCTCTGTCAGGTGTTCCCAGCTACTCTTAAAGGACAAGCTCGAACATGGTTCCATTCGCTAAGAGCTAGTACCATCGCTAGCTTTGCAGAGCTAGCAAGGCAGTTTGTTGATCAGTTCATAGCAAATCGGAGGATCGTCCGCGACCCTTCCCACTTATCTGGAATCCGCCAGAATGAAGGGGAGTCTTTGAAGGACTTCTTCTGCAGGTTCTCCGCAGAAGCCCGCCAAATCCCAGGGGTCGACCAAGAACTGTTAAGAGGAGTGTTCCTTGGGGGTCTACGTCCAGGTGGCTTCTATTAAGCATTAATGAGGGAGACCGTCGCTAGCTACCCCGACCTCGTGTACCGCATAGAGGCGCAGATCGCAGCCGACGAGGCTATTGAAGCTCATCGTCAACAGTTCGACGACAACCAGAAGCGAAAAAGGGAAAAAGAACCGTCCCCTCAACACCAAGAAGGAAGATCCCGACAAGAACATCAGAACGAAAAACACCGACGTGACCATCAGAGGGATCAGCCGCCTCGGGATTACACACCCTTAAACACCTCCATGACAAATGTGTTTCATGCGATCCAAGGCAACGAGGCGCTCCGCAGGCCCAGACCTCTCGCTAAAAATACTGGGGACCAGACAAAGTACTGCGAGTTTCACCGTGGACAAGGACACGACACTGAAGATTGCTCAAAGCTCAAGAAGGAGATTGAGTATCTCGTCAAACAAGGCCTCCTGGGTAGATTCTTACGAGGATAGGCACACAAGTCCGCTGAAAGGAAATCGGCCAACCATTTGCTAGACCGGACTGGGGGGCAACCCCTTAGACGACCAACCCAAGAGAGGGCTTTGCACTTCGCAAGGGCTCTATCTATTATGGCGTTTATTAATTCTACTTTCCTACGAATTATGTATTCCCGCAAGAACAGTCTCACAACTGAAACTCCAGAAAAGTTAACATTTTCTCATTTTAGGCCTGTTGGCGTCAAGCGTCACCCGTGCAGTCCGAAATGCATACTCACTTTGCCCAAGTACAAAGATGCCCATCTACCCTTACAGCAACTGCCTCCATGCAGCGCGCTCCTCACAGCAACTGCCTCCGTGCAGCGCGCTCCTCACAGCAACTGCCTCCGTGCAGCACACTCCTCACAGCAACTGCCTCCGTGCAGCGCGCTCCTCACAGCAATTGCCTCCGTGCAGCGCGCTCCTTACAGCAACTGCCTCCGTGCAGCGCGCTCCTTACAGCAACTGCCTCCGTGCAGCGCGCTCCTTACAGCAACTGCCTCCGTGCAGCGCGCTCCTCACAACAACGGCCTCCGTGCAGCGCGCTCCTCACAGCAACTGCCTCCGTGCAGCGCGCTCCTCACAGCAACTGCCTCCGTGCAGCGCGCTCCTTACGGCACCTGCCTCCGTGCAGCACGCTCCATATAGCACCTGCCTCCGTGCAGCGCGCTCCTTACAGCAACTGCCTCCGTGCAGCGCGCTCCTTACAGCAACTGCCTCCGTGCAGCGCGCTCCTTATAGCAACTGCCTCCGTGCAGCGCGCTCCTTACAGCAACTACCTTCATGCAGCGCGCTCCTTACAGCAACTGCCTCCGTGCAGCGCGCTCCTTACAGCAACTGCCTCCGTGCAGCGCACTCCTCACAGCAACTGCCTCCATGCAGCGCGCTCCTCACAGCAACTGCCTCCGTGCAGCGCGCTCCTTACAGCAACTGCCTCCGTGCAGCGCGCTCCTTATAGCAACTGCCTCCGTGCAGCGCGCTCCTTACAGCAACTACTTTCATGCAGCGCGCTCCTTACAGCAACTGCCTCCGTGCAGCGCGCTCCTTACAGCAACTGCCTCCGTGCAGCGCGCTCCTCACAGCAACTGCCTCCGTGCAGCGCGCTCCTCACAGCAACTGCCTCCGTGCAGCGCGCTCCTTACAGCAACTACCTCCGTGCAGCACGCTCCTTACAGCAACTGCCTCCGTGCAGCGCGCTCCTCACAGTAACTGCCTCCGTGCAGCGCGCTCCTCACAGCAACTGCCTCCGTGCAGCGCGCTCTTTACAGCAACTGCCTCCGTGCAGCGCGCTCCTCACAGCAACTGCCTCCGTGCAGCGCGCTCCTTACAGCAACTGCCTCCGTGCAGCGCGCTCCTTACAGCAACTGCCTTCATGCAGCGCGCTCCTTACAGCAACTGCCTTCGTGCAGCGCGCTCCTTACAGCAACTGCCTCCGTGCAGCACGCTCCTCACAACAACTGCCTCCGTGCAGCGCGCTCCTTACAGCAACTGCCTCCGTGCAGCGCGCTCCTTACAGCAACTGCCTCCGTGCAGCACGCTCCATACAGCACCTGCCTCCGTGCAGCGCGCTCCTTACAGCAACTGCCTCCGTGCAGCGCGCTCCTTACAGCAACTGCCTCCGTGCAGCACGCTCCATACAGCACCTGCCTCCGTGCAGCGCGCTCCTTACAGCAACTGCCTCCGTGCAGCGCACTCCTTACAGCAACTGCCTCCGAGCAGCGCGCTCCTCACAGCAACTGCCTCCGTGCAGCGCGCTCCTCACAGCAACTGCCTCCGTGCACCGCGCTCCTCACAGCAACTGCCTCCGTGCAGCGCGCTCCATACAGCACCTGCCTCCGTGCAGCGCGCTCCTCACAGCAACTGCCTCAGTGCAGCGCGCTCCTTACAACACCTGCCTCCGTGCAGCGCGCTCCTCACAGCAACTGCCTCCGTGTAGCGCGCTCCTTACAGCACCTGCCTCCGTGCAGCGCGCTCCTTACAGCAACTGCCTCAGTGCAGCACGCTCCTTATAGCAACTGCCTCCGTGCAGCGCGCTCCTTACAGCAACTGCCTCCGTGCAGCGCGCTCCTCACAGCAACTGCCTCCGTGCAGCGCGCTCCTTACAGCAACTGCCTCCGTGCTGCCCGCTCCTTACAGCAACTGCCTCCGTGTAGCGCGCTCCTTACAGCACCTGCCTCCGTGCAGCGCGCTCCTTACAGTAACTGCCTCAGTGCAGCACGCTCCTTATAGCAACTGCCTCCGTGCAGCGCGCTCCTCACAGCAACTGCCTCCGTGCAGCGCGCTCCTTACAGCAACTGCCTCCGTGCAGCGCGCTCCTTACAGCAACTGCCTCCGTGCAGCGCGCTCCTCACAGCAACTGCCTCCGTGCAGCGCGCTCCTTACAACAACTGCCTCCGTGCAGCGCGCTCCTTACAGCAACTGCCTCCGTGTAGCGCGCTCCTTACAGCACCTGCCTCCGTGCAGCGCGCTCCTTACAGCAACTGCCTCAGTGCAGCACGCTCCTTATAGCAACTGCCTCCGTGCAGCGCGCTCCTTACAGCAACTGCCTCCGTGCAGCGCGCTCCTCACAGCAACTGCCTCCGTGCAGCGCGCTCCTCACAGCAACTGCCTCCGTGCAGCGCGCTCCTCACAGCAACTGCCTCCGTGCAGCGCGCTCCTTACAGCAACTGCCTCCGTGCAGCGCGCTCCTTACAGCAACTGCCTCTTTGTAGCGCGCTCCTCACAGCAACTGCCTCCGTGCAGCGCGCTCCTCACAGCAACTGCCTCCGTGCAGCGCGCTCCTTACAGCAACTGCCTCCGTGCAGCGCGCTCCTCACAGCAACTGCCTCCGTGCAGCGCGCTCCTCACAGCAACTGCCTCCGTGCAGCGCGCTCCTTACAGCAACTGCCTCCGTGCAGCGCGCTCCTTACAACAACTGCCTCCGCGCAGCGCGCTCCTTACAGCAACTGCTTCCGTGCAGCGCGCTCCTTACAACAACTGCCTTCATACCCACGCGCAACCTAAACCGCAAGCAGCCCTCGCGCAATCTAAGTCGCAAGCAGCCCTCATGCAATCCAAGATGCGAACAACCCTCGTAAAAGTCAAGCCGCGGCCGCAAACCGTGCAAATCAAGCCGCAAGCCAGCCTCGTGCAAGCACGGCAGCAAACTAGCAAAGCCGCGAGCCAGCCTCGTGCAAGCACGGCAGCAAACTAGCAAAGCCGCAAGCCAACCTCGTTCAAGCTAAGCCGCAGTCACAAACCGCGTAAGGCAAAGTCACGACCCAAGCTCGTGCGAGCAATAATCGCGAGTCAGTCTCGCGCAAAATTACATTGCACGTCAAACTTACGTAAAACAGCATCAACCTCACCAACGGAGGTATCCGACAGCCTCGATAAAAATGGAGGCGCCGTGTTTGCACCCATGCACCTTGACGCACCAAGTTTCCCCTTTTCAACCTTGTACAAAAAGTACTCGGTGATACACTCGGGGGGCAACAGAAACTCCACTTCTCAGTAGTCTCTTCCCTTGGGCGCTTAGTCCGTCATGCATATTACACCTTGCGCACACCGCATAGGCAACATGTATCGTGCACGCATCACTCACTTATCGTGCACGTTACATACCATGCACATCGTACCTTATGCACACGTTACATACCTCACGCCTTGCGTGCATAAGGCGCAATTGCGCATATTATAGCAAGTACGAAAAGGCCCATGATGGTGCTTCCAGAATCGCAGGGCGAGCAAGAGCCCACGCGCACAACACTTGCTTGAGCGCGCAAGATACGCGCAAAGCCCGCTCGCGCACACAAGAGCCCACGCGCACAAGCCACGCGCCAAACTTGCGCAGGCAGCCAGCACGTGCGCGCGCGACACGAGCACGCGTGGCCGAGGTGAGAGGGGCATGCGCGCGCAAGGCCTGCGCGCGCGGCCAGCCTGCGCGCACACAAGGCCTGCGCGCGCGGCCAGCCTGCGCGCGCGGCCAGCCCGCGCGGCCTGCGCACGCGCGGCCGCGCCCGCGGCCTGCGCGCCCACAACCTGCGCGCCCGACCAGCCCGCGTGGCCTGCGCGCGTACGGCCGCGCACGCGGCCTGCGCGCGTGCGGCCCGCGCGCTGCTAGCTCGCGCAAGGCCTGCGCGCAGTTAGCCCGCGCGCTGCTAGCTCGCACGGCCAGAGCCCGCCCCAGCGGCCTTTCCTCGCACGCGCTGTTTTGACACACGTGTACCGCACCGGCCCCCGTCCGCAGGCCTCCAGGCGCCCGTTCGCCAAGCCTCCACGCGACATAATACCACAATCCATCGCCGCCGTCTCGAATCTCTCGCCGGCACCCACCATGACAACAAGGAATTCCAGAAATCTCTCCTCACGCTCGCTTCGTTCCCGGCCAAGTAGAGATTTGGGGGGCATTTGATGGGTTCCCCCTTTTTTATGGAAAGTCATGGGTGGGCCCCACCCCCCATGATCTCTCATGGAGATGATGGGGGCGGACCCTCACTCCCTCCCGTCACGGGGAAACCGCCGCCATAGGAACCGCCGCCGGCAAGAGGTCGAGCCACCACCGGCGGCCGGCCCTCCCACGGCCACCACGACCGTGGCCGGCCTCGGCCATGGCCACCCCAGCCATGGCCGACCGGGGGCCTTGACCGCCCCGGCCATGGCTGCCCCGGCCATGGCCGGGCGGGGCCATAGCCGCCCGGCCATGGCCGGCCGGGGCCATGGCCGGGCGGGGCCATGGCCGCCCCGGCCATAGCCGGCCGTGGCCATGGCCGCCCGGCCATAGCCGCCCCGGCCATGGCCGGCCGTGGCCATGGCCGCCCCGGCCATGGCCGGCCGTGGCCATGGCCGCCCCGGCCATGGCCGCCCCGGCCATGGCCGCCCCGGCCTTGGCCGCCCCGGCCATGGCCGCCCCGGCCATGGCCGACCGGGGTCATGGCCGCCCCGGCCATGGCCGGCCGTAGCCTTGGCCGCCGCCGGCCTACCTCGACGGCCGCCCGGCTGCCGCCGCCGTCATGACGGCCTACCATCATGGGAAGCCCCCCGGCCGTCCGATCAAGGGGAGAGCCCTCCCTACCGTCCGATTAAGGGGGTAACCACCCATTTCCCCACCACTTTAGTGGTGGGGCCCGCCATAACTTCCCCCTGGAGCCTATAAAAAGACCCCAGGGGCTCCTCATTTGATCATCTTCTTCTCCTACGCCTTCCCCCCTTCTTCTTCCTCAGGTGGGAGCTCTCCCGTTCTTCTTCGCCGGCGGCCACCCCTCGTCGTCAACAACCAGCGGCCGCCTCTCGCCGCCAACCACCGGCCGCCGCCCGAGACCTCCAGCGGCCCCCAGTGGCTATCAGCACCCGCCAGCAGCCATCAGCACTTCTCATAGCCGTCGGCCCCATCAGCGGCTATTGGCACCCCACCAGCGCTCAACCGCCAAGGAAGCACTCCAAGAACAAAAGAAGACGAGCAAGGGAAGCAGCAACAACCCAGGAATACACACCGCCTCCGAGCGCACGCGCCTAAAGCACCTCGCGCATTCCACCATCCAAGTCTCGTTGGCAAGGCAGTCTGTTGCCCACCAGCGGTCGCATACACCCTCTCTCTCTCCTCAAGATTGTAACGGCAGCGGTCTGTCGCCCCGATTCCCCCATCAAATTGTAACCTCCAGCAATCTAGTGGATTTTGACCGGCAGCGAACCGGTCACGTGGTTTTTCACCCAGTTGAAGGGTTTTCCACGTCAAAACTCCTTGTGTTCATTTCCCCTCTTCAACTGACTGTGTGCGCGCTCGACCGCTCCGCGAGCTAAGGCGGTCCAAGATTATCCGGTCCGGCCGGGGCGTCGAGTTAGTCCGCAACACACCCCAACTTTCTAGTCCTTTGTGCCTCTATGAAGAATAAGTACTCTTGGTGGGAACACGTCCTCATCTCGTGCGGAGATCGACCCTCACAACACATAACCAAACATGTGTGAGACGGACCTATGTGGAAGGGGTAGCCCGATAGGTAGCCCCCGGTCCTCTTTACCCCCAAAAACAACAGAGATCGTCATCACAATTTCTCCCATTGTGTATAATAGGGGAAATTTAGGATTTCCATATTCCAACGCATAAATAAATGAATGAGATGACAAAATTTGAGAAAACTAGCAAGTAATTTATGGATTGATTCATAATTACGAGATCCCAATAAATGATAAAAATTAGAGGACGTGTATATATCTACCTAATGAGATGTATTTACACAATTGAAAATGTTGCTTTAGTAGTAAGGTATTACTCCTTCAATCACAAACCAAATTGCGACAAGTGTCACAAGTCAAAATCCTCATCAAATCGAAAATTTCACTATTTCACTTATTTCATTTTCAAGCTATTTTTTTTTTCTTGTAAAACTTATTCGAAGTATAGCAGAAAAGATGTGCTCCAAAGTGAGATACTTTATACGAAAAGAGTTCACCAAAATAATTCATGAATATTTTTGTGAATACATAATTCAAATTTAAAATATTTTAAGATCGAAATGACTCAAATACCAGATCTAAATAACTGTAATCTCACTACCGCGAAAGTCATTATTTAGAAACAATTTGACGATTAAAGTAACATATTAGACATAAAATTTTTCTTACAAAATTTATACAGTCAACTAAACATAGCAAAACAAGATACATGACTGTGTATCTAATAATTCGAGAGATAAGTATAGCAATAAATTAATTTGGCACATTTATTTAAGCATATTATAATCCTGCCAGATACGGTGGTGACATGCAAAAGTCACGAGTTCTGCGTATCTAAGTAATGTACGCGATTTTATAAACGACACTAATGAAATTATATATCTATATATATATATATACCACTATAAAAGAAATATCAAACTCATGAAATAAAAATTCATTGGAGTCATCTATGCCGTCGGATATATCTTGATCTTTCAGCAGCCGTCAAATATTTATATTATTAAAAAAATAAAAGTTGTAGACCTCCTAAAGCTACTAATCTTCAAGGCCAAGAAAGAGAGAGAGGAAGAGAGAGAGAGAGAGCAGGAGGAAGGAGATAAAGAATATATTACTATATTAAATATAGGTGATTGTTATTAGCACTGCACTTTTGGATATTCGCACTTTATTTACTCTTAATTTTTCGCGCCTTTTGAAAATACTTCTTGTACATGCATTTTTAGGAAAAGTGTTCAACACGAAAGTTGTAGATCTCGACGAGATCTACAACTTTCGTGTTGAACACTTTTCCTAAAATTGCAAGTACAAAGAGTATTTTCAAAAGGCGCGAAATCTGAGCGTATTTTTAGAAATACGCTTTATACATGCATTTTTAGGAAAAGTGTTCAACACGAAAGTTGTAGATCTCGTCGAGATCTACAACTTTCGTGTTAAACACTTTTCCTAAAAATGCATGCACAAGAAGTATTTTCAAAAGGCGCAGAAAATTAAAAGTCAATAAAGTGCGAATATCCAAAAGTGCAGTGCTAATAACAGTTACCTAAATATATTACTATATTAGAGAGAGAGGGAAAGAGAGAGAGGCGGGGAGAGGGAGAGAGAGAGAGGGAGAGAGGACGACAGGTTTCTGGCGGCAAAAAAAGTATATTATAGAGAGAGAAAAAGAGGGAGAGAGAGAAAGAAAAAGAGAGGAGAGAGGGAGAGAGATTAATTATTGTAAGTCAAAACGTACGTTTTTTTACAAAATAAAAATTGCTATCGCGATCGATATTTTTCTACGGTCATTTTGAGTACTCATACGTACATGTTGCGGGCACGGCCGTCGGGGGCGGGCGAAACCCGCCGTCGACGGGCGGGCACTGTCGTGTTTGGTCGTAGGGGCGGAGCCCCGTGTCGAGCACTCGCCTTGAGGGGCGGCGAAACCCGCCATCGTCGGGCGGGTACTGTGGCGCGTAGCCATCGGGTCGGAGGCCCGTGCCTGTCCCTCGTATATATATATATATATATATATATATATATATATATATATATATATATATATACACACGAGCATCTTCGCACGGGCTACGCCCGTGCTCGATGCTCTCGGGCGGCCTTCGGCCGCATCAGGCGGGCTTCGCCCGCCTGCGCACGGGTTTCGCCCGTGCTTGATGCTCCGGATGGCGTTCGGCCACATAGAAGCGGGCCGTACTTCCATGCAATTCACTCTCCTCTCTCTCTTTTCTTCTCACTCTCCCTCTCTTACACTCTCACCGCCTCTCTCTTCTTATTATATATATTTTTGACTTTATAATATAATCATATCCGCCTCTCTCTCTCCCCCTCTCTCACTCTCCTCTCTCTCTTTTCTTCTCTCTCTCCCTCTCTTACACTCTCACCGCCTCTCTCTTCTTATTATATATATTTTTGACTTTTTGTACCACCTCTCTCCCAAATAATATATAATATTGTTAAATAATATATCTCTCGGCTATAATACCTCTTGCCCGCCGCCCTCTCTCCCCTGCTCACCTCTCTCCCTCTTTCTTTCTCTCTCCCTCTTTCTTTCTCTCTCTCTCTTTTTTTTTCTGTCCGATCCTTTCGCTGCAGTAGCTTTAGGAGCTCTAGGTTTTTTTAGTTTTTTATTCGGAAAAACAATTAGTAGTGGTAGATTTTTCATTGTCAGATCGAATGGCCGATATTGTTTCAATGAGTTTTTATTTCATGACAATCATATTTCTTTTATAGTGATAAAGATATATATATATATATATATACATATATACAAAAGAATATGAGCAGCCAATAGGATTGCACGGTGTAACAATGAGGCCCTCCAAAGTAATCCCAACAGTTCATATACGGGCATGAGATTTTGGGGGTCAAGGAGGCTTCAAACCGAAAAGTGATCAACATGAAAGTTGTAGATCTCCGCGATCCGAACAACCTTCATGTTGATCATTTTTTGATTTGGAGCCTCCGTGACCCGTTCATATGCGGGCATGAGATTTTGGGGGTCAAGGAGGCTTCAAACCGAAAAGTGATCAACATGAAAGTTGTAGATCTCGGCGATCCGAACAACCTTCATGTTGATCATTTTTTGATTTAGAACCTCCGTGACCTTCGATTTGGGAATCGAAAAGTGGCGGGCGAAGCCCGCCGGGGGGCGGGCGAAGCCCGCCGTCCCGAGCTGTGTACTGTCGCGGGGGGCACGGGGGGCCCCCCGTGCACTGTCACTCGTATATATATATATATATATATATATATATATATATATATATATATATATATATATATATATATATATATATATATATATATATATATATATATATAGGGCCGCGTTCATATGAGAAGAGAAGTTCCGTGCGATCTGTGCGAACTTCCTCATTTGGGCACCAAAATGGACATGTAATATATGGATTTTGACTGGCTCGACGAGACCTACAACTTTCATGTTGAACACTTTTCCTAATTTTGCACGGATTAGCCGGATTTTGGACCCGAAAATATCTGGGCGGAACGAGTCATATATATATATATATATATATATATATATATATATATATATATATCTTTATCACATAAACCAATATACATATCTTGAATCACACCAACAAATGAATAGGAACCGTCTGATTAAGTATCTGCAAATATGAGCCGTTGGATACAAAAGAAAAGAACTGCATATAACATTTCCTCCGAAGGTTGGCACTGTTCATCTCCGAAAAAACCCGATACCCCGTTTCCGCCTTCCGCACTTCTGCGGCCTCCTCTGTCGCCAGCGTCGGAGCCGTCGACGGCCTGCCCGACGCCCATCGGCGGGTTCGCCTGCCTCCGGCGAACCCGCCGGGGGTTGTCCGGCGGCGAGCGGGCAGGGCCATCGCCGGCGGTGGCCCTGCCCGTGAGACCCAGATCTGGGTCTCACGGGCAGGGCCACCGTCAGCTGTGGCCCTGCCCGTGAGACGCCGGACAACCCCCGGCGGGTTTGCCGGAGGCCGGCGAACCCACCCGTGGGCACCGGGCAGGCCGTCGGAGGCTTCGCCGCTAGTGGCCGAGAAGGGCGCCGTGCAGCAGGAAGTTTCAGAGGAGGGTGGCTCCGGCTCGCCGCCGGAGAACCCCCGGCGTGTTCGCCGGGCCCCGACGAACTCGCCGGTGGTCACCGGTCAAGCAGTCGCCGGCTCCGCCAGCGGCGGCGTCGGGAATTGGCGCGGGCAGGCGGAAGCGGAAGGGAGGGGGTGGGGCCAGCATGCAGAAGCGGAAGGGAGGGGGTGGGGCCAGCAGGCGGGCCCCGGTGCGCACTCAACGCCCGCTGGCGTTGAGTGCGCACTCAAGGGCGTTGAGTGCGCACTCAACGCCCGCGGGCGTTGAGTGCGTTGAGTCTGCACTCAACGCCCGCGGCGTTGAGTCTCCACTCAACGCCCGTTTAGGTACCGGGGGGCGAGCTTCGGGTGCGGGCGAGCGGAGCCCGTTCGAAGATGCTAGTATATATATATATATATAACCCGGCAGGATTCGTCATGACAAATTTTTTAATTATTTTAAAAATTAAAAATATTAGATTTTATTTTTATTTTTAACAAATTTTTGATTTTCGTGCTTATTATTTTATTTTTCCCTATTAGTCTTCCGCAATCATAAATGATATAGCAATTAGCAGAAAGAGAACCAATTAACCATGACTTTATAGTTTTGTAAATGATATATTAATTAGCAATCTGTCATTCATGCCTGTGCTATTCACGTGTCATTCACGTGATCACGTCTACGCTTTTGCATGTCATAAATATATAAAAGGTGGATATATTGTACGCTAATGAGCTGTGGCTCTGTGAATTGCCAAAAAACTGTTTTTTAGGAGGGAGGATGCATTGTGCTATATCTTAATTTTTAGAGTGCATTTAGTCAAAAACTAATATTTTTCGAGTATATTTTGCTAAAAAAAAATGATATTTCTCTATTGTATTCTGATATATATATCTTTATCTATACTATATTAAAAAAATACTATGACATGCCAATATCTAAAAAATCAGCATCATTCATTTGTGTTGCGGTGATTGAGAATCGTCAGATTCTTCATGAATCTCTGTTTAAAACCGCAGAACTGAAAAACTCCAACCGAATTCCTCCTGATATCCCTTGCCCTAAACCGCAAACCTCCCACGACAGCGCTCTCCTCGCTCCCCTAACCCGCAACTTCTCTTCCCGCTAGGGCATTGCTCCTCTCCGCTCGCCTCCTAGCCATCTCCACCGCCAAATCTCCTCCAATTGCATCCACATGAGCGGTTCGACCATCCTCAACATCCTCTGCAAGATCAGGTAACAAAAAAAACTTGCATTTCACCCATCCTCCTCCTCTCATCATTTCCTCTACACTGACCTATTCTAACAGACTTATTTGCTCTCCACTCCGCTTTCCCTCTACATTCGACATCGTTAAAACTCATGATGGAGGAAGGCGATGAATGACATTTCAACGAGGCGATGAATGTACAGACGATTGAGCCGAGCGACGGTTTCGCACAGAAGAAAGTCGCACCGATCGAAAAACCATAATTCAAGCTTTTGTCGCCCCATAATAATAATAATAATATAAATATCGGGTTCGCATTATAAAGGCCTATGATATAAAAGATAACGAAACGTAAATGTAATTTGCGAAAACACCCGTGCATTTTTTTTTTACTTTAGCGGCTAACATAAACAACTATTAGGACTGATGTGGTTTGCTTTTAATAGTTTAAGAAACAACTATTTCAAAAAGATATAATAGTTAAGGCATTGATTTTACATTTTTATCATAAAAATACTGAAAGCAGTGGGGCCCAAATTTATTACGCACCGCGCATCTAGGACTCTGACCCGTCAGAAACCAATCACATTGTGTCATGCGTAAAGGTAAATATATCTCAAATAAAGATGTTGTATCCAGGATGAAAAAATTGTATCATGGATAAAAAAAAGGGCGCCGATATCCGGACCACATTTTTGACTATTCGCACTAGTCGCTTTTTGCAAGTACTGTTTTGAGACAGTGGCTATGCTCAAACAAAATATTATTTGCACTGCATTTTTTAACTTGAAAAAACAATAATTAGATATCCTGAATCACAGTGTGAAGTGCACACAGAGATGAAACATTTATTAAGAAAATCCGAGCACAAAAATCAATCAAAATCTGAATATGCAAAAAGTCTTGTTTAAAGAGATTATTTCTGTGTTGTAATAGAATTTCAGAGCACTGAAATCTTGAGTGAAAGAAGGAATTCATATGTATAGTTTCAAGAAAATAAAGCCCATTAGGATACTTAAAAGACTTTCAGATTTAGCGTAAATCAAACCGATCCAAAAACTATTGTTCAAAATTGATGGACGAGATTGCTTGAAGGAGATCGACGTTGGTTGAGATCTAGGTATGCCACACCGATCATTTATGCAGTCCGGACGAAGAAGATGATGGACAGTACCGACACTTGACTTCTTGGATTTGCACTGGACCGCAAAAATGGCGAGGAGATACTGGCGTGAGAAATCTACAGTCCTCCTTTCTTGATCTAGCAGGAAAGCCAAGCTGAAACCCTTTCAATCTGAGCAGAGTCGAGATGGAGAACGTCTGGTAGAGTCACTAGAGGGAAAACACGGCGTGCAAATTGGCTGAGGAGGGAATAGTTGAGGAGGAACACCTCGGCGAGGTCGGCGGCGTAATACAAATCTGGCGGGCGGATGAATATCCGAGGAGGTTGGCGGCGCTCGGCTGGCGTGGAATCACGAAAACCCTAGGCGCCAGAGAGGCGTGAGCTAATAGTGTTGCGTGCGTGAGTCACTGAGGGCATGCGCGGAAGTAAAAAAAACCCTAAAAAATTACAGTTTTGAGTGTGAATAGTTTAAGCGGCTGTGCAGATATCAACGTCCTAAAAGAATTGTATCTCTAGTGACTCTGGATTTATAACTGGGATCCAGACCGAAATATTTCACCTAAACTAAACCGTGATATTTCCTGATTCTGCCCGTCGTCCTCTATGCGATTCCGCCTCTCTTCGTCAATTCTTAGGACCGGGTCCCAGACCGTCCGAGACCAATGAAAAGCGTCGAATGAATCTAGGCCGGGCCCACACAATAAATGTATGTCAGACCTAACCTGTCCGGGGCCCACTTGCTGAGATATCAGGGAGAGCTTCTCCTGCTGATACAAAAGACATCCTCGTGAGTCCGAGGTACTGGACGGAACCGGACCCAAGAATTTTCCCGGTTATTACCTCTGGCTAGTCGCCGGCAGCTCTCCGGCCATCGTTGGGAATGGAACGGAGCATCCTTGACTCCATCGGGATGGAGATCGTCGGCGTGATGTCACCCGTCTCCATATGCATGCTCCTCGTTGTCGTCCTCGTCTCCGGCCTCTCCCCGCCATCATCCTCCATCGATTCCTCCTCTTCTTCCCCAGCCACCGCCGCAACCCTCGTCTACCTCGAATCCCCCTCCGATCCACCCGCCGAGAAACTCGTCGGAGCCCTACTCAACGCTGCCGTTTTTGTCGCTCTCGTAACCGCTGTTACCTTCCTCCTTGTCCTTCTATACTACTACAACTTCACCGGTTTTCTCAAGGCGTACATGCGCTTCTCCGCCTTCTTCGTGCTAGCTTCCATGGGCGGCTCGATCCTTGTCTCCTTCCTCCGCCGCTTCTCCCTCCCCCTCGATGCCCCATCGGCGCTCCTACTCATATTCAACTTTTCCGTCATCGGCTTCCTCTCCGTCTTCTCAAACGCTGTCCCCATTCTCGTGCGCCAATCTTACATGGTCGCCCTCGCCATCATCGTCGCCGCTTGGTTCACCAAGCTCCCAGAGTGGACAACCTGGATCCTTCTCGTTGCTCTCGCTATCTACGACCTAGCCGCCGTGCTCTGCCCACGCGGCCCGCTTCGCATTCTCCTCAATCTCGCATCCTCTCGCGACGAGGAACTCCCTGCTCTCATCTATGAATCTCGCCCGACTGTCTCTAACCACTCGGAGTCCTCTGTAGAGCTACAACCCCAAGCCTCCACCCGCTCCAACCCTAACCCTAACCCCAACTCCGACCCTCGCCAGACTGTAAGTTCCCGACAAAGTTTCTCAAGCTCCACCGAAGCAGACGAATCTATCATTGAAATCCAGAATCATGCAGAGACATATCCCTTGGTATCCACTGAAAGAGGAAGAGATCAGCCAGAAAGAAGCTGGAGTGATCTCAGCTCGTCATTAGGGTTTAGTGAGCAAGACAATGAGCTTGAAAGTACAAGAGGGATTAGACTTGGTCTCGGGGATTTTATCTTCTACAGTGTGTTGGTTGGTAGAGCTGCAATGTATGATTTGATGACGGTGTATGCTTGCTTCATTGCCATTCTATCAGGGCTTGGATTTACCTTGATACTGCTCTCTATTTATCGGCATGCGTTGCCTGCACTGCCAGTTTCCATAACATTGGGAGTTGTCTTCTATTTCTTAACTCGGCTGGTACTGGAGCCTTTTGTAGTTGGGGCATCTATGAGCCTGGTGATGTTCTGATTGATGGTATCCAAAAAAATAGTTAAAGGTGACAACACTATTAGAATCTGATTCTTCATATAGTTTCTTCAATCCATTTCTTTGGATTTTTCTTATTTTTTACTTGCATATTTTACATAGATATGATTGAATTTGCTACTTCTAGATGCTTAGGCTCTTCGGATAGGAATATGGGAGACATTTTGAACTTGTGGCACCTTTGGAGATTGGATGAACAGATTTCTCTTGCATACATATTGATAAATTTTGTGTTTTTCGGTATGCTATCATTATAGAGTATAGTAAGATGATTATTAAACTATTTACCATCGTCTTCTTCTTATTACTGGTGCTATGTCATGGATTTGCACAACCATTCAGCTCTAGGGATTGATGCAGGCATTTAGTAGTGTGCTAAAGTTTGAAAGTGAATTGATAGGTGCACATTTTTGGACACTGAGTTAGTAGAACTATGACTTATAATTTGTCTTTATTGCATCTTGAAGATCTTTTATATCGTTGAAAATTGGTTCTGTTCATAGGTATATCATACTAGATTTAGTCCTTCAATCATACTACTTAACAAGTGGTATCATAGTGAAGATTAACATTGCAGGCGTCGTATACCGGGGACATGTCAATTTGGATTTTGCATAATGAATTATATGTCGGGGGCTTATCATTGTTATTTCGAATATCTTATTTCAATATTCATTTATGATATTTTAAATATCGGGTTTTAATATTTAATTATATATATAATTATATTTTTAGTAATGTATATATTGATAATATTTATTTAATTTCTAAATCTACCAAACTAATATATACTTTTATGTTAGTATGCTATAGAAGTAAGCCACTATAACGACAAAGTTAAACACATACAAATTTAAAACTAACACAGGTAAATATAACAACGTTCTTAAAAAATATTTTACAAATAGAACAATAAATCATAAATATGCTATCATGCATAAGGGATTAAGGATTTAAATATTAGATCAATAACAAGCATGACTACAAGGTACAATAACATGAACAAGCATAACCACACCATATATTGCAAAATGATGTTGGATTATTATGGGGGTATCATAAATCATCATCTATTACTGAACATAAATTTAAAATTATAACTCACAAGTTATAATTAATCAATCATCACTCATAAATATGAAGGGGCCAAGGACAAAGCAACAATATTGGTAGAAGTGTAGAAATTTAGCTAGCTTCAATATTCAATAAACAATAGCAATATGTTGACACTTGCCACATAATTGTCATCATAACATAAAGAGAACAACAATGAGAATTGCCGAACAAGCATAACAGTAAAATCAACTAAAGAGATAAGAGAATCAAAAACTAGAAAAGAGAATGTAAATTCGGCAATATTGTTAACACAACCTACAGAATAAAGTAGACAACACATAATAAAACAAGACATGCAATATAGAAACACAAATTATAAATTCACGCCAACAATAAAGTAAAGACAACTTTAGTACCCTGCGTGAACAGAGCAAAGGTAACAAAGGTAAAACCAACTAAAGTGAAACAATACACTAAGAGAATAACTATAGCAATCAATATAGAAATTCAATAGCATAAGTAATACAATGGGAGAATGCAGAGAGAGGAGCAACACTACAATAGTCAATGTGCAAATCAACAAAAAATTGCAGAACAATCATTGACATAGCAGTAACATGATTACTAGATTAAAGAGAAGTGAAGAATATAAGTATAGACCAATATATGTCACAGAAGCGAAGAACAAAAGTGCAAAACGTGTAGCATAACAGTAGATGGATTAGAAGATGCAGCAACAAAAAAAGAAACTTACGCTCGTCGCCATCATGAACACATAACCAACAAAAGAGCAAGAAATGAGAAACCATGACCGTGATGGAAAGTAAAACAGAGATGAGTTCAATAACAACTTGCATCTCACAACTCAGGCCTCATTTGGCGCGGTGGCGTGGTGGCTGGGTGGATCAGATTTCATCCGTGGCGCGGGACCGCAACCGCGGATGAAATCCGCGTTTTTTTTGCATAAAATTAGCGGTGGGGAGGATCCCCACCGCCCAGCTGCGGCCCCGCCAAACATGCGGAACCCGCGTCCTGGCGGTGCCGTTCGTGCGACCGGCGCGAATCCGCCCCACCAAACTGGTCCTTAGTTAACTGAAAAAAAGAGAAATCGAGTTTGGAATGCATGGGAGGTCAATGCCCCAAAAAAACCCAGCGGCTCTAAGTATCTATGCCGTAAATCGAAGGATCAAAGGTTTAATGGCATGGAATGGAGACCACAGTCTAAGAATCCTAAATTTTCGCAGAAGAAGTCGTCACAAAGGAGAAGAAGAGAGACCAAGATCGTCGTGTTTCTCAGAGCCGGAAGAGAACACAGAGGGAGGAGAAAAATGAGTATCATGTGTCGGGATTGGTATATTTAGCTTTTTATTATTTATAATAGATAAGAGTTATTGAAACAGTGAAAGATATTTCAATATCTCATATCGACTGATATATCTGAAAAACCCTGACATATCAACTGATATATTTTAAAATGATTTTTTGTAAAATAAATCAGCGTCATATCATTTCCTCCCTAGAATCTTTTTGTTGTCGACATGTCGGTTGATGTTGACAACATTGGTTGGGATAGAGTGGTTAATTTTGTTTATGGATTTATAAGTCTTTGGTGCTGATGCAACCCAGGGTTGCTTCTTTACTATATCTTTTATTCTGTCGCAATTGTGTAGCACACGTCTTTATTGCGCTTGTTTTTATTATCCATGCACGTTGTTAGCGTTTGTTGTTTTGTTCTATCGCGCACGTTTGTGTCGCGCATGTTCGTCAGGTTTATTGGTGTGACTGACCAATAAGATCCTGAATAAAAAGGTCATTCAAATTAGTAGTAGTGTTGATTTAGGCAAGTAAGTGAGGTGTCATAACAATTAAGCTATTATTATATTCACAAAATATATAATTCTGAAATTATATTTGTAATTGCTTATAATTTAAGAATTCTTTATATGAGGAGTTACCTCAAATAGGCTCATTAAGGGCATTTGGGAGTTGGCTTAAAATTTAAGAGTCACCATTAAACCTATTTATTAAATTCCCTAGCCTATTCCCTAGCCTATTTATTAAATTCCCTAGCCTATTCATATTCTAGTTTTTTTAAACCCACTCCCTCTTTGAAACTCCTTCCCATGACAATTAATGCTTTATTATAAAACAATAGGCCCTTACCTTGACCCGACAACTTGAGAAAAATTGGAAGAATGGAGTAAATCTTTTGTTGTTTTCGTAACTTCCAGCTAACGCCGCCGGTTGCCTCCTCCAAATGCCCGACGCCATCTTCCCACCCTTCGCCAGCCAGTGCCATCGCCGTCGGACTCCTCCCAAGGCTCCGACGACCCATCCTCTGTAGTCTAACGCTTGGGGACACGAGCACGCCATCGATCCTTGCTGCCCAGCCCGTTGACTTACACTTCCTGGGCCGCTGTTTTCTCGAGCGGCGTCGAAGGAGTTTCTTGAGGGTCCGTCCACCTCCGGCGTGCCTTCCTCCAGCAGCCTCTGACTGTGCTTAGCTCCCTATTGCTGTGCGGCAAGCCACACGTTTTCTGTACAACTCCCAAAGACTTTTCCAAAGCCTGTTTCTGTCATTGTTGCAGCCAGATTCTTCTCCACGTTTTGCCTTCCAAATCCCTGTGGCTGCCTCTAGCTTGCTGCAACTTATGGTATTCCTCTTTACCCATCTCGCTCGAGATTTACTAGTATATTATTATGCTTAAATTGTGTTTGACCTAAAAGTCAGAGATTGCTTGCCTAGGTCGTCATTAATCCTGTTTGTCGTTACTTTCTACATTGTTGTCTTTTTTTCTCTCTCTCTTGAAGCACTTGTGGACGAAATTATTTCAAAGCGGTCTGCGTACAAACGTTAGCCCACTTACGCGCGAGTGTGAACCGTAGGTCGGTCTACATTTGAAAATTCTTGTGAAAATTGTACTTGCGCCTAGGTCGTCATTAATCCAGTTTGTCGTTACTTTCTACATTGTTGTCTTTTTTTCTCTTTCTCTCTTGAAGCACTTGTGGAAGAAATTATTTCAAAGCAGATTGCGTACAAACGTTAGCTCACTTACGCGTGAGTATGAACCCTAGGTCGGTCTACATTTGAAAATTCTCGTGAAAATTGTGCTTGCGCCGCGTTGTTTTAAAATCCGAACACATTTTAAAATTTAAAATTAGAACAAGAATTTGGAATTCATCAAGGTGCCTTCCACCATAGTTAAGGAAAGCATAATGACTCCAGATGGTTGATTTTCTCTTCGTCTATGATACTTTATGTTGTTGAAAAAGGCTCCTATTTGAGAGGGAGCAATGAGCTTTGGAGATTTTTCACACAAGGTAAAAATTATCAAGGAATACAATAATATTAAGTTTATCCTCACATAAGTGAAAAACATATTAGTATAGAAAATACTAAGTGGTTGCATTTTTCTCGAGGGCTTAAGTTTAAAAGGGGTTTGACCATTCGTTTACAGTACCAAATTTAGTTCCACTTTGATTCATTTTCCATCGTACATGCAACATGGACATGGTATCCCAATTCATTGAAAATACATCACTTAAGCACATAATTATCATCATAAACCTTATCGTAATTTTTTGGATTAATCCAATGTAATCATTTCTAACTCTACTATTCTTAAATTTTCTACTCATCCTTCTTAAGATTCTATATTTGTGACAATTTCTCTATCAATAGTAATTTTGTTTTTAAATATTCAAATTCATATTGCATCAATACTCATTATCATATTCTGGAATATGCTTTGATTCATACTATGGTCAATTTAATGGTTAATTTATATAATATACTTTAAAATCTTCAAGATATTCTCTTATCACAAAGTAATCATGTGGCAATTTTGAAAATAACTCATTAATTAGTTCTTAAAAATATAAACCAAAACTACCGTATGTTACAATAAAAACTATTGCTCTACTTTAAATTTTGATTGGTTTCATATTTTGTTTTTCTAATAAGTCACAATGGATATGTTTAGCACAAATTTGAAAAATCTCATAAATTTCAATACTATCTCTTTGAGGATAATGCTCTACTTTTCTTTTTTCATTGTTTGAGCTTCCATAAACAAAATGTCTCTCCCATCTTGATCTATCAAATGGAATTTACAATTTTGTAGTCTAAGTTGGTCATAATATACACAAGTAAATAAGACCTTTGGGATAAGATCATGCCATTATGGATAAATTGGTTTCAGAAGGAAGATCATGCCAGTGTGGATAAGCTAGTTATGGATGTAAAATATTTATGAGGGGGTTCACACTTTACGGGCGGACTGATCCTTATCAAAACTTGTCTGAGTGTGCACTCAAAGGAGGAGTTAGGCTTCCTGTGGGGGCGATCTGAGCCCGTAGTCGTATTCTAAGCGACGACAGGATTTTTTAATGTATTGTGTATTTTTATGTATTCTATTATACACATTTCATAGATATTTTGTATCGGCCAATCGTAGCCATCCGTAGTGGAATCCTTTCTTATAAATGGGATTTTAGGGTCTGTTTTCAGGTATTGTAGAATTTGGACAGATTTCAAGTTTCCGTGAGCTCTTCATGGTACAAAAGCCGTGGAATCTAGGTGCCGAGGGGTAGAATTTCATTTTCCCCATTAACCGACCCATTATCCACTTCCCCAACCTTCAATAGCCAGCCAAGACCCCACCTACAATTTTACAGTACATTAATACTGATACTGCCAACTTATCCCACCCTGACCGCAAAGGCGTAAACAACACTTTTCCATCAATTCCATTTTGTTAACTGTCTATAACTGTCCACCATAAACAATTTCCTTCATCTGGGTAGCATGTGGATGAAGGAAATTGGAAACTCACGGTATGCCAGTGATCATACAGCCTATGATACCTTGGAATTCAGTCCCTGCAGAAACAATTCAGCAAACTTCAGCCCTTGTTCCTACCCAGCCAACCACCTCCACTTCAGGCCCCATGACCCCACTGCCACCCTACCATCACTGCAGCCCTACGCCCACACGCCTTATCCCTGTTGCAGGAAAACAATATTGGAACCTTAAATCAGTGCAAGAATACATGATTTCCGCTGCCTTGATTCAGAATCAGCAAACATACACTTTCCATGGATTCCGATTATTTGTGTAAGTTCAAATTTGAAGTCTTTATTGTCTTATGTTGATTACTTGTTGAAAACATACAATTTGCGTCTTAATTTGTAAACATTTTCTTAATTTTAGTCATACTTGAGAGATTCGTTCGCCGAACATTTGATTGAGGGGCTCTCTTCGTAAATTCAACTAGATCTTACTTGTGTTTCTAACGCCTAATTTGAATTGTGAATGCTTGTCAAATCTTTTATTAATTTCAGAATTTATTGCAATTAAAAGTTGGAGTAACGCATGTGCATTACATCATTTTTAAATTTACATTGTCATTAAAATTGCATTCATCCATTAGACTTTCGTTATGACATAATCACACAGTGACCCCACCTTATCCTATGCCAAATTTAATATCAGAGCCTAAGGTTAGATCCATTTGCATGTTTTATAGTGGTAAAGTGTTTAGGCACATTAGGGCAGGATCCACTCCCATAGACAACCAAGAATATAGTTCCAACACCGATATATTGATGTCCGGTTTCCAAAAAATTTTGGCTGATCACTTTGACCAAATGAACATATAGTTTGGTGAGCTTAGAGATCTATTTGGAAACATCAAGGAACAATTTGGCGTCCTCGCCATTGGAGTGGATGATTTAGATCCCCTTAGGAAAACCAGTCACACTACACCTTGTCCTCAAGAAGTATCTAGACCACAACTTATTCATTGTTAGGTTCTTTGTGGCATTGATAGGCAACCTGAACATATTTTTGTAAATTGTATTGCCCGGGTCCCTCCCCTACCCTTCCAAGTTGAACCAGAGTCAGTCTATGATAGTCGCAAGGATCATGCATTTTGCCAACATTATCCTCCACAGGAAGAATGACCTCAACCTTGATACCCATATCATAAAGATCCTGTCATTCCTAAGCATTCTTCGACTACAGTAGAGATGATGATTATGGGATATCATGAACCCCATGGAGATCATATGAGAGAGGATGATATCACTTGTTGCATCCGTATCGACGCTTCTTCCTTCAACCACTAGTTAATGATGCATCCTATGGCACCATTATGCTTCTTCGATATTTTATTTTGCAGTTTTTATTTATCGGCATGTATTTCTTTTTCGCACACTTCTTTTTTTTTGGAAATTGGTGGGCTCATCCGTTTAATTATCCGATGAGATCCTGAATAAAGAGTCCAATAATTTTAGTAATTAGGACGGGAAAGGCAAACTTATAAATATTTAGGGACCCTTAAATTTAATTGATATTTAGGAAGGCATGATACAAAAATGACAAAATATTATTGGATTATAATGTAGAAAGAAATCTGGAATTTATTCTTGGAGAGAGAGTTTTAGAAATAACAAGTTAGGAAAGGAGTTAAAAGGCAAGGTAGAAATCCCCTATTAAAAGCCCTGCCGAGCCATGAAGAAGGAGGAGAACCGGACAAGCAGAGAAACTATTTCTGTTTCTCTGCCCGTGTCGGTCCCTAACCCTACGCCAAACGAGCCTGCCTCCACTTCAATCCCGCGCGCTGACGCTTGCTAGAGTCGCCCGCTCTGTTGTGGCGTTCTTGTTCTACGCCGACGCCTGCTGGAGACTATCTCCATCTACCGAAAGATTCCATGGCCCACCTCTACCTTCTTTGGCAGTGCCACCTCGTCGCTTGTTGGAGTTGCCCGCCATGTTTCTGTTCTCGTCCTTGCCGGTCTTGTCCGTCCATTCGGCTAACCGTCATTGTTTTCCCATTCCACCGAGGTATTGCGTCCTTGTCGTGTGTGAAAGACTTCAGAAGGACTTCTTCCCGTGTCGTATCCTTGCTCCATTTATTAGATTATGCTTATGCTGTCCCATTAAATACTTATAAACTTGCCTAAAATGTTCAAATTACTTAATTGCCGTTTATTCACAAATTATTGCTTGTGATTTTATGCTTGTGGTCATGTTAGTCTCGTGGATGGTTTGACCCGTAAAACACGTGAGAGTTCTACTCGAATAATATTAACGAATCTATTAAAGTTCAAAACACGTGAGAGCTCTGCCCTCTTGACCTCCTGGCCCTTTCCACCTCCTGTCTCTCTCTCCTCCTCCGCAGCCCACCTAGCTAGCTTCCTGGCAAACACCGGATTCGACGCTTCTCCCTCGACTTCCCTTACTGTCCTCTCCATCAACTCTTCAAAGTATAACAGAGGCACCCACTTCAAATCCATCCTGAAGAACCCTTGCTGCAACCCTAGGGTAAAGGCCACCATAAGGGTGTGTCCGGGCATCTCCTGGATTTGAAGGATCTTCTCCTGGAACCTGTCCATATAGCTTCCCAGCATCTCATCCACCCCCTGATTGATGAGAAATAAGGACTCTGACTCCTTTTTCCTCTTCTTCGAAGTGGAGAACATCAGCAAGAACCCTCATCACAGGTCCTCAAAGCAGTAGATGGAGGTGGAGAGCAGCTGATGGAACCAATCCCTCGCCTTCTCTTTGAGGGTTATGGCAAAGAGTCGACACTTGAAGGCATCCGACATCTGCCTGATCGAGATCACAACCTTGAACCATTGTGTGTGCTAGACCGGATCCCCCATTCCAGTGTAGTAGGACATCTCTGGCCCGCGGAACCCCTCTGGGACAGGGTCGGATGCGACCAGCTCGCTGAAGGGCTCCCTCCACTTGCGAGGCAAGAATGACGATCTTGCGCATCTATCTCGCTAGTACTTCCCGCACTCGCCGAGCTGGGGAACAAGGCTCGCCTTGGGAGATCTCGCTCACTGCCCTCCTTCACTATTTCCTTCCCTGGTTGCCTGATGGGGGCGTTCTCGCCTAGAGCTGGAGCGGCAACAACTGGGACGGCGGGTGTTTATCACTCGCCGCAAGCGCCGAGCGCTAACATGACGAGGTTTCGCATCTCCTGCCTGAAGTCCTCGAACATTCCGAGGGTGGCATTTTTTCTCCAAAATTACTTTCGGCCGCACTAAAAAATATCGTAATTTTCAAATCCTTATTTCGGCCTACACCAGTTTGGTATTAGAGGGGTTTGATTTACTCATACCATGAATCAACGATTAGGTTTTCAAAAAAATAATAATCATAAATAAAATTTAAAGAAAATTTTAAAATCTATTTTTTTAATTAAATTTACTTTTAATTTAAATCTTATTTTAAGAAAATCAAATTTTATTTTTGTTTGAAATTTAAAATAAAAAAAAAACTAAAAACTTTTTTCTACCCACTCAGGTACTCTCTTATTTGAAATAAACAAAAAACGATTTATAAATTATTATTAATTTACTAAAATTTTCTGAGCAAATTAAAATCAAATTATTTTAAATGGACAAGCGAGTAGATCACCTAGAGACGGGCTTAGGGGACTTGACCCAACGTATGAGCACCATAATGAAAGCGGCAAAAATCTCACCGCCTACATAAGTAGTTTTGGGCACGTAGTGAACGGATTATGCACATCGGTCAACACCATAAAAGCCACCCTGCACTTAAATCGAGCACCTACTCTAGTTGATGAAGTGAACCCTAACCCTATATATCTAGAACTTGCACACCCCAAACCCGAACTCGAACCCGAATCACGTAACCAACCCCGTTGGGATATTGATGCGGAGCAGAGATGTGTACTAGCAGCGGAGGACGAATTTTGGGCCCATACGGGGCTGATTGAGGACTTTCCATATATGGCGCGCCCGGATCGACGATCCGACTCCGTGGTTGCGTCCGGCTCGTCGTTTAGATTCAGTTTCATATATAACATTATGTATTTTGGATTTTATTTCATGTAGTTATGGGGTCGGAACCGCCGGCCAATCATAGCCGTCGATTCCGGTTGCGCTAATCCTATTTTCTTATAAATAGATCTATTAGGGCTGCAGGAAAGGGCATTGCTGAAGTTAGGAGAAAATCATCTTCCTCGCTTCCGGTGATCATTCCGCGGTGCCGACGCCGTGGAGCCCCTTGGTGCCGACTCCTTGGGTAAGATTCCTATCTTTTCTTGTGTCCTTTTCCCCTACCTAGCAGCCCCGCCCCCTTCCTTTCCAGATCTGGCCGCCGGCCCCCTCTCCCCCATCAATCCCCTCCCGCCGGCCACCCTTGGCTCCTCCCTACAGCCGCCGCCCCTCCCTCTTTCCCCCTTGCAAGCCCCACACCGCCGGCCTCCAAGCCCCCCCCCCTACAGCCCCTTCCGCCGCCCCCTCTGCCCCCAACCTGCAGCCCCCGCATCAGCCCAGTTTCAGCCCAGCCGCAGCCCCCTCTCAGCCTCCCTGCACCCGCCGCCCAGATCTGGCCAGATCCGGCTAGATCCAGCCCGGTAGCCTCCAAATCCGCCATCGTCCCTTCTACTCACAGCCACCATCATTTCCCCACGTGGATCCACCTTTCCCCTTGCCCGATCTAGTCTCGCCACCACCCGGAAGTCCCTTTTAGCCTTCCGAAACTTCAGATCCTTATATAGTTCCTGCAGCCCTAATCTTTAATTCAGAATTTTGTACTTGTTGTTGGTGTGGATTTTTATTGTTGTTTGGTATAAAAATATTGTGCACGTTGTGGACCTTTGATTAATGGAATTATAGCACGTTATATTTGCCTGTGAATCTCTTGCTTTGCAGGACGCTTAATTCGCCGTGCGCTTAAATTAGCCCTCCGCGCGGAGGAGCGCTATTGCCTAAATAGTTGAACTGAAATTGCCTCCCTTGTTTAGAATGAATGTTATGTTTAATATTTTGTCTTGCTGCTTAAATTGATTCATCGCCTGATCATTGTTATCTTGCATATAGTCATTGTTTAGGGTGAGTCTTTCCCCTTCACGTCACTAGCAGGCGTCTTAGGATTTCACTCCACAGCCTACCCTACATCAATTGGTATCAGAGGCCAGGTCGGGCCGTTTTGCATGCTCAGTAGTGGTAGGTTTTATAGAGTCTTTAGGTTCATTTATGTCTAGTTACCGTCATCGTTCGTCTCCTCTATTTGGGGATCCCGAATCTACCTATATCCGACCTTATAGAACCCCTTTAGAGAAACTCTCACATTATCATGGTGATTATTATCGCTCCTTGCACACCACTTTCAGGGATCGTGTTGACCCACAGACACGACCTCACCATGCTAGGGACGATCATTATGATGACTATCGTCGTGCTTATCCGTACACGCGAGCGAACCGTGTTGATTATAAGGATCGTCATTCCGAGGGAGATCTTGAGAGTCATTTTTGTACCGTTGCCCCTTCCTTTGATGGCTCATCGAGTCCCGAGTCCTTCAGTTATTGGCTTGTGGACATGGAGCATTATCTTGATCATTTTGAGGTGTTCGGTGAGCATCGCGTCAAGTTCGCGAAACTTAGACTTTTAGACCAGGCAAGAGCTTATTGGTCTAGCGTTGAGAGGACCCGTGAGCGAGACCGTCTTCATCGCGTCACCAACTGGGTGGACATGAGGCGTTTATTGTGTCAGAGGTATCTGCCTTCGCCGTATCGAAGTCACTTGCTCGACCAATTATTTTCCCTTCAGCAAGGACTCATGTCTGTCACTGAGTACAGGGATCTCTTTGATGAGTTAGTGGTGAGGAGTGATATCCGAGAGGACCCAGCCATGACCACTTGCAGATTTCGATCTGGGCTTCGATCTGACATCCGTACTAAGGTAGTTTATCATAGCTCGAAGTCCCTCGAGTCGACATATCAGCTCGCCCTACGTTACGAGCAGTCTTTGAGATCCGCAAGAGCTGATCGAGGGGACTCTCGCCTTGGCCTCCACAGTACGAGCTCCTCCCACACCAAGGACACCGCTCTGCCTACCATTGTTCTGTCAGACAAGGCAGCAGGGATACCTGATAGGGATTACTCTCACCCCAGCGAGTTGCTTAGCCCAGTGAGTAGTCTATCTTTTGTTTCTGACCTGTCTCTCGTGACCCCGATTGAGAGTGAGCCAGAGCGACCTCTTGAGCTTATAGTGTCGTGCCCCTCACCCACACCACCACCTCTAGCATGTCATGGGTTGATTAACATCCTTACCCTGGACTTACGTCCTGATACCACACCCACAGACCCATTTTTGAGCGTAGATCTATGTCATTCTCCCATTATCATGGCCCTGAGTCACATCGCGACTGAGAGCTCAGCACCTAGTGTTGATCTCGTAGTGGGCATGTCATCCATTCAGGGGGGCACTACCCCTTATGTTGGTACTCATCTAGAGGACCTTGAGCTTAGTAATGAGTTCCATGACGAGCCCCCAGTTGAGCCTCCTGATGATCCACCACTTCCTGGTGAAGGTGAGATTCAGATGAGACGTTTGTCTATGAGTTTCGAGTTATTGACGTCTCTGTCCCTATCATCGCTGGCTTTGCCCCAGAAGATGAGTCGTGAGTGGAGAAATACGTATGTAGGTCCTACCTTGAGCACACTTGCGCCTACTCATATTTTGATGACCTACTTTTTGACACATCTCACTCGTGATGAGTTTTGGGACACACCGCCTGCTGACCCACCAGACGAGCTCGTTCTTTTCGGGGACACGCACCACACTCGAGAGTCACATCTTTTAGCCGATATACACGATTCTCAGTCAGGTGGACGTCGCATCCGTGATGACTTTTCTTACACAGCTCCTGGCGAGCCCCCTGATGTGTTACGACCCCTGCGCGACATGTTGCTCTTCATGGGTTCGCACCTGAGGGTAGCTGTGTCGCGCGGTCACCTGAACACACGTCTCTCCCGAGATGAGTTTTTCTACACTCCGCCGAGAGAGCCTCCTGATTGGCCGCCTCCCTTGATAGATTTTCAGGTCATTATTACATCTTCTCATAGAGAGCATGTTGTGTCGATCATGTGTCATTTGCATCATTTGCATGAGTCTGTTGAGTCCTTCACGCGTCATTTGCATGGGTTGCATGAGTCTATCAGGCGTAAAATCAATTTAAGCAACGAGCATTATAAAGAACAGGCCGACAGACATAGACGGGAAAAACATTTTCTGGTTGGCGAACAGGTGATGGTACGAGTCCGTGCGGAGCGGCTCCCTCAGGGGCCTGCTAAGAAACTAAGCGCCAGGCGAATTGGGCCCTACACAGTTTTGAGACGGATCGGGTTGAATTCTTACAAGCTGGACGTTCCTGCGAGCATGGGTATCCACCCTGTGTTCAATGTTGAGGACCTGACACCCTACTTCGCACCTCACGGGTACCCCGATCCCCACCTTGGCGGCCCTCCCGAGCCTACACCACCACCCCTTTCTCCCGCCACCCAGCCTCCACTTGATTCCCACTTCCCCAGGAGCTCATCACCATTGGCTTCACCTGAAGCACCACCACCATCACCGGATCGCTTTCCCCGAGTGCTGAGGGTCGAGCAGATTACTGAGAGCATTGCGCATGAGTTCGTACCCTCTACGGATGGGCTCGTGTGCCGCTACTTGGTTCGTTGGCTTGGGCGACCCTTCACTGACGACACCTGGATTGCTGCTGCAGAGTTGGATCAACTCGCCCCGGGACTTCGACTTCAGTACGACCGTCTCCATTCTTCGGAGATGGAAGCTTTTCAGTCCGGAGGAGTTGATTGGCGAGGATACTTTCCCAGGGACGACACATGGACGACCTCTGATGGACCTCATCGAGTCTTACCTGGCTTACATCGAAAGAATTCTGATCGCTATTCATCAGGAGATGAATTCTTTCAAGCCGGGGAGAATGATGCGGAGCAGAGATGTGTACTAGCAGCGGAGGACGAATTTTGGGCCCATACGGGGCTGATTGAGGACTTTCCATATATGGCGCGCCCGGATCGACGATCCGACTCCGTGGTTGCGTCCGGCTCGTCGTTTAGATTCAGTTTCATATATAACATTATGTATTTTGGATTTTATTTCATGTAGTTATGGGGTCGGAACCGCCGGCCAATCATAGCCGTCGATTCCGGTTGCCCTAATCCTATTTTCTTATAAATAGATCTATTAGGGCTGCAGGAAAGGGCATTGCTGAAGTTAGGAGAAAATCATCTTCCTCGCTTCCGGTGATCATTCCGCGGCGCCGACGCCGTGGAGCCCCTTGGTGCCGACTCCTTGGGTAAGATTCCTATCTTTTCTTGTGTCCTTTTCCCCTACCTAGCAGCCCCGCCCCCTTCCTTTCCAGATCTGGCCGCCGGCCCCTCTCCCCCATCAATCCCCTCCCGCCGGCCACCCTTGGCTCCTCCCTAACAGCCGCCGCCCCTCCCTCTTTCCCCCTTGCAAGCCCCACACCGCCGGCCTCCAAGCCCCCCCCCCCCCCTACAGCCCCTTCCGCCGCCCCCTCTGCCCCCAACCTGCAGCCCCCGCATCAGCCCAGTTTCAGCCCAGCCGCAGCCCCTCTCAGCCTCCCTGCACCCGCCGCCCAGATCTGGCCAGATCCGGCTAGATCCAGCCCGGTAGCCTCCAAATCCGCCATCGTCCCTTCTACTCACAGCCACCATCATTTCCCCACGTGGATCCACCTTTCCCCTTGCCCGATCTAGTCTCGCCACCACCGGAAGTCCCTTTTAGCCTTCCGAAACTTCAGATCCTTATATAGTTCCTGCAGCCCTAATCTTTAATTCAGAATTTTGTACTTGTTGTTGGTGTGGATTTTTATTGTTGTTTGGTATAAAATATTGTGCACGTTGTGGACCTTTGATTAATGGAATTATAGCACGTTATATTTGCCTGTGAATCTCTTGCTTTGCAGGACGCTTAATTCGCCGTGCGCTTAAATTAGCCCTCCGCGCGGAGGAGCGCTATTGCCTAAATAGTTGAACTGAAATTGCCTCCCTTGTTTAGAATGAATGTTATGTTTAATATTTTGTCTTGCTGCTTAAATTGATTCATCGCCTGATCATTGTTATCTTGCATATAGTCATTGTTTAGGGTGAGTCTTTCCCCTTCACGTCACTAGCAGGCGTCTTAGGATTTCACTCCACAGCCTACCCTACATCAGATATGAGAATCAAGTTAGATGTGGGTGACTTTGAGGGGTGATTAGAGCCCGAGGGTTGTTTAGAATTGTGCGATATAATGGACTGTTTCCTGGCTTGGAAGCAATTGCCCCAAGTTAGGCAAGTCGAGTATGCCACCCTTAGGATAAAAGGGCCCGCTCTAGTTTGGTGAGAACAATTAGAGCGATCTAGATTCAATTAGGCATGCCTCCGATCACTACATGGTATGAATTTAAAACACAATTGAGCAAGAGATACGTCTCACCCAATTATTTGCAATACCTCTATCATAGGTTTCACAACCTACGATAAGACAAACTATCGATGGATGAGTACACTATCGAGTTCTTAATACTCCAGTCTCGCTTCGACCTCTGAGATGACGACGATATGACCATTTCTCGTTATTTGACCGAATTATGATATTCCATTAGAGACTAGATAAAGTTATTTGACTATAAGGACCTAGGAGAGATCTTGAGTCGCGCCCATAGAGTAGAGTCCTCAAAAAAGTGGACATCCAGAGTCAGGTCTACTGATAGGCCCCCATCGACTTACACTTTCACTCCTGCTGATAGGACCGTTGGGCTCTCTCGACCGGTAGTACCCATGAGTACCCCAGCACTTCCCGCCCCACCATCTAGAGGCAAGGAGGTTATATGCACTAGACCGCAGCCTGAGACATTTAGATGTTTTAAGTGTATGGAGTTGGGTCATAAATCTTCTGAGTGCCCGTGACGCCACTTCGTCATTGTCATTGATTTTGAGAGTGGATCAGAACCTTAGTATGGGGTCTTCCTTAGTGACTCCCAGCCTGACCCGACCCTGAAACCAAGTTAGAGAGTGAGTTTGAGGTAAAGGGAGAGCTGCCTGAGCAACTAGCGTGTGTCCTTCACCACAACCTACTGACCCCTAGAGCTTCTACATGAAGATGAGTGGTTGAGAAACATTATTTTTCGTACGACCACGCACATCCAGGGACAATTTTGTTCCATCATCATTGATAGCGGTAGTATGAAGTTTTGTTTCTAAACACATGGTTGATAAGTTAAAGTTGAAGACACAACCCCTAGGAAAACCCTATAGTCTGTCATGGGTCACTTGTAGCACGATCATTCTCATCACGCACTAATGTCTCGTCGAGTTTTTCATAGATAGTACGTATCAGAATATTGTCTTGTGTCACGTTGCTACTAACGAGATTTGTCTCATCTTATTAGGATGACTTGACAGTATGATAGACACGTTATTCACGACGGTGTAAAGAACTCCCACTCATTCGAGCGCAAAGAGCCCAAGATTGTTCTTCTTCCTCAGAAGAATAGTCTTGTCCCTAGAGCCCCAGAGAGACCTTCATACCCACCTACCACTCTCTCTGCGATATCCTTCCTCTCCTCCACCATGTTACTGACTGAGTCACAATTCCAGGAGGGGATGAAGGATAGTGATGTTGTCTATATGTTATCCGGTATCGATTCCACTCCTACCGCATAGCACAGTGTAACCCCTCATTGATGAGTTCTCTGAGATTATGCCGGAGGAGTTGCTCGATCAGCTAACCCCGATGAGAGATATCCAACACTGCTTTGACCTCATTCCAGGATTTAGCTTACCTCATTTACCCCATTATTGTATGAGTTCGAAAGAGCATGCGGGGCTACATAGGCCGGTGATCAAGCTGATTTCGAAGGGTCACATTAGGGATAGTATGAGTTCGTGTGCTGTCCTTGCATTACTAGTTCCTAATAAAGATGAGACTTAACGTTTGTGTGTAGAAAATTGAACGATTAATAAAATTACTATAAAATATCGCTTTCTGATTCCCCGATTGGATGACATGTTTGATATGCTTAATGGATCCAGCATATTTTTGAAGATTGACTTGAAGAGTGGATACAACCGGATTAGAATTCGACCTGGGGATGAATGAAAGACCACATTTAAGACCAAAGAGGGTTTATACGAGTGGTTGGTGATGCCTATTGGTCTCTCCAATATGCCAATCATCTTTATGCGAGTGATGAATCAGGTGCTTAGACTACTCATAAGAGTCTGGGTAGTGGTATATTTTTACAATATATTGATTTATAGTCTTGATACTGATCACCACCTGTCTCACCTGAGGCAAGTATTAGAAATCCTACGAACGAATAAACTTTATGCAAATTTGAAGAAGTGCATTTTTATGACTTATAGCCTGAACTTTATATGATATATCATTTCTTTTGAGGGCATTAGAGTTGATAGAGAGAAGTCAAGGCTGTAGAATCATGGCCTAACCCTAGGACTATTATTGAGGCTCGGGGATTTCATGGGCTTGCATCCTTTTATTGGCGTTTTATCCGGAATTTTAGTACCCTGATTGCACCTGCGACTGATTGTTTAAAAAAAGATTATTTATTTGGACCGAGGAAGCCGAACGTGTCTTTTTATTAGTAAAGGAAAAACTCACTAGTGCACTTGTCTTAACACTGCTTGATTTTGTAAACTTTTTGAGGTTGACAGTGACACATCTATTATAGGCATTGACGCAGTTTTGAGTCATGAGGGACGACCTGTAGCTTCTTTAGTGAAAAGTTGAACGAAGCAATGACTAGGTATTCAACATACAACATAGAGTTCTACGCCATCGTTCAGGCCCTCTGCCACTGGAGGCATTATATGATCCAACGTGAGTTTGTGCTGAATACAGTCCACGAAACACAAACATTTGAATTCCTAGAGGGAGATTAGATGACACGCAAAGTTGGCTACATATCTACAAGAGTTCACATTTCACTTAAAACACATGTCTGATGTCACGAATCGAGTAGCCGACGCCCTTAGTCATCAAACACATTTACTTGTCACCCTTCAACTTTGCATTACACTTAGATTCACAGCGTGACTTGTACACCACTGATCCTTTCTTTTGTGACATTTGGATCTCGTGTCAGCATAGTGGAACTGATCCTACTACACATTACGTAGTGAGTGAGAGATATTTATTTTAAGGGCTCCTGCCTTTGCATCTGCGAAAGACCACTTTAAGAGACACTACTTAGGGAACTCCACTCATTTGGGTTAGGTGGACACGTGGGCTAATCCAAATTGTTAGATCTCGCTAGTGCTCAATATTATTGGCTCAAGATGAAGCACAATGTCATCGAGTTTGTTAGGCATTGCATGACTTCTCAACGATATAAAGGGCACACACAAAATACTGGATTATGTATTCCTTTACCGGTACCTGAGCGACCGTGGGATGACATTTCGATAGACTTCGTGGTAGGACTTCCTCGCACTCAGAGGACAGTCCAATCTATTTTTGTAGCCGAAGATCAATTTTCGAAAATAGTGCATTTTATTCAGTGTAGGAAAACCTATAGTGCTGTACATGTCGCTGAGCTTTTCTTTAAAAAAATCGTTAAATTACACAGTATTCCTAGATCGGTCACCTCTGATGGAGATACTTGTTTTATGGGGTATTTTTGGAAAACACTATGGGCCTGATTAGGAAACAAACTTGAGTTTAGCAGCGCATATCACCCTTAGACTGATGAACAGACTGAGGTCGTTAATAAAAGTTTGGGATAACTTCTTAGGCGTTTGACTTTGGAGAATCTGAAACAATGAGATCTTATACAGTCACAGACTGAATTCATATTTAATAATTCTACTAATCGATCCAATAATAAATCTCCTTTCGAGATTGTTTTCGGGTTCTCTATACCCCATCTACTTGATCGCCACTCCCTCCCATCTCATGAACGTATTTCCTTTGGTGTGCAAGCTCATATTAATTATTTAAACGAATTGTATAAAATATTGCTAATAAATTGCGAGCAACTTCTGAAAAATATAAATTCATGGTTGATTGTCATCATCAGAAGTTATATTTTTCAGAAGGAGATTGTGTGTTTGCTTATTTCAGGAAGCAGAGATTCACTCCGGGTGTATATCACAAGCTACAGCAGAGGAAGTTTGGTCCTTTCCAAGTCAGAAAGTGCATTGTTGAGAATGCATATCTCCTAGATTTGTCCGTTGAATTGGGCACTTCGTCGATATTTTACATGACCGATCTTACGCCATTTTATAGAGATCAACCTAGTTCCAGCCCCAGTTCACCCGCTACAGTTTCAGAGATACCACCCGACTTAGCACCAGTGCAGACGCCCACCACTTAGAAGATAGAACAATGCGATATCTCAACATCTGAGATGTATTTTCATAGGCAAAATGATACCTGAGATGTCATTGAGATGTCCCGGACGTAGGTCCGGAGTTCAGACTCAATAAAAATGTCTTTATAAGACAAACTTTGGCTTTGATGTATGATGAATTTTAGAAATGTAGTTATAGACTATGGTGGAGACCGATTATTTTTAAAGTTATTTAAGAATTTTTCATTCATACATCAAAGATATAGATATTATTTTCAAATTTCAATACTCAAATTTTAATGTAGCATGACAAATGAGTGAAATAACTAGCATAGGCAATGAATTTCATTTTTAATAAGTGGTGATGCTAGAACAATGTGATAAGTTGGCCACTTGCAATGATATGTTTTTTATACTCAAATCAAATTAAAGTTTATATTTCATGTATTTGAGATAGAGTTCTAATATCCTGGTGATTAATCTTTTGATTTTTCATGATAGTTGTAAAGTTGTGACGCATAATTAGGGACAAACAAACATAAGACATCAAATATTCATAATATGAGATTGATTGTCTATAGTAACATATGATCATTCATATTCATCCAATTTGATTTATTATAGTGTAAGCTTATGCAAGGTGAATGTGTCATCCCATAACATATATCTAATATGAACATGAAACATGTTGGCTCAAAAAGAGGGACAAAGCATATATAAAGAAATACCAAAAACAAAAATAAAAAGAAAAGTTCATTTTTATTTTATTTTTTATTTGACTAGAGAGCAAATAATAGTTTGATAGAATATTAATCATTTTCATGCAAACAAACCATAGAATGACAAAGATCTCCCTAGATAATCAATAATCTCATGGTACATGAAGATATGATTTCGGAACCCATATAGATCCAAATGTTTTGGTTAATGAAATTTTGGGAACCCAAATTCTGTGAGATGTCCTACGTTTAAATTTATCCTTACAACATTATGATATATGTTCAAATTTGAAACATATTGTGCACTTGATGTATGACGTGCATTCTGTTATGCCCCCGGACGATCTGCGGTTCCAAGGATTCAAGTACGTCAGAAGACCTAAAGGAGCGCCGGACAAAGACCGGGCTGAACCATCTGGTTCAGCCCGCAATTAATCAAATAAAGAGGAGGAGGGCTGAACCACACCGGTTCAGCCCTCACTGGGGGCCGGTCGTCCCTAGGGAAGAGGGGCCTCATAAATACCCTCTTTTCCCCCTCTTTGAAGGCAAGCAATTTCATATTCAGGTATCTTCTTCTTCTTCAAACCCTAGCCGTCTTTTCATTCTTAGTTTTCTCTCTTTTCGTTCTAGAACCCTAGCGGTAGCATAACATTTGGTATCAGAGCACCCTTCCTGTGACCATTGTGACGCGTACGGAGGCGGAGACGGCGCGCTTGGCCGCCGTTGAGGAGAACTATGTTGCGTTGACGGATTCAGTGGCGGCAATCGAAGCAAGCATGAAGAACTCGCAACAACATCTGGAGGAACGCCTCGATGAGAAGATGGAGGAGTTGAAATCCCTCCTCTTGCAAAATCTGAAAGGGAAGACCGTGAACGACGCGGGATCCGACGCCGAGGCGACAAATACCCCTAACGGGGGGAGCACGGGAGCAGGAAATCACGGGGGCGTGCCGGCGAGCACATCCGGCTCCGGATCCGGCGCGGGAACCCTACAGGAGGCCGCACGCGGGCCTGCCATCCTATCCCGGGCCAGCGGGATGCTGGGCGGACAACCGGAGGGCTGCGGGCTGGGCAGCGGGGGGTTCGGCGGAGGGCCTGCTCCCTCCTGGATGCCGGAACCACTCCGGAATGGCTCCAGCCGAGCGGCGGAAGTCGCAGGAGGGCCCTGGGGGACCGACGGAGGGCCGGCTACGACCTGGGGGCTCGAACAGCCGCTGCAGGCTCACGGCGGACTGCTGCGACAAGGAGGAGGGTCCGGACAGAGTGGGGGTGCCCCGTTTGGCCCAGGACAGCACACAGGACAACCATGGAGGCCACAACATCAAGGATTTGGGTTGTTTCGCCCAACCGGGGCAAATGCGGTCCCTCTCGGGGGCGCAACGGGATTTTTTCCGCCCCAACCAGCGAACACTCCTAACGGGGGATATGGTCCGGCCAATATGGGACCGGGAAGGAATCCTGGGTGGAATCATGGAGGAATTCAAGGAGATTTTGGGCAACCCGGGGTGATGGGACAAAACGGTGGTGGTTTGGGAGGGGCTTATCAGAGACCTTACATGCAACCCAAGCGGACACGGATGAATTTCCCTAAGTTCCGGGGAGGGGACGCTCTTGAGTGGATACAAAAGGCGGAGCTGTTTTTCAAATACCAGGAGATTCCCGAGGCTCAGTGGGTACAGTTGGCGGCCTTCCATCTGGAGGAGGACGCATATCAGTGGACACAATGGTTTTTGCGGGGGCGCACTTTTGCCCCGTGGCCGGAGTTCATAGAGGCTTTTTCAGCTCGTTTTGGGCCTCTGGAGTACGAGGATGCGGAGGCCACCCTTCAAAAACTGCGTCAACGGGGTACCGTCACGGAGTATCGGACAGAGTTCGAAAGGTTGGCGAACCGTGTCGCGTGGGGAGAGCAGACCTTGTTGAGCTGTTTCATTTCAGGGTTGAAGGACCACTTGCGTGACGAGGTCCACACATACTTGCCGCGCAGTCTGAGCCATGCCATTAACATCGCTCGAATACAGGAGGAGCGTTACAACAGGCAGCGGAGCCGGACGACGACCAAGCCACCCGCGGCTCCCGCAGCGGTACGACAAGAGCAGCCACCCCCTATACGGCCGACAGTGACCAGGTTGACATGGCCAGAGATGCAGGCCCGGAGAGAGAAGGGACTGTGCTTTAACTGCGATGAGAAGTACACCAAGGGACATGCTTGCCAGAAGGTCCATGTGTTTATGCTGCGAGAGGAGGATGACGAGGAGGACCATCTGGAGGGAGCCGACGTGGAGGATCTGGATTTAGCAGAGTTCGGGGTCTCCTTGCAGGCCATGGAGGGATGTGCGGCCCCGGTGACGCTCCGTTTCACAGGCTTGGTGGGCAAGGGGCGAGTGACCATTCTGGTGGATAGTGGGAGTACCCACAATTTCATCAACCCGGCAGTCGCTTCGAAGGTGGGACAGACGATTGACAATGAGGCGGCCTTCCAGGTGATGGTAGCAGATGGAAGCAAGCTGAGGTGCGAGGGGGTGATGAGGGGGGTGGAAATCCGCGTGCAGAGCTATCTGTGCCACACGGATATGTATCTGCTTCCGATTCGGGGTTCGGACATGGTGTTGGGGGTCCAGTGGTTACGACAGTTACAGAGGGTGACCACCGACTGGGTTCGCTTGACGATGGAGTTCACCCAGCAGGGGAAGGACTACTGCCTGCAGGGCATTCAGTCCTCACCTCTGAAGGAGATTTCTTTGAGGAGCTTGCAGCGGTTAGAGGAGCAGGGCTCCCCGATGGCCATGGTGGTGGGGGTGGAGGCCTTGGCCCAAGGCCCTCCAGACATTCCAGAGGAGATACAGGTACTTTTGTCCCAGTTCAGAGATGTGTTCCAGGAGCCTCGGGGCCTTCCTCCGCCCAGGTTCAGGGATCACGACATACAGATGAAAGAAGGGGCTGCTCCCCCAAATGTAGACCCTACCGGTACCCGTACATTCAGAAGGCCGAGATCGAGAAGAGTGTGAAAGAGATGTTGGCAACCGGCATCATACGGCCGAGCACCAGCGCCTTTTCCTCCGCTATCATCTTGGTGAAAAAGAAGGACGGGTCATGACGTTTCTGCTTAGATTACCGCAACTTGAATGATTCTACGATCAAGGATAAGTTCCCGATCCCGATGATAGAAGAACTCCTGGACGAGCTGCATGGGGCGAGTTTGTTTACCAAGCTGGACCTTCGGTCCGGCTACCACCAGATACGGATGAAGACGAAAGACATCCACAAGACCGCGTTTCGCACGCATGATGGGCATTGCGAGTTCTTGGTGATGCCCTTTGGGCTCTCCAATGCCCCATCGACCTTCCAGGCCTTGATGAATGAGACCTTTCGGCCTCTCCTACGACGACCAGTACTCATTTTCTTCGATGATATACTGATATACAGTCGGACGTGGGAGGAGCATGTTGAGCACGTGGCACAAGTTCTTACCCTTCTGCGGCAGCATCAGTTCTATGCCAAGCTATCGAAGTGCTCGTTTGGGCAACCAGAGGTGGAGTACTTGGGTCATCTGGTTTCGGCTCAGGGGGTCAGGGCGGATCCAAAGAAGATATAGAGCATGGTGGAGTGGCCGCGATCGACTAACGTGCGGGCACTACGAGGCTTCCTGGGCCTCACTGGATACTATAGGAGGTTTGTGAAGGACTATGGTAAGCTGGCACGTCCTCTTACCCAGCTCCTCCACAAGGAGTCCTTTACCTGGCATGAAGACGCGGAGCGGGCCTTCTCCGCTCTCAAGGAGGCTATGACGACCACGCCGGTGCTCGCACTACCGGATTTCACCAAGGAGTTCGTAGTGGAGACGGACGTCTCAGGAGTGGGTATTGGGGCGGTTTTGATGCAAGAGGGGCGGCCGTTGGCTTACTTCAGCAAGGCCTTGGCACCTCGGACTTTGGGCCTCTCCACGTACGAGAAGGAGATGCTAGCGATTTTACACGCAGTGACTCTGTGGCGTCCATACCTGCTGGGCCATCATTTTAAAGTTCGCACCGATCACCAGAGCCTGAAACATTTCTTGGATCAGAGGTTAGCATTCCCTCTCCAGCAGAAGTGGTTGACCAAGCTGCTGGGGTATGACTATGAGATCGTGTACAAGCAGGGCAAGGAGAATTTGGTGGCTGATGCCTTATCCCGCCTACCGGAGAGCACCATCTTCCACCTGTCGGGACCGTTGATCGAGTCCCTGGACGACATTCAGAGGGAGATAGCCGCGGACCTAGTGCTCCAACCTATTGTGGAGGCCTTGACCCAGGGCCAGCCCACTCCTCCAGGGTACCATCTGATTGGAGGACATTTGTATTACCACGGCGGGAGGGTGGTCATCCCCGCTTCTTCCGCTTGGAAGGAGGTCATGTTACAGGAGTTCCACTCGTCTCCGACCGGAGGCCATGCCGGGGTGCTTCACACATTACATCGGCTTCAGGCCGATGTCTTTTGGAGGGGGTTACACAGGGACGCGCAACTTTTTGTGCAGCATTGCGATATGTGCCAGCGGCAGAAGTACGAGACGTCCTCACCAGCAGGGCTGCTCACGCCCTTGGAGATTCCTCAGCAGATATGGGAGACGATCTCGATGGATTTTATTGAGGGCTTGCCCCGGTCTCAGGGCAAGTCCGTGATCCTGGTCATAGTGGACAAGCTGTCCAAATACGGCCATTTCCTCGCCCTCAGCCACCCTTACACCGCAGAGACAGTTGCCGATCTTTTTGCCCGGGAGGTAGTGCGCCTACATGGTCTTCCGAGCTCGATCATCTCCGATCGCGATCCGACTTTCATCAGCAAGTTCTGGCAGGAACTGTTCCGGTTGCAGGGCACCAGGTTACGCATGAGCACGACAAACCACCCGCAGACAGATGGCCAGACAGAGGTTCTCAACAGGGGGGTCGAGACGTACCTTCGCTGCTTCGTCATGGATGAGCCCCGCTCGTGGACTCGATGGTTACACTGGGCGGAGTATTGCTACAATACCTCGTATCACACGGCCAGCAGGATCACTCCGTTCGAGGTTGTCTACGGGCGATCACCACCTACTCTACGGTCGTACGAACCGGGCAGCACAACTCTTCCTGCAGTGGATCGAGCTTTACGGGATCGGGATCAGACCTTGGCTCTCTTGCGGGACAATCTCCGGTTGCACAGGACCGGATGAAGTTACAGGCGGACAAGCACCGGACGGAGCGGACCTTTCAGGTTGGGGACGAGGTCTTTCTTCGTCTCCAGCCTTACAAACAACTTTCAGTTGCTCGCCGGTCCAATTAGAAGCTAGCCCCCCGGTTCTATGGCCCGTTTCGCATCACTCGTCGGGTGGGACCGGTCGCATACACGCTTTCCCTTCCTGAGGGATCCCGCATCCACCCCACCTTTCATTTGTCACTGCTGAAGAAGAAGCTGGGGGCGGCCGTTACGGTGATCCCCTCTCTCCTCGAGGCTACTACGACGAGTGAGCTACGCCCCAGCCCCGAGTACATATTGCTGTCCAGATGGAAGAAACATGGCACGGAATACCGTTCAGAGATTCTGGTCAAGTGGAAGGATCTGTCGGAGACCCACAACACGTGGGTGGACTTCTTGGAGTTCCGGGAGTTATTTCCCGACTTCCAGCTTGAGGACAAGCTGCCTCTTTATTGGGAGGGGAATGTTATGCCCCCGGACGATCTGCGGTTCCGAGGATTCAAGTACGCCAGAAGACCTAAAGGAGTGCCGGACAAAGACCGGGCTGAACCATCCGGTTCAGCCCGCAATTATCAAATAAAGAGGAGGAGGGCTGAACCACACCAGTTTAGCCCTTACTGGGGGCCGGTCGGCCCTAGGGAAGAGGGGCCCCATAAATACCCTCTTTTCCCCCTCTTTGAAGGCAAGCAATTTCATATTCAGGTATCTTCTTCTTCTTCAAACCCTAGCCGTCTTTTCATTCTTAGTTTTCTCTCTTTTCGTTCTAGAACCCTAGCGGTAGCATAACACATTCATGATTAAATATTCTACTAGTTGTATGCTGTTCTACAAGTTTTGTGATACTAGTAGACTAGTAGAGACCTTGCCCAAATTTGTAGATAAACTAGTTATAATAGATTTTTTACCATTTGAATTTTTTTGAACAAATAATTTTAATGAATCTAATTTACCAATGAGAGCATTATTTTCATTTAACAATTGTTCATTTTGTTCTTTTGCAATAGAAAGTTCTTTTTTTAATAACTTGAATTTTTCTTTAAGTTTATTGCAATCAATATAGCCAACCTCACTATAGTGGGATAAAGGCTTGAGTGTTGTTGTTTATTGCAATCAATACAAGATATAACATTTTCAAGTTTAGAGCTTGAGGGAGATATAACAATAGACACACCAATATTAGATTTCACATCAAGTTTTTCTTTTATGGTTTTATTTTCTAAATGTAATCTAGAATTATTTTTTTTTAACTTTTCAATTTTACGTTTAGCCAATTCAAATGCACGAGATAGAGAAAGTGACTTGGATGTAAGAAGGGAGAATTTTTTTGGACTTACAATGCTATCTGATGAAATTTCATTTTAACATTGTGATGAACTATATTTTCCCTTCCACTTAATCTGCACTCCATACATCCGTCCAAAGAAGAACTAGCTTGAATATTTGTGCAAGCGTGTATATTCTCAAATTCTTGCAATTGTTCCTTATCTGTAGATGAAGAATCACAAGTTTATTCAAAAAAATTCTAAATCTCATAAGCTCTAGAAAGAATATTAATAAGTTTTGAAAATATTTTTATTATGGGCACAAAATAAGCAATTCATCGCCTTAGCATTTAAAACATATTTTCCTTATTCAAACTCATTTAATTTACATGTTGGTGTAGGAATATAATTATTATTCGCACAAATAGATGATATAACATATTTTTTAATAGTTATATTCTAAATGTCAGAACTAACGGAGATACACAATGTTTTCATTAATATTTTTCATGCATGATAATTCTTTCCAATGAATAGTGGAGGTGCTAACAATGACTCATCTTGAAGATTTAATTCTTCTCTAAGGATAGCCATAATATACTCCAGGTTGTAAAGCTTAAGATGAGTAACCTGGCTCTGGTCCACTTGTTGGATTGTTAGACACTCTTAGAGGGGGGGGGGGGGAATAAGGGTTTTTTAAAAACAAAATTTCAACTCAAAGATTAGAATCAAATATTGAAAATAAAAATTTGTAAAAACTTAAAATAAATTCTTTAATGAAGTAAAACAAGAAACATGATTTTATTTCAACAATCTTTAGAAAACAAAATCTAATTTCAATAACGCTAGAAATTAAAGACGATGAATTTTACTCTTGAGTTTTTTATATCGACCATTCTCCCTAAGGACCAATTGGTTGTAGCCTATCTGTCCCTAGATAAGCCTCAGGTTGCCCCTAGATCTACTCCCTAAATCTAGTCGCTTAACACAAGTGGCGAATTACTCCCTAAGCCTCATACAGACCTAGTCGCCAACCATGGTCGAATTTCCCCTAAGTTGCTCACGGACCTAGTCGCCAACCACCAGGCTAGTTTCTCCCTAAGTCGCTCAAGGACTTAGTCACCAACCACTTGGTGAATTTTTCCACTTAAAAAAAAGTAACAAAATAAATACAAGATGAAAAAGATATTTAGAAAATAAACATTCCCTATATAAGATCTGAAGGTGGCGACAAAGACACATAAGTGATTGCCGTTGTTGTTTGGAGTAGGTCAGATGATGCCTTAGGACTTTGAGGTGGTGCTCTGTCCAGTTGATGCTATGTTTAGATTGTGCTTAGTGCAGTTGATGCTATGTTTAGATTGTGCTTCATGCATGTGGTGGCTCCGGATCACGAAGCAATGTGGTGGTTTGTTGGGAATTTGGTTTGGTTCGGATTTGGATCCTAACTGGATCCAGTTCTCTTTTTCTTTAGGTCTCGCTGAGAACTAACTACTTGTCACCCCATTTTTCTTATAGTGGGAAGTATCTCCCCTCTTCCTGTTCGCGTGTGGAGTGCTGCAAGCCCTTTAGTGGAGTATCCCGACTCTTGTTGCGAGGGGAACGAAGCTGCAAGCGACCCACTTGAGCATTCCGAACGCCGAAGGAAGGTGCCACTGCTGGGCCTGTTGAGCCTCCGTCAGCCGCCTCCTCCTGTTGGTGGAGTGTCAACGCCCCTCTTGCGAGTCGAGGGGCTGCATCCCACATTTGTCCGTGAGGAGGAGGCACCACCGTGTGTGAGGAAGAAGGGCCGACTGGCTCTTGGAGGTATTGCCGGTGGTGGAGTGAAATCGCTGCGAGGGGTGCGACCATGGCAAAGCTTAGAGAACTTGAATCAGAGGCGGTCTGCCTTGATGTGGCAAGGCTTTGATCCGACTTGGGAGTTCTCTCTGGTGGTGCTTGGATTGGTCGTCGTCGATGACAATGGTTTGTTTGTGAACCTTGTGCGTCCGTAGTTCTACGGATTACAATAAGTATTGCTCTTTCTCATTGCGTGGAGGTATCCGATTCCACACGTGGAGCATTTTATCAGATATTTTGTTGTTTTCTCCTGGTGTAAGTACTACACTTATTGCTATATATATACTACGTGGTTGTGCCTCGCTGGGATTGCCCTGCCCTGCGCTTATTTAATATATTGCATTTTCTATCTTCTTCTTAGCTCTGTGTTTGCAACTACTCATGTGGGCACGGTATCCCGGACCCTTACAAAACTTTCCACTGGTTGCAATCTTCACCTCTGCTGCTCTGCATGTCACCTTGCTTTCAAGTTGGAACGATTCATCCAGCACATCAATAAATGATGCACATCATGCATCAAGATTCATTAGGACTTGGGTCCGTTTTGCTTGGCTGCACTCACAGTTAAGAACTGATGCATATAAATTTGGTTCCAACTTTTCGGAACTCGAATCAACTCATGCACTTGAAACCTAGCACTATGCCCGAACTGATTAGTTTTTTTTATTGTTAATCTGAAGAAAGTTTATCGTGATATTATTATTTGAGGATCCTAACATTCTTAAAGTCCACGAAGAAAGAATATTAATGTTAAAAACTTACGGATTTTGAATCTAAAATATTAAATGTTGGCGTGGAAATAAAAAATAGATTCCTATTACCAAGAGAAAGCCCTAATCCCCTCTATATATGGAGGCGGATCAGGAAACAAATACAATAAAGCACGGCTACGAATAAACCGCACATAATACAATAAAATCATCTCAACACCCCCCTCAAGTTGGGTGTGTGATGTCGAACATTCCTAACTTGCCAACAAGCTCTTTAAAGAAACCACTGCATAATCCCTTTGTTAGGAGGTCTGCCAATTGTTGTTCAGAGGGCACAAATGGAGTAACAACAATGCCTTTATCTATATTTTATTTGATGAAATGTCTGTCGATTTCAATTTGTTTGGTACATTCATGTTGCACAGGGTTGTGACCAATACTGATTGCTGCCTTGTTATCGCAGTATAGCCTGATAGACTCGCTACTTTTAAACCCAAGATCGGTCAAAATAGTTTGTATCCATAGCCCTTAACAGATTCCGTGAGCCATAACCTTGAACTCAGCCTCAGCGCTAGATCTGACAACCACATGTTGTTTTTTACTTCTCCAGGTGACTAAATTTCCACCCACTATAGTGCAATACCCAGACGTGGACCGTCGATCTTCAATCGATCCAGCCCAGTCAGCATCGGTGTACACCTCAGTAGTCGGCTTTTCATTTGATGAAAACAGCATGCCTCTCCCAGGAGAGGACTTGAGATATCTGAGGACACGATGAACAACATCCACATGACGGGTCCTCGGGGAATACATATATTGACTGAGCACTCCTCCAACATAATAGATATCTGGGCGAGCATGCGACAGGTAGATAAGTTTTCCAATGAGCCTCTGAAAACTTGGAATGTCTTCAATTATGTCACCATCTTCTTTTCCAAGTCTGTGGCCGACTTCGATTGGAGTGTCAGCCGGTCTGCACCCACTAATTCCTGAAGCTTCAAGGAGATCAAAAGTATATTTCCTCTGCGATATGAATATCCTATGTTTGGACCTCGCAACCTCAATACCTAAGAAGTACTTGAGGTTCCTCAAGTACTTCTTGACTTCAAATTCTTTCACCAGTCATTTTCAATGCCTAAATCTCGTTCTGATCGTTTTCTGTTATAATGATGTCATCTACATAAACTATCAGAGCAGTTAATTTTCCTTCATTGTTTTTGATGAAGAGAGTATGATCCCCATTACTCTGGGAGAATCCGAAGCATGTCATTGCCTTGTGAAATCTTCCAAACCAAGCTCTAGGTGATTGTTTCAGGCCATACAAGGCCTTCTTCAGCTTGCACACCTTGCTTTCAGATCATTTAGGAGAGAGACCAGGAGGTAGAGCCATGTATACCTCTTCTTCCAAATCACCATGAAGGAATGCATTTTTTACATCCAGTTGACTGAGACTCTACCCCTCGCAGGCAACACACGACAAGAGAATTCTTATAGAGTTCATCTAAGCAACCGGTGCAAAGGTTTCATGGTAATCAATACCTGCCGTCTGAGTGTACCCTCTTGCAACCAGCCTAGCCTTGTACCTTTCCACAACCCCCTGAGTGTTCTGTTTGACAGTGAACATCCACTTGCATCCCACAACAATATTTCCTTTAGACAGATATATTCGGTCCCATGTGTGATTCTTATCCAGAGCATGCATTTCTTCAAGCATCCTTCCACCTATTATCAGAGAGAACATCCTTCCACGAAGTAGGGATGAAAGTAGCATCCAAAGAAGAGACAAAAGCTCTATGGGAAGCCGTTCGAGACGAATAGGAACCTGACGACGGATTGAGATAACATATGGGATTAAATGTTGTGTAGAAGTAAGATAACATATGTTGTGTAGAAGTACCTTCCCTTTGAGTAAAGGAACCTGACGACGGATTAAATGCATGCTCTAGGATTCTGATAGGGGCCGATGTGTTCCCCTTGGGACGGCGAGAGTAAATCTATAGGGGTTTAACAATAGGAGCAGCAGGAGGTGGCATAGAAGCAATAGGAGACAGAGTTAGCGCAAGAGCAATAAGAGACGGAGTTAGCGCACGAGCAATAGGAGACGAAGTCGAGTGATAGTGATATAACGGAGGAATGGGTAGAGGAGTTAAGGAACTCACTTTCAACGTAGGAGAGGTCCCCCCTGAAGCGAGGGCCCGTAGTAGCTCTCAGATTCAAGGAATGCGACATCCATGATAACAAAGACTTTCTTAAGCACCGAGTCAAAGCATTTATAACCTTTTTGAGTAGGAGCATAGCCGATAAAAACACACTTGTGAGCACGCGAATCAAGTTTAGTCCTCTGGTGAATATGGACAAAACAAACACAGCCGAATATACGAGGTTGTAGAGTAGTCAGAGCCACCCCAAGAGTGTGAAGAGGAGTGTTATAACCCAGGACACGAGAGGTCATAATATTAATAAGATAGACAATAGTGAGAACAACATCCTCTCAATAGTACTTTGGAAGGTGCATCTGGAGAAGAAGACATCAGGCAACTTCCAAGAGACGACGATTCTTGCGTTCGACCACCTCATTTTTAGCAATAGAGTGAACGCAAGACGTTTGGTGGATAATCCCAGCATGTGCAAGGTAGCAGTCAAATTGAGAATCCATATTCTCGCGACCATTGTCGGTGCAAAGGATTTTGATAGGGGTATCAAATTGCGTAGAAATCATTTTGTGAAAACGCTGAAATTAAGGGAAAACCTCATCTTTAGCCTTCATGAGATAAACTCATGTAGCACGAGAGAAGCAGTCAATGAAAGTGACAAACCAACAACATCCAGAAATAGAAGAAATAGGGCAATACCCCTAAACATCACTGTTAATAACATGAAAAGGAACATAACTAGGGTATGAAACATTATTAAACGAAACACGATGATGTTTTCCAAGTTCACAAGCATTACAATGAAAATTATCAACTAATACAACAGACAAAGTAGGAAATAAATGTTTCATAGACATAATAGAGGGATGTCCAAGACGACAATGCCAGGACTCCAAAGTGACCGCCTGATCGGCATGAAGGGCCTGGGGAGAAGATGTAGGAGTGAAATAATCAAACACATAGAGTCTATCCATCAGACTACTAGAGCCAATCACTGTCCCCGTCTTCAGGTCCTGAAACACACAAGAAGACGGAAAGAATGTCACAGAACAGTTCATAGAGTTTGTCAGATGACTAATTGTGAGTAAACTTGGGTACATGAAGGACATAAGAAAGAGTAAGGGAGGAGCAGATGATTGTTCCTTTTCCAGTAATTGGAGATAAGGAACCGTCCACAATGCTCACTTTGTCTCGACCAGACAACAGAACGTAAGACAAAACCTGTAGCAGAGTCGGTCATATGATCCGTTGCTCCAAAATCGATAATCCAGTAGGTAGAGGGATGAGAAGACGCATTATGTGCACCTGAGGCTCCTTGATGAGCATAGGAAGACGCGGAAACAAAAGACTCCAAAGTCTGCTGCTGCATCAGACGGCGGAAGACATGAATCTCATCGGCAAACAAAGACAAAGGAGGAGCAGTCTGAGTAGTGGGAAAAAACTCCTCGGAGGCATCAGACAGGTGAGTAGAGCAGGGCTGAGTTGAGCGACCTTGAGAACGACCGCAACCACGACCGCTACGTGGTGCAGAGCCCCCACGGGGTGTAGGAAAGCCATGTAGATGAAAACTGGTGTCCTGAGTATGACGGGACTTGCCGCAATAATGTCAAAATAAGTGATCTTTGTCGGTGGACTTGGGTTTGGAATCACCTGGAGCTCGACTGCCAAACTGAACAGCTAGGGAAGAACCTTCGAGAGTAGTATCAGAGGTCCATGTCTGTCGCCGATCAAATTCCTGTTGTACAATTCTGAAAACCTCGGGAAGGGATGACAAAGGAGAGCGCCCAAGAATCTGCACACTGATCGGATCAAAGTCGCGATGTAGGCCATGAAGAAACTCAAAAACTTCGTTCCTATCTTCCCGAGCTCGAACAAGGAGTTCATCCTCAGGAGACACAAGAGTGAGGGAGTCAAAGTGATCACATTCTTGATAAAGTTGAGTGAACTCCAAATAGTACACAGACAAAGGACGATCACCCTGACGAAGGAGAAAGATCTTCCGTCACAGTTGGAAAATCTGGGAAGCATTACCCCGACAGGAGTAAGTAGCCTCAGCCCTCTTCCAAATATCCGCTGCAGTCTCCAAAAACAGATAATTCCGAGCAATCGAGTCAACCATAGAGTTTGCCGACCAAGTCATTTCAAGAGAGTTCTCAGACTCCCACTGTATCCAATCCGGAGAATCTTTGGCTGTTGTCGGAATAGTCCCCAGAACATGCCCAAACAAACATCTGCTCTTCAAGGCAACAGTAATAACTCGAGACCATGGAAGAAAATTGGAGCCATCCAATCTAATTGTGGCGAGGTGAGTAGTATTGTGGTCATGACTGAACTGAGCCGCGCCACCGGAAGGCAAGGTAGTGGAGGAGATCCCGACACCGGAAGAGAGAGTAGGAGATCCATCATTCTCCGACATGATGTGTAAGAGCAAGCACAAGAAGCCCCACAAACACCTAGATAGAAACTAGGGTTGGCTCATAGAAGAAGGAACGATACCAAGATCACAAAGGAACCTCTAATAAGGACTGACATCAGAAATGCCATCAGGTTAGAGCCACATTTCTGGTATCAAAGGAACCAAACAACGACAATTCGCCGAAAAAAGGCCGAGGAGCTGAAGAAGAGAAGGAGGCGCGCTGGAGAGGCCTGCGAGAGGCTGTGGAAGGCTGCTGCCGGCTGCTGGAGGAGATCGGCTGCTCTAGGTTGCTGGAGGGCCGACGATCGGCTGCGATGGCTCACAAAAATCCGCGGCTGGATGCAACGGAGCGGGATGCGGCTTCTAGAGGCCCGATGGGGCGCGAGATGGGAACGACGGAGTGAGATGCGGCTTCTGGATGGAGCGACCGAAGCGGGATGCGGAAGCGGCAGTGTTGAATACGTGGGAGCCCTAATCGACTAAGGATCTGATACCATGTTGAGGAAATGAAAAATAGATTTCTGTTATCAAGAGGAAGCCCTAATCACCTCTATATATGGAGGCGGATCAGGAAACAAATACAATAAAACACGACTACGAATAAACCGCACATAATACAATAAGCAAATGCCAATAGATATTAAGTGTGAACTATTAATTATTAACAATAGAAATATATTAAATGCCACCTAATCATTTGTTAATTATTTACAACATTTTTCGGCCGGTTTTTTAGGTACCAAGCTCCATGAATTGTGACCGAACCAAAGAAACGGTTCCAATTTTTTTGAACTAGAATCAACCCAAATTGATCCGTTTGATTTGTTTTTGAATTGGTTCTGGATCCTCCATTTTTGTTGCTGCACACTCCTCTGTTGTATAAAATTCTCTATTGCCCTTATAAAATTTTAAATCAAGATAGCGTTTGCTTTGTGAATCAGAGTCTATAAGAGACTTGCTTTGTGAATCAGAGTCTATAAGAGACAATCATTTAATTCCTAATCGTTCATTATGATCGATGACTAATCGTCCATCTGTTGTTTTAGATAGCAGAAGATTTTTTATTCTTTTACCCATATGGGTATTTATATTAGGACTGCCCCAACACGTAATTAATTATAAAATAAATATTTTAATGTATGTCACTTCACCTAATAAATAAATAAAAAACTATTTTTCGGCTGTTTCTTAGTTTATATACTCGTGATTCTGGGCTGTCTGAAATGAATTACTTCTATAAGAAGATCACGATCAAAATACTCCAACATTTAAGCAAATATACCTGCAGTTTCGCTTCAAAAGCATTGAATAATAATATTTAGCCTTCCCCAGTAGTGCCAAATGGTACTTGGTGGCACCTGTTTGCTATCATTTATCGGTATATGGAACAATTAATATATCATTCGAGTATTCCTCAGTAGTGCCAAACTGTTGGTAATGTTAACTCATCATTTCAATTAATATATCATTGGAACAATTTTTCTAAAAGTTAAAAACTTAAATTTGTATGTGGTTTATCAGCTCTCGTGATTCCAAATCTAATAAATTAATAACACCATTCCACAACATCACATTCATGAGTACACACGATTGCATGAGTTCATGTACTCAAGGCATACACTTGAGTACTATCATGCGAGTACTACCTCCAATCTAAGTTATGCGAATTTAGTTATCATTTGAGCATTTACTAGTCCGATCGATCACGCCCGACTCAGTCTATCCTATGATCCATCAGTATTTATGAGGGTTAACCTTGTGCCAAACTGCATGGTGCGGGTTTGGTTCAACTTATGTCCGTTTCTCAAGTCACCGTGATCGAAGGGGCGATGCGGTTGCGGCTTTACCTCGGTCTGTATGTGTTGAACAAATCTAACATTGAACAAATATTATGCTATGCACTTAATCCACTCAGGAGAAGATAGGCTTTGCACGAACTACCAACGTAGGAAGTCCAAGACAACTCTTCTGGGATTTGTGGAGAAGGTTTGTGTTCTACCACATCACAACTTTAGGGCTTTCGCTAGGTACTCAAAGAGCTGCCTTAATCCCAAGCCTCGTAACAAGATGGCAAATTTCACGGAGTCATTCTTTAGCACGCATACTAGGCTTAACCTAAATGCAACGTCAAATCGAGCATCACCGATTCGGGCCTATGGCCACGGGTAGGCTTCATACAAAATGCCTAAATCCACAATGACTATCGAATTTCAACATGAATTTCATGCCGGGGGCGGACACAATCGACCTGGGGTTCTAACGAACCAATGGAGGTCATACCCTCCACTAATTCTTCCTATGCAAGAAAATCAAAATGAAATGAACATACACGTCTTAAGACCGTGGAGAAGGATCGTTGCCCTTGGAGATTGCTTTGACACCATGGAACAAAGATTGAGACGGATGGAAATAACCGCAATAGACTCCTCTTCTCAAATCCAGACTCGGCTCGCAATTTGGATCTCCGGAGCTCCTCCAATGGCAGGACCTCCCTTCTGTCCTCCTACATTCTCTTCTCTCTCTCACCCTTGGAGAGAGAAATATCAAAAGCTCATCTTTCCCGTCCTAATAGGATCAAGATTAAAGCCCAACCCTTAGATTCTCAAACACCCCATCCAACAGCGCAGATTTCATCTTTAAAACGAGTTCACGACCCCGCGCATGGCTTGGCACACGGCCGTGTACCAGGCCGTGTCGATTTACGCAAGGACCTATACATGTATACGGGTTAGCACAAGACCATGTGCCAAGCCGTGTCGCTCTTGGGACAGAAATCCCTCCCAAATGTGGGCTATACACGGGTAATTACACAGTTGTGTTCTAGGCCGTGGTTGAAGACATGCTCAAACAACCAGCCATGTCAACAGGTCGTGACCTGCTCTGTCTACAATCCAGCCTTTAACACCATGTACACAGGTATGTAAACGGACATGTTCCAGGCCGTGTCTGCATACGCACCCAAATACTCAGCCATGTCATCAAGCTGTGACCTTCTCTGACTACACCCAGCCTTGAACATCTTTTACACAGGTAGGGAGACGCCTATGTCCCAGACTGCGTATAGCCTTAAAGGCTCTAAATGGCCTCCTAAGCACACACAATCAGTCTCAAACCTCTATGAAACTTCTCTAAGGTTCTCAGGCTCCTCATGAACTATTTGTATTCGGATTTTGGGGTGTTACATGACCCTTTAATAACCCATGTAGCCCTGGGGGCTTTTCGTATTTTATGTATACTCATTCCATCCTATATAAGGGAGTGGGAGAGAGTTATTTAGCTATCTTTGGAGACCTAGTTTAGTCTTAGGCTATCTTTGGAAAAAGGCTCTTAGAGGGAACCTGCCCTCAAGAGTTTGGATTGAGCTTGTCTCGATATTTGAATCTTTATTTTGTGATCAATCATGCAATTTCGTGTCTAGCAGAGCACGCTTCTATCATGCGGTGGCAGTGCAGTCGAAGGAAGAGGACAGTGAGGCAGAGCCATATATCTGAAAGCACGCAACACAAAGATGGTCGGGTACAGTGGATGTGGCCCTATTCAGGTGCAAGCTGGCAGGTCGTGGGCACGGGATGCATGGCTTCTGCACAATCTGCGGACGGTGGTGGGCTGCATAGGTGTGGTAAGGCCGTGTCGATTTATTGCTTTCTTCTCCGGTGGTGGCAGTAGTTGGTTGCCCGACTCTATCCCCGGTGCTTAAATCAGATCCATGTATTTTTCAATTGTATGTATTGAATTTATTATGATAATAAATTATGTGAATAGCCAATTTTTGTGTTGTGGTGTGTCCCTCTGTTATTTAGTTGTGCTAACACGGGCGCACCCTATCAATACATCGCAACAACACGTGCGGCCTGTACATGTTATTTAGCTCTTCAGGGTAGGTGTTTTTGTACGCGCGCATGTTAATAATATAAACTTGGAGAGCATGCTTGATAATTTTGATAACAGAGAGGTCCCTAAGTTAGATGCAATGTCTTGGATAATATTCTATCAAGTAATTGAAGTTTAAGCCTACTTGTAGATCTGACAGACATGATTAGATCTTCAAGATAACGCCAATAATTGTAATCTTGCTTGTATATGTTGTCTGTGGCTCTCATAATTCATCACCAACTGCATTATTCTTCTCCTCCATCACCAGAGTTATATCTCCCTAGCTGAATAAAATGATTATTTATTGAGTTTCTATGTCAACTTTGCCATCCCATCTTCACCAGCTGTGGTCCCTTTTATCTCCTCTGTTTGTTTGCTGAAAGATGATTTTACTTGCCTATGGTTGGTAGAGTAAAGGCTTGAGTGTTGATAAAGGCTTGAGTGTTGATAAAGGCTTGAGTGTTATGGTTGGTAGAGTAAGAATTTTCTGTAGTTATCATCCAAAACTGTGGAGTTTCTATGTATGGAGAATTCAAGCACTCCAGTTCTTTTTTGGGACTAAATTCAGCCTTCAATTGCACCTCTTTATTATTAGGATAGCCATATAGCTTGATAATAATCTCTTTGTGCTCAAATACTTTTGGAAGCTTAGAACAAATGGTCATCTGTCTCATCACCTAATCCAGCTATTTCAGTTTGGTTTTCTGAATTCTCTTTATGCGCGTGCTTTGAGAGAGAGAGATTCAATCTTAAATTCTAATCGTTATGAACATCAAATAATTATGAAAAACTCCCCACTAAATTGCATAATTATATAGGGGCATCCTCTCTATTTTCTAAAATTACTAAAACCTTCCCTCTAAGAGCATTTCAAATGGGAATCAATTAAAAGTAAAGTATATGTAAACAAATTTGTGCTTTTGATGCTCTCCTAAAACAGTCATAACAAGGGAGATATGTCAAACAATTTATAATTTGTTTCTCCGTTCTGAAAAGATTTGCAAAAGTAGTTCATCCAAACAGATCTTCATTTGTAATAGATTTTTTCCAATAGCTCCTTTCCTATCCTTCTTTTACTATCACTCCTTTTCCAACCACCGCCGCCCTCTCAAACAGACAATGTTTATATTGTTAGCAAATATGTACAATAAAATTTCGCTGGAAGACCCCTCCCAGGTGCTTTTTTGTATATATATGTTAACAATGTAAATTTAGAGGAAAAGATTTGGTAATTTTAAATGAAGAGATGTCACTGTAATTATAGAAACTTAAAAGTTAGGTCCCAATAAATAACCCTTATGAATATATCTGAGAACTGTCTTTTTGGCCAGTCTAGGCTCTTCTTGGCATAATCCAAACATGAAAATCTGTTAGAATTGAGTCTATAAACGAATGTCCTAATACAAGGGCAAAATAGTAAACAGTGTCAATTGAACTAAAACTTTATAACAGTAATTTAAATAGCGCTCAACACCCATCATATATGCCAGGAAACTTCGTCGTTGCCCTCCATAGCTATCTAGGTATCCTGTGTTCTTCGCCGCGAATAGACGTCTAAGACGTGTCACATCCGCACGTGTGTAACCCCTCCGATATGTCGTCCTTATTGCCCGTTACACCTCGGCTCAATAAGTTCATATTGAGTCTGTTTATGAGCAGGAGCCAAATCGGCTCCACTCAGACAATGTAGCATTTGTTGGAAGCGTTCTATTCTGCTAGTATAAACTGGGAAAGGGGTAAAACCTTCAGCCTTGCATTGCCGTTAGGATCTAACATTTGGCATTAATATGAGGTTTCATAGTGTCATTGTTGAACTAACTAATACGAATAATTATGGACTATAAGCACGTGCATGCTGCGCCGCACCGAGCTAGGCTAGGGCTAGGGCATAGGCGTATGGGCGCAGGTCCTATACACATGAATGCCATTCCGAGATAGTGCTACTAGAGCAAGTGTCCGTTTGGAAAAGCGGTGGCGGTTATGAAACCTCACCTAAGAAACTTCATCCACTTTTATGTTCAAAACTAATTTTATTTTCTTGGTGGTGGTGACATTCCATGACGGCGGACTTACTGGAACATAAACTTCGTGCCAAACGGAGACTGAGACTATATTTTTATTTTCCCCTATGTTGTTTTGGACTTGCTACATGTTATTTATCTAATTCAAACAAGTTTCTTTTAACATACATCCATTTGTGCCATTTCCCCTGGTTATCTCTTCATCCAAACATTTTTCTCCGCCTCTCTTTCTCTCCTGTTTCCAACTCCTTGATAACAGAAGTTTTCATTATGTACTCCTTATAGGCTCCTTGGAGGGATATTTTCACCGGTCAAGCGGTTAAGAGATGTAGACTTTAATTTTCATTATGCGGTCGTAACCGCTTGACAGTGAAAATAAGTCCCCCCAAACGGAGCCTAACTCGTGCAAGTTTTGGATTGTCTCTTTGGATCGCTTCTCCTACCGCGCTGCACTGGAGGGAGACGGATTGATCTTATGGCAGAAGCGCAAAAGTTCGTGCCCCTTCCATTTTGTTTACAATTCTTATCTTGAATTTCTGCACCAATAGATTCACGTCTTACTTCAACAACAACACTCAAGCCTTTATCCCATAATAGTAGGGTCGGCTATATGGATCGTTTGTCGCCATTGTGCCCTATCTTTAGTCCTAATCTCACTAATGCTCATGTACATCATGTCTTTTCTTATAATTTCATTTCAAGTCTTTATTGCGCTACCCCTTTCCCGTTTAATATGCCTAGTGACTAAACTCTCACAACGCCTAATAGGTGCCTCTTACATTAATCAGTCTCACATATTAAATGCTTCTAATTTTCGTCCCAACTCCAGAAAACAAGTACTAAAAAAACATGAGAAAGACATCAATTTTGTTTTGTCCAGTGTGGAAGCATGTCCAGTTTATGTGATAATAATAACATTATCTACTTCTAGTTCATGCTCGTGCTGCAGTCATGGGGTCTCCTGGTCTATTGTGATAAAGATGCTTAATTTTGTGACAAATTGTTCACTTAGGTGCAGGCAACCCCTAGGACATGATTCCACCCTGCCAATGGCCAACTGGGGCATGGGCGCTGGGCGAGGAGCACACGGCTGTACTTGAAAGTGACCCCAAAACTGTTGTTGTATCCTTCTGGAATTATTCACACAAACAGCTGTGAGGTTGTCAATTCGAGGGGGCCCCTCCAGTTATGGGGCAGCCCCTTTAGATTACCTTAAATGAGAAGCTCATTCATCTCTCTCGTATCACTGCAGATTTCATTACTTATAAAATCAAGCTGATGCTGCCATGTGAAGAGTTTGTATCCACATCTTCCTTGCATTTATGAAATAATTTCTTGTATTTTTTTCGAAGCTGAACTTGGTGTTCTCTATGGTTTGATGTTGGCATGAAACTTGTTGCGGGTTGCGCGGTGATCTTATTGATCGGTTGAATTGAACCGCCTCAACTCGAGAATGAGCCGAGTGTGCAAACAGTTATGGAGAAGACTAACCATTGGCAAGATTATTATTTTTTATGTGGAAAGCCCGGAAATGGTGAAAAATCACAGTGTCAGATCGGTTCCGATCAAATTGCACTATTTCACTAAGTGTCGCAAGCAGTAGAATTCTCGAGCGTGATAGGTCACTGCTCGTTACAATGAGAGTTTAGTAGAATGCAAAAATTAAAACTGGTTATCTATTTTCGAGTTTAATAGTATTCATTTGGTGATTAAGCCTCCGTTTGGGGTGACTTATTTTCACCGGTCAAGCGGTTGCAACCGCGGTCGCAACTGCTTGACCGGTGAAAATAAGTCCCCCCAAACAGAGCCTAAGATTCTTTCTTAGGAGATTGAACCGGTTATCTATTTTCATCATTTTATAAATATTATATTATATATATAGAGATAATTACAGGTTGCACTTTCCTAATTTTCAAAATTACATTTACCTTTTCTCTGTTTACAAAAATGTCCCTTTTGTTAGAAATAAGATGAAAAATGATAAAATCAATCAAATTATTTTATGATATTATAATTTTATCTTTTTATAATGATTTCTTTTTCATTACAAAGAGTTATTACAAAATGTAAAATTGAAATGTCTTAAAATATTGTCATATTTTATCATTTTTTATCTATATTTCTAAAGAAGAGGTCACACCTTTGAATGTAATAGTCATTAGTGTTTAGGGTAAAATTGGAATGCCTTAAAATAATGTCATATTTTATCACGTTTCATCTAAATTTGATAAAATAATTTGGGTGATTTTATCGTTTTCCATCTGAATTTCTATCGAAAGAGGCGTTTTGTAAACTGGGAAAACTTAAAGGGGGAGGTAAATGTACTTTTGAAAGATAGAGGGGTGCAACCTGTAATTATGCAAACTCCAGGGGAGGTCCTGGGAATTAACCCTTTTATATATACAAAAAAATTTACACTCTTCGATAAGTAAGGAGAAGATCATGACCATCAAATTCATATTATCCATATTGTCCAAATAGAGAGGATAGTTTGAGGCATTGCATTTTTTTTTTCAGGTTTACAACACCACCAACAATACTCAAGTCTTTATCCCACTATAGTGGGGTCGGATATATGGATCCTTTGTTGCCATTGTGCCGTATCTTATGTCATAATCTTACTAATGCCTAAGTACATCATGTCTTTCCCTATAGTTTCATTCAAAGTCTTTATTGGTCTTCCCTCCCTCGTTTAACATGTCTTGTGATTAGACTCTCACAATGCCTAATAGGCGCCTCTAATGGTATCCTTTGTACGTGTCCAAACCATCTTAGTCGAGTTTCTCGCATATTCTCTGCAATTGGTGCTACTCCTGTCTTATCCTTGATACATTTATTCCTAGTTCTATCCAGCCTCGCGTGTCCACACATCCACCTATGCATTCGTATCTCCGCAACTCTCATTTTTTTTTGCTCATGTACACAATTCATTGGCCAACACTCAGAACCATAGAGCATAAATTCATTTGTATTGTTGAGTCCTTCATAAACTATGCTCTGGTTATTCCGCTTTTTGCCAACTGTGGGTTGGGGGGAAATTTTATATACGCCCAACACACAAAGAGCATGGTTAGCAATATTTTTTCCTCAAAATGAATATTTTTGCTTAGTTTTTTATATATTTTACAAAATAATTAATTTAATATAAATTTAGGTATTCTTATGGTCATTTTAATATCTATATATGCATATTATAGAATAAAAAAAAATGCAAAAATATAGTTGTAATTTTCTTTCAATAAAATACAATTTTAAATTATTTTACTGTTGTAATTTTATGATAAAACCAGGTGAAAAATTGATCTACGATCGGTGTTCAAAAAATTCTCCCGATGAATAGAAACCGAGAGAAATTGATCTACACCGATAATACCGCATAGTATATATAGGCGAGTTACAAATTTTTTATTGAATGTTGGGTTGAATGTGTTGCGCTACATTTAAAAAATGTCCCTTACTATATGTTTAGATAACATTTTATAAATGTTGTAAAATGAAGTGTTACTAGAGATAAAAAAATATTGTAGTGTGTCATTTAATGTAAAAATCTTTGCATTACAATTGTTTTTCTATAACATAGGCTTGCCACAAATGTAATATTTCCCAAAGCAAGTTTTTCAAATTTGCTTATTTATGTTAGTTCTATCTTTAATTTTATTTTTGATTAATTTTATTTTTAAAAATCTATTTTTTTTCAATGTCAATCCTTCTCCATCTTGTTATTATCACCCTTCCCTCTTGCCCTCTTGGTCTCTTTTTTTGTTGCCCATCCCTTTGCTCTTCTTGTGCCTCTCACTCTTCTCTCTCTCTCTTCACATCAACCTCTCCCCTATTAAACTTTTGATCAATCCACGTCTTTCCGATCGCTCACACGAATTAAGATCTTCTCCATTAATTACTTAGGCTGCATTTGCGCGGCTTATTTGTTCCGATGAGGTTGGACAAAAACGTCATTGTCATAGAATGTATGTTTGGTATGACAAATGTTACTACCGTTATCAAAAAAGAAAATTAGTTTTGATCATAAAATTTTGATATGACAATGACGTTTTTGTCCAACCTCACCGGAACAAATAAGTTGCGCCAAACGCAACATTAACCTTTTGGTCTCAATTCTACTCCCAAACTCTCTTCTCTAACCCAATCTCTTCAATTCACCCACTCTTTCCCTATAATTCATCAATCACATGATTACAATAAATCTATTGGAATATATTCTTATGTCTTTGTTCTAATTCATGAGTAATATTGGAGACATTAATAAAAAATAAATTAAACATAAATATTTTTTCATGAACATTAAATAAATTAAATTAAATTAATCGATAATTGAATAATATAAAGATAATAAGGTGTATATATTTAATGTGAATGTTGAATTGTTGAATTGTGATTTGAAATATAATATAATGTAAAAAAATTAATTATAAACTCAAATTCAATTTCTCTTCCTCTTCTAATCTATAATCATTTAAATTCTTACATCCAATATCTTTCTTCAAATTCATGAGTAATATTGGAGTTATGAAGTTATGAAATTAATTAAAAAAACAAATCAAGCATAAAAATTATTTTATAAACATTTAAAAAATAATTAAAAAAATTGAATAGTATAAAGATAATGTGATATATACACACACATACAAACGAGTGACAGACACTGGCTTTCTGCCCGAGGGGCATTTGGCGAGGGACGATATTTGTTGTAAGGGCGATATCTATTGTGGATACGACATTTGTCGTGGACGCGACATTTTTCGTGAGCGCGACATTTGTCGTAGGAGAGACATTTGTCGTGGGAGACGACATTTGTTGTGGGGTGTGGGGGGCGACATTTGTCGTGTGAGGTGATATTTGTCGTGGGGTGATATTTTTCGTGGGGGTGACATTTTTCGTGGGGGAGACATTTTTCGTGGGGGAGACATTCGTCGTGGGGGCGACATTTATCGTGTGTGTGGGGGGGGGGGGGGGACATTTGTTGTGGTGACGATATTTGTCGTGTGAGTGACATTTGTCGTGGGAGGCGATATTTGTTGTGGGGACGATATTTTTCATGGATGAGACATTTGTCGGGGGGGGGGGGGGGCAGCATTTGTTGTGGGGACGACATTTGTCGTGTGAGCGATCATTTTTGTAGGGAGCCGACATTTGTCATTGAGAACGTCATTTATCATGGGGGTCGACATTGGTCATGCATTACTAATTCTAATGTATAAAATAATAGCGAGTCTCATTTTAGGTTGACCTATTGCAAGGCTGAATTTAAAATCCAGGACAATTCAAAACACAACCAAATAGATGAAGCATTAATAAAATGAGACAATTTCAATTCGCATTTGCAACAAATATCAAACATAAAAAAAATATGTGAGATTAGTTACAAATCGTTTAGCCTGACAATAGTGGCACCTAAGAACTCAGTGATACTGACATGTGTTTAGGCCTTGTTTGGCACAGCGTTTGGAGGCGCCGTTTGCGGCAAACGCTGCCGCACAACGGGTAACCAAATGCCTAACGGCGGCGTTTGCCACGTTCCCTCCCACGCGTAATGGAAAATGGAGCAAAACCCCACCTTTTCGAACAATTGCCTCCCCCTCCAGTTCCAGCGGCGGCATCTCCTCCCGTCTGGCGTCTCCTCCCACCTAAACAACCGAAGCCTTAAGCTCAATAATGCTGACATGTGCTTAAATTAAAAGAAAACAACCTTTTTTTTCATATAATAATGGTAAATTGATTGCTATGGCTAGTTCCATTGCTCATGTAATTTTGGGTTAATCACCCTTGAGCATGTGTTGGCTTTACCTCTCTTTGATTTGCCTCGTGTTGTGTCTTCATAGCTTGCTTTCCTCTCCTTCAGTTAAATTCTTGCATCTAAAGCATTCATAGAAATTACATGTTTGATTTAGTTATGTCTTGCACTATATCCGTAGTAGAGCGTATCAATATCGCGTATTGTGCGTTTAGCAGGAGCGCGCAACATAAAAATGAGGAACATTTAATGAAAAAAAAATGATGAGGAACATTGAAATTAGGAGATGTAAACCCCAAAATGGAAATAGTGTAAACATATTTACATTTTTTGAGAAAAACCTCTCAAAATTAGAAGAACAATTTTGATAAGATTAATGTATGAAGACTACCACAAAACATCAAGGTAATGAGAATAGGGACATCAAGGTAATTGAAATACATTGAAACTCAACCTAAAGCCAGCTGCACAACATAATAGATATTTTTTGTCAACCTTTAGCCACGGTTTGAAAGCGTGACTAATAGTAAGTTTGATTTTTTTTTAATTATTTGGCACTGTTTCAAATCGTGACAAATAATAAATTATGCATTAAAAAAAAAAAACTATTTGTCAGGATTTGAAATCCTTGCAATATACGTGCAAATCCTAGATTGGTTCACGAATCAAGAGGCATCATGACCGTCAAAAAAGAATACTAACTAATGAACAATAATTTTTTTTATTAAATCATTCATTTTGCAATGTAACATCGTAAAATCATGCAAATAAAAACACATGTAGAATATCAAAATTATATTATTTTGAAGGGGGGGGGGAGGGTATTTTGGTCTTTTGTATTAGCCCTAATTTCCCATATAATTATAAAAGGGTTAGGGTTCTTTGAGAGTGAGAGAGACTTTGGAGTTGTGGAGTTGTATTGTGTATTGGCCTCTTCTTTTCTCCCCCACCGGTGATAGTGGATAGCCCCTCCCCATGAACGTAGGCGCACTTCACCGAACCACGTAAATCACATCGTGTTCTATTGTTTGTGGTTGTGTGATTTTGTTTTTCCGCATCGTTTCACACAACAAAATAAAGCTATCTATTTTACGGTTTACCACAACTTCACCATTAATACATAAGCAATATTAGAATCACAATTTCTCCAACAACAAAGAACTCAATCCAGATTCAGTGCCACCCCCAACATTGTTGAATTCTAGATAGAAATCCTTGCAAAGCAGTGCAATTGTCTGCTAATTTCCTAACCCTAGATCAATACACAAATCAACAAACTCCTTTCCAACTGCTTCTTGTTTATATCTTACAGGAACCTCTGTTGCCATATTGCCCCCAATGAACTACTTATCAAAGCCATAAAAGATCTCTGAAATTTAGTACAAACATGTGTAAGTTATGTAGGAAAATCGGAGCGCCGAGTAGATCGATTCGAACGGAAAAACAAATAAAAAACCAAGCAAACAAATCACAAGCAACCACAAACAACAAGATTTACAGAGGTTCATCCAAAACCCGGGCTACACCCTCCCTCCCTTGCTCCTCTTTCTTCTTGTACTCACCCAAAAAATAAACGATTACAAATGTTACAAGGATCTCACCGATCCTACCTTCTCTCAATCTCCTTTGGACAAGAACTGGAGGAACCACCACCAGAAACACACCTCCGCAGGGGGCTGCCGCCCCCGGACCCCCGCTGTCGTCGGCGTCGGATATGTCAGAGGGATTCACACTTCGATTCCTCTAAACTCACGTGGGCGAATCCGGTGTGAGAAACAAGAGAACCGGAAGTGTTCCACAACTCCAACAAGTTAGAGCGAAGAGAATGTCGGCTCTAGGGCATCATGAATTGAGGGTAAAAACAAACTCTCGCAAAAATGCTTGGCTGTGCAAAAATGCCCACGAGACTCAAAATTACTCAATTCTGTGGAAAACTCTTGGGCGAAGATAAGAGTTGATGATTTAGTTTTTTTATTTCAAAGCCAAAGTCATAGGTTTTCCCTTCAAAGCCAATATCCACATAAATTTAATCGCACTGAATGTGAGAATTTAATTTCTAATTCTCAATGTTAATTCCAGAAAGTCATTTACGTTGAAACGAAGGAACCCTAACATAAAATTAATTAGAAAAAAAATAAAAGGTAAAATTAGAAAGATAAATTAATACATATACTATGTATCAAACCCCATCCTCATTGGACTAGTTTTGTGCATATATATTCAAAGTACATGCATATCATAAAACTCCTACACACATGACATTTTACACAACCACAACAATCATCTATAGCAACATTTATGATTAATGAAACTAAGGCTTCTTTTGGTTTGTTGTTTCGCCGCCTCTGTTTGGAGCAAATGCTGTCGGACAGCGGGTAAATAAATGGCCGGCGGCGGCATTTGCTCCGTTTGCGCCCGCAACAAGAAAGAAACGGCCCCGATTCGCTCTATTTCGACCCCCACCTCTCCCCCTCTGGTTCCAAAGTGATGTTTCGACCCACCAGGTGCACCCGCCACCGCCGAACAAAATATAGCCTAAGACTCTATTTGGCGTCGCATTTTTGCTCCAGTGAGTTTGGACAAAAACACGATTGTCATTAAATATATGTTTGACATGACAACAATTATGACCGTCATCAAAAAATAAAAGGGAGTTGTTAAGGGCACCGCAGTTTTGGCTAGGTGCACCGCACTTTCATCTAATTTTTCGTACATTTTGGAAATACGTCTTGTACATGCATTTTTAGAAAAAGTGTTCAACACGAAAGTTGGAGATTTACAACTTTCGTGTTGAACACTTTTCCTAAAAATGCATGTACAAGACGTATTTCTAAAAGACGCGAAACCTGAGCGTATTTCCAAATTAAGTCTTGTACATGCATTTTTAGGAAAAATGTTCAACACAAAAATTGTAGATCTCTTCGAGATCTACAACTTTCGTGTTGAACACTTTTCCTAAAATACATGTACAAGACGTATTTCTAAAAAAACGCGAAAAATTGGAAGAAAGTGCGGTGCGCCTAGCTAAAACTGCGGTGCCCTTAACAACTCCCAAAGAAAACTAATTTCCAATGTAATGTGGATTTAATTGCTTAGATAAGGTCGAGCGTTCACAAAGAGTAGTTCAAAACCATCATTTTCTTGATCTCCACCGCCGTCCCAAATAGAGCCTAAATATATGAAGTTAATATAATATTTAGTCTCTTTTTCTATTACTATTTTTTCACCAATTTTATATTAGAAGTGGAGGGATAAATCCCTAAAAACTAACAAAAACTTAGGTTCCGTTTTACACTGCGGTATCAGTCATGAACATGGGGTTAAATTGTCATTCATTAGCGCCCACCTAAGAAATTTCATCCACTTTTATGTTCAAACGAATGATGTTTGCTAGGTGATCCTTAACGAATGACATTTTAACCCATCTCTTTGGCGAGACTTTTTTGCTCCGGTTAATTTAGACAAAAATGATACCGCCATAGAATACATGTTTGACATGACAACTGTTATGACTGTTATTAAAATAGAAAACTAGTTTTGAACATAAAAGTGGAGGAAGAAATTTCTTAGGTGAGGTGAGACGTTCACAAACGACAATCCATAACCACCACATTCGTGGCCGCAATCGCCGCGCCAAACGAAGCCGCTTTATATAATTGGAAGAGTGTGCACGGTACAAAATATTGTGTTACACATGACCATCACTGCTAGGTAATAATCGCAGGCCTGTTTTAGTTCTGGCAGGGCTCCTGTTCTATCTCAATACGGTTCGAAGGTCTGGAAGGCAAGATTCCAGGGCAACCGCGCTACATACAAGACAGTAGTGGAAGCGAGCAGGCAGGAATGAAGTCTGCGCACGATACACTGAATTTATTACCACTGGTAAAATGGTGCTTCGACCACATCAAGAGAAAGAAATGAAAATGAGTTTTATCAGAAAGGAAAGAGAACTGAGGAACCTTTATATACCCTACTCTTGGTCTCCATGGAACGTCAAATTGACGCAAGTGGAAGGAAGGATGCGCAGAGGCCGCCTGTACAGGCGGCTCGCCTTAACCCTCATTAGTAGAGTAAGGAGAAGAGAAAGGACGAAACAGATCACCCGACGTAAGTGGAAGGATCACCTAACAAACATCATCCGTTTGAACTTACAAGTGGAGAATGAAATTTCTTAAGTCAGACGTTCACAAACAACAATTCATAACCACCACATTCGTGGGCGCAACTTCTGCGCTGAACGAAGCCGCTTTATGTAATTTTTTTGCCGGCATATAATGGCATAACAAAAAAATTCAAAATAAATTGTGGCTAATGCTTATGCATTAGCTATGAATTAGACTAATAAACAAGTATTAGCGACAGTGTTTTTTTAGGGCGCTGCTATCCGCACCGCAGTTTTGGCTATTCACACCGCACTTTCTCCTAATTTTTATGTCTTTTGGAAATACGCATTGTACATGCATTTTTAGGAAAAGTGTTCGTATTAATGCATGTACAAGACGTATTTCCAAAAGGCGCAAAATCTGGACGTATTTTCAAAGTACGCCTTGTACATGCATTTTTAGGAAAAGTGTTCAACACGAAAGTTGTAGATTTCGTCGAGATCTACAACTTTCGTGTTGAACACTTTTCCTAAAAATGCATGTACAAGACGTATTTTCAAAAAGTGCGAATAATTTGAGAAAGTGCGGTGCGAATAGCCAAAACTGCGGTGCGGATAGCAGCGCGCCCTTTTTTTAAACTATTTTTTAATGCTAATAAATGCAAATTTGAAGAAAGATATTTGGATGTTATTTTATTTTATTTCAAATTTATTGTTGCTGATAAATTAAAAATAAAATTTATTGATTGTATCTATGATCCATGTGATGTAGCAGTAGCACGGATTTGGCTTTTTAATAATATATAATAATAATAATAATAATACAAAAATTCAATAGTAAAAACAAACATCAAAACAATAGTTTATAATTGGCAGGAATATTATAAACAGTAAAAAAAGTAATAACTATATTGAAAATGACAATATGCAGGCATATTTTCGAACTGTTTCATAAATTCTATGGATTTTTAGGTTGTCATGCATTTATCGGTAGATTGAATATTGTTAAGATAATTTTCTTAAAAGTGTGAAAAATGTAAGTCAACTTTGATCATGTTTTTCAAGCATGTGTTTTATAACAAGTGTGAAAAATAGAAACCGTCTTTGACCTTTAAACCAACATGTGTTTTTTTACCAAAAAAGCTTCTGTTGGGGTCCAGCCCCTAAATTGAAGACCAGAGGCTTGCGAAGGAGGAAAGGAGAAAAATCTGCCATGAACAGTACTTTCGGCGTGTATCGAATCCGATACTCGCCGAATTTACTGTTCATGAACAGTAAATTCGGCGGGTATCGGGATTTCACCGATTCGCCGGATTTCGTTGTTTCGTCGGATTTCGCCTTCTATTCTCGCCGTTTTTGCCCGTTTTCTCCTCCTTGGTTCAGTGAACCGGGTTCGGCGGCCCTTTGGCGGTTCGGGTGGACTTATTTATGGCTCTTACCGTGGAGTTAGGGTCAATCCCGATCCCTTACGGGCCGATACTTCTTCTTACGGAGCAGTAGCCAGAGTCAGTGGCGTCGCGACGTTCTTCTGTCAGAGGTTTGCGGCGGCTGCTGCAGGGGCATCAACGTGCTTCGTTGGAGGCGGAGGGAGCGTGCGGCTATCCCGATTCCTAATTGGGTTTTGGCGCCGGTGGTGGTGCTAGGAGAGGATTCTCTCAGGCTTGTTCTTCGTGTGAAGACCGCGTCTCAATCGAAGGAGTTCCTTGTTGAAGAGAGGTTGTTTTTACCTAAATGTGTTGAGGGTTGTTCTTCCTCGGTTTCAGAAGGATTCTCTTGAGGTTTTTGAGTGAGGATTCGTTTGTGAATCCGGAGAGGAAACTAGGTTGGGCAAACCTAGTGTTTTTGTAATCCGTTATATTATAATGGATTGTTTGTGTGCCATGCCCCGTGGTTTTTCCCCCTATTGTTTGAGGGAGTTTCCATGTAAAAACTCTGTGTTTTTGTTTTGCTATTTTTCTGCTTGGATCCAGGTTTACACGTGAAGGGACCTCCTTCACTACAGCTTCATCCACATGTCATTTACCACATCTACCTCCTTGGTTTTAACCCTATAAATAGGGATAAAGGAGGAAGTGTAAGACATCAACTTTTCTCCAAATTCAGGCATTGAAAGATTTCTAGAGAGAACTTTGCGGCAATTGTCTTAGTTTGGGAGAGCTTTCAGACGTCATTGTACGATGTTGACGAGAAGTACTTCACCTACACGGATTGGATCTGAAGTAGATTTTGAGCAAGGATTTGAAGAGACATCTTAGAGAGGATTTGTGTAATTCGTCTCGTCCGTCGCTGTCGGTAACTTGCAGTTTTTCTGTAACTATTTATTGTATTGTGTAGTGTGAAGCTGGTGAAGATCTCATAAGGATCGAGGATGGAAATCATTGTAATTGCCAATTGTTTGATACATTTTAGTGACGGCTTTCCGGGTTGGATTCCGGTCGTCCCGTGATTTTCAACCTATTGAGTTTTCACGTTAAATCTCTTTGTCACTTTTATTATTCTTCTTTTGTGCTGTGTTTGTATATCGACTTACTGCTAAACGATCGTGCATGTACTTGCTTGAACTAATTTGCAGGTATTCTGATCGGGCTTACATGCTCTCTTGCCCAACACATACAATCGAAACTGACGTGCATATATCATGACCCTACAAAACTATTCACTTCAAATTTCTGTAACATAAGAAACAGTGGGTCAGTCTATTTGAATGAAATTAGGCTATGAAAGTAAAATTAGAGGCACATTTTTATTGAAATTAAAGCTTTATTTCAATTCAGAAGCCTCAATTTCACCCCAAAAAATGTACTCAAAACTTGGCTATTTTGGGTGTATGCCTGCCGCAGACGAGTAGAAGGCTGCACGCACGTCATGTCTCTCGACATTTGACATCCTTGAAATGTTTCTATAATGAAGTCGCTATTCTTTGTGGGAGAAGCGCATGCCCGACCTTACTGTTTGAGAGTACGCAAAGGAAAAAAGTTGTTAGCTTTAATTTTGGGAAGGATGAAGGAAAAGGATGTTGATATTAGCACTACAAATTAGGCTAGCCGCATTAACGGCTAAACACAAATTAACACTATTTTAAGAATTGACTATCCACAAGCAATATTTCTATGGCCACCATTAAATAGGATAATACAAGTATCAATCATTCTAAAATATGGAAGAAGACTAGGTTTTACGTCTACGTAGTAGATCAAAGGATGACCCCATGAGCGGCGGGATTCGTCCAACCTAGCACCTCGATACTGCTGAGAAGACATGCGGGCTTGCCCAGGGTAGCTACCCCGCGACGGATCGTAGGTTTTGCCAGAAATTCGAGGCCGCCGGAGAGCTGGAAGGAGCGACGCGGGGTTCGCGAGCAAGGAAGGAGTGACGGCCGACCAACCGTGCGAGCAAATAGAATAGAAAAAGGTCCTAAAATTAGAGTGAATTACAGTGCAAATAGCCAAATTTGCGATGCGGATACCAGCGCCCCAAGGAAAGCGTGATGGAAAATGAAGACGAAAATCCATATTTTAAGTGGGACCCACAGTACACGCAACATAAAATAGCTTGCCACTAAAGAGCGCCCTCTTGGAACAAAGCATGTAGTGTTTTCGCACATGCTTTTCAGATTGCTTTTGTTCAAGCACATGAACTCTTCATATTTGCTTGGAGATCTACAAATATTAGCTATATTTTCATGTCCCTTTGTGGAGAAATGTTACCGTGCGAGTAACACAACATTCTCACGATGCGTTATTCGGGCAGTCGTCCGATCTGTGATTCTACGGTGAAGCATTTTTGACGAAAATGAAGTTATATTGAAATATGATCATATTTTTTGACATATAACCGTATTTCGATCAATCGCACCTAACACATATTTTTGAAGTTCTTGCCACGGAACACAACAAAAGCTCATTTTCTAGCGGTGCGACCTCTTCCATCTTTTCATTGTATTTAGGGCTGCAAACGAGCCGAGCTCAAATCGCGCTCATCAAAAATAGCCAACTCGAGCTAGGTGAGTGCATAAATTTTTAAAATATATAAATATATAAATACATATAATAAATATATTAGTATAATAGTATTGTTTTTTTATCTATATTTTAATTGCATTAGGCTCGAATTAAAGCTCGAGCACGACATGCTCGAATTCGAATCGAGTTTTTTTCGAGGCGGCTCGTCGAGCTCTCGAGTAAGCTCGACTCCACTTGAACCCCTAATGGAATTAGAAGAGAATATCTTCAATATAGGAATATGTAGTGGGTGTTCACCTAAAGCAATGACTGCACTATGAAAAGAATACATCATGATAGAAAATATATGTTATATATAAATCATAGTCGACTTGAGCCTTTGAATAAACAAATAGAGAAAGGGGGAGGTTTTTAAGTGGATAAATGTTTTAATAATCTTACTTTTTTTTTTACAAATGCAGTATTGCAACGGTTTTTACAGGCTTAACCGAAAATTGTGGATCAAGCCAGTAGGGGTGTGCATAAAAACCGGGTCCGGCCCGGTAAAAGTCCGGCTAGGACCGAGCCCGGGCTAAGCCCGTCCCGGGCCCAGGCCGGGCTACGGGGCCTAACAAGGCCCCATATATGAGCATTTGCCCGGCACGGGCCAGGCCGGGCAAAGCCCGGTTTCTAGGCCCGGCCAAAGCCCGGGGCCGGGCCGGGCAAAGCCCGGACCTGACTCCTACGCGCCTTTTAAAATTGCGTTTTTTAGGGGTATTTTTAGGAGAAGTGTTCAACATGAAAGTTGTAGATCTCGACTATATCTACAACTTTCATGTTGAACACTTTTTGATTTGAAGCCGTTTAGGCCCCCGAAAAAAATCACGCGGAATATTTGAAATGTTCCGCGTGATTTTTTTCGGGGGCCTAAACGGCTTCAAATCAAAAAGTGTTCAACATGAAAGTTGTAGATATAGTCGAGATCTACAACTTTCATGTTGAACATTTCTCCCGAAAATGCACCTATAAGACGCAGTTCAAAAATGTGCGTATTTCTTTTTTTAAAAAAATTATTTTTTTTATAAAGGGCCCGGGCTAAGCCTGGGCCCGGCCCTGGGGGCCTTAGCAGGCCCCCTCCCAGAGCCAGAAGCCCGACTTGGCACGGCTCGGCTGCATTCAGGGCCCGGGCCCGGTTCGGGAAAGCCTGGGCCTGGGAGGCCCGGTTTAGGCCCAGGTCCGGGGGGCTTTTTGAACACCACTAGATAAAGGCTGTGTTTGAGAATCCGGCGGGGCGCTGTTCCGGCAAGGCCGAGCCGGAGGAAAACTGTTTGGGAAGATTTCACGAGCTCCACTGGAGAAAATCGGCGGTTTTGCCGCTGGCCTCTAGCGCTCCAGCCCACCGTTCAGCTCGGCCGTTTTCTCTCTCCTTCCCGGCATGCCACCGGGCTGATTTGCAACGGGAGGCCAAAAACAGCCTAAGCTTTAGACTCCTTTTGGGGCGATGGCGGCGGTCGTAAACACATGAGTTAAAACCGTCATTCGTTAAAGATGCCCAAACAAACATCATCCATTTGAACATAAAAGTGGATAAATTTCCTTAGGTGGCTTTAACAAATGATAATTTAACCCTCATGTTCATGACTGCCACCACCGTGTCAAACAGAGCATAATGAAATTAAAATAAGGTTCTTTTAATAACACTGATACATTGATATTATAACTTTTTATTTGTCGCACGTTTCATTCATCACCCCCTTTAAAATCGTGCTGTCTCTAACTCTACGCTTTTTCCTTAGCTCCGTGAAGCGATCTTGCGGTAATAGTTTGGTAAGAATATTTGCAACTTGATTTCTGGTAGGACATAAGTTCAGCTCGATCAATCTCCTTCTTCTCTAGTGTTTGCCTGATGAAGTGAAAGCGAATTTCTCTGTGTTTGTTAGCTCCTTTCATGGTGCATTGGGTTCTTTGACAGTGATATAACGGAAGTATTGTCGCAATAGATTTTTACTCCTTCATTTTCTTCTATTTCCTTCTTAATTCTCTGAAGCCAAATAACTTCACATACTGCAGAATTTAAGACTACATATTCTGTTGAATTTTCTCAAGTTGATCAACAAGGTTGTCCAAACACCAAATCAATATCTTCGGAGCTACCCAGATCACAACTTGATCACGCGGAAAACAAGGAGATAACTCAAGCAACCAAAGTGCATAAACAGAACAAGCAGATCAAACTTTCATTAATCTTTTTTACAAGGGGCGAGGTATACATGGCGAGACATGATTTCGCCGGTACATGAAAAAACAGAAAAACAAACAACTCAGGCGGATAGACTACAGAGACCGCCTGCCCGCAGAGACCGCCCGAACTTAGTTGAGCCGAACTGAACACGGAGTCCGCCGACACCGCGAGGTCGTGCGGACAGGTTATTAAGCTTGAGAGAGATGCTGATGCTGGTAACCGCCGAATGCAGCCCGCTAACTCCACAGAGGTCAGAACCAAACTCCTGGTTTGATAATGTTAGCCGCGCCACCTGCACACAGTAACCGGTTAAGCAAACAACCCGTGCGGATACGAAAAACGAGTCCGCAGCCTAAACTCAAGCCCAACTTACTGTTCACTCTGCTACAAAATGTAGTGCCGGGGGGTCCTATTTATAGGCCGGGTGAGGAGTGTGGTCACCACCCTATAAGATAGAGTCACCGCCCCTTGGTCGCAGCTAACAAAGCCAGTCCGCTGAGTCCGCCTACATGGGACCAACCAAACCGCCAAGTCCAGGCGAGAAAGCGATCTGCCCAAGGCAGTCCGCCCAGTCCGCAGAACCAAATGCCGGACTAGCCGAGACGCAGGAGCCACTAGCCGAGTACAATGCCAGTCCGCCAAGAGACGACATCGCATCTGTCCGCAAACATCAGTCCAAGACCACAGGCAGACCGCCCGGTCACAGCGGACTATGCGGACACCAACCCAGCTCGCAATGTCCATGACCACAGGCAAAACACCTGGTCACAGTGGACACTGCGGAAACCCTAGACTTCACAAAAGAATAAGTCCAGAAAAGATGGCGCGAGCTCGGCGGAAACCAACCCAGTCCGCCAGCTCCAGAGCCAGACCGCTGCTCACCATAACTCCACAAAAGATGCGCGGACTCCAAGCCTAGTCCGCATAGGCCGCACACACCACCTTGCAGAGCAGCTCATCGCCGGACTAAACTAGTCCGCGCAGTCCGCAAAACCTGACCGCAACAAACTACGCAGGTCGCCAACCACCAGCCCGTCGGACTAACTACCAGTCCGCGCGGTCAGTCCGCCCAGGTCGCCCGGACTGCCCGACCACCCACTTCCACTTCACCAATTTCAACACTCCCCCTTGAAGTGAAAAGTAGTGATCAAGCCAAGTAGACCTCGTAGCCGCTGAAAAGGCCCCTTCGACAGCGGCTTGATGAAGATGTCAGCAAGGTTATCTTCACTCCGAACATGACCGACCACAAGAGATCCTTCCAACACCTTCTCCCTTATGAAGTGGTGATCGATCTCAATATGCTTGGTCATGGCATGACAAACTGGATTGTTTACCAGCTTGAGAGCACTTTCATTATCCCCTCGGAGCAAAGTTGGACTTTGCACTTCCTCATGGACGTCTTCTACCAGTCTCCTTAGCCAAACGGCTTCCCGAGCTGCCAAGTCCGAAGCCTTGTATTCAGCTTCCGTAGTAGAGACGGATACCGAGTCCTGCTTCTTACTACACCACGAAATACCCGCTGATCCACAAGTGAACGCATAACCAGAAGTTGACCTTCGGCCATCCGAGTCACCACCATAATCAGCATCCGTGTATGCTAGCAAAGAGAAACTCGCATCCCTTCTGTAAAGAAGTCCCATGCCAGAAGTTGCCTTGACATACTTCAGAATGTTCTTTGCCGCTACAAGATGAGACTTCCTTGGCTCTGCCATAAACCGACTTACTCGACCAACAACATAAGCTATATCTGGTCTAGTAATCGTCAGGTAGATCAAGCTCCCAACAAGAGCTCTGAACACCAAAGGATCAGGAAGAATCCTTCCTTCATCTCGTCGAAGCTTTAGTCCTTGATCCAGAAGAGTAGAGCAAGTCTTCCCTTCAATCAAGCCAAACCGGTTCACAATGCGTTCAACATATCCCTTCTGGCAGATGAGGATCCCACTCTCCTTCCTCTCCACTTCGAGACCAAGAAAGTGATGAACCTCTCCCAGGTCTTTCATCTCGAAGCGAATGGCTAGCTCAGCTCTGAGCCTAGCTACCTCCTCCTCAGAATTCCCTGTGATGATCATATCATCAACATACAACAGGACCAAGACTCGAAGCTCCCCCTTCTTCTTGATAAACAAGCTTGAGTCTGAGTTTGAAGCAAGGTATCCGCAGAATTGCAGATATTCTGCTATCTTCCCATACCAAGCTCTAGGAGCTTGCTTCAACACGTAGAGAGCCTTCCTGAGCTTGCAGACGTAGTCCGAATGAATTTCAGAAACAAATCCAAGTGGCTGATCCATGAAGATGTCCTTATCAATCTCTCCATAAAGAAAAGCGTTCTTTACATCAAGCTGCCACATCCTCCATCCTTGGCAAGCAGCCAATGCGATCACTATCTGAACTGAAGTCATCTTTGCAACTGGACTAAACGTCTCATCATAGTCTTCTCCATACTGCTGAGAGAATCCCCGAGCGACCAGGCGAGCCTTGTATCTTTCAATGCTCCCATAAACCTTCTTCTTCAACTTAAACACCCACTTGCAAGTCACCGGAGTAATGTCATCAACTCTGGGTACTAGATCCCAAGTTCCATTCCTTTTAAGAGCATCCATCTCCTCTCTTATGGCATCTTCCCACTCCTTGACTCCAGTAGCCTCATTGAAGCTAGCAGGCTCCCGCTCATCAAGAGGACCTGCAAAGAAACATGATACATAGCTCACTGTATTTCCTTCGCAGTAGCGAGCTGGAGGCTTGATAAACCTCTTTGATCTCCGAAGAGGCTGCTCCTTGCTGACCACCTCCGCTACTTCTTCTGGTTCAACTCTGTTCTCCGGCAAGCTTGGAGCAATGCTCCCCCTGCTTCCTAACCCAGAAGTATCTCCCCCAGAACTTGAAGCAACTAGAGTTGCTAGTGACACAGCTAGCTCCTCTTGATCAACAACCTCAGCCACCTCCTTATCATTATCAACCTTGCTCTCCGGTAGCTCAACCGAGCTTCCTCCATATGACGTCAGTTCGTCAAAGATTACATCTCTTGATACCACGAACTTCTTCGTCACTTGATCCATGCATCTCCATCCCTTCTTCCGTTCATCATAGCCAACAAAGACAAGCTTCATTGCCTTTGCATCAAGCTTAGTCCTCAGGGAATCAAGAATATGCACATAGCAAGTTGATCCAAACACCCGAAGGTGTTCAACGCTCGACTTCTCCTTCAGCAACATCTCGAAAGGAGACTTCATGTTGATCGGACTAAGACGCATCCGATTGATGACACACGCTGCACAAGACATTCCCTCCGCCCAAAAAGACCTTGGGATACTCTTGGCATGAAGCCAACATTTGCAGGTCTCCGTCAGATGACGGATCTTCCGCTCCGCTACTCTGTTTTGTTGTAGAGTATGAGCACAAGTGAGCTCCCTCTAGATTCCATGCTTCCTACAAAAGTTAGAAAAGTTGGAGGAGACAAATTCTCCGCCGTTGTCAGTTCTAAGCTTTTTGATCCTCAGGTTAAGCCGACCCTCCACCAGCTCCTTGAACTCCACAAACAATCCGAAGGCTTCAGACTTCTCCTTCAAGAAATACACCCAAGTGTATCTTGAGTAGTCATCAATCAAGACTAGCATGTATCTGCTCCCACCAAGGCTAGCAGAAGCGGTTGGTCCCATCAGATCACCATGGATAACCTCCAATGGTGCTTTGCTTCTTATTTGTGACTTATCAAATGGAAGACGATGAGACTTCCCATACTGACATCCAGCACAAACATGAACATCACCGAAGGATGATAGCTTCGGCAAGCCTCTCACCAGGCTCCTATTTGCCATAGCCTTCAGCTTATCCATCCATACATGCCCCAACCTCTCATGCCACATAGCAGCGCTATCATTGGCCCTCATCCGATCAACATAGGAACTAGTTGATAAAACAAACAAGTCCTTCACTCTCCTTCCAATGTGAGCAACATCAGCCTTAACCGCTGATACGTTGCGAATGAACTTTACTTCTGTTGGCCCAAACAGAACGTGATAGCCGGCGTCGACAGCATTGGTCACAGAGAAGAGGTTCTTCTTCATGCCAGGTACGTGATAAACACTTCTTAACGTGAGTGGCCCCTTATAACTACCCAACGTTACTATACCCTCATTCTCCACTACATGAACAGTATTATCAACAGTTATAATAGCTTCGTTACCTTAGTATGCTTGTAGCGAGGAGAACTTTGACATATCTCCGGTGAGGTGATGACCACACCCGGATTCAACGATCCAACCGACCTCCTCCTTGCTAGCAGCATGCCCAGGCTGTAGTTTGACCTTGCAATCTCGCTTGAAGTGGCCTGGTTGATGACACCAGTAGGATTTCAGGTTCTTCTTCCAGTCCTTCTTAGGAGCAAAGCTCCCCTCCTGCTGTTTAGAAGATGAAAGTTCATCTCCAGTCGCAGTCTACTTTTTCTTCCCTTCCCATCTCTTCTTCTTCTTCTTCTTAGTGAAAAGAGCTTCACTAGATCCTTCAGAGACAGTCATCCCAGCCATCTGCCTTGCCAGGCTCTCCTGCGAGGCAAGCAGATTTTCCAGCTTCAGAAGAGAGGGCTGAGTAGCCCAGCCTTGAACAGAAGTAATAAAGGCCACATACTCCTTCCGCAGACCGTGGATTATGTGCCTCTTCAGCTTGTCCTCGGAGATCGGCTCATCAGGATCAAGTGCTGAAAGCTCAACACACAAGCTTTTCATCTTCAAGAAGTATTTGGAGATGGAAAGGTCTCCCTGAGTTGCCTTAGCCAACTCATTCTCCAAGAACTGTAGCCTTGCTGCATTCTTCCTATTGAACAACCCATCAAGGGAAGTCCAAATCTCAGCAGCAGATTCACATCCTAAGATGTGATCAAATAGCTCAGGTAACACCGCCCGCTTGAGAGCAAACTCAGCCTTGGCATTTGTCTTCATCCACACTCTCACCTGCTCGGTTGTTCCAAACTCAGTAGTGATTTCAACTTGATCATCGCCACCGACGACCTCCCATAGCTCCTCTCCCAGAAGATAGCTCTTCATGCACGACTTCCACTTCTTGAAGTTAGTCGGCGTCAGAAGCTCAATTCTCAGACCTCTTGCAAACCCACCGTCCATTACACTAACTTTGTTATCCTTTCAGAAGCACACAGAGCAATAACAAGGCTTGTTGATCACGGCTCAAGCAACTGAACCTCCCTCTGATACCATGTTGAATTTTCTCAAATTGATCAACAAGGTAGTCCAAACACCAAATCAATATCTTCGGAGCTACCCAGATCACAACTTGATCACGCGGAAAACAAGGAGATAACTCAAGCAACCAAAGTGCATAGACAGAACAAGCAGATCAAACTTTCATTAATCTTCTTTACAAGGGGCAAGGTATACATGGCGAGACATGATTTGGCCGGTACATGAAAAAACAGAAATACAAACTATACAACACCATATTTGCTGGGGAGGACCAGGAAGACTAAGACTTCAATGGTCAGGGTTGGGCTAGTCCCGGGTTAGCCCTAGGGCGGACCGGCAGAGTTCTCGCCCTTAAGGTGCTCCCGCCTACTGGTAGTCGAGATCGTTCGCGCCAGGACTCGGGTCTTCAGGTCAGCTTTAGGCTTCGGGACAGGAGAGCTCCCGCCCAGAAGGAACTCTCCCTGGGGGCGGGCGAGAAGGCGTTGAGTGAGCTTCACTCACTCAACGCCGCGTTCGGCAGCAGAGGGCGTTGAGTGAGCTTCACTCACTCAACGCTGCGTTCGGCAACAAAGGGCGTTGAGTGAGCTCCACTCACTCAATGCCGCGTTAGGCAGCAGAGGGTGTTGAGTAAGCTCCACTCGCTCAACGCCGTGATTAGCAGTGAAGGCGTAGAGTGAGCTTCACCCACTCAGCGCCACGTCCAACGGCAATGACGTCAAGACCACCGAGAGAGAGAACCCTCTTGGCGGGAGATCTCGCCAAGGTGAGCCCAGCTAAGGCTCAGCGAGAGCCTTCTCGACCGGGGTTCTCGCCAAGCAGGTCCATGTGGTGGGGCCTGGCGCCTAGGAAAAAGGATTATTTTATTATTATTTCATTATCCTCGGGTTAAATTACCTGTATGCCCCTGGGATGACATCGGGATTTGGCTATTGGCAGACCCATCAGGAGTATTTCAGTATTTTCAGGTCAGGAGAAGACTATAAAAATACCCATAAGGTCTCTTTGGAAAGCAAACTTTCATTATTCTCTAACTCTAGTGCTTTCTGAAGAGCTCCCAGTCCAGCTATTGGTTTCGGAGGGGAAGCTCTCAGAGATCTTCCGGGTGTGAGATGGGACCTCCCAACTGAGGCTTTGAGTCAGTCTTAGGACCTTAGCAGCTAGTCAGGGGTCGAGATTTGAGAGAAGTAGGCGTCGACTGCACTTTTATTTGTGAACATTCGTTGAGGTCAATTTTGGCTTCAACAGTTCTGGTGCGGTGAGCGTGGAAGCAGTCGGTGCAAGAAAATCTTGAGTTGAGTCCCATGGCAGGAGGTGAAGGTGAAGTATCTAGCACAGGAGGATCCCCCACCCGGGGAGAAGAGGCGACGAGGAAGATGTTAGAGGATTTCAGGCGAGAGGTCATGCAGACGATCAGCTTGTCCTTCTCGGCAAGGAATGAGTGGGAGACGCCGCAGGTTCCTGTGGAGGTGGTTCCGCTGTTAGGCGAGAACGCTCCAGGGCAGCGCCCCGGGAAGGAAGTCCCGGTGGAGGCAGGCGAGAGGGATGTGGCTGCGCGGGAGCTTTTCCCAGGCTAGCGTCCCGGAAAGGAGGTTCCGGTGGATCTGGGCGAGAGGGAGGCGACAGTGCGGGAGCTCTTCCCTGGCCACGGTCTCGCGGATCGGTCCAGCCAGTCAAGGTCGCGGGACGTGCCCTCTCGCCAGGCAGGGGGCGAGACCCCTTTTAGTGAGCTCATCGTCTCAGCTCTAGTGCCAGAGGGGTTCAGGGAGCCGGATATGACCTACTACACCGGGAAGGATGACCCGGTTCAGCACGTGCAATGGTTTGAGGATGTGGTATCGATAAGGCAGATGTCGGATGCCTTCAAGTGTAGGCTTTTTGCCATCACTCTGAAAGAGAAGGCCAAGGATTGGTTCCACCAGTTGCCGGCGAGCTCGATCTACAGTTTTGAGGATCTGCGCAGGGGTTTTCTGTTGAGGTTCTCGACTTCAAAGAAGCGGAAGAAGGAGGCTGAGTGCCTGTTTGCAGTGAGGCAGAAGCCAGAGGAGACGTTGGGTCATTATGTTGACCGGTTCCAAGAGGAGATTCTTCTGGTCCAGGAGGTCCCGGGGTATGCACTGATGCTTGCCTTCACCCTGGGGCTGAGGCCGAGGTTTTTTAGCATGGAGTTGAAGAGAGTGCCCTCTCTCTCTTTTGAGGAGCTCATGGAGAGGGCGGCAAAGGAGATAGACTTCGAGAGGGCAAACCCTGCATTTGCGAGGAAGCTGGCCAGGTTGGCGGAGGATGATGTGAAGGAGCCGGCAGCAGGGAGGCAGAGGGAAGTGAGAGAGCAGAGGGAGCAGAAGGAACCAAGGGAAGATAGGAGGAGAGAAGAACCCCGAGGGCATGGGCAGCAACATGGGGGGGGGGGCTAGGGAGCTGAACAACCGATTGGGTTGGAGGCCTCAGGAAGGTTGCCCCCAGGGCCAATGGGGTTTTCAAGGAAGAGACAACTTCCGGGAGCCGAGAAGACTCGAGCAGGGAGGATGGAGGCAGGGACCGAGGGGTCACTTCCCACCACCACAGGAGGCCATGGAGGTGGGAAGAGGAAGTGTTGGGTCTTGTTTCCACAATGACCTTAATTTGAAGAAGTCCTCCTTACTAAGGTGAATTGCAGTTGTATTTGATGCCTTGTTTAAGTTGTGTTTATAGGACTATATTGCCAAGTGTAGACCAATGTCAGTCTACAATGGGTCACCTAACACAGGACCATACAATGTAATCCCTCATTGTGTGATCCATGGTGTTGACTCATGTGTAGCCTCTCTATTGGGATGCACTTCATTTCACAAGCACATAGACAAATGGAACCTTGAAGTGTTGCTGATCTTTAGTAGGAGATATGAGTTCTCAAGGAAGAAATTTTTCTAAGTCTACATACTCGAGTAGATAGCTTCATATACTCGAGTAAGTAACTTAGTACTCGAGTAATCCAAAGGACATACTCGAGTCTTCAGATTCTTCCTCATACTCGAGTAGGCACTATGATACTCGAGTAGCTCATGTATATACTCGAGTAGTCCAGCCAAGTACTCGAGTATAACCTTTACACGAGTATGTTAGTTTGCAGACTCGAGTAGTTCCCTGATATACTCGAGTGAATGACTTTGTACTCGAGTAGCTTGATTCTCTTACTCGAGTAGGTTTGTGATTACCCGAGTAGTTTCCTAGTTACTCGAGTAGTTATATGTATACTCGAGTAACTGAGTTTCTATACTCGAGTAGCTCATGTATATACTCGAGTAGTCCAGCCAAGTACTCGAGTATATCCTTTCTTCCAGCTCAGAATTATTTTCTAACTACTGGACTCGAGTATGTCCTCATGTACTCGAGTAGTTACTTCTCTTACTCGAGTAGCTATTCTGTCACTCGTGTATATCTGTGTTTTCCCAGAATATTTCTAAGTCCAGAAATTGCGGCTTATTTCAAATCCTCTATTATGATTGGTCCACGTATACTTAATTAAGTATTGACCGTTACAGAAGTCCTATAAATAAGTCTTGTCAAGTCGACAAACCCTAAGAAGAAAAATAAGTTTCTGAATTTAATTTTATCGCCGACATTGGAAAGCCGACAAGTTCACGCCGACAAAACACTGTTCATCTTCTTCGTCGCCGGTCTTCTCCGATACAGAGATTCAGCTAAGAAGTTTCAGAAGATCAAGCTATTCTCAATCGACAGATCCAGTTCTTGATCCTGCTGATTCTATTTTTCAGATCCAAGAGATTTTGCCTCTGCCTTCCTCGATCTATTTTCCGCTGATCCCTAAAAGCTGAAGAAGGAAGACAGATTTGAAGATCCAGATCTGAACGGTTCTGTTTGTATATTTCTTTATACAACCTTTCATTCTTGTAGGAGTCTTCACTCCGAGTCCTGTAGGAGTTTTTCTCCGAGTACTGTAGATCCGGTTTGGATCGAGTGGTAGGAAGGTTTTCTTCCGAGTGTAGATCCGTTGGGATCGAGATTTGTAGGAACGTTGTTCCGAGTTGTAGGATCGTTTTGATCCGAGATAGTGGAGTAGCCAAGTCTAGTGATTTACTAGATTGGTGAGGTGAGAGTGGATGTACCCAAGGTTGGGGAACCACTATAAATCCTGTGTTCTCTGTGGCTTGCTTGGTTACTTTCTGCGCATCGATCTTACAATTTTTTATTCCGCAAAATTACGCAGACCTCACCTATTCACCCCCTCTAGGTGACTTAGGCTAACAACTTAGTACTCTCAATTGGTATCAGAGGGAGGTTGATCGTTAAAAGGTTAACACCTTGATCTGATCCCTCCTAGTTGTCTTTCTGAGTTAATCAAGCATGGACAGAGCCAGAGAATTTTCTGAGCTTCCAGTGTGCAATAAGGCAAACTTTCCCATGTGGAAAGAGAGAATACAACTTTACATGGAAGCTGTTGACCCCCGCTTATTCATGATAGTGGAGGAAGGTCCTTATATCCCTATGATTGCCTTCACTAGTGATCCTACAAAGAAGGTGCCAAAGAAGTTGATGGACCTTGATAAGGATGAGATTGTACTTGTCTCCTTAGACAAGAAAGCCAAGAACATCATTGCAAGTGCAGTCAATGATTCTATGTTGCAGAACCTCATTCACTGCCAATCTGCCAAGGAGATGTGGAGATCTCTAATCATCTTGATGGAAGGTACAGAAGAAGTAAGGGATGATAGAAGATCCCTTCTGAATCAGAAGTATGAAGCCTTCAAGCAAGGACCAAAAGAAGCTATTGCTGACACATATGAAAATTTCTTCAAGATTGTCAATGGGTTGAGGAACTACGGCAGAGTGTTCACAGATGGTGAACTAAACGACAAGTTTCTAAGATCCTTGACAAAGGAATGGGACAACAAGATATGTGCCATCAGAGAGTTTGGAAGATTAGCAGAAACTGACCCTCAGAACCTCTTTGGAAAGCTTATGTCATATGAGCTTCAAATCAATAATAGAAAAGCTGAAGAAGAGTGCAACAGCTCCTCATTCCAAGATAAGCTGGTTGCACTAAGGGCAGACAGCTCAAGAAAGGCCAAAGTTGTTTCCACTCAAGGAGACTATGAAGAAGAAGAGTCCGAGCCAAGCACCTCAGGCTCAGATCTATCATATGGAGAATTTCATCTTCTCTCCCGAAAATTCAAGAAGTTTCTTAACAATAAGAAACAAATGAGAGAAAATGATTCCTCATCCAGAAGATCACGTCCTGATGGTGATCGTCACAGCAGACATGACAGGTATAAATCTAAACCGAACAAACATGTTTCATTTAACGTTGTTTGCTATTCCTGTAGTAAGCCAGGGCATATAAGCACTGAGTGCCCTCTGAAGAAGAAAGAAGGAAGAGGCATAGAAAAGAATTCCCTTCAAGAGAAAAGGAAGAAAGAAAGAATCTTCATTGCCAAAAAGCCAACGACTCTCAGTGACTCTGACTCATCTGAGTCAAGTGAGGATGAAGAAGCCTACTTCGGGCTTATGGCTTTTTCTGACCAAGAGGACAAAGACAATGGTAACTCCTCATATACCGGGAAGGTAAATTCTCACACACCTCTTTCTGCCTCAGATTCTGACTCAAATGGTCATGATGGCTATTCTTCAGGGGAGGATGATTTTGAATTGGTAAATCAGTATCAAGTCTTATTGACTGCATTTGACAAATGCCGGAAGGTAGTCAAATTACAATCAAAAGAGATTGCATCCCTCAAAGAGGTGGAATCAAATCTGAGGGAGGAGATTGACCAATTGACCCCTCTCAGAGATGAAGTTCAATCTTTGAAGGAGGAAATTAAAGACGTTACTGAATTAGTAAATCATAAAGATTCTCTCCTAGATGAACTGGAAGCAAAGCTAGTCATCGAACGAAAGCTGGTTGAAACTCTCACCATGCCTACAACTGTGCTTCCAATCACTAATAGAGAAACCTCCTTTGGGAAAAATAGCAGTATAGGACATACATCAGCCAAAGGTAAAGGCAAGGCTATCCCAAGCCAAACTGTTTCCTCACTGAATTATGATCCTTACAATCATGGGCCAAATGAGAAGAAGACACCAAAAGCTAAAACAGGTGTAACAAAGGCCAAGGAGACAAGGAAGCCATGTACTTGTTGCAATCATGAGGCTTCCTCCTCCAAGTCAGTTGCTCTTGCTAGACCCCCCATCCATAAGGTAAAGCAAGAGAACAAGAGAAGGTACAACAGGTTTAACTGTTGGTGTTGTGGCAAGGTTGGTTACTTCGCCATAGATTGCTAGTTTAATCCCAGATATGTTTTAACTCCTCAAGTTGATAATGTGAGAAAGACCACTTATAATGTTAACTCTCATAGGGGGAGGATACTAACAAGAGACCTAGGACCCAATCTTGTTTGGGATCCTAAGGGATTCTAATCTTGTGGATGCAGGTATGTCCATGGGCCAACAAAATTCTTATCTGGCAAATGGACAAGAAGAAGTTCTAGAAAAATTCTTGGAACTAGATGATTAAAGTACCTCTGTTGAAAAGCATGATGTGTTTAGAAATTGAAGAAGAATTCCTTATGCATTGATTTAGGGGGAGTTTCTAGTGTCCCCTATTTAAAGAAATCAGAAAGGGGGAGAGCAAAAGGAAATGGAATGAAGAGATGAAAAAGGAAGAGAAAATCTAAATGAAGATTTCAGAAAGGGGGAGAAATGCAAAACAGTTCTAGTACAGAAATGAGGAGATTGTTGGACAATTATAGTAAAGAAATGTAAGACAGTGCATCCTCTTTCATGTCATTTTGTTTTTATATCTCTAGCAATTCAATTTAGTAGATGGTGTTCTAACTTCTTCAAATAGGGGGAGATTGTTGGGTCTTGTTTCCACAATGACCTTAATTTGAAGAAGTCCTCCTAAGACTAAGGTGAATTGCAGTTGTATTTGATGCCTTGTTTAAGTTGTGTTTACAAGACTATATTGCCAAGTGTAGACCAATGTCAGTCTACAATGGGTCACCTAACACAGGACCATACAATGTAATCCCTCATTATGTGATCCATGGTGTTGACTCATGTGTAGCCTCTCTATTGGGATGCACTTCATTTCACAAGCACATAGACAAATGGAACCTTGAAGTGTTGCTGATCTTTAGTAGGAGATATGAGTTCTCAAGGAAGAAATTTTTCTAAGTCTACATACTCGAGTAGATAGCTTCATATACTCGAGTAAGTAACTTAGTACTCGAGTAATCCAAAAGACATACTCGAGTCTTCAGATTCTTTCTCATACTCGAGTAGGCACTATGATACTCGAGTAGCTCATGTATATACTCGAGTAGTCCAGCCAAGTACTCGAGTATATCCTTTACACGAGTATGTTAGTTTGCAGACTCGAGTAGTTCCCTGATATACTCGAGTGAATGACTTTGTACTCGAGTAGCTTGATTCTCTTACTCGAGTAGGTTTGTGATTACCCGAGTAGTTTCCTAGTTACTCGAGTAGTTATATGTATACTCGAGTAACTGAGTTTCTATACTCGAGTAACTGAGTTTCTATACTCGAGTAGCTCATGTATATACTCGAGTAGTCCAGCCAAGTACTCGAGTATATCCTTTCTTCCAGCTCAGAATTATTTTCTAACTACTGGACTCGAGTATGTCCTCATGTACTCGAGTAGTTACTTCTCTTACTCGAGTAGCTATTCTGTCACTCGTGTATATCTGTGTTTTTCCCAGAATATTTCTAAGTCCAGAAATTGCGGCTTATTTCAAATCCTCTATTATGATTGGTCCACGTATACTTAATTAAGTATTGACCGTTACAGAAGTCCTATAAATAAGTCTTGTCAAGTCGACAAACCCTAAGAAGAAAAATAAGTTTCTGAATCTAATTTTATCGCCGACATCGGAAAGCCGACAAGTTCACGCCGACAAAACACTGTTCATCTTCTTCGTCGCCAGTCTTCTCCGATACAGAGATTCAGCTAAGAAGTTTCAGAAGATCAAGCTATTCTCAATCGACAGATCCAGTTCTTGATCCTGCTGATTCTAGTTTTCAGATCCAAGAGATTTCGCCTCTGCCTTCCTCGATCTATTTTCCGTTGATCCCTAAAAGCTGAAGAAGGAAGAAAGATTTGAAGATCCAGATCTGAACGGTTCTGTTTGTATATTTCTTTATACAACCTTTCATTCTTGTAGGAGTCTTCACTCTGAGTCCTGTAGGAGTTTTTCTCCGAGTACTGTAGATCCGGTTTGGATCGAGTGGTAGGAAGGTTTTCTTCCGAGTGTAGATCTGTTGGGATCGAGATTTGTAGGAACGTTGTTCCGAGTTGTAGGATCGTTTTGATCCGAGATAGTGGAGTAGCCAAGTCTAGTGATTTACTAGATTGGTGAAGTGAGAGTGGATGTACCCAAGGTTGGGGAACTACTATAAATCCTGTGTTCTCTGTGGCTTGCTTGGTTACTTTCTACGCATCGATCTTACAATTTTTTATTTCGCAAAATTACGCAGACCTCACCTATTCACCCCCCTTTAGGTGATTTAGGTTGACAACTCAGTCCTCTCAGGAAGAGGAAGAAGAATTCGAGGAGCAGGGAGAAGGGGAGGAGGAGAAGGAAGAGGGGGCAGGGTGGCGTTGCCCTATTGTGACTTCCATCAGGAGGAAGGTCACGCAACGGCCACCTGCCCAGAGTTTCTGGAGATGAGGGAGGCCAGAGGAGCTGGAAGGCAAGATCCGCCTACAAGGATCGTCGAGGTGCAGCACGGAGAGGCTGAGGATAGATGTGAAGATAGGGTCGATGTGGGGACCTGAGGGGGGATCAGAGTGATCCATGGGGGAGTAGGGATCGAGGCAACCCGTAAGGGGAGCCTTCAAACCATGTTCCGCAGAGAGGTCGCCTCAACCTCCCTGCCCCCCCCCCAGAAGAAAAAATCACCTTCTCATCCGCGGATATGCCAGACTACGAAGACCCGTTCTGCGACGCACTAGTGATCTAGACAGCGGTGGAGAACTTCACAGTCTCCCGGATATTGGTGGATAATGGGAGCTCCGTGAACGTGATCTTCAAGAAGGCCTTCGATGAGATGAGGGTGGAAGGAAAAAGGGTCCTGGCTTCTGATGGACCGCTTTTTGGTTTTTCTGGAGAGATGAAGGAGGTAGAAGGGGGAGTGGGCCTGCATGTGAAGCTTGGGGGCGTCTCACGGAACTGTAGGTTCGTGATTGTAGACGCCCCAAGTAGCTACAACGCCATCTTTAGGCGTCCTCTCATCAGCGCCTTTCGCTGTGTCCCCTCCTCATTTCATCAATGCCTCAAGTTCAACAACGGAGGGGTGCAGGTTAGGATCAGGGGGGATCCGAAGGTGGCGAGGCAGTGCTATGTGACGGCGGTAAACACCGTGTCGTGGATGGATGAGGCAGAGGAGCTGGAGAAAGAGATGGCTGGGCAGGAAGGAAGTATCGAGGAGGAGGAGACGAGCCCGGAGGAGGCGTTGGAAGTAGCAGGGGGGCAGGTGGTAGAAGTGGAGGAGGCGAGCCCGCAGGAGGCGGAGGACTTGATGATGGAGGAGGTAGTGGAGATAGAAGAGATGAGCCTGGGAGAGGCAAGGGAAGGAGAGCAGAGGCAAGGAGAAGGCCTGGTGGAAGCGATGGGGGTTGATGAGGTCGGAGGAGAAGAGGTTGAGCGGGAGGAGGCAAGGGCAGGATGGGAGCGGTCGAGGCTGGAGCCGGCCGAGGAAGTGGTGGAGATGGAGGTACTCACCAGAGCGGGGCAAGTACAGACGGTGCGGGTCAGCGGAGGCTTAAGCCTCGAGGACCAGGGGCGGATGCTAGCCTGCATCCAGAGCAACATCGATATCTTCGCTTAGAGCGCGGCAGACATGCCAGGCATCGATGCAGACGTAGCTTGTCATCGCCTGAACCTGGACCCGAGGACTCGCCCCATACGCCAGAAGATGAGGGCCATCGCCACCAAGCTGGAGGAGCCCATCCGAGAGGAGGTCAGGAAGCTTCTGGAGGCAGGCTTCATCTCGGAGATCCAGTATCCAGGCTGGATCTCCAATGTGGTAATGGTAAAGAAAGGGGGAGGAAAGTGGCGTATGTGTATCGATTTTTCCCTGTTAAATAAATCATGTCCTAAGGATTGCTACCCCCTGCCTCGAATCGACGCGCTGGTTAATTCAGCCGTTGGTTTTTCTGTTATGAGTTTTTTGGATGCTTTTTCAGGTTACCACCAGATCCGGATGCACCCTCCCGATGTCAAGGATGTCTCCTTCATCACGAGAGAGGGATGCTTCAACTATAAGATGATGCCCTTTGGGTTGAAAAATGCAGGGGCAACATACCAACACATGACAGATCGAGTCTTTCGAGACCAAGGGGGAAGAATCTAGAGGTCTACGTCGATGACCTGCTGGTCAAAAGCAAATGCGTGGATTCCCATTTGCGGGACTTGGAAGAGATGTTTGCCACCCTGCGGAGGTTCAAGGTGAGGTTGAACCCCTTGAAATGTGTCTTCGGGGCCAGTCGCGGGAAGTTTCTCGGACACCTCTTGAATCCGGCAGGGGTAGAACCTAACCCGGACAAGGTGAAGGCTATATTGGACTTAGAGTCACCTCGCAACGCCAAGGAGGTCCAGCGCTTGACGGGAAAGTTGGTCGGGCTAAGCCGGTTCCTCTCTCGGTCCGGGGATAGGTGCTCTTCTATCTTTAAAGTGCTCCGCGGTAATCAGGTGTTCGAATGGACGGTCGAATGCGAAGAGGCCTTCCAGGGGCTGAAGAGGCAACTCTCCCAGGCTCTGCTGCTCCAAAGCCCCAAGGAAGGGGAAGACCTGGCCTTATATCTCGGGGTGGGGGTGGAAGCTGTGAGCTCCGTCTTGGTTAGGGAAGAGGGGAAGAAGCAGCTACCCGTCTATTATGTAAGCCGAATCCTGAAAAAGGCGGAGCTCCGCTACCCCATCCTGGAGAGGCTGGCTTATGCCTTGGTCGTTTCGGTAAGGAAGCTTCGTCCATACTTTCAAGCGCACTCGATTAGGGTGGTCACCGACCATCCTCTTCGCAAGATCTTCGAGGGGGTAGAGCACTCGGGAAGGCTGGCAAAGTAGTCTATCGAACTAAGCGAGTTTGACATCTCGTTCGTCCCGAGACTCTCCATCAAAGCTCAGGCCGTGGCGGACTTTCTGGCAGACTATGTCACTGAAGCTGAGAATGAGGAGCCGAAGCCCCACGAAGCATGGAATATGATGGTCGATGGGGCCTCGGGAAGGCACTCCCTGGGATGGGGTGTAGTGTTGGTGAGTCCTCAAGGGGTTACCATAGAATAGGCGGTGGATTTCCACTTTCCTGCTACCAATAATCAGGCGGAGTATGAGGCTGTGATAGCCGGCCTTCGATTGGCAAGGGAGTTGGAGATACAGGATGTGGAGACCTTCACTGACTCGATGGTGGTAGCGTCGCAGATCAGAGGGGAGTTTGAGGCTCGGGAGCCTACCCTCGTGAAGTATCTATCCAAGGTAAGGGCAATAATCATAGGGTTCCGTTCCTTCTCTATTCAACACGTTCCCAGGGAGGAAAGCACATCAGCTGATCGGTTGGCGAAGTTTGGGCCTCGGGGAGGAGGAACCTTAACTGAACTTTTCCGACCAGCGATTAAAGAGGGGGAGTTGATGGAGGTGGGTCGGCGATCCTCATGAGTGGACCCATTGGTGACCTTCGTTACCACATGCGAGCTGTCAGAGGGGGTTAAGGATGCGAAAAGCTTTAGGCGAAAGGCAGCCCACTACCTGATGTTGGAAGGGGGCTTGCACCGGAAGATGTTATCGGGGCTCCTCGCGAGATGTGTGACCGAGGAGGAGGTCCCGAGAATCCTGGAAGAGGTGCATTCGGGAGAGTGCGGCAGTCACTCGGGAGGAAGAACGTTGGAGGCAAGGGTGATAAGACAAGGATACTTCTGGCAGACCTTGAGGAAGGATACAGTCGAGTTTGCAAAGAGATGTCTGAAATGTCAAGTACACGCCCCCCTCCAGCTCTTACCCGCACAAAGGCTTCGAAGTATCACGGCCCCATGGCCCTTCGCCATTTGGGGGATGGATCTAGTTGGACCCTTTCCTCCAGCCAGCGGGCAGAGGAGGTTCCTCCTAGTCATGATCGACTACTTCTCAAAGTGGCTGGAGATCAAAGCTCTAGCCAAGGTTACCTCCCAGGTCATCAGGAACTTCGTTTGGGGGGAAATCATATGCAGGCATGGGCTACCCCAAGCGATAGTGACGGATAACGGTCCTCAGTTTGCCAGTGAAGAGTTCATCAGCTTCTGCGCCCAACTGGGGATTGACCTCAGGTTTGCCTCTGTCCATCACCCCCGGAGCAACGGCCAGGTGGAAGCGGCGAACAAGATCATCGTGAACTTGCTCAAGAAGAAGGTGGAGAACCTGAAGGGCAACTGGGTGGAGCAACTCCCTTCCATCCTGTGGGCCTTGCGAACAACTCCGAACACGGCCACAGGGGAGACCCCCTTCAAGCTCTCTCATGGGTGTGAGGCTGTCCTCCCGGTGGAGTTCGAGGTTCGGTCTCCACGGGTCGCAATCGCGGGTGAAGGAAGCGAAGCTTGGAGGTTGGAGAACGAGGAGGGATTGCGCCTCTCGTTGGATATGGTGGAAGGGCTACGGGATGTTGCTGCCATCAGACAAGAAGAGATAAAAAGGCGAATGGCCAGGTACTTCGATAAAAACATTAGGGTCAAGCAATTCGCCGAGGGGGACCTAGTGCTAAAAAAGGTCGACGCAGCAGGAAGGTCGGCCCCTGTGGGCAAGCTCAACCCCAGCTGGGAAGGGCCTTAAATAGTAGAGAAGGCTCTGGCTAATGGGGGTTACTAGCTCCAGGATGTGGAGGGAAGGACCTTGAGCCACACCTAGAACGGTGATGACTTAAAACGTTTCTACCCTTAAAGGGAGAGAAGGATTGTAATATGGTGAATAAATATTATCATTTCAAAGTAGTCTTTTCTGAATGTTGACTCTCTAAAAATGATATCATAAGAATATGTCTTTTCTACCCTAAAATGCTTTTGCTTTAACCGACTATATCTCCTCATCTTGATGATAGAATAGGTTTGGTTGAAGGAATCTTCATCAACACCCCGAGCTTGGCTCGGCCCTAGGTAGACCCGCTACACAGGCTCTCATCTAGCTGGCAGGTCCGAAGGCTCGCCTGTGGGGGAGAGGTTTGGCTTGATCTTCATCAACACCCCGAGCTCGGCTCGGCCCCAGGTAGACCCGCTGCGCAGACTCTCATCTAGATGGCAGGTCCGAAGGCTCGCCTGTGGGGGAGAGGTTTGGCTTGATCTTCATCAACACCCCGAGCTCGGCTCGGCCCCAGGTAGACCCGCTGCGCAGGCTCTCATCTAGCTGGCAGGTCCGAAGGCTCGCCTGTGGGGGAGAGGTTTGGCTTGATCTTCATCAACACCCCGAGCTCGGCTCGGCCCCAGGTAGACCCGCTGCGCAGGCTCTCATCTAGCTGGCAGGTCTGAAGGCTCGCTTGTGGGGGAGAGGTTTGGCTTGATCTTCATCAACACCCCGAGCTCGACTCGGCCCCAGGTAGACCCGCTGCGCAGGCTCTCATCTAGCTGGCAAGTCCGAAGGCTCGCCTGTGGGGGAGAGGTTTGCCTTGATATTCATCAACACCCCGAGCTCGGCTCGGCCCCAAGTATACCCACTGCGCAGGCTCTCATCTAGCTGGCAGGTCCGAAGGCTCGCCTGTGGGGGAGAGGTTTGGCTTGATCTTCATCAATACCCCGAGCTCGGCTCGGCCCCAGGTAGACCTACTGCGCAGGCTCTCATCTAGCTGGCAGGTCCGAAGGCTCTCCTATGGGGGAGAGGTTTGGCTTGATATTCATCAACACCCCGAGCTCGGCTCGGCCCCAGGTAGACCCGCTGCGCAGGCTCTCATCTAGCTGGCAGGTCCGAAGGCTCGCCTGTGGGGGAGAGGTTTGGCTTGATCTTCATCAACGCCCCGAGCTCGGCTCGGCCCCAGGTAGACCCGCTGCGCAGGCTCTCATCTAGCTGGCAGGTCCGAAGGCTCGCCTGTGGGGGAGAGGTTTGGCTTAATCTTCATCGACACCCCGAGCTTGGCTCGGCCCCAGGTAGACCCGCTGCGCAGTCTCTCATCTAGCTGGCAGGTCCGAAGGCTCGCCCGTAGGGGAGAAGTTTGGTTTGATCTTCATCGACACCCCGAGCTCGGCTCGGCCCTAGGCGGACCCGCTGTGCAGGCTCTCATCCAGCTGGCAGGTCCGAAGGCTCGCCTGTGGGGGATAGGTTGAGTCCTTGACTTGTGGTCCTTGGTTCTTGATTTATGGTTACTCAGTGTTACAACAAGCCCGGCTCAGCCCCCGTAGACCCACTGCGCAGGCTCCCATCTAGCTGGCAGGTCCGAAGGCTCGCCGGTGGAGCATAGATCCAGTTTGTGGGAAGGTATCTTGTCATGACACTGGCCTAGATCAGAGACAAAGCCCTAAAGGTCTCGGCTAGTAGAGGTCTCGGCCAGTTAGGGTCTCGGCCAATAGGGGTCTCGGCCAAAAGGTCTCGGCTGGAGGGATCTCGTTGAAGAAGGCCCCCGACAGACCTGGGCAGGACGACCTAATCGATGGCGCAAGGCTCCCGCCTAATCAATCTCTAAGGAAGGTGACCCTAAGGAGACTAAGGGTCTCGGCGGAAGCTCGCGCGGAAGCCACTTGGCTGACTAACCTATTCATTCAAGCAAACACCGGCAGTGAAAAATGAAACATTGCATTATATTTAATAATTACAGGGGTTTGGAGCTTCTTGCTCATTACAAAAGAGTATCAAAAAAGAAAAGGCACTTCAAGGGGGCGCGCTGTAATCCCCGCTGGTGCTCTCGCTTGAATCCTCGCCAGAGTCCTCGCCAGAGCTCGCCCCAGACGTCTCGCCGGCAGCAGTAGAAGACTTCGGGATATCCGAGGGAGGAGAGTCGCGCATGCCTGGAGGCTTCAGGACTGGATCGAATAGCAAGGGGAGGAGTTGGCTAGCGTTGACGGTTACGCCGTCATCCCGAAGCAGCTTCGCGTCTCGCAGCGTCTCGACCATCAGCCTGACGGTAGCCTGAGCGTTCGCCTGCAGCAGCTTGTCGATGTCGTACACCGAGAAGTGACAACTCTTTAGTCTTTCATCAAGCGTCGGAGGCAGGCCTTTCGCCGCTTCCGCACGCCGGAGTTGGTCCCTCAGCTGGACGTTCTTGCAGCGTACGTCAGCCAACTCCGCGCGGAGCGCCATAGCTTGGGCGGAATCCTGTGGAGAAGAGATCAGCTCAGCAAATACTGCGCAAACGTGACTTCGAGAAGCGAGAGCAAGGGTCCAGGAAGATCCCGCTTACCTCGGCTGCGGGGCGTAGGGACAGCGCCTGTTGAGCATTCGCCAACTCCTATTGAGCACTCGCGAGCTCTGTCTCCAAAGCGCGTGCTCTGGCCGCCGCCTCTTCCCTCGCCTTGTACATGTCGGCGAAGTTCTTGTCGATGCTGATTCTTCGACGCGCGCACATGTGCGAAAGCTCGAACCCACGCAGCAGGGCCAAAGTAGAGTCGAAAGCCAGGAGCCGGGTGGGCATCTGGTCGAAGACACTGGCGTCCTTTCGGCTATAGAGGCCATAGCCTAGTGAGAAGGCCTCGCCAGTAACCTCATCTCGCTCCGTCCAGCTGGGGAGGAGTGTTGAAACCGCAATCCTGTTGGATTCGGGATCCCATTGGAGCAGAGGCTTCCCCTCTGCGTCGACGTGCTTCACGCCGAAGCCATCATTTCTGTGCCCTTTCGACACTTCCTTGGGCGAGATCCGGGCAGAGGTCTCGGAAGCGACTCCCTCTCCTCCAGCCACGTCTGCGGCCAGTGGGTTCTCGGCAGTAGCCTCGGTACGTATCCTGGCGGCAGCACCCATCCCGCTGGCCATCTAGAGCAGCCCTTCGAAGGACTTGCCCGAGGCGGGATGTCGGGCGGGTGAGACGGCCAAGCCCTTGCCCTTATCCGCAACGGATGGCTTTGGCCTCTTCAGCGGTCGCGGGGCGGGAGCGGTGCCTTTCCGCTTCTTAGCTTCGGGCAGCAAAGGCTGAGCGGGCTCTTCCCGGCAGGCGCGAGCGCTGGCCTCCACGAGAGCAAGAGAGCCTCTCACAGCCCGATCCTCGACACCCGGGGCCGCAGCGAAAGGTTGGCGTAGAGGGACCTCCCTCTCTCCTGCAAAGTTAGCGCTATTCAGCACAGGAAGATCCTAACAAGAGATCAAATCTAGGGCGAGACCGTACCTTCACCCGGGTGGACGGGAGGAAGGGAGTCGACATCTCGCCGAAGGAAGAGAACGTCAAACTCCTTTGTTCTGAAGAACTCCAGGAGTGCGCTCTCGCGCGACCCCAGAGTGGGCGGTTTGTAAGCAACATTCTCGTATTGAACAGGTCGGAGTGGGACGTTGCCGAAGTCCCCGGTGACGTAGACAAACTTCTCGCCCCAATGGTGATGTTTGTTGGCGAGACCGGTGGTCTTGAGCAGCTTCCCAGAGAAGAAGACCACCCCTCCTTTGGCGCGGAAGTTGAACAGCTTGCGGAAGATCGGCAGACTGAACTCGATCCTCTCGGATCGCATGTAGCATATGAATGCCACAAGGATCGCGACGGAGTTCGGGTTCAGCTGGGCGGGAACCACCCCGTAGTAGCGGAGAGCTTGCCGAATCTCCGGCCAGAGGGGAAGGCGAAAGCCCACCTCGAAATGTTCGAGGGGGATGGCGAGCTCTCCCGCCTCCGGGGTATTCAACTTGTCGTGATTACCCGGGTTCCGCACCGAGAAGCCAGCGAGAATGAAGCGGTCGACGATCAGGTTGTACTCGTCCAAGGTGAGCGTGCAGGAGGGGAAGAGATGCTTGCGGAACGCTTCCGCGCAATGAGCGCGACCCTCGTTCTCGCCCGGCATTTTGGGTTTATGGGTAATAGCGATAACTATAGAGAGGTAGAAGCGGAAGCAAGAGGGCGAGAGCAATGAAAGGGAGTTGAGGTTCCGGATCAGAGAATTAAATGCGGTTGGTAGATTTCTCTATTTATAGGGAACCGTGATCGTTACGGCTCCGTCCGATAGAGAGAGAAAATGACGGCGAAGTACAGCTGTCACGATCTGGGCTGGCGACGCCTCGGTTTTCTCCCATGGGATGACAGCAGTCGACGATCGTCTCTAGTTTCGGTGCATGCCTCTTAGTTTTGGCGCAAGCATCTAGTTTCGGCGCAAGCCTCTTAGTTTTGGCGCAAGCGTCTAGTTTCGGCGCAAGCCTCTTAGTTTTGGCGCAAGCATCCTAATTCCAACACATTCTTAAAATTCGCAGCATGATGAAAGAAGAGACGGATAATAACTTGCTCTCGCTGCCGAGAGCTGAATAAAATTAACAATAACAGTTATTACAGAGGCATAAAGGTACATGGCGGAAGGGAAGGCTAAAAAGGGAGAAGGGGCGAGACCTAGATGAACTAATACGGTTCCTAGCACCATCGCCCTCGTTCCCGCCGCCTAGTTCTCGGAGGCACCAGCGGGTTGAAGTAAGATGACAGGGTGGTACACCCTAGGTTGATCTGCCTAGCATGATCCCGGATCTGCGCGATGCATATCCCTGGCGAAGACTCGGCAGTAGGCCCTCCCGGTCGATCAGTCTCGCCCAAGAAGAAATCCCGCTCCAGGGCCTCCAGTCTTTGTTCCACGGATTCGCGGAACGCTTTCGCCGCGGCAGCATGGGCGCGGTCTCGCCGGATGAGCTTGGCCAAAATGGTCGAGATCTTCCTCCTCCGCCCCTTCGCGTTCCCGGCGCCGTTCAAGGTTTCTTCTATCTCGCCAGGCGAAGGAGGAAGGGAATCGTCTTTGTAAGAAGCGAACTAAAACAAGCCGGAAATGGTATAACTGAAATTTTATTATCAGATAAAGGTATCTATTACAAAGGTATGACCTCCCTTATATAGAATGGAGGAGAGAAGAGAGAATACAAATAAGAGATGTGGGACTAAAATTATACAAAAAATCTGGGCGGCTAGAACAACAGACCGGAACAAGCCGTGCGGTTAGACAGAAGGGCTAACCGCTCGGCCACTGCCAGAGAGAGACAAGCCGCCATGTGAGACCATTAGACCGCCCGATCTCCTAGTCGCCAGTAACAGACCGCTAGACCGCTTGGATCTCAGACCTCAACACAGTAACCAAACCGCTGAAGGCAAACCGCCAGACCGCCCGGTCAATAACCTGCCAAGCCAGACCGACAGACCGCCCGGTCTCCAACTTCAACACTCCCCCTCAAGCTGGAGCATATATGTCGATCATGCCCAGCTTGTCACATATATGAAGAAACGAGGCGGATACTGGCTTGGTGAAGATGTCAGCCAGCTCTTTTTCAGACGTGACGAAGGGGGTGCAAATTTGTTCCTTCAGAATCTCTTCACGAATGAAATGATAGTCGACCTCAATGTGCTTGGTTCTCTCATGGAAGACTGGATTTTTGGAGATGTATATAGCAGCCTTGTTGTCACAGAACATAGGTAGAGGATGGTTGTAGACCTCTCCTAAATCCAACATGAGAGCCCGTAGCCATTTTAGCTCACAAGTGGTTGATGTCATACTCTGATACTCTGCTTCAGCACTGGACCTGGAGACAACAGATTGCTTCTTGCTCTTCTAGCTTACCAGATTGCCCCCAACAAAGGTACAGAAACCGGAGGTAGACTTGCGGTCCCCTTTGTCATCAGCATAACTCGCATCTGAGTAAGCTTCAACCCTCAGATAATCATTCTTCTGAAAGAGCAATCCTTTCCCAGGGGCTGCTTTGACGTACTCCAAGATCCGCATGGCGGACTGTAGATGACACTCCCTGGGAGCTTGCATGAATTGACTCACCTTGCCCACAGCATAGGAAATGTCGGGCCTAGTCACGGTGAGGTATATGAGCTTACCAACCAGACGCCTGTACCGCGAAGCATCTGAAAGAAGAGACGAATCATCTGTCCAGGTTTTGTCTTCTCCAACAGCCATGGGACATCGGGCAGGTTTGGCCCCAGTCAATCCTGCTTCTTTTAAAATATCAAGAGCATACTTACGCTGAGAGAGGACTAAAGAGTTGGGCTTCCGAGAGATTTCGATCCCCAAAAAGTACTTCGGAGAACCCATATCTTTCGTGACTAGATGTTGGCGAAGATGCCGCTTTGTCAAGGCTACCCCTTCCTGGTCATCACCAGTGAGAAGAATATCATCAACATATATTGCAAGAACCACCAGTCCCGAAGAGGTTTTGCGAATAAATAGAGAGTGATCAGCAGCGCTGCGAGCAAAACCAATGGCCGGCACGATGCCGCTGAACTTGTCAAACCAAGCTCGAGGGCTCTGCTTGAGGCCATAGATTGCCTTCTGTAGTTGGCATACTCGTGTCTCCCCCTGAGCAACATACCCTGGAGATTGATCCATGTAGACGGCCTCCTAAAGATCACCATAAAAGAAGGCATTCTTGATATCCAGCTGGGAAAGTGGCCAGTCTTTGTTGACCGCCACAGAGAGAAGGACCCGTATAGTGCTGAGACTAGCCACGGGAGAGAAGGTGTCAAAGTAATCAACCCCATAGGTTTGAGTAAAGCCCTTAGCCACCAGGCGAGCTTTGTAACGGTTCACAGTGCCATCTGGGCCAAATTTGACCACAAAGACCCAGCGACAACCAACAACATCTGTATCAAAGGGAGGAGGGACAAGAGTCCAGGTACCCTGCTCTGTGAGGGTCGCCATTTCCTCATCCATGGCCATTTTCCAGTGAGGAATGGCAAGGGCCTCCTGGTAGGAACGAGGTGTGGTAGTAGCAGAGATAGCCAGTGCAAAGGCCCTGCGAGAAGGGTTAAGACGATCATATGAAACAACAGTAGCAAGGGGGTGTAGGGTACACGTCCGCACCCCTTTGCGAAGAGCTACAGGAAGATCCAGGTCGGCGGGCTCCTCGGCATCCAGAGCATCCGTGGCATAGAGTGCTGGCCTGGGAGGAGAGAGCGACGGCAGCGGAGATGAGGGAGATGGAGGCAGAGAGAGAGGCGGAGGGAGAGGAGTGGGCGGAGACAGAGGAGGGGCGGATATCGCAGTAGGAGACGAGGGAACGAACGGAATAACAGGAGAATCAGAGGTGGGGGGAAGAGAAGAGGAGTCATCCGAGAAGTAGGAGGCATTCTCGAAGAAGGTAACGTCAGCAGAGACGAACTGCTTACGAAGAACAGGATCAAAGCAGCAGTAGCCTTTCTGAGTGGCCGAGTACCCCAGAAAGACACATTTGGTGGAGCGAGGGGAGAGCTTATCACGGGTGGCAGATGGGGCATGCACAAAAGCAGTGCACCCAAAGATTCAAAGAGGGAGAGGAAAAGGGTCCTTGCCTGGATAAAGGATGGAAAAAGGGGTTTTTCCCTTGAGAACGGAGGAGGGAATGCGATTGATGAGATAGCAGGCAAGAAGAACAGCATAGCCCCAATATGAGCGAGGGACATGCATTTGAGTCATCAATGTTCGAGCAACATCGAGGAGGTGACGGTTTTTGCATTCCGCCACCCCATTTTGTTGGGATGTATAGACACAACTTGTCTGATGAATAACGCCATGTTGCACACAGAAAGAAGTAAAAGCATGACTTAAGTACTCTTTTGCATTATCAGAGCGAAGAGTTTTAATACCAACACCAAATTGATTTTTGATTAAATGATAATAGGAGGTCCATACAGTAAAAAGTTCAGAGCGATCTCGTAAGAGATACAACCAAGTACATCTAGAAAAATCATCAATAAAGGTTACAAAATAAGAACTACCCCGACCAATAGTAAGGGTAGGAGCAGGTCCCCAGATATCAGAGTGGACTAGATCAAACGGACGGGTAGAGCCCCGACCCTGCTTCGGCGGGAAGGAGGAACGATGATGCTTGCCAAGTTGACATGCTTCGCAATTGAGAGGAGTATTGGAGGGAGGGAGGTGGGGCAGAAGCTGATGTAGAAGCCGTGGTGGAGGATGACCGAGACGGAGATGCCACTGGAGAAGATTCGTACAAGAAGAAGAGAAGGCGGACAAAGCGGAAACGTTGTCGAGGAAGTAGAGGCCGCCGCTCTCAGTCCCAGTAGCAATCGTCCGCTGGGAGCTCGGATCCTGAAAAGAACAAGAAGATGGAGTAAACGTTACAGAACATTGAAGCTGCTTGCACAAAGAAGTAACCGACAACAGATTGCACGGAAACTTGGGCACATAGAGTGTGTCCTCTAGCCGAAGGGACGGAGTAACATGAACCACTCCCGACCCATGAACCGGGGAGGGAGAACCGTCTGCAATGAGGACCGGGGGCAACCGATCATGCTGTTCAAGGAGAGAGAAGCACTGAGGATTGCCCGTCATATGATTAGTTGCACCGGAGTCGATAAGCCATTTACCTTGAGTGACCACATGGGCACTACCTGATGATGTGACCACAGAAGCAGACGACTTGGAAGAGGAGGTGGAAGAGTCACCCGAGGTGCGAAGATGGGGATGCTTTGTCCAGCAGCGGTCAAGAGTGTGTCCGGTGCGGCCGCAGTGAGAGCAGAGGTAGCGGGAAGAAGGACGTCCGCCAGACTGATGATTGCAGCTACCAGAGCCACTCCGCTGAGTTTGATGAGCATAGTTATCCGGAGGAGAAGGAGCGGGCAGAAGCGGGCGCTGAAGGAGAGAGGTGACAGCGGCGATGCGAGCAGCGGTGGCATCTAAAGTAGGAGATTCCGCCTCACCCAGAATTTGTTGGCGGATCATGTCATAAGTGTCAGGAAGACGGAGCAGATAACACACAACCAGAAGCTCCTGGAAGTGCTTGTGTTGTTGAGCCAGATCCGCAGAAAAGGGGCGATTCTGAAGAATCTTAGCCCCAAGAGCTTGAACTTTTTGGTAGGCAGCAGCAGGAGACAAGGTAGGCCGGGAAAAGAGGTCCGCATACAACGTATAGATGCGGGACGTCTGAGCCCCTTTGGAATACAAAGCAGCAAGATGAAGCCAAGCGGCCTTCACCGTCTCATCATGACGGATGACGGGAAGGCACTCATCAGATAGACTGTTAGCGAGCCAAGTACGCACAAGAGCGTCACTCGCATCCCAGTCATCAAAGAGAGGTGAAGTGGTAGGAGGAGGGTCATCAACGAGATGGTGGCGTTTGCGTTGCGAGCGAAGGAGAAAGGTGAAAGAGACGCTCCAATCCGGGTAGTTGGAGTCGACAAGCTTGGAAACGGTGCCAAGGTTCCCGGAAGGAGTAGGAGGAAGAGGCGGAGCCGGATTGGCTACAGGGGTGGCTGCAGGAGTGGTGGCAGTGGAAGCATCAGAAAGAGCCAAAGAGCAAACAACAGGAAGCCGCGCGGTTAGGAAACAAGCCGCGCGGATAGGCAGAAGAAGAACTGCAGCGGTCAGGATGTCAAACACCAGCGGCCAGAAAGACCACGACCAAGCCGCAGTATCAAGCAGAGGGGAAGAAGTCGAGCGGCAAGCAGACAGTCCGCTCGAACAGAAGCACAAGAGAGGACAAGGCACACGGCGATAGGTCGCGGCGAACTAGGCGACAGACCGCAGTGAACAAGGTAACAGGTCGCGACGACCAGAGCAAGAGCAAACAGATAGGTCTCGGCGAACAAGGCGACAGATCGCAGCGAACAAGGGAACAGGTCGCACACACAGAGGGCAACGACAAGGAGGCCGCGCGGACAGGGCGCAAGCCAGAGAAGCAAGTCGCGCGGACAGAGAAGGGCACAGAATCAGGAGAAAAGGATCGATTCCTCTGATACCATGTAAGAAGCGAACTAAAACAAGCCGGAAATGGTATAACTGAAATTTTATTATCAGAAAAAGGTATCTATTACAAAGGTATGACCTCCCTTATATAGAATGGAGGAGAGAAGAGAGAATACAAATAAGAGATGTGGGACTAAAACTATACAAAAAATCTGGGCGGCTAGAACAACAGACCGGAACAAGCCGCGCGGTTAGACAGAAGGGCTAACCGCTCGGCCACTGCCAGAGAGAAAGACAAGCTGCCATGTGAGACCGTTAGACCGCCCAATCTCCTAGTCGCCAGTAACAGACCACTAGACTGCTTGGACCTCAGACCTCAACACAGCAACCAAACCGCTGAAGGCAAACCGCCAGACCGCCCGGTCAATAACCCGCCAAGCCAGACCGACAGACCGCCCGGTCTCCAACTTCAACAGTCTTCTTCTTCTTCTTCTTCTTCTCCCTCCTCGTTGGCTCCCGACCGAGAGCTGGGATCCCCTGCGAAAAGTGCGCCCAAGGTTTTGATTAAGGCATAACGATCAGCTGACAAGAATGTCTCGCATACCTGCAGTTTGGCGAGAGCCATTGACTTACGTCGGGTGAGAAGGCCCGACCCCTCCGTCAGTTCCATAAAGGAGGTGGAGAGGCTTGCCTCGCCCTGGGCGGAAGGGTTTGCGCACAATGGACCCGGCCTGGCCGGAAGCATGGAGAGAGTTGTCCTCTCTCAAGGGATGATCGGCATCCTTAGGAGTAGTGGAAGGTTCAAAGGCCACCCCTCCCGCCTGCAGGGCGGGATTGGCCGCAGAAGGAAGCAGCTCGCCGGTTCTCGCTTCATCTTCCCGGGTGACGAGACCCGGGCCGGCGGAAGCTGGCTCTGCGAGAAGACAGTTCAGAAAAGGAAAGGCATGATTGAAGTATTGAGAAGTGGCGGAAAACATACCTATCACCTGGGTCTCGGCTGGAGGAATTGCCTTCGAGACCCTCGTTCGATCCTCAGGAGGGGGAGCTGACAAATCTGGGGGAATCGGGGAAGACCCGGCGACGTCATTTGGAATGGATTCCTGCGAGAGGTCGCGTTAACTATCGGGCCTGTAACGTAATCATCTCGGTAAGCATGGCCGGAAGGCATACCTTTTGCGGAGAGGGGTCCCCCGCGGGATTGGGAGTAGGAGAAGCTGGATCCCTGTTCTCGCGAGCAAGGTCTCGCCGGACCACCTTCGCTTTCCTCTTTTCCTTTTTCTTCTTCGGCTCAGAAGGGCCGGCGTCTGAAGATTTCCTCGATAGCCAGGGCGCTACCGCAGCGCTATTTGCTAAGGCTCGCGCTTGAGCCGCGATTAACCGATCTTGAAGGTCCTGCGGAAGTTGCTTGCCAGCACGCTTAGCATACATCTTGGTATCGCGCAAAAAATCCCGGGCGAGAGCTCAGTGAAGAAACAGTAGTTCGGAGGCAAGACTTATGGTCACCCGTCGGCGTGTATTTATAGCCGCAGTAGGGCCCGCCAAAAGATTCTCTTGGCTGACAGGCACATGTCCAGCGAATATTTTGGGGTTGGACTTGTCTTGTCGAGCGCAGGGCTAGCTCGAAAAGAGCGGGGATTGTGTACAACCCCATATTCGCTGGGGAGGACCAGGAAGACTAATACTTCAGTGGTCAGGGTTGGGCTAGTCCTGGGTAAGCCCTAGGGCGGACCGGTAGAGTTCTCGCCCTTAAGGTGCTCCCGCCTACTGGTAGGCGAGATCGTTCGCGCCAAGACTCGGGTCTTCAGGTCAGCTTTAGGCTTCGGGACAGGAGAGCTCCCGTCCAGAAGGAACTCTCCCTGGGGGCGAGCGAGAAGGCGTTGAGTGAGCTTCACTCACTCAAAGCCGCGTTGGGCAGCAGAGGGCGTTGAGTGAGCTCCACTCACTCAACGCCGCGTTAGGCAGCAGAGGGCGTTGAGTAAACTCCACTCGCTCAACGCCGTGATTAGCAGTGAAGACGTAGAGTGAGCTTCACCCACTCAGCGCCACGTCCAACGGCAATGACGTCAAGACCACCGAGAGCGAGAACCCTCTTGGCGGGAGATCTCGCCAAGGTGAGCCCAGCTAAGGCTCAGCGAGAGCTAGGGGTGCGAGCGGTTCGGTTTGGACCCAAACCGAAACCGAACCGACATGCCTCGGTTTTTGGTTTGTCCAAACCGACCCGAACCGAACCCAGTCGGTTCGGTTCAAAGTCGGTTCGGTTTTTAGTCGATTTTTTGCGGTTCGGTGTCGGTTTTCTGCGAAAAAACATAATCAAATGCTATTTGTTAGATCGGTCATCATCCCTTTTCTAATTTCATAATATTTGTCAACTGAAGGTTTATATTAAATAAATAACATACAATATTTTTGAGTACAAGTAGAGAGAAGGTTTATTAAATCCACATCACACACAAACAACTATTATATTCATGCATTTTTAGACATGCGGAGTTTGGGTATAATAGGGCAAACCTTCCTTATGACATCCCACAATTCTCTATAATAACTTGGACAAATTTAATATTAATAGATCCAACAATAAGCAATCAAAGCAATTAGAGTATCGCGATAGATAATCATTGCCGTTATTAAATCAATTTAATGTACAAAACATCTCAAATAATTAAACTCTTAATAAAACTTTTTTCCAAAAAAATTACTTAGGATCTGAAGAACTCTCTAAATCTAAGGAGAAGGGTCAGAAAAATCTCACCAACCACGGAGATGGGGAAAGTGAACTTCATTGTAGACCCAAAGGTGATCTTAAAGTTGCTCGATCAAATACACCCCAAAACAGTGGTGAAGTGCTCGGTTCGGTTCGGTTTAGTCGGTTTTCATAACTTGAAAACCGACCCGAACCGATAAGCCTTCGGTTTTCAAAAGCTCCAAACCGAACCGACACCGGACCGGGCGGTTCGGTTTCAAAGTCGGTGCGGTTCGGTCGGTTCGGTCGGTTTAGTCGGTTTTCGGTTTTCGTTCCTCACCCCTAGCGAGAGCCTTCTCGCCTGGGGTTCTCACCAAGCAGGTCCATGTGGTGGGGCCTGGCGCCCAGGAAAAAGGATTATTTTATTATTATTTCATTATCCTCGGGTTAAATTACATGTATGCCCCTGGGATGACAGCGGGATTTGGCTATTGGCAGACCCATCAGGGGTATTTCAGTATTTTCAGGTCAGGAGAAGACTATAAAAAGACCCATAGGGGCTCTTTGGAAAGCAAGCTTTCATTATTCTCTAACTCTAGTGCTTTATGAAGAGCTCACAGTCCAGCTTTTGGTTTCAGAGGGGAAACTCTTAGAGATCTTCCGGGTGTGAGGTGGGACCTCCCAGCTGAGGCTTTGGGTCAGTCTTAGGACCTTAGCAGCTAGTCAGGGGTCGAGATTTGAGAGAAGTAGGCGTCAGCTGCACTTTGGTTTGTGAACATTCGTTGAGGTCAATTTTGGCTTCAACACAAACAACTCAGGCGGATAGACTACAGAGACCGCCTGCCCGCAGAGACCGCCCGAACTGAGTTGAGCCGAACTGAACACGGAGTCCGCCGAGACCGCGAGGTCGTGCGGACAGGTTATTGAGCTTGAGAGAGATGCTGATGCTTGTAACCGCCGAATGCAGCCCGCTAACTCCACAGAGGTCAGAACCAAACTCCTGGTTTTACAATGTTAGCCGCGCCACCTGCACACAGTAACCGGTTAAGCAAACAACCCGTGCGGATACGAAAAATGAGTCCGCAGCCTAAACTCAAGCCCAACTTACTGTTCACTCTGCTACAAAATGTAGTGCCGGGGGGGTCCTATTTATAGGCCAGGTGAGGAGTGTGGTCACCACCCTATGAGATAGAGTCATTGCCCCTTGGTCGCAGCTAACAAAGCCAGTCCGCTGAGTCCGCCTACATGGGACCAACCAAACCGCCAAGTCCAGGCGAGAAAGCGATCTGCCCAAGGCAGTCCGCCCAGTCCGCAAAACCAAATGCTGGACTAGCCGAGACGCAGGAGCCACTAGCCGAGTACAATGCAAGTCCGCCAAGAGACGACACCACATCTGTCCGCAAACATCAGTCCAAGACCACAGGCAGACCGCCCGGTCACAGCGGACTATGCAGACACCAACCCAACTCGCAATGTCCACGACCACAGGCAAAACACATGGTCACAACGGACACTGCAGAAACTCTGGACTTCACAAAAGAACAAGTCCAGAAAAGATGGCGCGAACTCGGCGGAAACCAACCCAGTCCGCCAGCTCCAGAGCCAGACCGCTGCTCACCATAACTCCACAAAAGATGCGCGGACTCCAAGCCTAGTCCGCATAGGCCGCGCACACCACCTTGCAGAGCAGTTCACCGCCGGACTAAACCAGTCCGCGCAATCCGCAAAACCTGACCGCAGCAAACTACGTAGGTCGCCAACCACCAGCCCGTCGGACTAACTACCAGTCCGCGCGGTCAGTCCGCCCAGGTCGCCCGGACTGCCCGACCACCCACTTCCACTTCACCAATTTCAACATATTCCGCCTCTGTTGTTGAGAGTGTGACGACGGAAAGTTAGAAAACCTAATTAGGTTATAATTTTGCCCCTTTCAAAACTGAGCCTGAAGCTTTTTTTTCATTTTAGATAGCAAAGAATCCTCTTAGCTATAAGAAAGTGTGAGTTAGGAGGATTGCTCACGAATATTGCGATGATATTGACATAATTTTCAATATTATCCCTCGAATTCATGAGATATAATCGAGAGCTGAGTAAGCTCCTATATGTCTCTATAGTAGGACCATTTTCATCTTCAATCTTGTTGCGGCCAATTCAATCATCATGGTAGATCGGACTAAACTAGACCGCCTTAGCCCGTGGAGCGGTCGAGTGCGCAAACAGTCACCGAAAATAGAAAGTAGACAAAAAAAATTTTTAACGTAGAAAACCCATCAATTGGGTGAAAAATTATGTGACCAGATCTGTCCCGACTAAACTTTCACTATTTTTTTTCGTGTTACATGGCTTTTGAGGGAAGCGAGAGCAACAAACTGCTCCTCATTACAATTATTAGAGAGAGAGTACTGGGCTCGGAGGGTGACAGACCACCTCTCACAGAGCTAATTCCTTTTCTTGCTACAATAAGAAGCTTCTCACTTTGGATGCTTTGAATACTTTGAATGCTTTAAAATCATTAACTATTACTAGAAGCGGGAGCGTGTTCTGCGCGCCTTATCTTTTACGGCTTGTCTCTTATTGTGTTTAGAGGAGTATGGAACGTTGGTCTTATCAGCTACTGGTATGTTTGTTCCTGAGTTGAGAACGTTGAGCGCTTATAGAAATCCTGGCGGCGAAGTGCATGACGACGCACTTGGAGCGGTGCGTGAAAGGGGGAGCATGCACAAGGAAGAATGTGAGTACAACGGGATGTGCACACATAGGAAGAGAGATGCGTGCAAGATGGAACACACGTATGGAGGAACATGCACACGGAGGGGCGTGCACACCTTGGAGGAAAGACAAGCGCAAAGGGGGGAATGCGCACAAGGAGGAACATGCGCACTTAGGGAGAGAGACGCGCGCAAGGGGGAATGCGCACAAGGGGGAACGTGAACACAGAGGGACGTACGTACTTAGGAGGAAAGACGCGTGCAAGGGGGAACATGCGCAAGGGGGAACGTGCTTACGGAGGGACGTGCGCGCTTAGGAAGAGAGACACACGCAAGGGGGAACGTGCGCACGGAGGGGCATGCACACTTAGGAAGAGAGACGCACACAAAGGGAAGTGCGCGCAAGCGGGAACATGCGCACGGAGGGGCATGCACACTTAGGAGGAGAGACACGCTAAGGGGAGCGCGTGCAAGGAGGAATGTGCGCTCAAAGGGACGTGCACATGTTGTAGGAGTGGGAGAGGAGAGAGAAAATCCGTAGGGGGAATTCAGGGCAGAGAAAAGGTTAAAATGAAGGAGGGTCTGTGACTCTATTTATAGGCACAAGGGGTGGTTAAAATGATTATGTGGTTATCCGCAGACCATAACCACTGCATTAGCTATTTATAAGCCGATATATTATAATAATATTTTTACGAGACTATGGTTTAACACGCACATTAATTTATTAATTTTATTAAACGCAGATCGGTCTTATTTTTGACAACACGTTTCCCCACTTCGAGAGGTCATGCAGGCGGTTACGTGGGTGGTTACCCAAGTAACCGACGATGGCGATCGCGAGAGTTCATTCAGACGGTGGAGAATTCACATGACGGACGGCGGGGGACGGCGGACGACGTCGCTAAGATTTCTTGGACGGCGAAGGCCATGGTTGTCGGACGGGACTTGGACGGCTGCCGGCGGAAGGCCGGCTGGCCGAGGGGAAGGGGAGGCTGCCCCAAAATGGGGCCGAACGACCAAGGACGGGCGACCAAATGGCCGCCCGTCCTATGCAGAAGGAAGGCCGCCCCAAGTTAGGGGTGACGACTGGAAGTGGTCAGGTGGCCAAATGGCCACCCGTCCTGGGTGAAAAGAAGGTCGCCGCCCTTATTAGGGGTGGCGGCTGGCCAAGGACGGGCGGCCAAATGGCCGCCCTTCCTGGGGAAAAGAAGGTCGCCGCACCTGTCAGGGGCAGCGGCTGGCAGAGGACGGGCGGCCAAATGGATGCCTGTCCTGGGTGAAAAGAAGGCCGCCACCCTTGTTAGGGGTGGTTGTCGGCAAAGGACGGGGGGGCCAAAGATAAGGCCGCCGCCCCTGTCAGGGGAGGTGGCCGGCAGTGGATGGGCGGCCACATTGGCCGCCCATCCTGTGTTATGGTGAAGTCCAGCTTAACCGACAATTGTTGGGGTTGAGCACTGGTACAGGAATCTGATGTCCAATTCCAATCTTCATGCTCATGAAAAATGACATCTCTTTAGGTTATGAGCTTATTAGTTATGGATCTAAGAGTCTATACCCCCATACTTTGATCACTATAGCCACCATAGCACAATTCTGACTTGGTTCTTCTAACATCTCTCTTTTATGATGTTTTGTAGGCATAAGCAATGAACCCAAAGGTTCTGAAATGTGTAACTTTGGGCTTGCGTTGATAGAGGTCTTCATATGGTGCGGTATTTGTGTGTGTCGTTGTAGGACGTCTATAGAGGTTGTCAACAACTATTGAGGTGGCTTCTCCCCATAAGAACTTTGGGTAGTATTTGTGTATTAGCAAGACCCTCCCCATCTCAACTTGTTGAGATCGTGTCACCTCACCGATCCGAGGGATTCCGATATTCCTAATCCGAGCAAATTCATATTAAGGAATATCATTTTGGGAGGTTTAATTTGGCCCGACCAAATTAAATGGCGGATTCCCATTTAGGATTATCTCCAAATGAGGAGAGGTTAATTTCTACCTATATATAGGAAGCCGACCTCCTCATGCCAAAAGCCATCCGTATACTAGCAATCAGTGAGATCTAAGAGAGAGGAAGAGAGTTATCCGGCTGTTCATCCCGACGGCGGCGGCAGCGGCATCCAGTTGGTCTAGTCGGATCGGCTTTCCAGCTGTACTCTGTAGCGGCGCATCCAGTCACTTCAGGCGAAGCGACATCTGGTAGTGCAATATATCGGCGGTCGGCCTCCAACAGTTGGTTCCAGGCATACAACGACATCAAGCGGCCGGTCCAGGCAGGATCGACTTCAGGCGTGCAGAGCAGGCGATGGTTCCAGCGAGGAAGAAGAATAGTGGTGCTATCGCCCGACGAAAGCACTATCGCCCGACGATAACTTTTCAGTTTCTGAGAATTTCTTTTATTGCTCGACCTTTACGGTCTCTATTGTAATCTGTAACTCCTCATTATTATAGTGGATCTTTTCTGGCACGCTCTTCCCGTGGACGTTGGAGCTCCTCTCCAAATCACGTAAAATTTATTTGTTGTCTATGTGTGCTTGAAATCTCGTCATGTTTATATTTTGCTGATTGTTTTTTATCGATTTATATTCCGTTGCGCTATCGCGGTACTCGGTCCGATTGCACAACAATTGGTATCAGAGACAGGTTTTATGTGGGTGATTGTTTGGATGTTCCGGTTTTAGATCTGGGTCAATGATAGGTGACGACATCGGTCTGCTCCTTATCTTCTCAAATTTGGTCCGTGAACATTATTTAGATTGCCCAGTAGCTCTGCGAGCAAAATAATGGTAGCAAAATTCGAGATTTCGAAGTATGCCGACAAAATCGACTTCGGGTTATGGCAAAAGCGGATCAAGGCATTTCTCATTCAGCAAGGTCTCCACAAGGCGCTCCTCGGCAAGGAGAAGTCCGGAAAGAAGGATGACTAATGGGAAGAACTGGATCTGAAGGCCATCAACACGATTCAGTTAAGTCTAGCTGATGAGGTCATATATAACGTAGTCGACGCTGAGACTACATAAGATATATGGAAGAGATTGGAGGAACTGTATATGTCTAAGTCTCTCACGAATAAGCTCTACGTGAAGAGACAATTGTACAGTCTGAGGATGTTTGAGAGCAACCAGTTGCTGGAGCACATGAATGCGTTCAACAAACTCATATCTCAGTTGTGGAGCATGAACGTGAAGGTCGAAGAAGAAGATCAGGCTCTTCTATTACTATCATCTCTACCAAAGTCCTATGACCATCTGGTCACCACCATCCTCTACGGAAAGAACACTCTTAAGATGGAGGAGGTGATGACGACGTTATTCTCAAATGAAACGAGGAGCAAATCTGGCCCTAGCACCAGCGAGGGTTTGTTCGTAAAGAACAAAGAACCGGTCATAAGGAGATCTAAAGACAAAGAGAAGAAGGTCAATCGACCTAGGTCCAAGTCTAGGGACAAGAAGAACCAGTGTCACTACTGCAAAGAAGAAGGGCACTGGAAAAACAACTGTCCGAAGAAAAAGGCGAAAGAGAAGAATCAGGCACCACAACAAGCGGCTGTGGCTTCAGACCCAAAGAGCGATGCTGACGTACTCCATGTTCAATCTACACTCGAATCCACCGACACTTGGATCATGGATACGGGATGCTCGTATCACATGTGCCCGAACATAGAATGGTTTACTAGCTTCAGGCAATGTGACGACGATCGTGTTTTGATGGGAAACGACTCAGAATGCAAGACGCACGAGATCAAAAACATCAGAATAAAAATGTTCGACGGAACAATCAGAACCCTTATAGATGTAAGGTACATGCCCGATCTGAGGAAGAGTCTCGTTTCCCTTGGTACTCTAGAGGCGGCTGGATACTCTAACACCGGCAAAGGCGGATATCTGAAGGTCAAGAGAGGCGCTCTGGTGGTTATGAAATGAGAGCGCTCTGGAACTCTCTACAGACTGATTGACACCACCATTTCCGGTGATGTAGCAGTTGCTGCGACGTCAGAGGAGGACTCGTCTCTGCTATGGCATGCCAGGCTTGACTACATGAGCGCGAGAGGACTGTTGGAGCTTCACAAGAAGGGCCTACTGAAAGGGGTCAAGACATGCAAGTTAGTCTTTTGCGAGACCTGCGTTCTCGGGAAGCAGTGCAAGGTGAAGATCGTAACCTCAACAAAGCGGAGTAAGCAGACACTGGAGTATATACACTCAGATGTTTGGGGGTCTGCCCCAGAGCCTTCGCTTGGAGGCACCAGATACTTCGTGATCTTCATCGACGACTTCTCAAGCAAGATCTGGATTTACTTTCTGAAGCATAAATCTAAAGTCTTCGAGAAGTTTAAAATCTGGAAGATGAAAGTAGAGATGCAGACCTGGAAGAGAGTGAAATACCTCAGATCTGACAACGATGGTAAATACACCTCAGCGAAGTTCCAGGCATACTGTAATCAGGATGGCATCACTCGCCATCTCACTATTACCGGCACACCGCAGCAAAACGACATCGCAGAAAGAATGAATAGGACGCTGCTGGAGAGAGCTCGGTGTATGAGTCTATTTGCTGGCCTACCAAAGTCTTTCTGGGCCGAAGCAATCAATATGACATGTTATCTAGTGAATCGGGCTCCATCGATGTCACTTGATATGAAGTCGCCACAAGAAGTTTGCTTAAGTAAGCCGGTTGACTATTCTGATATCCACATCTTTAGTTGTCCTGTGTACACCCTTGTGCAGGACTCAGAACGGACAAAGCTCGATGCTAAGTCCAAGAGGTGCATTTATCTGGGCCGAAAGGCCGGCACGAAGGGGTTCAAGCTCTGGAATCCTAAAACCAAGAAGGTGGAGGTGAAGCGCGACGTGATCTTCAATGAGGCTTCTATGCTGAAGAAGTCTCAACCTCAGTCTAATGAGATGGAGAATACTCCAGTCACACCCCTGGAGGTGGAGCTGGAAGGAAGTGAGCAGGCTAACAACCATGGTGATTCCTCTGACTCGGGGGATGCTGATGTTGTGCAACCTACTGAAGTGGAGCCGTAGTCAATTGCTAGAGAAAGGGCGAGGAGAGAGGTCAGACTGCCTCTCAGGATATAGGACACTGTAGCATATGCTTTTCAGGTGATCTCCTCAGACCCTAGATCATATCAGGAAGCTATGGAGAGCAGAGACAGCTCTCAGTGAAAAGCAGCTATGTTGGAGGAGATGGACTCACTTCGAAAGAACCAGACTTGGGTTCTGGTTAGCCTACCGAAAGGAGCTAAGGCAATCAGGTCCAAGTGGGTGTTCAGGAAGGAGTCTACATCTGGGAAGGACCATTGGAGGTACAAGGCCAGATTCGTTGCAAAAGGATTTCGCAGAAGAAAGGAGTTGATTTCGATGAAATCTTCTCACCCGTGGTGAAGCACTGTTCCATACGGGTGCTACTTGCTATAGTAGCAATGTGAGACTTGGAGCTGGAACAAATGGACGTGAAGACGACTTCTCTTCACGATAACTTAGAGGAAGAGATCTATATTCTACAACCTGAAGGGTTCATTGAATCAGGCAACGAGAAAAAGGTGTGCAAGCTAAGGAGATCCCTCTACGGGCTGAAGCAAGCTCCAAGAATGTGGAACAGAAGGTTCGACACGTTCATGGCTTTATAGGGCTTCAACAGAAGCCAGTACGATAACTGCGTCTACTACAAGTTCCTGGCTAATGGGGACATTCTGATTCTGATGTTATATGTCGACGACATGCTGATTGCTTGCAAGTCGGCTCAGGAGATCAAATCACTGAAGCAAAATCTGCATGCTGAGTTCGAAATGAAGGATCTTGGTCACGCACAAAAAATCCTTGGGATGGAGATCAAGCGGGACAAAAAGCGAGGCATGCTTTGGCTTTCTCAGACCGGATACATCAGGAAGGTTCTGGAGAAAATCAGTATGATGGATTCCAAGGCAGTCATGAATCCTCTGAGACAACAGTTCAGATTATCATCTCAACAGTGTCCAGCCACCGAGGAGAAACGCAAAAAAATGCTCAACGTACCGTACGTCAGTGCAGTAGGATGCTTGATGTACACGATGATCTGCACGAGACAAGATATCGCTCAGGCTGTGAGCGTTGTCAGCAGATACATGGGAAATCTCGGGCGACAGTACTGGGAAGCCGTCAAGTGGATTCTAAGGTATTTAAGAGGAACTCAAGATGTCAGATTAGTATTTCATAGGAGTAAGGATGTCAGTTCTCTAGAGGGCTACGTTGATTCTGACTACGCCGACGACCTCGATTAGAGAAGATCTACCTCGTGGTATATCTTCCTTCAAGGTGGAGGTCCTATCAGTTCGAAATCCACTCTTCAGGACATCGTGGTTCTATCTACGATGGAAGCAGAGTATATTACAGCAGTGGAAGCAACAAAGGAAGCCATCTGGCTCAAAGGTCTCGCCAAAGAAGTCAAGATTTCTCAGGAGGCGGTGAAGCTGCACTATGATAGTCATAGTACGATTTGTCTGGCCAAAGACCCGATCTATCATGCCAGGACTAAACACATCGACATGCGCTACCACAAGTTGAGAGAGTTCGTTGGGAGAGGAGACATTCAGTTACTGAAGGTTCCCACAGAGGACAACATTGTGGACATGCTAACCAAACCAGTGACAGGAGTCAAGTTCAAGCACTGCCTTGACTTGGCTCATATTGGTGCATGCTGATTGGGGCAACCCCAGGGAGACGAGGTAGTTTTGCTAGAGGGAAAAGATCCAAGTTGCAGGTGGAGTTTATCGTGTGAGGCGTCAAGGTGGAGATTGTTGAGATCGTGCCACCTCACTGATTCGAAGGATTCCGATATTCCTAATCCGGGCAAATCCATATTAAGGAATATTATTTTTGGAGGTTTAATTTGGCCCGACCAAATTAAATGGCGGATTCCTATTTAGGATTATCTCCAAATGAGGAGAGGTTAATTTCTACCTATATATAGACAACCGACCTCCTCATGCCAAAAGCCATCCGAAGCCATCTATATACTAGCAATCACTGAGATCTAAAGAGAGAGGAAGAGAGTTATACGGCTGTTCATCCCAGCGGCAGTGGCAGCAGACGCGTAAGGCAGCAACGACATCCAGTTGGTCCAGTTGGATCGGCTTTCCAGTCGTACTCTGTAGCGGCGCATCCAGCTACTTCAGTCGAAGCGACATCTGGTTGGGTTATATCCCGACGGCCGGCCTCCACCAGTTGGTTGCAGGCGTACGTCAGCATCAGGCGGCTGATCCAGGCGGGATCGGCTTCAGGAGTGTAGAGCAGGCGGCAGTTCCAGCAAGGAAGAAGAACAGTGGCGCTATCGCCCGACGACAGCACTATCGCCCGATGATAACTTTTCAATTTCTGAGAATTTCTTTTATTGCTCGACCTTTACGGTCTTTATTGTAATCTGTAACTCCTCATTATTATAGTGGATCTTTTCTGGCGTGCTCTCCCCATGAACGTAGGAGCTCCTCTCCGAACCACGTAAAATTTATTTGTCGTCTGTGTGTGCTTGAAATCTCGCTCTGTTTATATTTTGCTGATTGTTTTTACTCGATTTATATTCCATTGTGCTACCGCGGTACTCGGTCCGATTGCACAACATCAACTATGATCTTAATTCTCCTTTCTACCACCCCAATCTATTGAGGTTATGCACCCCCCCCCTCCAACATCACTTCGTATTGTCTTAATTCTCTTTTCTAGCCGTGTTTCAATCTATGCATTCCCAAACCTAGTTGATGCACACATCTTCCACCATCAACTCATCAAGTAACTAAAAGGTTCCACCTCTTCTTGTATTGACGAACCAAAGAGTCCCGCTTCTTAAAAGATTGACGAACCAACTTCTTTCTTTGTTTTTCGGCTTCCATTGACGGGTTGAAGAAGAAGCGTGATTAACAACCCGAAGCCGATCCGAAGCCTAAAATGCTTTCTCTGGCTCCCTCGCGGATCAGAACCTCATCCCCTCTTCTCCATTGTCGTTGAATTGAACCATGGTTCTTAAATCGTAATTCGACATTTGCAAATGATAATCCATAACATTTAGGCTCCGTTTGGGAGGACTTATTTTCACCGGTAGAACGTTTATTTTCGCATGAACCGGACCTTAAAGAACTGTAACTGGTTCATGCGGTTACGACCAGTTAAAATAAGTCCTCCCTAACCGAGCCTTAGAGCAACTCCAACGGGGGATCTCTATATTTAGAGATCCCCCTTATACTATGTTCTCCAAATATGGAGAACATGGAGAATCAACTCCAATCATGTTTTTCATATTTGAAGAACATGAATTTTTTAATATTATATGAACAATTTTAAAATATAAACAATTTTAAAATATAAATAATTTTTAAAAATAAATTAAAAGCATTGTTATCCCCCCTCCCTCGTTCGACGTTGGTCGAGCTCAGCTCGACATTGGTCGAGCTCAGCTCGACGTTTCGTCGAGCTCAGCTCGACGATTCGTCGAACTGAGCTCGACGATTCGTCGAACTCAGCTCGACGTTTCGTCGAGCTCTGCTCGACGTTCGTCGAGCTCAGTTGGACGATTCGTCGCGCTCTGCTCGACGTTTGAGGTGTTACATCCGATGCTTGTCATAAAGTGACATGTGATAGGTATCCAATGCTGGTGATAACGTGACATGAGAATCCAATGTTGGTGATAAAGTGACATCCGAACTCTTCTCTTTTTTGTATGACAAATAATAATTAAAAAGTATTCAATATTAGTCTCGTTTTGTTGGTCTCAAAAAACATTTTTATTAATATTTTATATATCATAATTGAAAAATTATTATATCGACTACGAGAATTTATAGAATATACGAAGAATTCATAAAACAAATAATTAAATAATTAAATAATTAAATAATAATAAAAAATTAAATGCCTCTCCCCCTCCTCTATATTTAGAGGAGGAGAGAGAAAATCTCCATTAATGGAGAGGCAAATATCGACCGGTTGGAGCTCTTTTTTCCGGTAAAAATGGAGGTTTTCCATTTATAAAGCAGGTTCTCCATTTATAAAGCATGATTGGAGATGCTCTTATACTGCTATCTATCTATCTATCTATATATATATATATATATATATATATATATATATATATATATATATATATATATATATATATATATTGATCAATTTATTTATTCCATATATCTCAATATATTATAACATTTATTTTAGGTGACTGTTATTAGCACTGTACTTTTGGATATTCGCACTTTATTTACTCTTAATTTTTCGCGCCTTTTGAAAATACTTCTTGTACATGCATTTTTAGGAAAAGTGTTCAACACGAAAGTTGTAGATCTAGGCGAGATCTACAACTTTTGTGTTGAACACTTTTCCTAAAAATGCATGTATAAAGCGTATTTCTAAAAATACGCTCAGATTTCGCGCCTTTTTAAAATACTCCTTGTACATGCATTTTTAGGAAAAGTGTTCAACACAAAAGTTGTAGATCTCGCCGAGATCTACAACTTTAGTGTTGAACACTTTTCCTAAAAATGCATGTACAAGGAGTATTTTCAAAAGGTGCGAAAAATTAAGAATAAATAAAGTGCAAATATCCAAAAATGCAGTGCTAATAACAATCACCTTATTTTATATAATCTCTATTTTGTTCTTATTAATTTCACCCTCTAATTAAGTTGTACAATGGGAGCACACGTGTGACTGTGAAGTCACATTAAAGAAGCATGATGGAGAATGTTTGGCCAAGTAGCTGTCCGATCATTTTGTTTGGGAACTAGCAACCACTGTATTCACAAATGTCCAATCATTTGTGACGAAATGGAGGGTATTCATTTCGCCGTCTAGATTTTTCTGGGGAAGATTCAACAAGTTCATTAATCGATTAATCCCCAATTTTTTTATATTTTTTTAAAATAAAAAAAACTCGGCACTTTTATATTTTTTGGAGAAAAATTTTGTCAATTAGATGGACAAATGAATCTCCTCCATTTCATTAGAAATGGAGAGAATCCGGATCCTCCACAACTTCGTCTCATGTATATTTATTTACAAACGATTTTTAGGTTGAAAAATTGTCATTATTGTGATGGAGGTCGGCACCACGTCTCTCTATTTAAAAGGCGTGGGTACTCAAGCCCTCATCTTAACAACCTGTTGCATATGGATCATGTTCAGAGTGTGAAGATGAGTTGGGGAGTATCGCCTGCGGGCCTGCTAAAAAATGGAGCTCAGCGCGGTCCGGTTCGACAACAAATAACTTAATTGAGTTTTTATTTGATTTTATGGTATTCCTCTGTAGGACTTAAAAGAATAATGTGATGAAATTATTAAGAAAGAATTTGTTCAGTGAAATTTGAAACTTTGGTGGAACTGTTGGGATATTTTTTCTCCATTGGACTTCTAAGTGTGGGGAGATTATTCGGAGGGAACAATGCAATTCAATGTCTTATCATTGTTGTAGCTTCAAATAAAATAAATGTTGTAAAAATTTGTGATAAGCGGAAAAACGGGACACCAGACGCAACAACATTCAAACTATCTGAGCCAAAGCAAATCAAATGCAACAAGAAGAACAAGAATTTTGTACTATAAAAATCTTTACAAAACGAGGCATATATGGCGAGACATGATTCACAGATGTGCCCGATGGAAACAGAAAAAATTACAAGTATAGAACAAGCCGCGTGGTCTCAAGGAGAAGCCGCCGACCCTGCCGAGCTGCCTAGGGAGTCCGCTGAAGTCGCCTAGTCTCAAGACCACAACCAAGCCGCGCGGACAGCCCGTTATTCCACTGTCGAGAAGAACTCTATCCGCTGAATTGCAAGCCGCATGACCGCGAGGGCGCCTAGCCGCCAGATCACGCGAACTGCTGCTGCCATCGAACAAAACAAGCCGCCAGAGGCGGACAGTTTATTGAACTGGGAAACAAGTTGCAGAAGAGATGATCGTCTGATCGCACCCGCCGCCTGCTGCTAACCGTTGGTTGCAAACCACAGAATCCGCACTTACCCTGACAGAAGTCAGAACCAATTCTCTGGCTCCTCAGCGCTATCCGCACAACCTGCACAACACAAACCGGCCAACCTCTTCAAACCGCGCAAATAGAAAAATCTTATCGCATCAACCTCACGCGAGTTCACTTACTGTTCACTCAGTGGTACTTTGATGTGACAAGGGGGTCCTATTTATAGGCGCGGAGAGGAGTGTGATCACCGCCCTAGCAGATATGAACACTGCCCTATCTCGCGGCGAGAACAGAGTGTACCCGCGAAGCTGCGAACACAAAACAAGTCGCTGCGACTAGACCAGACAACAAGCCCGCTGAGGTCGCACCACCACATCAAGAACCCCAGCTAAGTCGCTGAACCACCAAGGCAAAACTTGTTCGCCAACCAGGCGGACACTGCGAATACAAATCCAGCACGCACTCCTGCGGACACCGATCCAGTCCGCACTCCCCGAGCTCGCAACCAAAACATATATGACAGCTACCGAGCTCGGCGGACAAAGAACCAGACCGCGAGCTTTGCGCGACCAATCGGACTGAGCCACCATGGACTTGGTGCATATCAAGACCAAGTCTGCATCACAGGCCAACCAGACAATTCAGCGGATAACCATCCTATCCACCCGACTACTCCAGGGAACAAACCGCCATCCAAAAGCAAGCCGACCTGTCAAGTCGCCGCCCTCTGTCCGCACAAGTCGCACTGATAGACCTCCCAGGCCGCCCAGGCCGCCCACTTTCACTTCAAAAATTTCAACACTCCCCCCTTAAAGTTAGAAGTGGATATCAGACCTAGCAATCCCCGTAACCGAGTAAATGGCCCCTTCGATAGTGACTTCGTGAAGATATCTGCGATGTTGTCCTCGCTTCGTCATGTCCAACCACAAGAGACCCCTCCAACACCTTCTCCCGAATCAAATGGTGCTCAATCTCAATATGTTTGGTCCGTACGTGACAAGCTGGATTATTAACCAGTTTCAGGGCACTCTCATTGTCACGGCGTAACAGAGTAGGACCGCGCACTTCTTCATGGACGTACTCTACTAGCCTCTTAAGCCAGGTGTCTTCCCGAGCTGCCAAGGCCGAAACCTTGTACTTCGCTTCCGTAGTAGAGACAAACACTGAATCCTACCTCGTACTGCACCAAGAAATACCCGCTGATCCACATGTGAAGACGTAATCAGATGTTGACTTTCGATCATCTGAATCTCCCTCATAATCAGCATTTGTATAACTGTGCAGGTTGAAGCCCATGTGTCTCCCATAAAAGAGACCCATATCAGAAGTGGACTTCACGTACTTTAGAATGCTCCTTGCCATCATCAGATCAGGCTTCCAAGGTTCCGCCATATACCGACTTACTCGGCCTACAACATATGCAATGTCTGAACTCATAATCGTCAAGTAAATAAGACTCCCCACTAGAGCACGGAACACTAGTAGATCTTGAAGTATCCTCCCCTCATCTCGTTGAAGCTTGATGCCAACATCAAGAGGAGTAGAGCTACTCTTCCCTTCCCGCATGCCGAACCGCTGAACGATCCGACCTGCATAGCTCCTTTGGGAAACGAGTATGCCACTCTCTTTCCTCTCCACCTCGAGTCCAAGGAAGTGGTGGAGCTCACTCAAGTCCTTCATCTCGAACCGAATGACTAGCTCTGCCCTGAGCCTAGCCACCTCCTCCTCGGAGTTTACCGTGACAATCATGTCATCCACGTACAATAGAACCAAGATATGAAGCTCCCCCTCTTCTTGATGAACATACTCGAATCTGAATCTGAGGCAAAATAACCGCAGAATTGGAGGTATTATGCGATCTTCCCATACCATGCCCGCAAAGATTGCTTCAAACCATAAAGGGCCTTCCGGAGTTCTCAAATGTTTCCTGGATGATCTTCAGACACATATCCTGGTGGCTGAACCATAAAGATGTTTTTATCAATCTCCCCGTAAAAAAACATTCTTTATATCCAGCTGCAACATCTTCCAACCCTGGCAAGCCGCCAAGACCATCACTGTACAACCCCGTATCCAGCGAGTGAGCTAACAGGAGCCGATCCGGCCGGCCCAGACCGCTCCCGAGCCCCAGGCGAGTTCAGCAGGGTATGCCGAGCCCAACATGCCGAGTACGGGCTCGGCAATCGTTGGGTCGAGCTCAAAGATCGTGGAGCTGAGCCCGACGAGAGGAAGTCGAGCTCGAAGATCGTGGAGCTGAGCCCGACGAGAGGAAGCCGAGCTCGAAGATCGTGGAGCTGAGCCCGATGAGAGGAAGCCATTCATCGTGGGCCCGGCCGAGTACGTGCTCGTCTAGAGCTACGGGGTTGGCGAGTACCCGCACGGCCATCATCGGTGAGCAGGGGATTCAGGCCCGACTTTCCCAGGCTTGAGGCGAGGCGAGCCAGGTCCACGGCGCTGCGAGAGGCGAGTTTACTCGCCGCTCTTCACCTCGGCGCAGGGGGAGCCTTCTCGCGCCCGTACTCGCCACCCCCACTCAATGAGCTCTTCTCAGGGCCGGCTCGCCCTTCAGTTGTGGGGTGTTCCAAGGGGTACCTCAGAAGACACGCTTTCTTGTGCCCGGTCTTCTAGTGCTTTCTGAGGTACCTTAGCTTCAGCACTTGGCTAAAGAGGGGAAGCGCTCTAAGATCTTCCGGGTGTGTGGTGGGACCTCCGTACTGAAGCCTTGGGTCTGTTCCCGGTCCTTCGCCATTGCCACTTGGGCTTGTGGGTAGAGAAGTAAGTCTGCGATCACCCCTTCCGCAAGGGTCGGACTCCACTGGGACCGATTTTTCGGTTTCAAAAATCACCATCCGAACTGAAGTCATCTTTGCCACAGGACTAAACGTCTCTTCATAATCTTCTCTGTACTGCTGAGGAAAACCTCGAGCTATAAGACGAGCCTTGTACTGCTCGATGCTCCCATCCGTCTTCTTTTTCAGCTTATAGACCTACTTGCATGTCACAGGAGTAATGCTATCGACCTTGGGCACAAGATACCACATCTCATTCTTCCTGAGGGCAACAGTCTTCTCATCCATGACGTCTTCCCACTCCTTGACTCCAGTAGCATCTTCAAAGCTAGAAGGCTCTCGCTCGTCCAAATGGCATGCGAAGAAACAAGAGACCAAGATCACCGCATTTCCTTCGCTATAACGAGCTGGTGGTTTGATGGTCCTCTTCGATCTCCGAAGAGTCTGACCCTTGTTAACCACCTCCGTTGCTTCTTCTGATTCAGATCCGTTCCTGGGAAAACTTGGAGCATCGCTCCCCCTACTTCCTGAACTAGAAGCCTCTGCCCCGGAGCTTGAAACACTTGGAGCTCCTGGTGACACATGAAGCTCCACCAGAAGATCCTTAGTAGCCTTCTCCTGCCCGCCATCCGACCTGCTCTCCTGCAGTTCTATAAAGGAGCCACCTCCATATGACGTCAGCTCGTCGAAGACCATGTCTTTCGAAACCACGAACTTCTTCGTCACTGGATCAATACACTTCCACCCCTTCTTCCGCTCATCATAGCCCATAAACACAAGCTTTTTTGCCTTTGCATCCAGCTTTGTCCTGAGAGCATCTGAGATGCGTACGTAGCAGGTAGGTCCAAACACCCGAAGGTGTCTAACTCCAAGCTTCTCTTTAAACATCATCTCATGAGGAGACTTCATGTTGATCGGACTCAGAGGGATCCGATTGATGACATAAGTTGCACAGACCATCCCTTCAGCCCAAAAGGACCTTGGAATGCCTTTGGCATGAAGACAACACTTGTAGGTCTCTGTCAGATGACGGATCTTCTGCTCTGCTACTCCATTTTATTGTGGAGTATGATCACAAGTGAGCTCCCTTTGGATGTCGTGCTTCCTGCATAAGTTAGAGAACTCAGTTGAAATGAACTCACCTCTGTTATCTGTTCTCAACTTCTTGACCCACAGGCCAAGCCGGCCTCTACCAACTCCTTGAACTCCACAAACAAATGGAATGCATCTGACTTCTCCTTCATAAAGTATACCCAAGTGTACATCGTGTGGACATCAATCAAGACCATAATATATCTGCTACCTCCAAGGTTGGCTGTGACGGTCGAACCCATCAGATCACTATAGATACACTCTAATGGTGCTTTATACCTGGTCTGCGACTTGTCAAATGGGAGGCGATGAGCCATTCCATATTGACACCCCACACATACATGACCGTTGCTGAATGATGACAACCTAGGCAAGCCTTTCACAAGGCTTTTCCCTACTATGGCTTCCAGCTTGTCCATCCCAACATGTCTCAGCCGCTCATGCCAGATAGCTGCACTATCATTGGCCATCATCCGATCAATATAAGAACTTGCTAATAATACAAACAAGTCCCTTATCCTTCTCCTTACATGAGCAATGTCAGCCTTAACCGCTGACACGTTTCAGAGACACTTCACTTTTGTCAGACCGAACAAAATGCGATAGACCGCATCTACTGTATTGGTCACTGAGAAGAGGTTCTTCTTCATGCCCGTTACGTAATAGACACTCCTTAAGGTGAGCGGACCATTATCACTACCTAAAGAAATGACACCCTTTTTCTCGATTGCATGAACAGTATCATCAGCAGTTATGATAGCTTCGTTACTTGAGAACGTATGCAGAAAGGAGAACTTCGACTCATCCCCGGTGAGGTGGTGACCACACCCCGAGTCCACAATCCATTCATCTTTATTGTCTATGGTGGACAATGCACGGACACACATGCCCGTCATGAATGTATTCCCCCATCCGGCTTCCTCAGTACTGGAGTCAGCCTCCTCTTTATCTGCAACATACCTCAGCTGTAGCTTGACCTTGCAGTCCTTCTTGAAGTGACCTGGCTGATTGCACCTCTATCACTTAAGCCAATCCTTCTTCTTCTTCCAATTATGTTTAGGAGTAGCACCCCCTCTTGCTGATAAGAAGTTGAAGGGTCATCACTAACATCAGTCTTCTTCTTCTCCCATCTCTTCTTCTTCCCAAAGAAGAGCGCCTCACTGCCACCTTTAGAGACAGTGACTCCAGCCATCTGTCTTGCCAAGCTCTCATGCGAAGCCAGTAGGTTCTCTAGCTCTAACAAAGATGGCTGAGTGGCCCAGCCTTGAACAGAAGTGACAAAAGTCACATACTCCTTCCGTAAACCGCGGATTATGTGCCTCTTCAGCTTTGCCTCTGAAATATGCACAAGTTCTTCATCTTTAAGAAGAACGTCGAGATGGGCAGATCTCCTTGAGTGGACCTTGCCAACTCATTCTCTAGGAACTGTAGCCTTGCTACATTCTTCCTGTTGAACAACCCGTCGAGGGAAGTCCAAGTCTCTATAGTAGACCGAAATCCAAAGATGAAGTCGAAGAGTTCCGGTGAGATAGCCCGCTTGAAAGTAAACTCTACTTTCGCATTTGTCTTCCTCCAAGCTCTCACCGCTTTAGCACCTGCAGCAACAGTAATCTCTTACCTTTCATCTCCGCAGACGACCTCCCAAAGGTCCTCGCCCAAAAGATAGCTCTCCATATATGACTTCCACTTCTTAAAGTTAGTAGATGTAAGAAGCTCAATTCCAAGACCTCCTGCGAATCCACCTTCCATTGTAATCACCTTGGTTTACTTAGACTCTCAGAAGAAATAAGGCAAAACTGACGGTTGATCACTGCTCAGCCTCTGATCTCTCTGATACCATGTAAAAATTTGTGATAAGAGGAAAAACGGGACACCAGACGCAGAAACACTCAACCTATCTGAGCCCAAGCAAACCAAGTACAACTAGAAGAGCAAGAATCTTGTATTATAAAAATCTTTACAAAACGAGACATACATGGAGAGACATGTTTCGCCGATGTACCCGATGGAAGTAGAAAAATTACAAGGCATAGAACAAGCCGCACGGTCTCAAGGAGAAGCCGCTAACCCTGCTGAGCTGCCTAGGGAGTTCGCTGAAGCCGCCTAGTCGTAAGATCACAACTAAGCCGCGTGGACAGCCCGTTATTCTACTACTGAGAATAACTATATCCGCTGAACTGTAAGCCGTCTGACCGCGAGGTCGCCTAGCCGCCCGATCACGCGAACTACTGCTGCCACCGAACAGAACAAGCCGCTAGAGGCGGACAACTTATTGAACTGAGAAATAAGTTGCAGAAGAGAAGACCGTCTGGTCACAAGCCGCGACCTGCTGCTAACCGCTGGTTGCAAACCGCAGAATCCACACTGACCCTGGCCAAAGTCAGAACCAAGTCCCTGGCTCCTCAGCGCTATTCGCACAACCTGCACAACACAAACCGGTTAACCTCTTAAAACCGCACAGATAGAAAAATCTAACTGTAGCAACCTCTCGTGAGTTCACTTGCTGTTCACTCGGTGGTACTTTGATGTGACAGGGGGTCCTATTTATAGGCACAGAGAGGAGTGTGCTCCCTAGCAGATAGGAACACCGCTCTATCTCATGGCGAGAACAGAGTGTACCCGCCAAGCTACAGACATAAAACAAGTCGCCGCGACTAGACCAGACAGCAAGCCTGCTGAGGCCGCACCACCACAGCAAGAACCCCAACCAAGTCGTCTAACCACCAAGGCAAAACTTGGTCGCCAACCAAGCGGACACTGCGGATACAAATCCTGTCCGCACTCCTGTGGACACCGATCCAGTCCGCATTCCCAGAGCTCGCAACCAGAACATAACTGAACGCTGTCGAGCTCGGCGGACAAAGAACCAGACCGCGAGCTTTGCGCGACCAACCAGACTAAGCCACCCTGGACTTGGTGCAAATCCAGACCAAGTCAGCATCACCGGCCAACCCGACAATTCAGCGGATAACCATCCTATCTACCCGGCTAATCCAGGGAACATACCACCATCTAAAAGACGGTCAACCTGTCAAGTTGCCGCCCTCTGTCTGCACAGGCCACGCAGACAAACTGCCTAGGCCGCCCAGGTTTGGGATATTGACCGCACGCGATTGTGTGGAGAGTGGGTTGGGGCTGGTGGACTGCAGTCTGGCAGAGGGCGGCCCAAGATATCCATATGAGTGGGTCGGCCCCCTTTCGACAAATGTGCATCTCCATTTCAAAAAGCTATGCAAAAAGAGTTCACTCAAATAGATATTCATTTATAATATACCTTTTTAATAGCTCATTTTCTATCCTAATTTTGCCACCACTTTCCAACCACCACCGCTCTCCCAAACAGACTCTAATCTTGAGATAGTATTATTAAAAATAAAAAAAGTAAAGTAAACGTACAAGTCCATATTTGTCGAGTGGACCCATCAAACCATAAAGAAGATGAGACAAGGCCAAGTTGGAGGGGCGCGCGAGTGCACCAATTAGCTTGCACCCGCCCCCAATTTGGGGCGGGTGGTGAGTCACAGCTTCACCGGGTACTCGTCACACCCAAACGAGCAGGCCTAGAGCTACCTGGACTCGACTTTTAGTGTTGTGGCCTATTTTTCAAAGAACTCCTATTTTGGCTTCTCGCAAACCAGATTATCAGATTGCAGATGTGTTTACTAAGCTTCTAAATGAAAATAAATTCAATAAATTTAAAATTGAATTAGGTATGTTGAATATAGATAAGTTTAACAAATTTGGCTAAGTAAATCTGTGTCGACACATTCAGAGAAGTGATGTCGACACTTCAGTAAATCTGTGTCGACACATCTAGAGAAGTGGTGTCGACACTTCAGTAAGTGGTGTCGACACAACCAGAGTAGTGGTGTCGACACATCTAGAAATTGTGTAGACACTTACAAATAGAGTCGACACAGAATTTCTGATGAACTTCTATGTTTGTCTAGTGTCGACATATCATCAGTAGGTGTCGACACATAGTAGTCAATGTCGTTGTCGAGACATTAGAAGTATGTGTCGACACATTTCAACAGTGTCAACACATTTAGTCAGTTTTTGCCCGCCTTTTGAACTTCTTTGATTAGAGGAGTATAAATAGGTCAAGAACATATTCTGTCGACACGCTCCCCAATAGCACCTTTGGCGGGACTTTTTTTTGGCTTCTCTCTCATTTAACTAGTTTTAGGGTCCGTTTGGGGCAGCTTTTTGACTCCGATGCGGTAGCTCAAAAATGTCATTTCTAGAATAAGCTGTGTTTGGGAAGAATAAGCTGGAAACGACTTTTTATAATATAAGCTATTTTTAGGTATCACTCATCAACTGTTTTTTTCCAGTCGAGTCGCGCCGCACCGCTTCTGCCCGGATCTCAATTCCTCTCTCTGCTTCCCTCTTCGTTCTTGATCTCCTCCGACGCCACCTCTTTCACATGTGTTTTCTCAAACAGCCACACCACCGTCGACCTACAATGCCCACGCGACCGCCGGCCCTTCTTCGACGACTATTTTCCCAATCTCTGACAGGCCCAGCTTCCGCCGGCGCATCTCTGATGTTGGTTTTTGCCGGCGAATTCTGGATCTGTAGCAACAGATCTCCTGCAACCTCAGGTAGAGAACTTTGTCGATCTCCCATTTACAACTTGTTTTTTTTTCGATTTCTCAGTGATGACACCTCCCTTTCTCTCATCTCCAGCAAAACCCCTCCAGCAAAATCCCTCCAGCAAAATCTTACATTTCAGGTATATTCAACAAAGCCCCTCCAGCAAATTTTTTTAGCTTGCGTTTTCCATTTTTTTATAATTGTTCTGTATAATTTTGTGTGCGTATGTGGACATTCATGTATATGTGTGTTTGTGGTTGTATATGTGTGCGTGTGTGTGTGAACATCCATGCATAGTTGTGTATGTGTGTTGTGTATATGAACATCCATGTATAGTTGTATATGTGTGTGAAGTTTGTGAGTGTGTGTGTATGTGTGTATTTGTAGTTGTATATGAGTGTGTTTGTAATAGTGTTTGTTTGTGTGCATATAATATTGTGTTGTTGTTTGAGTGTTGTGTTTGTGTATGAGCTAGTGTATATGTATGTGTGTGTGTGTGTACATGTGTGCTTGTAATGGTCTATGTTTGGGTGTTTATGTTTGTACATGTTTGTGTATGTTTGGGTGTTAATGTTTGCACATGTATATATGTGTATGTGTGTTTGTATATGGGTGTGTGTGTGATTGTATACGTGTGTGTGTGTATGTGTGTTTGTATATGAGTGTGTGTGTGATTGTGTGTGTGTGTGTGATTGTATATGTGTGTGTTTGTATATGAGTGTGTGTGTGTATGCGTGATTGTATATGAGTGTGTGTGTGTGTGATTGTATGTGTGTGTGCGTGTTTGTAGATATGTGCGTATAATTGTGTGTTGTTATATTAACGAGATTTTTTTATTAGTTTGTATGTGCGTTATTTTTTATTTGTTTTTCTTATTTAAAAAAATGTAGATGAGAAAACCAAAAGATTGAGAGATATCAGCTATATGGGATCAAAATGATACCTTTGTCTTTTGTGACCTATGCATTACCAAAATTGCGCATGATGGATAAGAACCATAGGGAGACCTTTATGTGCCTCATGGAGGAGATCATAGTGAAATGGTTACGTACCCGCTACGAGAAAGGGTCATAATATGAGATGTTATGTTGTTGCTATCTATCTACAATGTTGTTATGTTATTTTTTTGTTAGCCTAGTGAAGTTATGAAACAAACTTATATGAAAGTGCTATATGACAAGTTTTGTTGGAAGATATTTGAGTTTAATGGGGAAAATGACCTTTGTTATTATCCCAGGGTGGCATCTGTAGATCTCTTGTGCTTGAATAAAGTTATTTCATGTTCACTAGGTTTGTGTGTGTATAATATATAAATATATAATATTAACATGTGTTATTTCATGTTTTTAGTTGCTATTCTATTTTAGAATGACACTGTTCTACCTTCAGCTGCAGAGAGTGTCTAGTGAAGACTCAAATTATTCTAGTGATGAGTATGAGACTGTTTGAAAACATTATATGGTCGTCTATCATCAAATTTTAACTTCAACAATATATGTATTAGCTGAACACACCGGTTTATTACGTGCCGTGATGTCACGCCATGCAGGGAATAACTGCAGACGCTCAGGCAAGACACCAACCTAAATAAGTTAAACCGAAATCATAAGTTATTATGAAAAACATCTTTCAAATTAGATGGATGGCCGTATCCCTCGGCACAGTGGATAAACTAGTCCATAAGTAAAAATATATTTATACGCTGCGGAAAAATATCTTAGTTAAGGTGATTTGACATCCTACATGAGCGCGTGCCCGGATGGCCCCTCGAGAGCTGGAGGAGTTGTGTATCCAGCTGGATGAGTTGTTAGAGAGAAAATGCGGGTCGTGACACACTGATCGCTTAGAAGTGTGATAGAACGATCATTCGGTGTTTGGAAGAAGAAGTGGGCCGTACTGCGGGCATGCCAAGCTATCGCTTGGACAAACAAGTAGCTATTGTGCTCGCCACAATGACTTTACATAATTTCATTCGTCGGCACCCTTCACGTGTGGATATTGATTTTAGTGAGTGCAAGCAAAGAAGTCGTGATCATGGGATGACATCACAAGGGTGGCAAGAAACATGCACTAACATGCAGGTGGTGTAGAGAAGATGATTGCACTGTGTAATATCATAGCAGATGAGTTGTCTGAAGCTAGAACATATGACAAAAAGACGGGTATTTGTTCTATAAATCGTCTGAATCAAACGTTTTTTTGGGTGTTGGGTGTTATTTTATGAAAAAAAAATGTTTACTCCAAAAAATAAATTGTTGGTACTTAAAAATGTTGAAAAAAAATCACTCAAAACTCAGTTTTGTTTCCAAATAACTTTTTGAAAACTTCGTTTTGCAAATTCCGTTTTGCAAACTCCATTTCACCCAAACAGTTTTTTAACAAAACTCCATTTTCCAGAATAAACACTTTTTTCTATCAGCAGGTTACCATCAACAGCTTCCCATCAGCAACAGTCCAACCAAACAGAGCCTTAGTTGGCGAGAGCTTCAACACTTTGTTAACCGTGGTTTTCGGGTTAACAATCCGGTGCTCTCAAGTGCCCTCCCAAGATGCCCGACTGATGTGATCCTGTCTACGGCTCTCTAGAACCGACTCGTTTCTTTAGCTATTTACTGCTTTAATTATTATGTTGATTTATTTCCTCTCTTATCATGTACGCAATTTACAATTCCTGTATGTTTTACCATTTCTCGCATTATGTACCGGCGCGTGAGATTGACCACCTCGCGTGACCCGGAATGGATTGGTCCGGTTTGGTATGGCTGGGGTGAGTCGGCGCATTTCATTAAGTTTTGAGATCATTTGCTGAAATTAGTCTCTTTTATTAATTAAAGAGGAGTGGGGGGTGGGGGGGGGGGGCTATATAAATCAAGTGAAGTTGCCCTAAGGAAGTTGGCTAGGAAGAAAAAACCGAGATTGAGATTCATCTCTCTCGGTCTTTTCCGCCGCCTTCTCTCCCGCACTGTTCCGTCTTCCGCAGGTCCCGACCGACGCAGCCGCCGATTCCCGCTTCCGGCCATCGAGTCTCCACCGCCTGGACCTCCCGTAGCCGTCTCGTCCTCCATCCCTAACCCCTTCGTCGCCTCTTTCTCTCCCGTAGCCGACGTCCTTTCTCCAGCCTGCCGTAAGACCCTCCACCGCCGCAACTTCCCAGGACTTCCCCGACTCCAGCCACACCTCCAGTCCTCCACCTCCCCTCATCCCCTCTTCTGCTTACCTATCCAACCCGACAACAACATCCCCTCCACCGCCAAGCTTCCCGGAGCCGATTTATCCAACCCGACAACAGTCACCACCGCAACTACAGTCGGAAACACTATCGGCTGCCCCGGTACCGGAAGGCCAGAAACGGGGAAGCCCCCCCTGGGTGAGATCTGCTCTTTCCCCACTCCTTATCTACTATTTTACTTGCTACGCATTATGTTTAATTTCAGCAAAGAAATGGTTTCAATCCGATGTAGTGTGCGCTCACGCTAATCATACCTCGCCGTTCGCTTCATCCCTTGTCTTAGATTTCCGTTAGTAAGCTGGGCCTCGTTCGTCACACGTTGAGTCAATTCTTTTGGGCTTGCACTTAGGATTTGGAGGAGCTTAAATTAAATCAATTTGGTGTGGCTGCTGGGATATCTCACTCCCATTGTGGGATAGCCGAGCGCTTGCTTGTACGTAATTCCTAAGTTTGCGAGTTGTTAAGTTGCCCATGGAATCACGAGTGGAGAACCTAGAGGGTAGTGTGGGAGATATAGGAAAACGAATGGAAGAACTTATGACTGCTATCACTACACTCACCCTCTCTATGAGGGACACAAACCAAGTTATGATAGGATTGCGTACCACGGTTAATAACTTGGAAGCCCAATATCATTTAGGGGGACTTGCTGCTCAGCCCCCTACCCCTCCTGCACGACCTCCCACCCCACCACCACCGGAACCTCAACTAGCCTATCAAGATAATAGGAATCCCCCTATATGGGATTCCGGTATTAAATTGGACGTTGGGGATTTTGAAGGCACACTTGAGCCTGAGGTGTGTCTTGATTGGTGTGAGCGACTTGAGCGATTCCTCAGTTGGAAGCGCACTCCTGCCCACCAACAGGTGGAGTATGCTACCTTGAAACTAAAGGGTCCCGCACTCACATGGTGGGGGCAAGTCGAGCGGATGCGCTACACGATGGGGCAACCACCTATCACCACCTGGGTTGAGTTCAAAACTCAACTCAAGAGGAGGTACGTCCCCGCTGATTTCTTGCAGACGTTGTACCGTAGGTATCATAACCTACAACAAGACAAACAAACCATTGACGAGTACACCAACGAATTCCTGGTCCTCCAATCACGTTTAGATTTAAAGGAGGAAGACCACATGGTTGTGGCCCGTTATCTGAACGGGCTACGGTACGCGATACGTGACCAGTTGGAGTTACATGATTTCCGGGACCTAGAGAGATCTCTAGCAGGGCACGACGAGTGGAGGCCCTCCAGAGGAGGACATCCGGGCAGAAATCTATGGACCGGACGCACTATTCCTCGTCCTCGACATCAACCACTAGGACGAGTACGTCTCCTACTCCGGGGCCACCTTCTACGGTTAGACCTATGCAGCCAGCTCCTGCCCCTGCGGGTCCTTCTTCGACTTCCTTGAAGGGGAAGGAGATTACCACCTCTAGGCCAGTGTTTCGGTGTTACAAGTGCATGAAGCCGGGACATAAATCGTTTGAGTGTCCAAGGCGCCAGTTTACCGCGGTTGTTGAGGTTGACGATGGGCGAGATCCCGAGTATGGAATCTGGGAGAGCGAGTTAGTTAGGGATACTGAGGACCCCTTTGAGGGAGAGTGTGAAGTAGAGGGCGAGTAGCCAGATCAGTTTATTTGTGTCTTGCAGCATAGCCTGCTTGCCCCGAGAGCTACCACGGACGATGCTTGGGTAAGACACAATATCTTTCGCACCACTGCGCATATCCATGAGCACTACTGTTCTATTATCATTGACAGCGGGAGAATGGAGAATTTTGTCTCCCAACGCATGGTAGAGAAGTTCAGCCTCCAGACTCAGAAGTTGGAGCTCCCATATGAGCTATTCTGGGTGACTAGTGGCACCACGATGGTCATCTCACATCGATGTCTTGTGGCGTTCACCATTGGACCGTCCTACTCTGATTCAGTGTGGTGTGACGTTGCACCCCTCGATGTTTGCCACATTCTCTTAGGGCGTCTGTGGCAATATGATCGGAACACTGTCCACGACGGTCGTAGGAACTCTTACTCTTTCGACCACCGTGGTCGAAAGATAGTTCTTCTTCCCCAGAAGAACGGTCTTATCCCGCAGCGCCTCACCCCCCCGGTGACTATCTCGTCCGGGGCTCCTATTCCCCCAACCACGCTCACCACTGTGGCGTATCCGTCCGTCCGCATGCTGTTGACGGAGCGACAGTTTAGTCATGAGATGCGAGAGGGAACCGTCGCCTTTGTATTAGTTGGTCTGGAGTCCCCTACTACCTCTGTGGAGATTCCTATGTCCGTTCGGCCCCTGATTTCCGAGTTTGGTGATCTCACCCCGGACGAGTTACCAGACCAGCTCCCACCGTTGAGGGATATCCAGCACTGCATTGATTTAGTCCCAAGCGCAAGCCTGCCCCATTTACCACATTATCGTATGAGCCTGAGGGAGCATGAGGAGCTCAGGAGACAGGTATCCGAGCTTCTCCAGAGGGGACACATAAGGGAAAGCCTTAGCCCCTACGCTGTCCCTGCCCTTCTTGTTCCCATGAAGGACGGAACTTGGCGTATGTGTGTTGATAGCCGCGCTATCAACAAGATTACCGTCAAGTACCGATTCCCGATTCCCCGATTAGACGACATGCTCGACATGCTGAGTGGGGTGAAGATTTTTTCGATGATTGACCTCCGGAGTGGCTACCATCAGATCTGGATCCGACCCGGGAATGAATGGAAGACGGCCTTCAAAACACGGGAGGGACTGTATGAGTGGTTGGTCATGCCTTTTGGTTTGTCCAACGCTCCGAGCACCTTTATGAGATTGATGACCCAAGTCCTCAGACCCCTGATGGGAACTTGCGTTGTTGTCTACTTTGACGACATCCTTATCTACAGCCTCGACCCCGATCTGCATCTTACACATCTTCGGCAGGTCCTGCAGATCTTAAGGAAACACCGCTTGATCATCAACTTAAAAAAATGCACATTTCTCACTAGTAGTCTCACCTTCTTGGGTTATATCGTCTCTTCCGAGGGCATCAAGGTGGACCCGGAAAAGATCCACGCGATTGAGTCCTGGCCCACCCCCAGGAATTTCACTGAGGCACGATGGTTTCATGGCCTCGCTTCGTTCTATCGTCACTTTATACGCAACTTCAGCACCCACATCGCTCCCATTACAGATTGCCTTCGCAAGGGGCAATTCGTATGGACGGCCGAGGCGGAGCAGGCCTTCCTCCTTATAAAGGAGAAAATGTCTAGTGCTCCTGTTCTGGCCCTCCCTGATTTTAAAAAGGTGTTCAAGGTAGACCGTGACGCTTCACACGTAGGCATCGGGGCAGTACTTAGTCAGGAGGGCCGACCTGTAGCGTTTTATAGTGAGAAGTTGAACGATGCGAAAACAAGGTATTCCACCTACGATCTTGAGTTTTTCGCCATCGTACAGGCTCTCCGTCACTGGCGACATTACTTGATTCAACGCGAGTTCGTGCTGAATACAGATCATGAGGCATTGCGTTACCTGAACTCACAGAAGGAGGTCCGGCGACATGCCAAATGGGCCGCCTTCCTGCAGGAGTACACCTTTCACATCCGACATAAGCTAGGGGTCACCAATAGAGTCGCTGACGCCCTTAGTCGATGAGCACATCTTTTAGGGTCCCTACACCTTCGGTTGACAGACTTAGATTCCCAAAGGGAGTTATACGCCACTGATCCAGATTTTAGTATTATTTGGGCAAAGTGTCAGCCGCATGGGGCCGACCCGACAGGACATTTCTGCATACACGGGGGGTTCCTGTTTAGGGGCACCAGGCTATGCATCTGCCAAGGCCCTTTACGTTAGACCTTGTTAGCTGAGTTACACTCGGCTGGACTAGGTGGACATGTCGGACAGGCCAAGATGCTGGATCTAGCGACCTCCCGTTATTATTGGTCGCGCATGAGACAGGATATTTATCAGCCACGTTCGCATCTGCCAGACGTGCCAACTATACAAGGGGCAATCCCAGAACACTTGGCTGTACACTCCCTTACCGATTCCCGAGCGGCCATGGGACGAAGTGTCCATGGATTTTGTTAGTGGTTTCCCTACTGCGGCGCGAGGAATTGACTCCGTATTCGTCGTCGTAGATAGATTTTCCAGGATGGCTCATTTTATACCCTGCCGGAAAACCTCCGATGCGGCACACGTGGCCCACCTCTTCTTTCGAGAGGTGGTTCGACTCCATGGGGTGCCCCGTACCTTCACTTCTGACAGGGACACGCGATTCATGGGCTATTTTTGGAAAACACTGTGGCGTAAATTGGGCACAAAGTTAAATTTTAGCAGTGCGTACCATCCCCAGTCTGATGGGCAAACCGAGGTGATCAACCGAAGTCTGGGTAATTTGTTAAGATGCCTAGCCGGAGAGCAACCCAAGCAGTGGGACTTAGCATTAGCCCAAGACGAATTTGCTTACAACAGCACCGTAAACCATTCCACCAACAAGTCGCCTTTTGAGATTGTGTATGATTTTCCCATTCCCCATTACCTTGACCGTCATTCCCTACCTTCTTTCGAGCGCACTTCTTTTGATGCTACTACTTGGGTTGAGAACTTGAAAACTTTGCATGAAATTATTCATAATAACCTGCAGGTGACATCCAAAAAATACAAGGCTAGCGCCGATGACCACCGGCGCGACTTGCCTTTTTCGGAAGGAGATTTGGTGCTGGTACATTTTAAAAAGGAAAGATTTCCCAGTGGGACTTACCACAAGCTCTGCCAGCGACGTTTCGATCTTTTTCCGGTAAGGAAACGGTTGGGTGAGAATGCCTACCTTGTTGATCTACCCTGGCACCTCACCGATTTTCAATGTGGCGGACCTATACCCATTCCATGGAACCCCACCCGCTACACCTGTGCCACCACCTATCTTGGAGCCCGGGACGACCACGGGATTTCAGCCGGCTTTCACCCCTACCACGGAAGATATCAACCAGGTGCTTGATGTACGGGAGTTCCAGACTCGTGCGGGAGCTTACCAGCGCTACTTGGTTACTTGGAAGGGAAGGGACATCTTGGACAGCAGTTGGGTCAGCGCACGAGAGCTTCAGCGTCGGCGCTTAAATCTCTTCGTTGCGGCCATCAACTTAGCCTCGCCGGAGTCGAGTTCTCTCAACCCCAGGGAACTGATGTGATCCTGTCTACGGCTCTCTAGAACCGACTCGTTTCTTTAGCTATTTACTGATTTAATTATTATGTTGATTTATTTCCTCTCTTATCATGTACGCAATTTACAATTCCTGTATGTTTTACCATTTCTTGCATTATGTACCGGCGCGTGAGATTGACCACCTCGCGTGACCCTGAATAAATTGGTCCGGTTTGGTATGGCTGGGGTGAGTCGGCGCATTTTATTAAGTTTTGAGATCATTTGCTGAAATTAGTCTCTTTTATTAATTAAAGAGAAGTGGGGGGGGGGGGGGGGGCTATATAAATCAAGTGAAGTTGCCCTAAAGAAGTTGGCTAGGAAGAAAAAATCGAGATTGAGATTCATCTCTCTCGGTCTTTTCCGCCGCCTTCTCTCCCGCACTGTTCCGTCTTCCGCAGGTCCCGACCGACGCAGCCGCCGATTCCCGCTTCCGGCCACCGAGTCTCTACCGCCTGGACCTCCCGTAGCCGTCTCGTCCTCCAGCCCTAACCCCTCCGTCGCCTCTTTCTCTCCCGTAGCCGACTTCCTTTCTCCAGCCCGCCGTAAGACCCTCCACCGCCGCACCTTCCCATGACTTCCCCGACTCCAGCCACACCTCCAGTCCTCCACCGCCCCTCATCCCCTCTTCCGCTTACCTAGCCAACCCGACAACAACATCCCCTCCACCGCCAAGCTTCCCGGAGCCGATTTCTCCAACCCGACAACAGTCACCACCGCAACTACAGTCGGAAACACTATCGGCTGCCCCGGTACCGGAAGGCCAGAAATGGGGAAGCCCCCCCTGGGTGAGATCTGCTCTTTCCCCACTTCTTATCTACTATTTTACTTGCTACGCATTATGTTTAATTTCAACAAAGAAATGGTTTCAATCCGATGTAGTGTGCGCTCACGCTAATCATACCTCGCTGTTCGCTTCATCCCTTGTCTTAGATTTCCGTTAATAAGTCGGGCCTCGTTCATCACACGTTGAGTTAATTCTTTTGGGCTTGCACTTAGGATTTGGAGGAGCTTAAATTACATCACCGACTCAACATTGTCTTGGGAGGAGAAGCTCTCTTTGATCTTCTGAGTATGTGACGAGACTTTCTCGTTGCAGCTCACAGGATCCGTTCTTAGTTTTCTACCATTATGAGTGAGATTTTTACTCCGAGTGCATAACATATCATTCTAACTCAGGAGAAGTATACGTAAGTTATCCCAATCCATTAGAACTCCTCTTAAATTGTGATTTCCGGCAGTGACGGATTCAGGAATTTAGAAAAGGGGGTGCAAAATTTTTTTTAATAACATAATATAGAAAATGAAAATGCCTGATATTATAAAGTCATACATAATTACATATAAATGTCTTAATTGAAAATTACTAAATACCAGAAGAAATTACAATTGTCCACGACGAGTCTTCATTTTTTTGAAAACGATCAATAACATCATCATCTAAAACTTTCAAAAATGGGTCTCTTTCAATAAATGTAACCAAACAGTCATTCAATATCTGATCGCCCAAACTATTGCGTAATCTGTTCTTGACATAATTCATATCCGAAAAAACTCTTTCAACACTTGCAGTGGCCACAGGAAGAATCAGTACGAACTTCAATAGCTTGTATAATTGTTAATAAACAATATGTTTCCCAGTTTCAACAAGTTTCATAGAGAGATGACCAAGGTCGTTCAAGTCAAAGAATCTCTCGTCGCTTTTCATATCAACAATGAAATTGTCTAGCTGAAAGTCAAGATTAAACAACTCCAAACTTAAAAAATCATTAGGATAAAAATCTGCAAGTCTGAGCACTTTTTGCTTGTCAAAACAACCAAAGGAATTAATGCGATTCAAACAAGCCATATAATGAAGCAACTCCATACTCACCTCATCAAACCTGTTATTAAGCTCATGCAATTGTAAATCAACCACTTTAAGAAAATTGACACCTGATAATGATGCAAATATGTGTAGTCTTCAACAAATCGTCTTGATCTTCCGCGTGAAACATACAGATCATCCATTTTAAGAATATGAATACTATATTTACTACAAAAAAGTAAGACCTTATTGAACAGAGTGTCTCAACCATCATCACGCAAGTTTTGCAATTGTCTTTTTGTCAAACTAACAAAAGACATATCATTAATAATATCCTGATCTTTTCTTTGCAAAGCAAAATTTAATTCATGTGATAGACTTTTGAGAGTTTTTAAACCTTCAAATTTATGGAGTGCTAAATGATGAGAACTATTAATCTTGCCAACATGTTTTGTAAATCCGCCGGCTTTATTCCACGACCTATATCCTCCTCCACTGACAAAAGCATCTCTCATAGCAGCAGTACTTGCGGTTTCATTCTTGAATAAGTAACAAAAAGAACAAAACACAACATCCTTTTCAACACTATATTCTAGCCACTCAAACATATCATACCATGTGACTACAAACCTACGTTCTCGGTCACCTATCTTTCTTTGAGGAAATGAATGCAATTTTGGTTGCCATGGACCTTTTAGTATATAAGCCTTTCTCAATGCATCTTGCTCATTTAAAGGATAGGCTGATATACTTTTTCGCATTCCCGGATCCTGTGGAAGCATCTCCACGTCATATAAAGCGCCAATTACAACGTCTTGAGCATCAGGTGATGACAAATGTGACACATTCTCGATAGCTTCAGAAGCACTAAGGGATAACTCTTCATTTTGACTTGGAGGTTTACATCTTGAAGTATCTTGAGATTTTAATTTCTTTTGAAAACATAACTGATATGAGACTGGACTTCTTTTTCTGACTCTCCATATCACAATTTTGTTCAATTCTACCATGAAGAATAGACAACGGTTTATATATAAACCGCTGTCTATACTCGAGTATAGACAGCGGATTATAAATAAACCGCTGTCTATTCGAATATAGCGGACAAAATTTACGTCCAGTACATCCAACGCAATCAAGCTCCATCTCTAACAAGTTATAGTGGACTTTAGACATCCGTTGATTAACATTTTGGGGGTGCACAATTTTTAATTTTGCTATACCAATTCATATTTTTGATCTATAAATATAACACCTCATAAATGTGCACAAAAAAGAGAATGTCAGTGTCCCTTTGACCCCCTTTAAATCCGCCCCTGATTAAGTTACCTCAAATAATTGAGATATTTTTTTTTATGATTTTCAATAGTAAAGTTTACTGGTTTTAATAGTGCGCCAAGGTTGCTGAATTCCAAATTCATCCCACAGTAATAATTTTAAATGTTGCCTGTAAAATGTAAATAAATATTACTTTTTTTGAAAATCCATATATATCAGCGACTCACCCTGCTCTTAAATTCACACTTCTTGCCACTCACCCCTGTTCTGATTTCAGATTTCTGAAACAGCAGCAAGCCATTAACGGAGCTTGTGTTTATCCATCGCCTCCTTGCTCAGAGTCAGATAATAATGGAGAAGATGGAGAGATACAGAGTAAACTCGCTTCCCCCAAAGCCGCATCTCAAAAAGCACAACGCTTTCCTCAGCGCTCCTTCACAAATCTCCCTTCCCCCAAAGCCCCATCTCAGAGACCCTCCCATCTCCCCCTACCTCGAACCCCAGCGTCAAACCACCACCGCCGTAGCCGGCGCCGGCGCCGGCGACGGCGTCTCCCTCTCTGTTCATGACTCTGAGATCAGCATCTTCGGCGCTGAGCGCTACTTCAAAGAAGGCCAAGATTCAAATGAAAACTCCAAAAAACTTACTGCCGCCCTCAGCCCAATTGCCGAAAAACACGACCTTGGCAGTACTCCCCGCCCGCCGGAATCCTCCGTCTCCTCCCTCGACGGCCGCCTCCGCAACTCACGAAACCGCTCCTTCCACGCTGCTCCGACCGTCTCTTCCGAGGCCAGCTGGAACAGTCAAACTGGTCTTCTAAAAAATCCTCCGGGCTCGTTATCCGTCAGCGTAAGATCAAGCTTTCAATCCGGCGAACAGAAGAAGGGATATTCTTCTTCTTCTTCTTCTTCCCCGCGACGACACCTCTTTCCCCGGAGTTGCCCCTGCATCGGCGGCAAATCCGTCAAAGTTGAGGAGAACCATTCCGACCCAAAGTCGTCTCCCCTTCGGCCTAGTTTCGACTCCGCCCCTGCTAAAAAACAGAGCTCGAAAGCAGAGCATGAAGTGGAGCAGTTCAAACTTTTCCCTGCATTAATCTGGCCAAAAGAACAGGAATCATTTCGCTTTCCGCCGGAAAAGCCTTTCCCTTCGCCGGGAATCAACCGCCGCACTGTCAACTCCGGCGGGTTCTCGTTTCCCATTTTCGCACCATCCAAGGAGAAAGCCGCTGAAGATCCAGCGAGAGTCTCGCTTGAAGTGTTTCAACCCAACGATGGGCCAGCCTCTCCGGTGCGGAGGAAGTCCGAGGATTACCAGAAAACACCCACGTCTCTTCTCTCAGGCGATGATCGCCGGAGTTTTAACCTTACGGGGAGCCCCAAGCTGCGCTCTGCTGTGGACGACGACTTAGCCAGCGACACGAGTTCGGATCTATTTGAAATAGAAAGTCTTTCGACTCAGATGGCTTGCCGCCGCCGGGAATCTGTCGACGACCTTTCTTTGTCGGCCGTGGAAAATAAAAAGTTCGCCGGAACCAGCGCGGCAGGGACATTGCAGCTTCGTCGGAGCATAGAAGAGGAGGCCAGCGAATGTTATGCTCCCAGCGAGGTTAGCGTCGAGTGGAGCGTGACGACGGCGGAGGGGTTTGACCGTACTAGCTTGGCGAATTTCTCGAGCGGCGTGTCGGAGTTCGTCGAGCTTCGCACCGCCGGAGAGGCTTTTTCCGGCGAAGGGAAGAAGAAGGGAATCGGCGGCGCGGGCGGCTTACTTATCAGCTGCCGGTCACAAAAAGCCGTTAGTGCCGTGGCTCCCAACCAGATGCGGTTCGGACCGGAGCCGTATCGGCGGACCGGAGCTTCGGTCTTTGCTGTCGAACCGGATCCAGCCGTTCTAGACGGCGCTGGAATTGCTGGCCGGAAGTCGGTTCGGATGAGCCGGACAGCTCAGCCGATTAATCGGAGGGTTTACTAAAGACTCTGTTTGGAAGAGCAGCCGCCATCCATCCCAAGGCGGGAAAACAAACGCCATTTCGCGGCGGCGTTTGCTCTCGTCCTTTATTTGCGGAACGGATAAACAGCTCCATTCCGAACCGTAGCCCTCGCCCTTAGGTTTCGAACTCTGGCGACGATTGTTGAGTTTTTAGACGCAGACACCCTACCAAACTGAGCCTAAACGGGTGCTAGAGCATACGAAAAGCTCTCTTTGTTGCTATTTTGAATTATTATTATTGTTAGTTTGTTTTAAGGCCTAAGTCATTTGTTTTCAGAATTTCCTTTCATTAAGACTCTTTTGTTCATTATCCATTAAGAGTTTGATCTTTCTTTCAAATATTTCCGTTGAGTGTGAGTGTGGGTTAAACAAGCCAAACTGGTTAACCCGGCCCATGGCTCGATTCGATGTGGGACATCTGTAATGGTTGGGTATTCGTAAAATATCAAAATGGTCCAAGTAAACTAATGACACAGACTACGGAGGACTCGCAGAGACAATTTAGAAGTCCAAAATTTTGAGTTTTCGACTCGGTTCGACCCCTCAAATGAGCCGAGGTCGATGCACGTGTCCCAACTTGTACCGGCCCAAGTCGTGCTGATCTTCCCTGATCCAGTGCTATTGTTGTTTGATTACCTATTTGATTCAACTCGCATGAGTTCGTTAGGGTGATCAGTATAAAGTGTTGACTCGTATAGGGCTCAAGAGTGATGCGTGGTTTTAGTTAAGATCGAGGTTTCTAGTCACGATCCTCTTGATGGGAGGATGGACGGCCGCGATCGTTCAGGGTTTTGCTTAAGGCCCTGGATGTGGGATATACAAGGATACATAAGCCCATCTCTTACTATCCTATCCGGTTCACTCCCCAATATCCAGAAGCCTGAGCCGCTCCCAGTCGCAAGTCGCGACTTAGGGTTTCTTCTGATTCCGCCGTTCCGCGTCGCCATCCCGCCGGAGCTACACGCCGGGTTTCGTCTCCGGCAAGGCAGTCGTCCACCGTCAAGAGCTCCGCCTTCGCGTCGCTCTCCATTCACGGATTAGGGTTTCCTCAACCCGATCCCGTCACCGTTTCTTCCCGCAAGGGCGGAGCTCGCCGTCGCCGTCGTCCAGCAAAGCTGCTGCCGTCTTCCAGCGAGGTTGCTACTTCACCGACTTCCAGAAAAGTTTCCAGCAAGCGACCCGTATACTGAGTGCTCCCAGATTTAGTTTGGGATTGAAGCCGTTCGTCCCAAAGAAAGCCTTAATGGCTGGAGGTATAAATTCCTATACCCGATCTCTGGTTCTTCGCTGCGCACTAGGGTTTTGCCCTAGATCTAGTTTATGTTCTTACATTTGGTATCAGAGTGAAGGTTTAGGGGTTTCACATCCTGTTTTTTCAACTAGGATCTGTGAAGATTTCTTCCAAAATCCGTGATGTGTTTTTTCTAAAATTTTGCGATGATTTCTTCCCAAAAATTGTGTTGCTTTTCCTTTGAAAAACTATGTGGTGATTTCTTTCAAAACAGCGTAATCTTCTTGTTTGGTTGCTTAATGTTTTGGATAGCGATTGTGATGGTTGTTCGTTGCCAATTTTTATGATGGATGTAATATTTTTTCATGGTTATGTAATATTAATTCTCCGTTTGGAATGTATTTGTGGCAACAAACAATCTCGCACTCTTGACCCGAATCCTATCACCATACTCATCGACGTCATGTGCTTTTGGAGGTACTCTTGTGTTGAAGATTTGGCTTTCCCATGGCGATGGAGGTGCAAGGATAAAGAAAGGAGGGGAACACTTCAACATCAAGCTTCTGGGAATGCAGAGTTATAGTTCATGGAGGCATTGTTTGGTGATTGGATTCGGGTTCTTTGGTTTTGAGCTCCAAATGTCTTCAGTGCACTAATTAGAATAATGTTTATCGAGTTTCTCAGGAGTAGCAAAAGCATTCTGATAAGCCCGATAAAGTGATTTACAGGGAACACATCATGGGGTGTGTTTAAATCACTGGATTTAATTTTTGCACATTGCGATTATGTTCTTGTGTTACTTATTACCCGGCCCCACAGGGAAGTAATAAATAATATTGTAGAATTTTAATTGGGTTATAGTAGGAGGCATATACCAAGATTAACAGGTCTTTTTGCCCACAAGTACGAGATTCCATTAACCTGGTATATTCCTTCCTAACTATATATAAATAAAGCGAGATAAAATCCAATGCGATGACAGTCTTTGCCCAAAGGGAGACTGAATTCTTATCATTAACAATTAACATGAGTTAATTGTTAAATAAAGTCTTTCAATTTTGCTTCTTGCTCTTTTATTTTTCATTGCTTTAATAATTAATCGTAAGCGTGTGTCTTTATGTTTTTTTCTTTGTAGTTTTTAACACTGTAATCGACCCAACTCAATTCATCCCCACTCTATCCGGGGATAACTATAAAATATGGAAAGATAAGGTGCTTCTAGCCTTAGGGTGCATGGATTTTGATCTGGCTCTTCGTACTGAGGAGCCAGCTCTCCCCACGACGGAGAGCACACCAGTTGACCGTACCTTGTACGAACGAAGGGAAAGATCCAATCGTCTCAGTATAATGGTAATCAAGACCCACGTCAGTCAGAGCATAAGGGGATCTATCCCTGAATGCAGAACTGCTAAAGAACTGATGTGGGCCATTGATGAACAGTTCGTCAGCTCGGATAAAGCTCAGGCCAGCACCCTAATGGCAAAGCTCTGTTCCATGAAGCTTAAAGGAATAGAAAGCGTAAGGGGACACATTATGGAGACGAGAGACATAGCTGCTCAGCCGAAGGCTTTAGATGTCGACTTCTCAGAGTCTTTTTTGTCCACTTTATTTTGACTTCATTGCTCGCTGACTACACCACATTTAAGGTGTCTTATATGACACATAAGGAAAAATGGTTGGTGAATGAGCTTTTTAACATGTGTGTTCAAGAGCAAGACAGCCTGAAACAGGAGAAATTGGAATCGATGAAACTTGTGTCACACAAGAAAGAGCAGTCCTCAAAACCTAAGGATGACTCAAGGGATAAAGGCAAAGGGATAGTAGGTTCCATAAATAAATCGGACAACCCAAAACTATCAACTTGTTTTTTTTGCAAGAAAAAAGGTCACATGAAGAAGGAATGTCATAAGTACAAAGCATGACTTACTAAAACTGGAGGTATGACATCTTTAGTGTGTTATGAATCAAATTTTGTGAATTCTCATAATTTTCATAACACATGGTGGATTGATTCAGGTTCTATAATCCATATCTCTACTGTCATGCAGGGGTTTCAAAGCCTAAGGAAACCCAATGAAGGAGAACTTCGCGTCTATTCGAGGAACAAGATGTCGTCTTCTGTTGAGGATGTATGAACATACAAGCTCATCCTAAATACCAGATACATTTTGGATTTAGAGAAGATATTTTATATTCCGAGTTTTTTAAAAAACTTATTATCTGTATCCAGACTAGCGTCTACGGGCTTTGATTTTCAGTTTAAAGACATTTCTTTTCTGATTATTAAAGATTCAGTAACTGTTGGCTCTGGTATATTGACAGATGAATTATATAGTTTAGATCTAAATTTAAACTATTTACAATCATTCACAACAATGCATGATAATAGTAGTTATATAAATGTAAAAAATAACAATTCATCTAGCTTATGACACAGTAGATTAGGACACGTCTCCATAGAACACCTTAAAAGATTAGTGAGGGAAAGTGTCATTCAGACACTTAACTTCACTGATTTTGGAACTTGCATAACATGCATAAAGGGAAAGCATACTAGCAAGTCCAGTAAATGAGCTAGAAGAAGCGTTGCAAAACTAATGTTATTTCACACTGATATATATGGACCATTTACCACCCCTTGTATGAATGATCAAGAGTATTTCATTACTTTTATTGACAATTTCACAAGATACATGTATCTATACCTTCTGAATGACAAATCTGAAGTACTCGATGCTTTCAAGGTCTATAAGGCAGAGGTAGAGAAACAGTCTGGCTTGAATATCAAAATCGTGAGATCTGACAGGGGTGGTAATATTATGGTAGGTTCATAGAAGGAAGCCAAATACCTGGTCCATTCGCTAGATTCCTTCAGGAACATGGAATTATAGCTCAATATACGACGCCTGACACGCCACAACAAAATGGTGTAGCCGAAAGAAGAAATCGTACTTTGATAGATATGGTAAGGAGCATGACAAGTGTCTCATCTCTCCCTCCTCGCATGTGGAGTGAAGCCTTGAAAATGGCCGTGTACGTCTTAAATAAGGTTCCATCCAAGTCGGTTCCTAAAACACCTTTTGAGTTATGGAATGGATGGAAGCCCAGTTTGAATCATGTATACATATGGGGATGTCAAGTAGAGGCTAAGGTGTACAACCCACATGAAAAAAATTAGACCCAAGGACAGTCAGTGGTTTTTTCATTGGCTATGCATAAAAATCCAAAAGTTATAGATTTTATTATCCCTCTCACACGCTTAAAGTAGTAGAAGCCAGGAATGCCATATTTCTTGAGGAATTTAACACTGATGAGAGCCTTACTCATAAAGTTGTGATAGAAGAGGTGCAGGAGACTGCACCTTCCGATAGTGGTGTTGAACTTGGTGGGCTCATACTTGTTGTGGCTCAACACTTACCCATTCGGATCCCAACTTATGAAGAAGTGATCCATGATCCTCCTATCCAGAGCTCTCATGAAGATGTGGCTTGTGAATCAGTCATTCAGGAACCACCACCAGTGAAGACTGCACCACAACCACTAGATCAATCAGATCTACGGAGATCTTCAAGAGTAAAAAGGTCGGCTATTCTAGCTGATTATGTTGTATATTTGCAAGAGACCGACTACATGTCTGGACTCAATCAAGACCCCATCACCTTTTCGGAGGTCGTAAGCCGTATAGATTCTGAAAAATGGTATGAAGCTATGAAGGATGAATTAAACTCAATGACAAACAATCAAGTATGAGATCTAGTAGAATTACCAGAAGGTTTTCGGGTTGTAGGTTCCAAATGGGTCTACAAGACAAAAGTTGATACCTCTGGTAACATCGAACGATATAAGACAAGACTTGTTGCCAAAGGGTTCCTTCAAAAGGAGGGCATAGATTACTATGACACCTTCTCTTAGGTATCTAAGAAGGACTCACTAAGGATTATCATGGCCCTCGTAGCTCATTTTGACCTGGAGCTACATCAGATGGATGTCAAAATGATATTCTTAAATGGGGAACTTGAAGTGGAAGTATACATGAGTCAGCCTGAAGGTTTCGTTTCAGATAACGACCTTAACCTTGTATGCAAACTAAAGAAATCAATATATGGGCTTAAACAAGCCTCACGACAATGGTATATAAGATTACACAACGTTATTACCTCATTTGGATTCGAGGAAAATATTGTGGATCAATGCATATACATTAAGGTCAGTGAGAGCAGATTCATATTTTTAGTCCTATATGCTGATTACATTTTGCTAGCGAACAACAATTTGGGAATGATATGGGAGACTAAACAAATTTTCTCTCAGAATTTTGATATGAAATATTTAGAGGAGGCTTGCTTCCTATGTTATTGGAATTTAGATACATAGAGATAAATCTAGAAAGATCTTGGGGTTATCTCAGAAGGCCTATAACAACAAAATTCTAAAAAGGTTCAATATGAGAAATTATTCTAGCTCAATATCTCCTATTGTGAAGGGTGACAAATTCAGTTTGTCACAATATCCCAAAAACTCTCTGGAATTGGAATCAATGAAAAACATTCCATATGCGTCTGTGGTCGGCAGTTTGGTCTATTTAGAGGTTTGCACTAGACCAGACATTGCTTTCGTTGTAGGGATGTTGGGAAGATATCAAAGTAATCCTGGGATAGAGCACTGGATAGCTGCCAAGAAAGTTATGCGATATCTCTAGGGGACAAAAGATTACATGCTTACATATAGAGAGTCCGACCATCTGGACCTGGTCGGATACACAGATGCAGACTTTGCAGGCTGCCAAGATTCGAGGAAATCCACTTCTGGCTCCATTTTTATGCTGGCTAGTGGTGCAGTGGCTTGGAAGAGTACCAAGCAAACTCTTATTGCATCCTCGACCATGGAGGCAGAATTTATTACATGCTATGAAGCAACTAAGCTAGCGTTATGGCTGGAGAATTTTTCTTTAGGGCTTAAGGTGATGGATACAGTTCCTAAGCCAATGAAGCTTCTATGTGACAATGCTACAGCAGTGTTCTTTGCTAAGAATAATAAAAGTGTGAGTCATAGCAAACACATTGATATAAAGTTTTTGGTGGTTAGAGAGAACGTGTGGGAGAGCAAAATTATCATTGAGCATATAGACACATTGCTCATGGTAGCAGATCCCATGACTAAGGGGCTCCCACCTAAGTCTTTTAAAAGTCATGTTGAAAGTATGAGACTTGTGGACTCATTTGATGGTTAAATGGTCATGACTTTTCATTGTAGCTCTCCTTTTGATTAATGCATTATTTTCAGTTTTCTTTTATCTCTTGTGCACACTAAAGTAATGATAGAGATATTATATTGTGTTAAAGAGTGGGAGCATCCACTCATTAGGATTGACACCACATAAAGTACTTGGTAGGGTTTTATGATTACACTGTAATTGTGGAAGGGAAATATCCACCATTTAGATACAACCGCCACAGTTCATGTAGTTGTAACGCCCTATACAAGTATAAAGACGTCACATAAGGTTTGGGCCAGAAGTCACTGTTATTTTATGTTAGTTTGTATGGCAATACGATTATTCTTTATTGTTCACTATCATCATATGAGTCTAGTGTTATTTTATTCTTACAAGGCTAATAAATTATTTTCTAAATGATAAGAGGAACTCTCACCTGTTGAATCAAGTGGGAGAATGTTAGATTACCTATTTGATTCAACACGCATGGGTTCGTTAGGGTGATCAGTATAAAGTGTTGACTCGTATAGGGCTCAAGAGTGACGCGTGGTTTTAGTTAAGATCGGGGTTTCTAGTCACGATCCTCTTGATGGGAGGATGGATGGCCGTGATCGTTCAGGGTTTTTCTTAAGGCCATGGATGTGGGGTATATAAGGATACATAATCCCATTTCTTACTATCCTATCCAGTTCACTCTCCCCAATATCCAGAAGCCCGAGCCGCTCCCAGTCGCAAGTCGCGACTTAAGGTTTCTTCTGATTTCGCCGTTCCGCGTCGCCATCCCGCCGGAGCTACACGCCGGGTTTCATCTCCGGCAAGGCAATCGTCGACCGTCAAGATCTCCGCCTTCGCGTCGCTCTCCATTCACGGATTAGGGTTTCCTCAACCCGATCCCATCACCGTTTCTTCCCACAAGGGCGGAGCTCGCCGTCGTTGTCATCCAGCAAAGCTGTTGCCATCTTCCAGCGAGGTTGCTACTTCACCGACTTCCAGCAAGTGACCCGTACACTGAGTGATCCCAGATTTAGTTTGGGATTGAAGCCGTTCGTCCAAAAGAAAGCCTTAATGGTTGGAGGTATAAACTCTTATACCCGATCTCTGGTTCTTCGCTGCGCACTAGGGTTTTGCCCTAGATCTAGTTTATGTTCTTACAACTTTACCCTCCTTGGCATTGGATCACACTTGGGAAGGCTCATGCGATCGCGCCCCCCTTGACCGCCCAATGGACCGTCGGAAATCCTAGGAGGGAGCACACCTCGCCCCTTGGTCATGGACGGCTACTGGTTATCTTATTCCCCAAAATTCTCTAAACGACCATTAATTAGTGTTTTCTTCAAAATCTTTGAGCCCATAAATTTTCAACTGATTGACCGCTTTCTACGACCACCACTCTCATAAGGAGATAATGTCAGAAGTGTACCAATCAAAATAATAATTAATCAGAAAGTTACCCTCGAGTACCGGTCTCTCAAGAATGACAGATTGGTGGATTACCAAAATGAATATTTGAATACAAAGGTGTTATGCGGATCATTGATTGTATTGTTGATTTCCTTAACTACGTCTGCAAGAAATTAAATGTACGCTACGGGAACGTAAGGGTCATCTTTACCTATTCGCAAGAAAGCTTCGTCGAGAGCAATTGAGGGTTGCTTTTACCTCTTCGCTAGAGCACAATCACAAGATAGAGGGTCGTCTTTATCTCTTCGCACAAACACATTAAAAACATCACAACTTCAAGTTCGCAAACAAAAGCGCAAGCATCATCATCTAGAAACATTGGAATGAAGCCACACATGTAACCTTGTTTATCATTGAAGATTAAAATGCGAGGCATGATTTCAACAAATGTCCATCACAATATTCCATCATCAAACATCCAATGGAGATTCCAAACATATGAAACCTTGATGGGTGGATGATGAAGAAATGAGATACAAGTGTGACCCGAGTCAATTCTTCAGATATGGTGGAGCTAGCAAAGCTCTCACGCAGTCCTTGGCTGCTTATTGGGTCAATAGGAGGATGTCAGTCTCCTACAAGGTTACCCGTCTTCTCAGTTGTCCTCTACGCCCACGTCATGATCTCAATCCATATTGCGGCATGGCTTCGAATGATGTAGAATCCCCTTCCTTAAGCTCTATGATATCGGAAGATGAGCTAGGAGATGAACCCCACTGACAGAGGATAAAATCACCCTCGTCTGAAATCATATTTATAGTCCATCAAATTAATCATCGTGTACGGTCGGACGCACAGCCTTGCGTCCGGTCATGCGTGAAGACATGGAATTTGAGCCCAAAATGAGTCGCCCTAGTAGTTGCAAAATGATTGTGTACCTTAAGCTGCACACGGTCATGAGTGCACAAAAGGCGCACGAGCTCAAACAAAGATTGAGAATTTGAGGAGTTGCAGCAAATGCACATGCACGAACGTGCGAAATCCATAAATGCATACGTCTTCAAAGTCGTGACATTATTCTACTAAAAAAATCATTAAAGTTCGTTCATTTGAAAGTCATTGATTTTCAAAAATTGGCTTTCAATCCAATGTCAATACATGCAAAAATTGACACTGAGTTTAATTCCAATTTTATTTATTCGCCTCATGATGAATTTTTATTAAAAGAATTGACATTTGTCACTTTTGTTTATTCCGATTGAAGACATTGACTTTCAAGAATTGAAAAAAAGAGAATATCCTAAGAATACAAACAAAAATAAAACAATGTGTTGGTGTGAATGTAATGACTAGACTGGTGGGAAAACACAAATTCCGGTGAAAATGTGCGCTCGGATATGCGTACCTGGTAAGAAAACGTTGACGCCCAGGTGGAAAACACGAACAAAGACGAAAAACACGTGCATGTGCGAAAACATGCGCCACGGTAAAACTCGCCACAGGCGAAAATGCGCCCTAGGAAAAACGTGACCTGTCAAAAATGCGTGCCAGGGGATAATGCTCGTCTGAATGAACATCCGCGATTGAGCAAAAAATGCATGCTCGGGCGAAAGCGTGCCCTCGTGGCAAAAAAATGTGTGCCAAGGCGACAAAAGGGCATTAGGTGAAACACGCACTCGAGTAAAAAAAAGAGCACCTGAGCGAATTAAGGGCGCACAAGCAAAAAAAGGGTCATCTGGCAAACATAGTGCGCTCTGGCGTAAAAATGCGTGTCCGAGAGAAAAATGTGTATGCATGTGAAAATGTGTGACAAAGCGATAAATGCGCCCCCGGGTGGAAAAATGTGTGCCATGTCAAAATTTGGGCGCCAAGATATAGAAATGCGCGCTAAGATATAGAAATGGGCGACAGGGCGGGAAATACACGCCCGAGCGAAAAGTGTGTGTTCAGGAGAAAAGTGCGCGCCGACAAAAAATGAGTACCCGGGTGAAAAATGTGCGACCGAGCGATAAATGGGCGCCCTAGAGGAAAAATGAATGTTATGACAAAAAATGTGCACTAGGATATAGAATTTCGAGTCTGGACGGAAAATGTGTGTTTGGTTGAAAAATGCGCCTCCAAGCAAAAAAAATTGCTCCTGTGCGAAAAGTGCGCTCCAGAGCGAAAATTGTGCGCATGGGCAAAAAATTCGCTCCCCGTGGATAATGAGCGCAATGAGAAAAAGCGCGTCGGGAGAAAAATGCGTGCGCTGCCAAAAATGCGCACATGGGCAGAAAGTACACGACTTGGCGGAAAATGAGTACCCGGGTGAAAAATGTGCGACCTGGAGATAAATGTTCTCCCTTGAGGAAAAATGCACGTCATGGCAGCTGAGATATAGAATTTCGTACCTAGGACAAAAGATGTGTGCCCGGGTGAAAAATGCGCCCCCCTAACAAAAAATGTGCTCTTGGACGAAAAACGCTCTGGGGAGAAAATTGCGCGCCCAGGTAAAAAATTCGCCTCCGCGGGATAATGCGAGCCCAACGAAAAAACTGTGGCGAGAGCAAAAAATGCGGACCGGGACGAAAAATCCACGCCTAAGAGAAAAAAGCAAGTGCGGGTGAAAACACACACCTTGAAGAAAATGTGCCCGAGCGAAAACTAGCGTTGATGCCAAAACGCGCAATCGGATAAGTTCGTTGTTCCCGAATGCTCTATCTCAAAACCTACAATGAGAATTAAACATTCGTCCGAGGGTTTTGTAAGTTAATTTTAATATCTATGACTTTGAACCAAAAAGACAGTTCTGTTCGAAAATCTTTCATCTCAACATAAATATTAATTTTTTGTATTCTCAAAGTCAATTCTTAAATATCAATGTTGTCCAAACTAACCTATCATCTGAACTTTCAGAATACTAATCACTATTTTAGCAATCAATTTGTATTAAAAAACTAATTTTGTTTTGGGCAAGAAAAGAAGTGGAGGGTATATCATAAAGTGGATTTGTGCATTTTATCCTACATTGCATGGATCCACAATTCATTTGAGATGTGTGCATTGAACTGATCCACATCTTCGTCGTTGAATTCATGCACTTTAAGGTAAAGCTCACAAATGCACTTTGAGATGCGTGCATTGAACTGATCCATATCTTCACTGCTGAATCCCTGCACTTTAAGATAAAGGGTCTGTTTGTCGCAGCTCTGCCGGCTGGAGAATCTCTATTCCAGCCGCCAAAGCTGTTTTTTAACTGTTTGGGACAGCTCCTTATGAAGAGCTTTTCAGAAATCTGGAGCTGTTTTGCAGCTCTTCAGAAATCTCCCCCCCAGCTTCAGCTTCCGCAAAATAGCTTTCTCTCTCACAGGTTTTGGAAATCTAATGGTTTCTTCAGTTGGAACATGCTCAGAGGCCGGATGGCCTTCCTCCGGCGATTCCGAGCCCCGGACGGTCTTCCTCCGGCGATTCCAAGCCCCCGACGGCCTTTCTCCGGCGATTCCGAGCGCACTTCTGCACATAACACCCAAACACTCTGCATCTTTTCAAAACTGCTCCCCAGAGATCTATTTTAAAACAGCTCTATCCGAACAACAGCTTTTCAATCCGTCAAAGCTGTCCCAAACAGAGCCAAAGTTTACAAATGCACTTTCAGATATGTGCATTGACCTGATCCACTGTTGTGCAATTGGCACCGGCCCGCGAGTACGGAACTCGTCGTGGGCAATAGCAACGGAAGCTAATTTTGTGAGCAAATAGTGGCGCGCACCAAAACTATCACAGAGATACGTACGAGATTCCAAAACACTACAAACACAAGAGATTTACGTGGTTCGGAGTTAAGCTCCTACATCCACGGGGAGAGCGCGCCCGATCCACTAAAAAACCGAAAATAATTGTTCGATTACAACACAGGCACTCAACGATCCTCAATGGATCGACACTAACCTAGAATAGAACAAACAAGAACCACAAGAAAAAACAAAACAAGAGGGAAGAAAACTCCCCTAGCACGCTGTCGCCGCAAGAAGTCGCCCGAATGGCCGATCGGTGCCGCTGCCCTCTTCCTTGTCTCCTCGACACTGCTGGCGTGAGACCGCCGCAGCCTGGATGTCGCCGGAGAGGAAGAAGCAACCTCTGTCCGATCTGCCGCCGCCGGATCTAGGACGTTGCTGGAGAAGAAACCTTAGATCGGGTATCCCGATCCCTTGCCGAAGAAGAACCGCCTGCAGCCGGGCGCTGCTATCGCCGGAGAAGAAGCGCCGAGAAGAACCCTAGATCTGGTCTTCCCGATCTTGCCGGAGCTGAAACCGTCCGCTGCCGCTGTGCCGCTGTCACCGGAGAGAGAAGACCGGATGGGGTATCCCGATCCCTTGCCGAAGTCGCCGGAGGTGGATCGCCGCCGCTCCCTCTTCTTCTTCCTTTCTCCCGATGTAGCCGCCCCTTCTTGATCGCTGTTTTAGGTTAGAATGATCGGGAGCCTTTTTTTTCTGCTTGTGTATCCCTGTGCAAGTAAAGTATATATATATATAGATATAAAATTAAGGAAAACATAAAACCGGACCGGTCCAGCTGGACCGGTCCGGTGGAGTGTCAACAAAATAACAATCTCCACCTTGATACTCCACAAACACAAAACCCGCCTAGAACACACAGACCTCTACTGGCGACTACAAGCCCCCTCTCCCTGGGGCCGGCATGATCAGCATGGGCCGATATGAGCCAAGTCCAAGCAATGCTTGAACTTGATACCGGTCAGAGGTTTGGTCAACATATCCGCTATGTTTTCCTCTGTCGGGACTTTCAGCAACTGAATGTCCCCTCCTCTGACAAACTCCCTCAACTTGTGATAACGAACGTCAATGTGCTTGGTCCTTGCGTGGTAGACCGGGTCTTTCGCAAGACAAATAGCACTTTGACTATCACAATGAAGCTTCACAGCCTCCTGAGAAACCTGCAGCTCTGCGGTGAGACCCTTGAGCCAAATGGCTTCCTTCGCGGCCTCCACCGCTGCGATATACTCCGCCTCTGTAGTGGACAGAGCGACTATATCCTGCAAAGTAGCCTTCCAACTTATGGGACCTCCACCTAGAAGGAAAATGTATCCAGTCGTGGATCTCCTTCTATCTAGATCACCCGCATAGTCGGAATCTACATAGCCCTCTAACACACCCGCAACATCACTCTTCCTGAAGAGTAATCCTACGTTGGGTGTCCCGCTCAGATATCGCAAAATCCATTTGACAGCTTCCCAATGCTGTCGTCCTGGATTTGCCATATATCTGCTCACGACGCTCACTGCCTGAGCGATGTCTGGTCTAGTGCAGATCATCGCATACATAAGGCACCCTACCGCATTCGCATACGGTACACTCAACATCTCCCGTCGTCCCTTCTCAGTGGTAGGGCACTGAATGGACGATAGCCGGAAATGCTGTCCCAAGGGGGTTGAGACAGCCTTGGAGTCATTCATACTGAATTTCTCCAATACCTTCTTAATATACCCAGTTTGAGATAACCAGAGCATGTCGCGCTCTCTATCTCGACGAATCTCCATCCCAAGGATCTTCTGCGCGTGTCCGAGATCTGTCATCTCGAACTCCGAGCGCAGCTTCTCCTTCAATAAGGAGATCTCCTGGGCTGATTTGCACGCGATTAACATGTCATCGACGTACAACATCAGGATTAAGATATCCCCATTCGCCAGGAATCTAAAATACACACAAGTGTCGTACTGACTCCTGGTGAATCCTGATGAAGCCATGAAGACATCAAACCTCCGGTTCCACATCCTCGGAGATTGCTTCAAGCCGTAGAGAGATGCTCTAAGCTTGCACACCTTCTTTTCATTGCCGGGTTTCACAAACCCCTCGGGCTGCAAAATATAGATCACCTCATCTAGGATCCCGTGAAGAAATGCAGTCTTCACGTCCAACTGCTCCAACTCCATATCGTAGAATACCACTAAGGCGAGCAATAACCTAATGGAGCAATGCTTTACGACAGGCGAAAAAATCTCATCGAAATCTATGCCTTTCTTTTGTGCAAAGCCTTTCGCTACGAATCTGGCCTTGTATCTCCAGGGGTCCTTACCAGAAGTAGACTCCTTCTTCCGAAATACCCATTTGGAGCTAATTGCCTTAGCTCCTTTCGGGAGATACACCAGCTCCCAAGTTTTATTCTTGTGGAGAGACTCGATCTCTTCCTCCATGGCCGCCATCCACTGAGAACTTTCGTTGCTCTCGATGGCTTCCTTGAAGGATCTGGGGTCGGAGGAGAAGATCTGGAAAGCGTATGCTACAGAATCCTGTAGCCTGAGAGGCAATCTGACCTCTCGCCTAGCCCTTCCCCTAGCAATCGCATACGGCTCCTCCTGAGCGGGCTGAACAGTGTCGGATCCATCAGATTCGGATGAATCATCCTGATGATCGGTCCTGCTAGTACCCTCATGCTCCACTCCCCGATCTGTAGCTCTGCTACTACTCTCGAGCTCCACCTCCACTGGTGGACTCGGTGTCTTCTCCACCTCCTTCTCTTGGGGCTGAGACTTCTTCAAGATAGAAGCCTCATCAAACACCACATCGCGCCTCACCTCAGTCTTTTTGGTCTCGGGATTCCACAACTTAAATCCTTTCGTGCCGGTCTTTCGACCCAAGTAAATGCACTTCCTGGACTTAGCATCAAGCTTCGTCCGCTCTGTGTCCGGCATCAGGGTGTAAACAGGACATCCGAAGATATAGATGTCAGAATACGTGACTGGCGTACCTGACCATACTTCCTGTGGGCACTTTAAATCAAGTGACATCGATGGGGATAGATTCACTAGATATCGTGCAGTGCTCACCGCCTCAGCCCAGAAGGGCTTGGGCAGGTCTGCGTACAGACGCATGCACCTCGCCCTCTCTAAAAGCGTCCTATTCATCCTTTCGGCAACGCCGTTCTGCTGCGGCGTGCCAGGGATGGTGAAGTGCCTAGTGATACCCTCCTGATCACAATACCCCTGAAACTCTAACGAAGTGTATTCGCCACCATTATCAGATCTCAAATACTTCACCCTCTTCCCCGTCTGGTTCTCCACCTGGGTCTTCCAGATCTTGAACTTTTCAAACACTTCGGATTTCTGTTTGAGGAAGTAGATCCAAACCTTCCTGGAGTAATCGTCAATGAATGTCACGAAATAATTAGCGCCTCCAAGTGACGGCACCGGGGCTGGCCCCCACACATCCGAGTGTATATACTCCAAGACGTCCTTACTCCGCCGACTCGATGTCATAAACTTGACCTTGTGTTGCTTTCCTAGAACGCAAGTCTCACAAAAGTCAAGTCTGCATGTTTTGACTCCCTTCAGGAGTCCTCTTCTATGCAGCTCTACGAGACCTCTCTCACTCATGTGGCCAAGCCTAGCATGCCACAACGCAGAGGTATCCTCATCAGACATCGCGGCAACGGCCGCATCACCAGCTATCGTGGTGCCTATCAACCTATAAAGCGTATCAGTACGCTCCCCCTTCATGACGACTAGTGCGCCTCTCTTCACCCTGATAAATCCTCCCTCGCCGGTATAGGAATACCCGGCTGCCTCTAAAGTACCTAAGGAGATCAAGCTCTTCCTTAGGTCAGGCACGTATCTCACGTCGGCAAGTGTCCGTATCGCTCCATCAAACATTCTAATCCGGATAGTACCGATCCCTTTAGTCCTGCACTCAGAATTGTTTCCCATCAAGACCCGACCGCCATCGCACTCTCTGAAAGTGGTAAACCACTCTCTACGTGGGCACATGTGGTATGAACATCCAGTGTCCATGATCCACTCGTCTGTGATCTCATGACTCTGTGACACGTGTAAGACATCCGCATCGCTATCGTACCCGGTTGCTATAGCGGCCTGCTGAGGCTCAGGTGCTTTGCCCTTGAGTTTCCTCTTAGGGCAGTTCACCTTCCAATGCCCCTCCTCCTTGCAGAAGTGGCATTTATTGTTCTTGCCTCTGGACTTCGATCTAGGTCGAGAGTCCTTCTTGCCTCGCTCCTTCGATCTCCCTCGGGATGGGTCTCTGCTCTTCACGAGCAGACCCTCGCTCGCCTTCGATCCAGAACTGCTCCTCTTCTCATTTGAGAGAAGCATCGTCACCACCTCCTCCATCTTAAGGGTATCCTTCCCATACAAGATGGTGGTGACTAAATGATCGAACGGCCTCGGGAGTGAGGACAAGAGGAGAAGAGCCTGGTCTTCCTCCTCGACCTTCACATCCATACTCCGCAACTGGGATACCAGCTTGTTGAACACATTCATATGGTTCAACAACTGCGTTCCCTCAGACATCCTTAAGCTATACAGTTGTTTCTTAATGTATAGCTTATTCGTAAGCGACTTAGACATATAAAGTTCCTCGAGTTTTTTCCATAGATCTGCTGTAGTCTCCGCCTCGACTACGTTGTACATGACCTCATCTGCCAAGCACAGCTGTATGGTGCTGATGGCCTTGAGATCCAGCTCATCCCACTCGTCATCGTCCTTCACCTTAGCCTTCTCCTTTCCGAGGAGTGCCTTGTGAAGTCCCTGCTGCACGAGTACGGCCTTTATGCGTTTTTGCCAAAGGCCGAAATCAATCTTGCCATCGTATTTTGAAACCTCGAATTTGGCCGCCATTGAATTTGCTCACCGGTCCGAAGAACGAACCTCGCTCTGATACCAATTGTTGTGCAATTGGCACCGGCCCGCGAGTACGGAACTCGTCGTGGGCAATAGCAACGGAAGCTAATTTTGTGAGCAAATAGTGGCGCGCACCAAAACTATCACAGAGATACGTACGAGATTCCAAAACACTACAAACACAAGAGATTTACGTGGTTCGGAGTTAAGCTCCTACATCCACGGGGAGAGCGCGCCCGATCCACTAAAAAACCGAAAATAATTGTTCGATTACAACACAGGCACTCAACGATCCTCAATGGATCGACACTAACCTAGAATAGAACAAACAAGAACCACAAGAAAAAACAAAACAAGAGGGAAGAAAACTCCCCTAGCACGCTGTCGCCGCAAGAAGTCGCCCGAATGGCCGATCGGTGCCGCTGCCCTCTTCCTTGTCTCCTCGACACTGCTGGCGTGAGACCGCCGCAGCCTGGATGTCGCCGGAGAGGAAGAAGCAACCTCTGTCCGATCTGCCGCCGCCGGATCTAGGACGTTGCTGGAGAAGAAACCTTAGATCGGGTATCCCGATCCCTTGCCGAAGAAGAACCGCCTGCAGCCGGGCGCTGCTATCGCCGGAGAAGAAGCGCCGAGAAGAACCCTAGATCTGGTCTTCCCGATCTTGCCGGAGCTGAAACCGTCCGCTGCCGCTGTGCCGCTGTCACCGGAGAGAGAAGACCGGATGGGGTATCCCGATCCCTTGCCGAAGTCGCCGGAGGTGGATCGCCGCCGCTCCCTCTTCTTCTTCCTTTCTCCCGATGTAGCCGCCCCTTCTTGATCGCTGTTTTAGGTTAGAATGATCGGGAGCCTTTTTTTTTCTGCTTGTGTATCCCTGTGCAAGTAAAGTATATATATATATAGATATAAAATTAAGGAAAACATAAAACCGGACCGGTCCAGCTGGACCGGTCCGGTGGAGTGTCAACAAAATAACAATCCACATCTTCACCGTTGAATCCCTCCACTTTAAGATAGAGTTCAAAAATGCACTTTATCGCCCTCAAACTCGACATTAATATGCTCCCTAGAGTAATCTGCATTAGACCATCTCCAATGATTTTTAATTTTCTCAATTTCTCTATTTTTTGAGAACAAATTTCCTCGAACCGGTCTCTATTTGGGGCTTCAAATATGAAGTTGATCACTCTCCACCTCTAAATTTAGAGGAGAGAGAGAAAAAAAATGGAGAGCCTTCATTTTTTTTAATATTCTAATATTTTTAAAAACTGTTCTATTAATTTATAAACTACATAATTACTAATATAATTATCAAATTATAACATATAATATATTAATAAAATTGTTTTTTTAAAACCTACAAAATGATACCAATGTTGAATACATTTTAATTTTTATTTATCATATTATTATTATTGAAAACATTAAAAAATGTCAAGTTCTTCAAATATGTAAAACATGATTAGAATTAAACAATCAAGTTCTTCATTTTAAAGAACCTAATACAATGAGAATATCAAAATATAGAGATGTCATTCGAGATACTCTTAGGCTCCGTTTGGGGGGACTTATTTCCACCGGTCTGATTCATGCGGTCGTAACAGCTTGACCGGTGAAAATAAACCCCCCCAAACGGAGTTATAGTTGTTTTTAATAGTTTGAGAATTTAAAACTCTTTGACAGGATGTAAAGTTGTGGGCACCTAATGTTTCTCAAACGAATTTTATATATAATAAAAATTAAAAAAAAATGCTCTTAAAAGGCTGATTAGATGTCTGAAATGACACTATGGTCCTTTTATGTTGTGTGCCTGCGGCTCCCCATTAAAAATAAAAAATAAAAACAAAGAAAAACATTTGTTAAAAACACTGTAATTTTGACTATACACATAACAATTTTTTTAATTTAATTTTAAAATTTCTCTCTAAAAGATATTAATGACGTCGCACTAACTCGCACCACACTAGTATGAAAACAGAATTTATTGCGACAACTTCATGCTTACCGGATTAACGGTTCATCGGAGAAAGGAACTGAGCATGTAGGCCTCGAGGCCGGCAACTCGGCAAGAATATTTTCAACCAAGCGAAGGTTTCATATTTGATTTTTTCTCTCTAAGGACTAAATTAATTACTCTTTGTTTACACCAAATTTATCTTTTTTGTTGAAATTTATGAATGTAGTTTCATGATTTTTTTCTTTTTATTGAAATTTAAGTTGTGATGTCTTTAACGCTACTGCAATGCAATTAACAATTTTAGATGCCTTTAAAAAAACTTAATGTTTTTAACAAAGTAGTGTCACTAGCCAAAAGGACGGTGCCTTTTAAATAATTCCTTCATGTTAAAAAGTAGTTTGATTTTGGTCCCTAAATTAACTTTCATTAATTTTAGGGATTGATTTAATTAAAAATAATTAAAATTTACAAAAATTATGAAAACTTTGTAATTATACTTCCTTCCATAGTATTTTAGCAAGCTGCAACATTGGGCACATCAGAGTGTCTCTCTTAATAGACCTCGTGCACGTGGCCGGTGTCGCCCTCAAGGCCAACCTCGCTATCGGGCCTCTCATCCTTTACTCTAAGTGAAGCTTTGGTTCCTCCTCTCCCTCACTTGTGGTCCCTACATGTCCAACTTCAAGTTTCATCTATCTATTCTATTTAAGCTTGAGTAGTGTTTTTTCACTTTCACCCATGGGTTCTTGAAGGTTGAATTTGTCACAACCAAATTAGAAAATTTATGTTCCCTTTATTGTCTCTCTCTCTCTCTCTCAAAAAAGAGAAACTTGCTCGCACAACAAAACGTCATGGTGTCGATGCTTAGGTGACTTGGGTAAGAAACTTGCTCACGCAACAAACACAATGGGCCTCTCGTCCGCATATTAGGATCCGCTCCATTTCTAAGGGAGGCTGTGTAAGACCCCCCCCCCCTCCCGAAACACAAGATGTAAGACCCCATTTTTTTTTCTTTTTCAACCATCGGGGTCTTATGCCCAGAATTGCCGCTTTACGGTGACACCAACACTCGGGGAGGCCGCCACTACAAAACGCCAACTCTGCCGGTATTTTTCGATCACAAAGAGAGAGAAGTAAATACACTGAATGTAAACATGTCCACATAATCATATATGAATAAAATCATAGCAAGTCCATCAATATATAGAAAGTAGAAAGTACTGCAAAAGAATAGTACAAATGAAATATATATGCGGGCTCAGCCCGGTACATCAAAGTCCTCACTACAAATCACTCATCGCGGAAGCTATAAAAATACTAAACACTTACGAAGCTGGTCACAGGCGCTCCGGAACTAGACTGGCCAACCTCCATACGCACCATACTCCGCTGGTGCTGGTCCCTAGACTGTTGGCCCCTGTCTCCCATCCGGAGCTCCTGTAATATTGTGGTTCGAAAACCATTAGTCATAAAGACAAATCCCTATCATCCCCTACCCCTCCTCCCACGGCTCCTAGGCACCGAGCGGAGAGGAGGAAAGGGAAGCTACAAAGGTGGAGAATAAGCAAGGCGGGTGACAGCGGAAGTAGTCTAACAGAAAATATATATTGTATAAGTAGCTAAGTATGAAAGGTACATCTAGCAGTTCTAAAGTAGTGAGTAGTAAGGTAACCATGTAATAAATCAATATATATACGGAAACTAACAGAAAACAAGTAAGTAAGTAACCTTAACTTATATAAATGCCCATACAAACTTATAAGTTAAGGGGTCTTCTGCAAGGCTCCCATCGTATAAAAAGTCCCATACCGATTTATACGTTGGGGTGTCGGTTGTATGCAAATATGAGTGTAGTGATATGCTATTTCATGATTCATGCAAGTGCAACTCACGCACACGACTCTATGCGCACAGACCTTTAGTTATCCCTGTTCGGGCAGCTAGCTTCACTCCCAGGAACCTCCGTAGTGGCAAACAGAGACAGTGGGTCGGGCCCCCCACTCCTAGGCGGGTATTCACACTATCGGGCCTAGCCCTTCCGTACGCCCCTAGAAGAACACAACCTAGAGTATCCGCGCACTAATGCTGGTTGTATCCACCAGAATTCCTTTGGCTAAGTGTCCCACACCGCCGAGTCTACGTACTAACGTCGGTGTGAACGACAGTCAAATACCGAAGACCCACCACCTTATTATGTATTTAAACCCTCGAGCCTTCGGCTCCCCGGACTGTCCCGTCCGTGAATCTACCTTCAGAAACTACCGACTGAATGACAATTAAACCAACCTAATCTACTTCCCTAACTATCGGGGTGTGTGAATGTGCAGCCCTAGTTATACTAGTTTCTCTTTTGGTTTATTATTCCTACGGTTTACGTTAGCCCAGGATTGCCCCCGGCATACCCCGTGAAAGGTTCTCAAAGGGCACTAAGAACTACGATGGGCTGAAGCCCAAGCTCCCTTTCGCAAGGTACTTAATATTATTGATTTCTACCCATTATCCGATCCCTTTCAAATTACTTTGGATCTAACCTAGTGTATTGAGACTCTTCCTCTCCAACTAGGGTGGACGATCTTTCGTCGTTCCCGAACAACACTTAACACTAGCCAATCTCACACTCTACTCATCCTGACTTTCAATAATGAACTTAAATTAACTTACTCTATCCAAACCAGCAAACTACCAAAATTCCATCTCTCCAAGTTCATTACCCACTCTAATTCAGTTTCTGTGGTTTTACTATATGTAGACCACCATATACAATATGATGTACATGATAGGAGTTTCTCCAAATATTCATCCAAAAGTCTTAAGTTATTTACTGAGAGACTATCATGACATGATTAGCCTAGGTTCAGAAACTTTTAATTTTTCTAATTTATTTGGTGTTTAATTAATTTCCTCCAAAATAAAACCATGAGTGTTTTGAACATGAAGTACCCTTTTTAGGTATGATTAAAGCCCCACAAAATTATGATAAATACTAGACAGTAATTTGATAGTAAATTCAAATCCCTCAGAAGTTTTACCATATTTAAACCCTTGATCCTTAATTGTGAATATATTCATCAATTAACCACTTAGAGAAGTAAATACTATAAGCTTCCAAAAATTCCAAGAAAATTCAAGTATAGTTGTCATGCCTTAAAAGTAATACTGACAAGGTTTCCAAATTTTTCAGTGAGTATTAACCTCAAAATCTAATTTAGAAATATAACCCTCTTTCTTAACTTAACAAAACAACCTCTGCAAATATTCATCTAAAAATTATGAATTAATTTATACATCAATGTGTTGACCTCATAACTCTACTGATCAAGTTACATAATTTTCCAACAATATATAATCTCTGAATCAATTTTTGAATAGAATTGCATTACTAAAAGTCTGTAAAGAAAGTACTAAAAATAAACCTCCAAAAATTATAATAAAATTCCAGTGTTATTATATTAGGCTAAAACACTCTCTGCCAAAATTTCATGGAGATCAAGTAACCACAAAGATCATTATAGATAAAAGCCTATTGGGGTAAATTTATGAATTACATGATAAGGACTTGAAGTGCTATCCCATAAATTACAAAACAAATACCAGAGGACTTGGGATACCCTAGCATACACTCTACCAAATTTCAAGCTCATACAAGGGCATTTGACCCCATGCCCTTCATAACCCTCAAAAGACCATCATTAGGGTTTGGCCTTGGGTCCTAGGGCTATTCTGCCCCGATCCACCTCCAAAATCCATGAGAGGGTGCTAGGAATCATGCCTAGTCAGTGGTCAAAATCTCAGCCTCTGTTGAGGTGATATGACCACTCAAATAACAAAGTACGCTCTTGACCTAAAAATCACTTAATAGGGCAAAGCTTAGGTTTGTGCATTTCCAATCTAAAACATCTCCAAATGAGATGATAAATTATACAGATCCTTATGATGAACCCAGGGACCACTCACCAAAATTTGGGAGGGTTTGGAAGTCATTAAGCTATCTAGTTAATTTACTCTAAGATTATTAAATTATTTCTAAAAACTATAGAAAAACATCTTCCAAAAATTCCCATTTTTGGACAGTCCCTAGGTATAGCTAGGTTAGACTCCCTGCCCAAATTTCAGATCCTTTGGACAAGGGATGAAGGGTGGGAACACATTTTAATCTCTACTTAGCTCTAGGTATAGATCCCACCAAAAGTGGTGCCCTGGTCAAACCAGTTGACCAAATTGACCCAAATTAATTTTAAAATAAAGTAGACCCATAGGGATACAAATTATATATTGACCATTTTCTGATATAGAGCCTCTAAGTATTTTTACTTAATTTTTCTAAGTGACTGTTATTTCAGTACAAAAAATCATTTTTAAAAGAAAGAGAATAATTATCCAGCACAGATCTTGAAACAGATCCAACAGTGCTGGGTCGTCTTATTCCTCTAGCCTAGGGCCATGATTGGCCGAGCCTGGAGCGCATTCCAGATGCTGCCGCCGGCCATCCAGGCTCCTCCCTGGCCGGCCACCGCCACCACCACCTCCGTTGAGGTGGTGGCCATCGCCGGGCGGCGGCGCGACTGTCGGAGAGGCAGAATCCGGCGAACCCGAAAGCTAGAATTTATTGCGGGAAAATCCAGGAAGAGGTGCCCTTCCCAATCGAGCTCCGTTGAGCTCGATTATCAATCCTAAAGAGTTCTAAGATCTACCCGTAGAAAGAGAGGAGGGGAGGACCTGGTTCGCAGGCTGGAGGCGTGCAGATCGTCGGGATGCCATTGGTGTGGTGGTGGCGTCGCCAGAATTCTTCTACAGCACAGTACAAGCTCCAATCCATCGGGTCAGGGTGGAAACTTCATCTCTGAGTCTAGGGAACCTTTTTAAAGGGAAGAAATGGGGAGCGGGTATAGGCTGTCCAACCATTAATCCTTCCTTAAGAGCATGCTTCGGCCATGGTGGAGGGGAGATGAAATGGCCCGAAATAGCTGGAGGGAGGCTGTAAACTTCTCCTCTCCCCATGAGGACTTGAATCGAGCCGTTTAAAGAGGAGGGGAAGGGGCAACGACATCAAGTTCCATTTATGGCGGTGATCGCCGATTTCCGGCCATGGCCGTCGCTCCTCCTTGTTTTAAAAACTGACAGCCACGTGACATTGACCAGTCAACACTTTTTTAAAAAATAAGACTTAATTGGGTCTTATTAAGAGAAATGGACTAATAATGCATTCGGGCCCACTATCCAGACCGGCCCGGTTCAGCTGACCATCAGCCAAGCTTAAACTGCCAGAAAAGTCTAAGTAAAATGGCGTTTAGTGAGCTCAGCTCACTCAACGCCATCCAAGCTACGGCGTTGAGTGAACTCTGCTCACTCAACGCCATCCATGCTGCGGCGTTGAGTGAGCTCTGCTCAATCAACGTCATCCAGGATACGGCGTTGAGTGAGCTCTGCTCACTCAACGCCATCCAAAATGCAGCCCTTCCAGACTATGGCGTTGAGTGAGCTCAGCTCACTCAACGCTATCCAGATTATGGCGTTGAGTGAGCTCTGCTCACTCAACACCATCTAGCCTCCTCAAGGTGGCGTTGAGTGCAGTCTGTGCACTCAACTCCGTCTAGCTTATAGCGTTGAGTGAGCTCTGCTCACTCAACGCCATCTAGCCTACTTAAGATGGCATTGAGTGCAGTCTGTGCACTCAACGCCGTCTAGCTTATGGTGTTGAGTGAGCTCTGCTCACTCAACGCCGTCCAGCCTACTTAAGATGGCATTGAGTGCAGTCTGTGCACTCAACGCCGTCTAGCTTATGGCATTGAGTGAACTCTGCTCACTCAACGCCATCCAACCTACTTAAGATGGCGTTGAGTGCAGTCTGTGCACTCAACGCCGTCTAGCTTATGGCGTTGAGTGATCTAGGCTCACTCAACGCCATCCAGACTACGGCGTTGAGTGAGCTCAGCTCACTCAACGCCATTCCAAGGTCACAGGCATGACGGATCGGTCACGGGCGTGCCAGGCCCATGTTGAAATTTCTGAGCTCGCCGATCGTCTTTTTGAGGTCGACGATCGTCGAAGGGGTCACGCCCTAGGTCACAGGCGTGACGGGTCGGTCACGGGCGTGACCAACCCGTGACTCAAAATCTTGGCCGATAGACTTCAATTCTTGGGTTTTCTAGGGTTCTGTTATGACAAAACCACTTCTAGGGGTCTAGTTGGAAATGGGATGTTACACAAGACACGACACGAGGGGATTCTTATGTCCAGAACAGCCGCTTTGCTGTAGCGCTAGCACTCGGGCTAACCTGTACCACAAGACGCCTATCCCGCCGGCTATAACTAATATCAAACATTGCCAATCCAACCAAACATATAATAAGAAGTCAAATCCACATATAAGCATATAGTCCAAATATACAACATATAAAAGAAGCTACAACAAGCTTCTACACTATCAGAGTACGAGTAAATCTTGCTCATAAGGGCTACAACAAGAGTCTCTCAAAGGCTCACATCAGTCACTGACGGTAACGACGACACCGTCCCTTCAGGCCCTGTCGTCCTGGCCTGGTTGTCCTGCTGCAAAACCTGTTGTTGCTCCGCCTGCGGGGTTTCCTCTTAAAAAGGAAGATGGAGAACCGTTAGTCATAAAGACTAAGTGGCTCACATCCGCTCCCCCGTCGATTCCTTGGCACCGGGCGGAGAAAGGAACATGGTACAATATATTTATATAAGCAGTAGTACAAACAGGTGGTAAAAGGTGAACAATATCAATATATATAAAGCAACACAATAAATGAGCAAACCATTTACTCTAGCAGTTCTATCATCTACAGCAGATTTTGAAAGTGTAGAGCTACAACAGAAAGTAACTCAACTTATATGAATGCCCATACAGACATATAAGTTGAGGATCGACTCAACAGTAAAGTAACTTATCGTATAAGAGTGCTCATACAAACTTATACGATGAGGATCTTGTGTATGCAATGTAATGCAATGCCATGAATGCTATCTAATGACTCACCCATGATCACGTACAAGTAATTGTTATGTCGACACAGACTTGTAGTTCCCACTTTTCAAGCAGGTAGCTAACCTCTCAGGCATCATCCGTCGTGGCCAGATGGTGACAGTAGAGCGGGCATCTCCACTACTAGGCTGACATCCACACTACCTAGCTTAGGCCTCCATACGCCTCAACGCTAAGAATACAACAGCGGAGCTCACATGCGTACTACGGCTCAGCGGGAGTCTCGGGTAGATGTGCATCGAGAACCAAGCCCCGAACTGGCCTATGTCGTGACCCAGAAGGAGCCTCAGAAGAAGCACGAGGACCAAGCCCAACTGTTCACTTGGCACGAAAGGAGCCCTGGGAATGAGCACCGAGGACCAAGCCCAACCGCCCAAGGTCTAACCGTCAACTCCCGTCGATGTGACGACTGGCGAGCCCGTAGACCTGCCATACTATCCTTAACCCAGGATTATGACACCACGTGTCGACTCACACTGCATGCAATTTCACATCTCGAGCTCAACAACACATAAGGGTTCCTCGCCGAGTCCCTTATCAACACAATCGATCAAGTGCGGCAAACACTCACGCACTATCAACCCTTCCACATTTCCTTGCATCCCAAGCATTCAAGGGTTCCTTGTAAACCTTAGGTGGCAAGCCAACTAATACAACATATCATCGCTCACTACTACCCATAGAGAGACACGACCCTACACAGTGGAATAGTATACACGTTCCATTGACCATATGTATCCCGCGAGTATGAACTAACCATATTAAATCCTCTTCCACATAATATTCATCGCTTTGCTAGTGTCAAGCTCATCCTTACTGGTTCACATAACTTGTTTGCTATACAATCCAACTTATCAACCCACTAGTTCACATAAGGATCTATCAACCAAATTATTTCATTCAAGTACGTTTCACTTCGTCATTTGATTACAAAGGATATATCCAACAACTCACAACAACCCCTCTACCACCTCCTATCATGAATTTACTTAAACCTGAGAACAATACGTACAAGAAATGAGTAAAGTATAGAACTTCAAACGGGGATTCCTAATGCTACAGGAATACGGTGAAAACGTTTAACCCCTCGTTGGAAAGGTATTTCCAAGGGCTATGACTTTTGTGTTTAATCTAAAGTCCAGATCTAGCCATATCATATCTGAAAATGGCCACGAAGATCGCTGCGTGCAGAACACAGATTTCTGCACGCAACTTAAGGCGGAATGAATGACATCGGTTCGCCTTCCCCTCTAGCTGATCTTCCCAATTCACATCAAAAATTCCTCCTCCCTTATTCATCCTCAAAAGGCCATTTCTCTTCACGAAACTGTCCTTCATCTTCACATAGAAGGAAGGAGAGGTTGAAGACACCACTATCCATAGAGCACAAGCCCTAGAATGGCCTCTTCCTAGGGAAATCATCATCTCGCAAGTCTAGACTCTTTTGAGTCAACATCTCACCTAGATATATCTACAGATCTAGCACCAAGGGAGAGGGGAGGAAGCTCACCTCGTTTCCGGCATTTCCACCATTTCCGGCAAAGGATCGCGTCACCCTTATCGACGACATCTTCTTCTCCTCGGCGGAGGTGGTTCTTCACGGATGAAGGTTGGCTCCAGCACTAGTCTCTCCACAGAAATGGCTTGGAAAGAGGATGAAAAACGACTAGGATTTAAGAAATCCTATATATATGGAACCAACACGGGTAGGGACACGCCCGTGTCCCTACCGTATCATGCTCAGGCGAAGCGTCGTTGATGGTTCGTCTGTCGGTTAGACACACAAACATGGGTCGGGACACACCCATGTCTCCACCCATGTCCACGTGACACGACCGTGTTCATGCCTGTGTCCTACCCGTGTCCTACCCGTGTCCTGCTCGGGAAACAAGACCGGCTTCCTGGAGACATTCACATGGGTAGGGACACGCCCGTGTCTCTACGCGTGTCCTGCTCGGGAAACACTTGGACACATGTACACGGGTAGGGACAAACCCGTATCTCTACCCGTGTCCTGCTCGGGAAACATGATCGACGATGTCAGTTACACACACGGGTAGGACACGCCCATGCCCCTACCTGTGTCCACATACACACTGGTAGGGACACGCCCGTGTCACTACCCGTGTCCTTCTCTGGAAATTCCACGAATTTCCAATCCTGACACCAAAGTACCATACAGGTATGGACACGCCCGTGTCACTACCCGTGTCCTACTCTGGACATCATTTCACCTCCCTTACACAAGTGTAAGCCTAGTTGCTAGCACTCCCTGAGCCCAAGCCAGCTCCCCTGACTTAAAAATGTGCACTAGGGGTTTAGCGTGAATCGGGACGGTACAGGCTGCGTCCTCCAATAACCCGTCAATGGACCTAAGACAGGTTGAGGTGTACGGTCTGCATACCTATTGAGACTGAACCCTTTCGAGCTGCATGCTGGGGGTGCCGACAGTCATCCTTGTGAGTTGTATGCTGGGGAGGCTGTTATAGTGCACACACCCCTTCGCGTGCCAGTTCCTCCTTGCGCGTGCTCCCCCTTGCACGCGCCTCTTCTTCAACGTGTGCATGTCCCATGGTGCGCGTGTTCCTCCTTGTGCGCGCTCCCCCTTGCACGCACCTCTCCTCTAACGTGTGCATGTTCCTTCGTGAGTGTGTTCCTCCTTGCGCGCGCTTTCCCTTGCGCGCGCTCTCCCTTGTGCGCACTCTCCCTTGCGCACGCCTCTCCTCCAACGTCCGCACGCCCCTTCATGCACCTGCTCCGCCTTGCACGCCCCACTCCTCCAATGTGCGCACACCCCTTCGTGCCCCTGTTCCTCCTTGCGCACGCCTCTCCTCCAACATGTGCACGCCTTATTGTGCACCCGTTCCTCCTTGCGAGCGCCTTTCCTCCAACGTGTGCACGCCCCTTCGTGCGCTCGTTCCTCCTTGCGCATGCTCCCCCTCTGTGCATGTCCCTATATGTGTGCGTCCCATCGAGTGCATATTTCTCCTTGTGTGAATTATTCAGTACGCTTACCATTTCGTGTACGCCGTTGGGCACTCCATTCTCCAGATAGCTCCTACTAGCTCCCCGTCTAGACAACCGAAGATTGTCTAGTCCGCCAAAGCTTGACTTTACCGCCGAATCCGCATGTGTAACACCCCAAAATGTTGTAGGAGCGACGGGGATCGAATTTGGCCAAGACGGGTTTTTGGTGCAGGTGACACGGGCCCCGACACGGGCGTGTCGGAGGCCGTGTCGGGCGTGTCGAGCTCGGGCCGTGTCGTCGACCAGTTCAGGTTGACGATGGTCGTGTGGTGGAACACGGCCTAGGACACGGGCGTGTCCCAGGCTGTGTAACATCTGTGCTGTGTGGTTGGGTACATGGGTAGTGACACGGGCACGAACACGGGCGTGTCTAGTTTGAAACGGGCGTGTCCGATGCCGTGTCACCAAGCCGTGTACCCCTCTGACTGCAAAGTGTTGATTTATTGCACACGGGGGGCGTGACACGGATCCCGACACGGGCGTGTCGCAGGCGACACGGGCTTGTCGGAGGCCGTGTCACATGCCGTGTGCTGGTTTTCAATTTGGGTCGAGACGGCGAATGAGCTACACGGCCAGGCACACGGCCGTGTGCCAACCCGTGTTCGGCCCAGATTTTATGATTTTGGATTTAATCTGAGCCGTTCGTTTCCTTGGCTTTGGATCCGACGGTGGGGGGCTGCTCCTGGGTGGTTATGGCCGGGAAATAGGGTTTAGAAACCCATTTTTCTTTGGCCCATCTCTCTCTAAAAGTTAGAGAGAAGGGAGAGCAAGGAGGAAGGTGGAGTCCAAGATCCGGCCGCCGGAAGAGCTTCGGAGCTCCGAATCGCGATCCGAGTCCAGATCCGCAGAGGCGACGCCGTTGCGGTGCTTTCCAACCGTATAGTTTTCGATGGCGCCGCGGAAGAATGCAAGGGTAACGATTTCTCATCCTTGGGCATGTGAAGCCCTCTTTTCCTTTGCATAGGAAGCCCTCTCTCGCGAGTGAGCGAAGAGTTGGAGCGTTCCTTGGGGTAGATATGTGAAGTCCCCCTTGTGTAGAGTCCGTATGCGTAAACGGACATAGGCATTGTGTGTGAAGCCTATTCGGACATGTTGGTCCGGATCGGTGATGTTGCATTGCATATGAACCGAGGAAGACTCCGGGTGTTTGGGTATTTTTGGGTTTTTCTACGTGGTAGATTGCATCAGGGAGCCTTGGAGATTAACTCCAAGGTGCACCCGGAAAACTGGGCAAAAGCGGGTTTTGCCAACACGGTGGCCGGGGAGCCAACATGAACATAACCGGGTTATGTGATTGTTGTGGCGGAAACGGGACTCAGTGAGTTTTGACCTGCGCATATGGCTTAAATTGCCGTTGCGATATGAGCACGGGTCAGGCGGAACCCTACCCGGTCTATGTCGTTCGGTAGGACCGTTGGCATGGATGAGGGTCTTCGGCGGTCTATGGCTTAAATTGCCGTGACCAAGGCCAGGAAGGCAAAATGCTCATATGGATGACCGTCCAAGAGGCGGTGGTGGATTGGGAACGTCTATGGCTTGAATTGACGTGACGTTGGCCGGTTCGCCGAGAATGTGCCCTGAGTGCACGGGGTGTGTGGCCGTGCGAGCCTACGCCTGTGTTGATGTGTGTTCACATTAATATATATTGCCTATACTAATAAAGTGCAGGGAAAGAGCATCGCCGCTTCGATTTTGGGGGCGGGATCGTTATAATTTGGTCAGCATAGCTGACCGTTGCTTTTGTTTGCCACCGGGCGGTGGTTTGTGCTTGCAGGTGCTGCGGAGCCGAGCGGAAAATAGCGGGCTAAAGCCCATGTTGCGGTGCTGGCCCTCGAAGGCCTAACCCTTTTTATGCTTTCCGTTTATTTCATGTATGGTCGGCCTGCGAGCCGAAGTATGTAAGACATGTTTTGTTAAACAAACCTTGTAAGGCCTTAAGGCCGGTACTTTTGTATTTTCATTCCTATTGTTACTTCTGTAGTGGACATTCCTGCTTGGCAGGGTTCTTGAATTTGTGCAATTTAATAATTTGCTTCCGCTAGAATGACTCTGTGTAGGACGTTGGTGATTGGTTGTATGGTTTCAACGCGTAACCAACCGGTCTGTCTGTAGTATATGGCGTCGGGCCCCGGCCGGACCTACTGCTATATGCTATGTGACGGATAGGGGTGTTACAAATTGGTATCAGACTTCTGGTTTCGGTCAAGCTTAAATGAATTCGTGGATGAATTCACTTTAAGGGATGGTGAGCACATGTGTGCGTCATCGTTGTAACATGAAAAGAACCAATGAATGACCACTTAGGAATGAAAATATACATGTTTGAGGAACCTGCCTGTTCCTATAATTGCTGTTTGTAGTAATTTTTGGGTCGCTTATCGGTGTTTTGCACGATTATAGGTGACCAGAAGTGGCGCTGGGCCGTCTGAACGGCCAGGTTCTGAGGCGAGCAGTGCGCCAAGCGATGCGCCTGCAACACCTCCGTCTGCCGAGACCATTAGGTTGGTGGCAGAAGCGGTCATGACAATGATCAATGCGCAGCCTGCAAGGCAGGTGCAGCAGCCTGCTCCTGCTATGGAGCAAGTACCGCTTCAGACGGCAGAGCAAAGGAGGGTTGAGCAAGTAGTTTTGGAGCCAGAGTTGCCTCGGAGAGCAACGGAAAGACAACTGAAGCACGTGATGGGCTTTCACCCACCGGTATTCACGGGGGCAGAAACCCCGACCCAAGCAGAGGATTGGCTCTCAAGGGTCAACAGGGCGATGACTGCGACGGAAACGGAAGAGTGGCAGAAGACCACTATAGCGACGTTCCTTTTGGATGGGGACGCAAGGTTATGGTGGGAAGGCCTAGAGCTACATCAGTTGCGGGGAAGGCCGTTGGCCGAAGTTCCGATGGAGGAGTTTGCGAGACTATTCATGGCTCGATACCTCCCCTCGGACAGAGAATTGCGCTAGAAAGCGAGTTTCAGAAGTTGGTGCAAGGGGATTGCACCGTTGATGAGTACCTCCACGAGTTTACTCGGTTGGGGAGATATGCCGGCGCTACCTTCGCAGACGAGGAGCGCAAGACGAACCGCTTCTATGAAGGGCTAAGAAATGATCTAAGGTTGCTACTATCGGGGCCCAAGGCGCAGGGTTTCATGACCCTGGTCAATTCGGCCCGGTCCTTGGAGAAGGACATGAAGAATGTCCAAGCGAAGAAGGAATCTGGTAGCAAGAAAGCGGAGTTCAAGGCACCGACTACGTCGAAGTCGGGCTACCGCAGATTCTATAAGAAAGCTAAGACGTTGGGTCCAGCTGCTTCAGGTGCCTCGGGGGCAACTACCAATCGAACCCCGGGCGCTTGTTTCACATGCGGAAAGGCGGGGCACTTTGCCCGTGATTGCTGGAGTGGACGCTCAAAGTCCGAAAGGAAACAAGGAGCTACCTACGAGGAGAAGGGCAAAGCGGTGGAGTCGACCGCGTCCCACTATGCTCCGACTCAGCTTAGAGTCTATAACTTGGGCCAGCAGGAGGCCATCAAGCAAGCGGATGTGGTGACAGGTATGAGTTAATTTATAGCAAGTTAGCTTTAATACCGTTATCTATTGCTTGTTAGCCTAATATTGTTTGTATAGGCTTTGTTGTGATTAGTGATAGTCCGGCACGGGCACTGTTCGATACGGGAGCTTCACATTCCTTCTTGTCCGAAAGTTTCATATCGCGCATCGGAGTCCCTTCTTCGATGGCGAAGGACAAGTTGGATGTGCTGCTACCGAATGGGTGCTCGATGCGTGCGGACAGGGTGTGCGCCGTAAAGGTTCACATTGGGAACCAAGAGTTCGACTTGCTAGCGTCATTGCTGCCGCTAGTAGAGTTCGACGTTATATTTGGAATGGATTGACTGTCAGAGCAGAAGGCTCGGATCGACTGTGACCGGAAGGAGGTCAAGCTGGGTGTAGGGCGGGAGACTACATTCGAGGGGCTGAAGGGGTCGAGCAAGACACTGATGTCTGCTCTTCAGGTGGTGAAGGCGGTTCGTGCTGGTGCAGAGCTGTTCTTCACAATAGTTGGGGCTGTGGAGCCAAAGTCCACGTTGGATAGCATTCCCGTGGTTTGCGAATACCCCGATGTGTTCCCGGATAGTCTTCCCGGGGCCCCACCGCAGCGGGAGATTGATTTCACCATCGAGCTCGTACCGGGGGCCAAACCGGTGTCACGTGCTCCGTATAGGTTGGCGCCTAAGGAGATGGCAGAGTTGAAAGTTCAGCTAGAGGAGCTGATGGAGCAAGGGTATGTGCGTCCAAGCTCGTCGCCTTGGAGCGCACCGGTCCTCTTCGTTAAGAAGAAGGATGGTAGTATGCGGCTGTGTACCGACTACAGAGAGTTGAACAAGCTAACGGAGAAGAATAAGTACCCGATCCCGAGGATTGATGATCTCTTTGATCAGTTGGTCGGATCGTCGGTATACTCCAAGTTGGACTTGAAGTCGGGGTACTATCAGCTGAGGATCAGGGAGTGTGATATCCCGAAGACGGCGTTCAGTACGAGGTATGGGCATTTCGAGTTCACGGTCATGCCATTTGGACTGACGAATGCGCCATCAGTATTTATGGACTTGATGAACAGGACGTTCTGAGATTTCCTGGATCGCTTTATGATCGTCTTCATTGACGATATTTTGGTGTACTCGCAGTGCGAAGAAGACCACTTCAAGCATTTGCATCTGGTGTTGGAGACCTTGAGGAGGAATGAGTTGTACGCAAAGTTCTCCAAGTGCGAGTTCTGGCTACCCTCGGTAGCGTTCCTTGGTCATATAGTGAGTGGGGAAGGTATAGCGGTGGATCCGGCGAAGATTGTTGCGATACGGGAGTGGCCTGCGTTATCTTCTGTCGCGGAAGTCCGTAGTTTTCTCGGGCTTGCCGGATATTACAGGCGCTTCGTAGAAAACTTCTCGCGGGTAGCGTTACCTCTCACGAAGTTGACAAGGAAAGATTAGAAATTCTTGTGGACGCAAGAGTGCGTGCAAGCTTTTGAGGAGCTGAAGAGACGGTTGACCACGACGCCAGTGCTTAGTTCGCCGAGTGGGACCGAGGGCTTCGAGGTGTATAGCGACGCTTCGGGTAGTGGCTTGGGTTGCGTGTTGTTGCAGCATGGGAGCGTGATAGCATATGGATCGCGTCAGCTGAAAGTGCATGAAAGGAACTATCTGGTCCACGACTTAGAGTTAGCGGCCGTGATTTTTGCACTCAAATTGTGGAGGCACTACCTATACGGCGTAAGGGTCGATATATACACCGATCACAAGAGCCTAAAATACTTGTTGGATCAAAAGGACCTTAATATGAGGCAGAGGAGGTGGATGGAGTTCCTAGGGGACTACACCTTCGAAATACATTATGTACCCGGGAAGGGCAACGCAGTTGCGGATGCGCTGAGCCGCAGGGCTCCCGCCCAAGCCAACTGGTTGTCGGTGCATGATGAGCGGCTAGTACGGGAGTTGGAGGAGCTTGAGATCTGTTGCGTTGACAGGCAGACGAGCGCCAAAGCAATGTTAAACTGGACAGAAGTGCAGTATGACCTGGCTGACCGGGTTCGACAGGCATTGGAGTTAGATGACTCCATGAAGGAGCTTTTGGAGGCCGCTCAGGATGGGTCAAATTCCCAGTTCTCAGTGGAAGATGGTTTATTAAGGAAGGATCATCGGTTGTGCGTCCCGAGTGGGGGTAACCTCCGGGCGGAGTTGATGTACGAGGCTCATCATACCAAGTACTCAATCCACCCAGGGAGCACGAAGATGTATCGTGATCTCAAAAAGTTGTTTTGGTGGCCGGGGCTCAAGAAAGATGTGGCGTTGTACGTGGCTAAGTGCCAAACGTGCGCCTTGGTGAAGGCGGAGTGCCAAAAGCCGGGAGGATTTTTGAAGTCCTTGCCTATACCGGAGTGGAAATTCGACGATATATCTATGGACTTTGTGCACGGGTTGCCAAGGTCGCAGAAGGGGAACGACGCCATCTGGGTGATCGTAGATCGGCTAACCAAGGTGTCGCATTTCATTCCGCATAGGAAGGATGATCCAGTGGAGAAATTGGCAAAGTTGTATGTTGACAATATTATTAGGCTGCATGGTGTGCCCCGTAGCATTGTGAGTGATCGCGATGGGCGGTTCACGTCGAATGATTGGAGGTTGGTGCAGCAGATGCTGGGAACAAAGTTAAAGTTCAGCACAGCTTTCCATCTGCAGACGGATGGGTAGACCGAGAGGGTCAATAGAACGATGGAGGACATGCTACGCATGTGTGTTCTGGATTTCGGTAAGCATTGGGAAGACCACCTGTATTTGGTGGAGTTCGCGTACAATAACAGCTACCAAGCGAGTATACAAATGGCGCCCTTCGAGGCCCTGTATAGTAGGAAGTGTCGCACGACGTTATCGTGGCTTGAAACGGGTGAGGCAAGGTTGTACAAGAAGCAGGAGGTGGAGAGTGCTACCTCGTTAGTGCGGATCATTCGAGAGCGCTTGTTGATCGCTCAGGACCGGCAGGCGAAGTATTACAATGCCAAGCACCGGAACGTGGAGTTCGCGGTAGGCGATTGGGTATACCTGAAAGTGAAGCCGTTCAAGGGGGTTTCGCGGGTGAGACGCTTGAAGAAGCTGAGCCCAAGATACCTTGGACCTTTTGAGGTTCTGGAGCGAGTCGGCAAAGCGCCATACCGTTTGAGGCTATCGGAGGAATTAAGTGGACTACATGATGTGTTCCACATTTCTGTGTTGCGGAAGGCGGTGCAAGAGCCTTCGCAGGTGATCGCGGTTGACCAAGTGCCGGTGGACGAAGGGTTGACGACTAGGGTCAAGCCCATTCGTATCGAAGATGTTGAGGTAAAGAGACTCCGTAACAAGGAGATCCGGATGGTTAAGGTCCGGTGGGATAATTGCGGGCGTGAGGAGCTCTCTTGGGAACGGGAGCAGATTATGCTCGAGGAGTATCCGGAACTATTCCGCTCAGGTACTGTTTTACGTTAAGCCCTGTTTTTCCTTTATTAATTTCGTGGACGAAATTCTTTAAGGGGGGTAGAATTGTAACACCCCAAAATGTTGTAGGAGCGACGGGGATCGAATTTGGCCAAGACGGGTTTTTGGTGCAGGTGACACGGGCCCCGACACGGGCGTGTCGGAGGCCGTGTCGGGCGTGTCGAGCTCGGGCCGTGTCGTCGACCAGTTCAGGTCGACGATGGTCGTGTGGTGGAACACGGCCTAGGACACGGGCGTGTCCCAGGCCGTGTCACACCTGTGCTGTGCGGTTGGGTACATGGGTAGTGACACGGGCACGAACACGGGCGTGTCTAGTTTGAAACGGGCGTGTCCGATGCCGTGTCACCAAGCCGTGTACCCCTCTGACTGCAAAGTGTTGATTTATTGCACACGGGGGGCGTGACATGGGTCCCGACACGGGCGTGTCGCAGGCGACACGGGCGTGTCGGAGGTCGTGTCACATGCCGTGTGCTGGTTTTCAATTTGGGTCGAGACGGCGAATGAGCTACACGGCCAGGCACACGGCCGTGTGCCAACCCTTGTTCGGCCCAGATTTTATGATTTTGGATTTAATCCGGGCCGTTCGTTTCCTTGGCTTTGGATCCGACGGTGGGGGGCTGCTCCTGGGTGGTTATGGCCGGGAAATAGGGTTTAGAAACCCATTTTTCTTTGGCCCATCTCTCTTTAAAAGTTAGAGAGAAGGGAGAGCAAGGAGGAAGGTGGAGTCCAAGATCCGGCCACCGGAAGAGCTTCGGAGCTCCGAATCGCGATCCTAGTCCAGATCCGCGGAGGCGACGCCGTTGCGGTGCTTTCCAACCGTATAGTTTTCGATGGCGCCGCGGAAGAATGCAAGGGTAACAATTTCTCATCCTTGGGCATGTAAAGCCCTCTTTTCCTTTGCATAGGAAGCCCTCTCTCGCGAGTGAGGGAAGAGTTGGAGCGTTCCTTGGGGTAGATATGTGAAGTCCCCCTTGTGTAGAGTCCGTATGCGTAAATGGACATAAGCATTGTGTGTGAAGCCTATTCAGACATGTTGGTCCGGATCGGTGATGCTGCATTGCATATGAACCGGGGAAGACTCCGGGTGTTTGCGTGTTTTCGGGTTTTTCTACGTGGTAGATTGCATCAAGGAGCCTTGGATATTAACTCCAAGGTGCACCCGGAAAACTGGGCAAAAGCGGGTTTTGCCAACACGGTGGCCGGGGAGCCAACGTGAACATAACCGGGTTATGTGATTGTTGTGGCGGAAACGGGACTCGGTGAGTCTTGACCTGCGCATATGGCTTAAATTGCCGTTGCGATATGAGCACGGGTCAGGCGGAACCGTACCCGGTCTATGTCGTTCGGTAGGACCATTGGCATGGATGAGGGTCTTCGGCGGTGTATGGCTTAAATTGCCGTGACCAAGGTCAGGAAGGCAAAATGCTCATATGGATGACCGTCCAAGAGGCGGTGGTGGATTGGGACGTCTATGGCTTGAATTGACGTGACGTTGGCCGGTTCGCCGAGAATGTGCCCTGAGTGCACGGGGTGTATGGTCGTGCGAGCCTACGCCTGTGTTGAAGTGTGTTCACATTAATATATATTGCCTATACTAATAAAGTGCAGGGAAAGAGCATCGCCACCCCGAATTTGGGGGCGGGATCGTTATAATTTGGTCAGCATAGCTGACCGTTGCTTTTGTTTGCCACCGGGCGGTGGTTTGTGCTTGCAGGTGCTGCGGAGCCGAGCGGAAAATAGCGGGCTAAAGCCCATGTTGCGGTGCTGGCCCTCGAAGGCCTAACCCTTTTTATGCTTTCCGTTTATTTCATGTATGGCCGGCCTGCGAGCCGAAGTATGTAAGACATATTTTGTTAAGCAAACCTTGTAAGGCCTTAAGGCCGGTACTTTTGTATTTTCATTCATATTGTTACTTCTGTAGTGGACATTCCTGCTTGGCAGGGTTCTTGAATTTGTGCAATTTAATAATTTGCTTCCGCTAGAATGACTCTGTGTAGGACGTTGGTGATTGGTTGTATGGTTTCAACGCGTAACCAACCGGTCTGTCTGTAGTATATGGCGTCGGGCCCCGGCCGGACCTACTGCTATATGCTATGTGACGGATAGGGGTGTTACAACATGCAAGATTCATCCAGCACTCCAAAAATCACATGAGTACCAATAACTGCCTTCTGTCGTCAGCCGTCAGTGTGGCGACCAAACCAACCACGGACCTCCTCAGAGGCAGTAGACCAAGACCACAAGAGCTTCTGAAGTTTATGTACCCCCACACCAGCAGCAGTCAGCAAGACCAGCGTTAAAACCCGCCAAGGACTACTTAGTTACATTTAGACATACAGAGCGCCCAGTATCTCCAGAGCCCTCAACAAAGCAACATGCTCATCAAACAACGACAAGTCAGGCATTCCTGACTCTTCTAAGCACAATAAGAGACAAACCACAGAAGATAAGACATGCAGAACGCGCCACCTGAGTGTTCAAGCCCCAGACATCAGAACGAGCAAAACAAGCTGCTCCCACCTCCAAGCAACCATCAAAAACTCTAAACCATCCAGAGTGAGAAGCTCCCCATTGTAGCAAGAAAAAGAATTAGCTCCGTGAGTGGTGCCCTAACACCCTCTGAGCCCTTCTCCATTTCTCTCTCTTACTAATTATAACAAGAGGCCACCTGTCGTCCTCGAGTTCTTCAAAAAAAAAACCCTGAACAACAACGAGCCAATAGTGGAGGATTGGCTAGTACAGATCCAGCCACGTGGTTTTACACCTAATTAAAGGGTTTTTCACATTAAATTTTTTTTTTCCACTTTCTACTTTCTGTGACTGTTTGCAAGCTCGACCGCTCCCAGACGAAGACGGTTCAATTTAGTCTGGTCTACCAGGAGCTTTGAGCGATCCACAACAGCTTGACGCGGTCTATGAGAAAAGCGGTTCTTGCATTTCCTAAAAGACCTTGAAGACAGTACCCTCCGCACAACGGTACTCGTGATTAGAGATCGTGACAGGGAAAGCCACCCGCACTTCTGAAAGATCAGTCCCTAGGGGAACGCCAATCTAGCTCTCCACCACTCACTCGCCAACTTGTCCCTCGTGGAAGAAAAGTTTCTCAGTGCAACCAAACCAGTGCATTTAGACCATTTGGTCAGAGTAATGGAAGCTCAACATCACCACAACCACCTGAAAACAACAAACATCAGACATGCAGCGGAAAAGCTCACACGCGAAGAAATTCGTGCCATGATTGCTGAAAAGTAGGAGCAAGCCGGGCAACAAGCTGCTCACAACCCCCACTTATCATTAGCGCCAGAAGTCTTGGCACATCCTATCTCGAATGTTTTTAAGCTTACGAACCTTGAAGTGTTCGACGAAACGGGTGACCTGCAGAATCATATCAACCATTTCTCCACCGTTATGAGGATTAGCGAAACACCTGATCAACGATTGTGTCAAACGTTCCCGACAATACTGAAGGGGCAAACCCGTATTTGGTTCTACTCTCTAAAGGAAGGAGGGATCGAACCTCATGTCGTCATGACAGCACCCCGATCATGACCGTGTCGTGGCGCAACGATGCTTTCTCCACTCACATCCCTGGAGCGCGTTAGAAGATTGACCGTCGGCCAGAGTACTGAATTCTGAGGGTGCAAGCAAAGCCTCCCTGCGACATTATTATAGTTGGGGTACTGTCGGAGCGGAACGATGTTCCACGTGCAATATAACTCATAATATTATAAAATTATATTAATTACAATTTAAAAGTTTAGTATATAAATATATATATTTGTATGTCTATATATATCATAACATTTTATTTATTATATAAAAGCTGTTTGGTTTGGTTTGTTTAAGATTTTGTATTAATGATGTCGGAGAAAGGTTAAAATTTCAATGTCATACTTTTTTTAAAAAAGTATACCCAATGCGTTGAACGACTAGAATTGCTTTGATGGTCCTCCAAAATTACGCGACATGACAAAGTTTTCATTTGTATATATTATTATAGAAAATTAATTTTGTAAATTAATTTAAAATGATTAATTAGAAAAAACAAACAAAATAGAAAATAAAAAAAACGTGCAAGCTTGCGGTTAAGGCTGGCGCCGGCGGCCCGCCCGAAGCCCACCGGCAGGGTCGTCAGACCCCGACGAACCCGCCAGTGGTAGTCCGGCAGGGCCACCGCCGGCTGTGGCACTGACCGTGAGTCCCAGTTCTAGACCTCATGGTCAGGGCCACCGTCGCCGGTGGACCTGCCGCAGTGCCACCAGACTACAACTAGCGGGGTCGGCAGACCGGTGAGCTCCGGGCAGGCAGCTCCGCAGTCGTCGGTGGATCCTGTTGGAAAATCGGAGCGCCGAGAAGATCGATTCGAACGAAAAAACAAATAAAAAACCAAGCAAACAAACCACAAACAACCACAAATAACAAGATTTACAGAGGTTCACCAAATGTCTGGGCTACGTCCTCTCTCCCTTGCTCCTCTTCCTTCTTGTATTCACCCAAAAAATAAACGATTACAAAGGTTACAAGGATCTCACCGATCCTACCTTCTTTCAATCTTCTTTAGACAAGAATTGGAGGAACCACCGCCGGAAACGCACCTCCACGAATAGCCTCGTATGCACCTCCAAAGCCTCCCAACCGAAAACCTAAGAACTGTAACCCTAAACACGGGAAAAGTTCTTAAATAGGGTGTGTGCGAAAACGGACTGATATCCGCACACCCGAGAAACCAAAAACTGATTTTGTTTTGGGGGCATTGCCCCCGAGCCCCACCGAGGACGCTGTCCCCCGGACCCCCGCTGTCGTCAGCTCCGAATATGTCGGAGGGATTCACACTTCGATTCCTCTAAGCTCATGTGGGCGAACCCGGTGTGAGAAATAAGAGGACCGAAAGTGTTCCACAACTCCAACAGACCCAAACCTTGAGTGGTGTCTATCCTAAGCGATGGATTTATTCTAGTCTCACATAGTGGGATTTTGGGGAAATTTCAGGTATAAACTATTTGGGAGGCCCTGTTGAGGCGAAATTAATTTGAACATTGGATTGAGCTGGATTGAGTTAAACCGTGCGTGGCTAGTGGGCTAAGCTGTCAGTGGTCTCGTTGCCCATGGATTGAGCTGTATTTTTAACCATTTCTTTAGCCGTGTTCTGTGTATATTTTTTTTTAAAATTTGGAGGGGTAAAATTATAACTTCGCAGTGTTGCGTATGAGCTCTATTAAATCTATACGTTTAGGGCACCCTACTATTCTTGTTGAAGTTGGGGAACACTTTCGGCTCTCTTATTTCTCATACTGGGTTAGCCCACGTGAGCTTAGAGACGTCGGAGCGTGACCCTCTCCGATGACTGAAGTATCAGTAAACGCGGGGGTCCGGGGGCGGCTCTCCACCAAATTTCGGATATATGATATCCGGGTGTGCGGATATCCGTTTTCCAGTTCCGTGACCTATTTATAGGCGTATAACCCGATTTTCGGGTTAGGGTTTTCCTGAGCGATTTCGGCTGAGGAAGTTTTCGGGAAGCACCTGTAAGACCCCATTTTTTTTTTCGATTTAAAACTCGGGGTCTTATGCCCAGAACCGCCGCTTTGCGGTGACACCTTCGCACCCGGGAAGGTAGTCACTACAACGCGCCGATACTGCCGGCCTTTTCGATCACAATCAAGTAGCAAGTAGAACAGTAAAGAGAAATGCAGTCCACAATAATAGATCACATATATGTAAACTCCACGAAGGGAGTGTCCACAGTATAACATCAGAGTAAAAATAGAGTACTGAAAGGAAGAGGGCTTAAGCCCGGTACAACAACACCTCACTACATAGTCACTCAAACGGAAGCTGAAAAACAAACTGCTACTAAGGAACGGAACTCACGGTCCCGGCTGTCTGAACTCCTGAGCTAGACTGCCCTGTCTCCAAGCGCACCGGCCTCCTGGGCTGCTCCTCCGGGTTGGGCTCCACGATTCCCTAAAATGATGTGGTTCGAAAACCGTTAGTCTATAAGACTAAGCCCTATCATCCCCCACCCCTTCCCCCATGCTCTAAGGCACCGAGCGGAGAGGAAGAAAGGGTAGGACATGAAGGTGGAGAGTAGTCAAAAACAAATGACGGTGGTCCTAACTTGCAGTTGTGTAATCGGGGAGCAATTAATCATAAGTGTTGTAATAGGTCAGACAAGAAGGAAAATAAGTAAGGTAATTTAAACCTTCACTTATGTGAGTACACATAAGCCAAGGGATCTTTTGCAAGGCTCCCATCGTATAAAGTGTCCCATACCACTTATACGTTGGGGTGTCGGTTATCAAACAGCAGCATATATATATATTGAAATTAACCTTTGATTTATAAACTTGCCCACACAAGCTTATAGACCAAGGGGTCGTTTTGCAAGTCCTAAAGTATAAGCGTCCCATTCCACTTATGCTTTAGGTGTCAAAGTTGTTATGAATGATTATGTATGCAACTATATGGTGGGTTAATGATGTTCATGCAGTGCAACTCACACACACGACTTTGTGTACACAAACCTTTAGTTCCCCCTTTCAGAGCCGTTACCTCCCAGGATACCTCCGTAGTGGCAGACGGAAGCGGTGGGTTGGGCCTCGCCCACCTCAAAACCAGTAAAAGCACCACTGGTCTGACCTATCGTACGCCCTCAACGCTTGGTGCACAAAGCGGACTCCTGCGTACTCTTGCCGACTGGACCGCCGGACTTAACCTTGGCTAAGTGCTAGTCACCTTGCCGAGTCAACGATATCGGTGTCGGTGCAATCGAACTCCCCGATATCGAGAACCCACCACCTTAATCTTTCCTATTTTTATGCACATGCAGCAGTTAATATAAGAAGTCAAGAGTAAAGCTCCTGGACCAAACCGTCCGGCTCAACCACAAACCGAGACTAAGCTCCCCGGACTAAACCGTCCGGCTCAATTCCAAACCTCATCCCTTGAGCACCGCGGGATGGCGCCCCTTTGAACAACTCGGGACGACTTAACCTTTTCCAAATGTCTATCTAACTAGTGTGTGAAGTGTAAACTTATTCCAACTAATTATTCTTACCCTTTCCCTTAATAAATTACATTAAACTAAACCTAGGGTGAATTTGACTCTTCACTCTTACGGGGATGACGATCTTTCGTCAAGTCCGTGCTCCTTCTACCACAACCACTCACTTCTCGTCACTCCTTGGAACCTTCCATGACAACCTATCTAAATCCATCCCAATCTGCATATTGAGAAACTCCAACATTGCCCTATGTCGTTTCCAAATGCGATCTTTTACGAAAACACTAAATGCAGACCAACCTACACTATATGATGACCTTGATAGGATGTCCTTTGTGTCTTCTTCCATACGACCTAAGTTAATTTCTGGGGGCCTATCAAGACATTATTGAATCGATTTTTCTGATAATAACAATTTTTCCAATTAACCTAATAATTAATTAATTTTTATTAAATCCAAGGTCTTCCAAATCTGTACAAGAATCATACTTTTCAGTCATGTATAAATCATAAAAAATTTAAGACGACTATTAGTGTATCTAAAAATAACATATCCAAGGTTTGACAATTTTCCCTATGGTCTAAGGGGCCTAAACTTAATTTTGCAATAATCCAATTTCTTCATGTCTAATGAATAAACTACATCAAATACTCTTCCAAATAGTTTAGATTAATTACAGGGTACTAGAAATACTATGAAAACAGTACTATAAAGGTTTCATAATTTTCTTGCTGGAAATTAATTTATAATAAATCATTTACCAAAAACCCTAATCTAGCATGCTTGTGAACCAAGTACAAAATCCATAACTCCAAAAATCCAGAGAAAAATCCCACTGATTCATAATGATTTAAAAACACCAATTACTAACTTTCATAATTTTCCAGAAATTATTTATGCCATAAAATATTTTTGAAACATAGAGCCCTTTAATAATACTTGTGAAGGAACTATTCTATTTAACCAACATAAAATTGAACTAAAAATTCATGGGCATTCCTACTGACCAACAACATCTAATTCCAGAGTTTCAAGGGGGCCTTATTTGAATTAAAAATCTTTAATAAATAAAACATCAAAAAGGGCTATAACCACATTCATGAATGAAGTACTAGAAATACCTATCCAAATATTCTAGGAAAATTATCCAAGGGTCCTAACTACCCTAGAAACACACTACCCAAATTTCATGGCTTTGTAAAGAGTTTAAAATACTGTTTTGACCTAAAAACCCTTCTGCCCTAAAATTAGGGTTTAGGTTTTGAGGTAGCTACCTACCTCAAAACTCTCTAAAATTAAATCCAGAGAGTTACAAACTCCTTAAAAACCTCTCCACCAAAACTCAAGGCCATACAAGGGCATTTGCCCCTATGTTCTTCACAAACCCCCAAAGTCCACATTTAGGGTTTGAACTTGGGCACTAGGGTAAACTTACCCTAAATCATTCCATCCTCCCTAAGGGTAATCTTAGGATCAAAATAAACCAGTGTTCAAAATCTCATCCTCTGTTGAGGTGAGATGATCACACAAGAGTCCAAAGAACCTCTCACTAAACTTCCTTCTACTAGGTCAAAATTAGGGTTTAGAGTATTCCTAATCAAAACTCAACCAAATGAGTTGAGATTTTAACCAGACCTAAATACCTATACCAGGGACACCTCACCAAAATTTGGGAGGGTTTGGAGGTCATTTGACCCTTCAACTACCTTAACCTAGCTTTTCTAGGTTTAGGGCAAAACCCTAGGTTATACTTCTTTAAATGGATTCCAATTTTTACAGGAGCTAGATCTAGGTGATTTTAAGCCTCTGTACAAAATTCAAAGCATTTGGACCAAAGGTTAGGTGTGGGGAATTTTTTTAAAGATCTGCCCTAATTGTAGGACCTACCCTAGAATAATGACCCTACAGGTCAGAATACTTGTCATAAAATTTTCCATAACATATCAAACTGTAGATAATTAAATAGCCTACAACATTCATGTTGATCAAAATCGATGAACAAGCCTCTAAGGGGCCTAAATAATTTTTATAGTAAAACTGCCCTAAACCTAGGACATACCCATATTAAAATGGCCCTACAGGTCTAGGTACTCTACCAAATTTTCACCACAGCATATCAAATTGTAGGTATTGAAAGGACCTACAACTTTCATGCTAACAACTTTTTCATCAGGTGCCCATAAGGGGCCTAAAATCCAAAAACAGTGAACTGCATATTTAAACAAAACAGAAAAACAGAAAAAATAGAAATAAAGATCCTGCACGAATCTTAAAGCGCATCAGACGGTAACTGTTCATCTTCTCCGATTGAGGCCGAAATAGTGCTTGCGCAGGCCATTTTTGCGGGCCACCTACCGTCGGCCTGAGGCGGCACCACCACCGGGAAACTTACCCTAAATGTTCCCGGTGGTGGGGGCTATCACCGGCCGGAGCTAGGGCGGCCGGAGGTGGCGGCGCCGCCCTACCCGAGAGCTCCAAAAAACCCAAAAAAATGGAGATTTTCAAAAAAATAAAAACCAAACTCGGTTTTGATGAGCATGGAAATGGATTCTAAGCATTCCTAGGATCTAAGCATGAGAGAAGGAGAGGAGGAGGACCTTATTTCGGGCTTGGATGCGAGTTGAACGGCGGGATGACATGGTGGCGGCGGTGGCGGCGTTTCTCTCCTTGGTGGCTTCGGCAAGGGTTCACCCCTCCTTCTCTGATTTCGAAATGGGTCTCCCCTCTCTCCTAAGTGAGTATATAAAGAGGAGAGGGGGAGAGGGGCGGTTTTCTCCAAGAGGCAAAACACCTCTTCATGTGGGGGGGTGGTTAGAGGAGAGAGAGGGTGGAAACACCTCTTGATGGCCGGGAAAAGAGTGGGGGGAGGAGGTGTCAACCTCTAGGTGGCTGTTGGCCCCTCTTTGGCCGAACTCATGCCTCCTCCCTCTTCAAAACACCTCTTCACCTCTCCACCACCTTTTCTCTCTCCTCTATATAACCAAATAATTATTTTTTTCTCTCTCCTAGTCATCCTCACGAATTTTCTTCCCCTAGAAGCCTAAAGGCAGCCCATAATATTAATATTAAAACCTTAAATGCCATATGAGAGGGGGGGCTCACCATTCTACCATGAAAATACCCTTAATTCACACTTTCTCTCTCCTATATTTAGCATATTTCTCTCTTCTTTCTCTCTCCTAGTCAACATGTTGGCTAGCCTAGGGTTTAGGCTATAGGCAGCCATAATAACTCCTAATAAAACCCCATAAGTCTACATGAGGCGGCTTGAGCTTGAGTTAACCCAATTGAGCTAGGTTTGACTTGATTTGGGTTTAGGGTTGACTTGGTCAATTTGACCTTCTGAGTCAACATCAATAGACCCCAAGGGACCCATTGACCTCCCCTAAAGCCTAGGTATGGTTAGGTAGGGTAGACTTGGGATAAAGAGGGTGAGTTGATCCAGGGCAGGGTTACTTTGGCCTAACTAGGGCTTAAGTTGACTTGGGTCAACTTAGCCATTAGGTTTGCACCCAATGGGTCCTTGGTGACCCATTGATCTCATATTAGGTCTAGGAATGCCTTGGAGTCAGATTGAACCCACTAGGCCACCAAAATCAGGGTTTTAAGATTTTACTATTTGCAGCCCAAGTGAGTCTCAACTAACTAGTTGGGTCACTTGACCTCCTAGGTTCAACCTAGGACTTGGTATGACCTAGGAACGTTCAAGTCACTCCTAAGGGGGGGTCTAATTGAAAAATGGGATGTTACAAATCCCAATAAACAAAACAAAAATTTCGTCCCCGAAATTAAGGTTAAGTCTATGGGAGCTTTACTACCGGGTTATCTTAAGCTTGTAACATCCCACGAGGGTTGAATTGCTTAACCAAGGTTAATAAACAAGGGCTAGCCCCAATAAACAAAGGATTAGCCTCTAATCTTAGGTGATACTCCGGTGTAAAACAAGTAGGGAAAAATAATTACAAGCATCTTGAGAAGTTAGAAGATATTACCTGGCTAAACAATTCCGGGTACTTCTCTCGCATCAAGTCCTCGGGTTCCCAAGTATGCTCCTCTTGCCCATGATTCCTCCACAAGACCTTGACTAGCGGGATCTTCTTGCGGCGCAAGACCCGTATCCCCTGGTCGTCAATCCGTATCGGCTCCACCTGTACGGACCGATCTGTAGCTACCGGCCCATCAGTGGTGGTAATCTGTAACTCCGGGCGTAGTAGAGCCCTCTTGAGTGAAGATACGTAAAACACGTCGTGTAGGCTGGACAGCTCCTGCGATAGCTCCAGTCTGTAAGCTAATGGACCGATCCGCTCCAGGATCCTGAAAGGCCCCATGTATCTCGGACTGAGCTTCTTCCGCCGACCACGTACTCGTGAAACCCCGTGCATTGGCCGGATCTTCAAGAATACCCGGTCCCCAACCTGAAACTCTACTAAACGATGCCGAGTGTCATAATACTTTGCCTGTCTGCTTTGTGCCTCTAGCATCCTCTCTCGAATCAGTCGCACCTGAGCCTCGGTGTCTTCAACAAACTCCGAACCTAGCACCTTCGGATCCGCATCATGTATCCAAGACAAGGGAGTCCGACATCTCCTCCCATACAAGGCCTCGTACGGAGCCATCCTTATACTGGACTGATGGCTGTTATTGTAAGAAAACTCCACTAGGGGCAACATCCGCTCCCAGGGCTCTCCGTGATCCACAATACACAGCCTCAGTAAGTCTTCTAGCGTCCTGTTGGTACGCTCTGTCTGCCCGTCAGTCTGGGGATGGAAGGCTGTACTGAAGGCCAGTCGTGTGCCAAGGTAAGACTGCACTGACCTCCACTCTCTGGATGTGAACCGACCATCTCGATCAGATACGATCGTCCTGGGCACTCCATGGTAACGAATAAACTGCTCCACGAACTTCCGAACCAAAACTCCAACCGAGTCATCCTTCCTGATCGGGATGAATCTAGCCACCTTCGTCAGCCGGTCAACGATTACCCAGATAGAATCGTTTCCCGTGCGTGAACGAGGGAGGCCATGGATGAAGTCCATCGCGATATCATCAAACTTCCATTCCGGCACTGGGAGTGGCTGCAGCAGACCAGCGGGGTGTCTGCACTCTGCCTTCACTAACTGGCATGCCTCGCAGTGGGTCACGAAATAAGTGATGTCCTTCTTCATGCCCGGCCAGTAGAGTGTCTTCTTCAAATCCGCCGTCATCTTCGTAATCCCGGGATGTATAGAGTATCGGCTATGATGAGCCTCTGCCATAATGTCTTCCCGAATCTGCCCTCCATCCGGTATGTAAGTCCGACCCTTGAAGCACAACAGACCACCTCGCATCGAATAGTCCCCAGCTGAACCTGCCTCTATGGCCCTGAAAATCGGCTCCAATTTGGCATCCTGCCTCTGCCAATCTCTAACTCTGTCATGAATAGTGTCGGTGGCGCTCGTCGCAGCTAAATACTCCCTATACAGATCGGTGTCTTCGGATGATACCAAGGTGATGTGCATATCTTCAAAGCTCCGCAATATCTCTAACGACAAGACCTGGGGCCCTGCTCCTGAAGTAGTAGCTCTCCGGCTCAGAGCATCGGCTACCACGTTTGCCTTACCCGGATGGTAGTGCATCTCATACTGATAGTCTGCCAGGAACTCCACCCATCTCCGCTGTCTAATGTTCAGTTCCTTCTGCGTATCCACATACTTCAGATTTTTATGATCTGAAAATATGTCGCAGTGAACTCCGTAGAGATAATGGCGCCAGACCTTCAGCGCAAAAATAACCGCACCCAACTCCAGATCGTGCACTGGGTAGTTTTGTTCATGCTTCTTTAGCTGGCGTGAAGCGTAAGCAATAACATGCCCATTCTGCATCAGAACAGCTCCCAAGCCCTGGTAGGAGGCATCTGTATACACCTGGAATCCTTCTTTCCCCGAAGGGAGAGTCAGTATAGGAGCCGAGGTAAGTCTCTCCTTCAACTCTTGAAAAGCTGCCTCGCATTTCGGGGTCCACACAAAAGGTGTCTCCTTCCTCGTCAAAGATGTGAGAGGGAGTGCAAGACTAGAAAATCCTTCTACGAACTTCCGGTAGTAACCGGCAAGTCCTAAGAAGCTCCGAACATCTGTAGCTGTCTTTAATTGTGGCCAATCTCGGACTGCTTGAACTTTTGCTGGATCCACTGCCAACCCAGCTCCACTGATAACATGACCCAAAAAGGCCACCTCCTTCAACCAAAACTGACACTTGCTGAATTTTGCGTACAACTGATTCTCTCGCAATCTCTGTAGTGTCAATGCCAAATGCCTCGAGTGCTCCTCTTCCGTCCGAGAGTAAATGAGAATGTCATCAATAAAAACGATGACAAACACATCCAAGTAAGACTCGAAAACCTGGTTCATGAGAGTCATGAACGCTGATGGTGCATTCGTGAGCCCAAAGGGCATCACGGTAAACTCGTATAGACCATATCTGCTACTAAAAGCGGTCTTCGGGATGTCCTCTTCTCGGATCCGTAACTGGTAGTAGCCCGATCTCAAATCCAGCTTCGAGAAGAAGTGAGATCCCTCCAGCTGGTCGAATAGCTCGTCTATCCTTGGTAACGGATAAGTATTTCGGACCGTCAGTCGATTCAAGGCCCGGTAATCTATGCACAGTCTAAGTGTCCCATCCTTCTTCTTGACGAACAATACAGGGGCTCCCCATGGCGAGGAACTTGGCCGGACATAACCGGCTTCCACCAGCTCCTGTAATTGGCTCCGGAATTCCACCAGCTCCTTTGGGGCCATCCGGTAGGGGGCTCTAGATGCTGGCTTAGCCCCTGGCACCAGCAAAATCTGAAAGTCCTGCTCCCTGTGCGGGGGTAGCCCCGGTAACTTCTCGGGAAAAACATCCTCGAAATCTCGCACAACAGAAATCTCCGCTACAGGAACATTGGCCTCCGCCATCTCGAATAAAACCTGGTAAATCTCGTCGCCCTGTATATGGGCCTTGACGGCCTGAATAGATGACAAAAATGAAAAGGAGGCATGTCTTATACCTTCTATTACGACGGAAGAATCTCCATGCCTCAGAATAATCTTCTTGGCCACGCAGTCAATTAGGGCATGGTTCCAATATAACCATGACATGCCCAAAATCAAATCATATGAAGGCATCCTCAGGATTGCGGCTGGTGCCTCGAATGCTTTCCCGCCAATTTGTGCCTCCATATTGCAATGCGCAGTGGTGTGTAGCTCGGACCCGTCAGCTAGTCGTACTCTTAATGCCAAGCCGATGAATCTCTCCACGCCTGCCAAGCCAACAATGAAGGCCTCTGATACAAATGAGCGTGACGCACCCGTATCGAACAAAGTATATGCGGGCTTGCCGCTGATGAGGACAATGCCTGGGGTAACAAAATTTTTGAAGTCTAGTTAAAGTTTTCTTTCCCAGTGTGTAATTTCTTAGTTTAGAGTCTAACTATTAAACAAAGGAAATATACAATCTTTTGACGTACCTGTGATTACCTCCTCAGGATGTCGAGGCTGGGTCAGATCTAATGCATATACCTGTTCCCTCTCCTGTCGGCGATCTCCGCCCTGATATCCACGACCTTGGCCGCGTCCTCGGCCTCCATAGTGCTGAGCCGGTGGGGCAATCTGCGGTGCTGGAAGGGGTGCTCCCCTCATAGGACAGTTCCTCTTGATATGCCCCAACTGGTGACAGTAGAAGCATTCCGGCGGAGTGTAAGCCCCACCTCCCGATCTCTGCACGTCTCACATCTGAGGTCTCGGCAGTTCCCGCACCTGAATAGGCTGAGGGGCCAGTGTCACCTGCTCCCTCGGCTCCTGCCTCACCTCCTGTCGAGGCTGAACTTCTGTCCTCCTGCCATCTGCTGCATGGCCTCGACGCTGATCGCTCCGGGCTCCCCGGCTCTGATCCTCCGTTGGCCGCTTCCGGCCTCTGGTGGTATGCCAATCTGCCTCTAACCTCTTTGCCATCTCCAGAATACGGGAGATAGGCCCGTCCGACACAAATAGAAGGGCATCCCTCATGTCTTCCCGCAGACCTTTGAAGAACCTCTTCGTGTACGCTGCCTCATCTAGCTGGTAAGAGTCTGCAAAATGAGCCAGATGGTTGAACTCTCGATGGTATTCCACCACCGTCCTGGTACCTTGCTTCAACTGCAAGAAGCGGTCCTCCAACTCGTCTCGGGCCGACTGTAGAACAAAATGCTCCAACAACATAGGCCTGAACTCATCCCATGAAACCTCAGCAGCCAGTCTCCCAGCAAAGGTAGTATCCAGAACTGTCTTCCACCACCGCTTGGCATGAGACTCCAAGCAGGACACAACCAAAGGTACTCTCTCCTCCCACGGGCTCCGTATCCCTGTCAGCATTTCCTCCATGATGTCCAGCCACTCTTCTGTCCGCACTGCTGACTCCGTCCCCAAGAAGGACGGAGGAGAAAGTGCTCGGAAGATGCTGAGCCAGTTGGCTCCTGGTATCTGCTGTGGAGCCGGGGCCTGTTGGGCCCTGAAAGCATCCAAGATGGCAGTCAAAGTCTGCCCCATGTCGGTTTGTAGGAACTGAGCGGGAACTGGTGGAATCGGTGCAGTATCCGGGGTCTGTTGGGCCCCACCCTGTAATGTAGGCAGTGTTGGAGGCTGCACAACAAAACTTCATCGTCAGAAAACGTTAACTCAATCTAAAATGGACATATATTATGTGATACCCATATGGGCCCACCACTGCTTCCGCTGCTTAGTTTGTCCCCAAACTAAACTCGTGCGGGGGTGACCCAGGGTTTGTGGATTGCTACTTTTTCGATCGTGATTACCCTCTGATACCACTTTGTAAGACCCCATTTTTTTTTCGATTTAAAACTCGGGGTCTTATGCCCAGAACCGCCGCTTTGCGGTGACACCTTCGCACCCGGGAAGGTAGTCACTACAACGCGCCGATACTGCCGGCCTTTTCGATCACAATCAAGTAGCAAGTAGAACAGTAAAGAGAAATGCAGTCCACAATAATAGATCACATATATGTAAACTCCACGAAGGGAGTGTCCACAGTATAACATCAGAGTAAAAATAGAGTACTGAAAGGAAGAGGGCTTAAGCCCGGTACAACAACACCTCACTACATAGTCACTCAAACGGAAGCTGAAAAACAAACTGCTACTAAGGAACGGAACTCACGGTCCCGGCTGTCTGAACTCCTGAGCTAGACTGCCCTGTCTCCAAGCGCACCGGCCTCCTGGGCTGCTCCTCCGGGTTGGGCTCCACGATTCCCTAAAATGATGTGGTTCGAAAACCGTTAGTCTATAAGACTAAGCCCTATCATCCCCCACCCCTTCCCCCATGCTCTAAGGCACCGAGTGGAGAGGAAGAAAGGGTAGGACATGAAGGTGGAGAGTAGTCAAAAACAAATGACGGTGGTCCTAACTTGCAGTTGTGTAATCGGGGAGCAATTAATCATAAGTGTTGTAATAGGTCAGACAAGAAGGAAAATAAGTAAGGTAATTTAAACCTTCACTTATGTGAGTACACATAAGCCAAGGGATCTTTTGCAAGGCTCCCATCGTATAAAGTGTCCCATACCACTTATACGTTGGGGTGTCGGTTATCAAACAGCAGCATATATATATATTGAAATTAACCTTTGATTTATAAACTTGCCCACACAAGCTTATAGACCAAGGGGTCGTTTTGCAAGTCCTAAAGTATAAGCGTCCCATTCCACTTATGCTTTAGGTGTCAAAGTTGTTATGAATGATTATGTATGCAACTATATGGTGGGTTAATGATGTTCATGCAGTGCAACTCACACACACGACTTTGTGTACACAAACCTTTAGTTCCCCCTTTCAGAGCCGTTACCTCCCAGGATACCTCCGTAGTGGCAGACGGAAGCGGTGGGTTGGGCCTCGCCCACCTCAAAACCAGTAAAAGCACCACTGGTCTGACCTATCGTACGCCCTCAACGCTTGGTGCACAAAGCGGACTCCTGCGTACTCTTGCCGACTGGACCGCCGGACTTAACCTTGGCTAAGTGCTAGTCACCTTGCCGAGTCAACGATATCGGTGTCGGTGCAATCGAACTCCCCGATATCGAGAACCCACCACCTTAATCTTTCCTATTTTTATGCACATGCAGCAGTTAATATAAGAAGTCAAGAGTAAAGCTCCTGGACCAAACCGTCCGGCTCAACCACAAACCGAGACTAAGCTCCCCGGACTAAACCGTCCGGCTCAATTCCAAACCTCATCCCTTGAGCACCGCGGGATGGCGCCCCTTTGAACAACTCGGGACGACTTAACCTTTTCCAAATGTCTATCTAACTAGTGTGTGAAGTGTAAACTTATTCCAACTAATTATTCTTACCCTTTCCCTTAATAAATTACATTAAACTAAACCTAGGGTGAATTTGACTCTTCACTCTTACGGGGATGACGATCTTTCGTCAAGTCCGTGCTCCTTCTACCACAACCACTCACTTCTCGTCACTCCTTAGAACCTTCCATGACAACCTATCTAAATCCATCCCAATCTGCATATTGAGAAACTCCAACATTGCCCTATGTCGTTTCCAAATGCGATCTTTTACGAAAACACTAAATGCAGACCAACCTACACTATATGATGACCTTGATAGGATGTCCTTTGTGTCTTCTTCCATACGGCCTAAGTTAATTTCTGGGGGCCTATCAAGACATTATTGAATCGATTTTTCTGATAATAACAATTTTTCCAATTAACCTAATAATTAATTAATTTTTATTAAATCCAAGGTCTTCCAAATCTGTACAAGAATCATACTTTTCAGTCATGTATAAATCATAAAAAATTTAAGACGACTATTAGTGTATCTAAAAATAACATATCCAAGGTTTGGCAATTTTCCCTATGGTCTAAGGGGCCTAAACTTAATTTTGCAATAATCCAATTTCTTCATGTCTAATGAATAAACTACATCAAATACTCTTCCAAATAGTTTAGATTAATTACAGGGTACTAGAAATACTATGAAAACAGTACTATAAAGGTTTCATAATTTTCTTGCTGGAAATTAATTTATAATAAATCATTTACCAAAAACCCTAATCTAGCATGTTTGTGAACCAAGTACAAAATCCATAACTCCAAAAAATCCAGAGAAAAATCCCACTGATTCATAATGATTTAAAAACACCAATTACTAACTTTCATAATTTTCCAGAAATTATTTATGCCATAAAATATTTTTGAAACATAGAGCCCTTTAATAATACTTGTGAAGGAACTATTCTATTTAACCAACATAAAATTGAACTAAAAATTCATGGGCATTCCTACTGACCAACAACATCTAATTCCAGAGTTTCAAGGGGGCCTTATTTGAATTAAAAATCTTTAATAAATAAAACATCAAAAAGGGCTATAACCACATTCATGAATGAAGTACTAGAAATACCTATCCAAATATTCTAGGAAAATTATCCAAGGGTCCTAACTACCCTAGAAACACACTACCCAAATTTCATGGCTTTGTAAAGAGTTTAAAATACTGTTTTGACCTAAAAACCCTTCTGCCCTAAAATTAGGGTTTAGGTTTTGAGGTAGCTACCTACCTCAAAACTCTCTAAAATTAAATCCAGAGAGTTACAAACTCCTTAAAAACCTCTCCACCAAAACTCAAGGCCATACAAGGGCATTTGCCCCTATGTTCTTCACAAACCCCCAAAGTCCACATTTAGGGTTTGAACTTGGGCACTAGGGTAAACTTACCCTAAATCATTCCATCCTCCCTAAGGGTAATCTTAGGATCAAAATAAACCAGTGTTCAAAATCTCATCCTCTGTTGAGGTGAGATGATCACACAAGAGTCCAAAGAACCTCTCACTAAACTTCCTTCTACTAGGTCAAAATTAGGGTTTAGAGTATTCCTAATCAAAACTCAACCAAATGAGTTGAGATTTTAACCAGACCTAAATACCTATACCAGGGACACCTCACCAAAATTTGGGAGGGTTTGGAGGTCATTTGACCCTTCAACTACCTTAACCTAGCTTTTCTAGGTTTAGGGCAAAACCCTAGGTTATACTTCTTTAAATGGATTCCAATTTTTACAGGAGCTAGATCTAGGTGATATTAAGCCTCTGTACATAATTCAAAGCATTTGGACCAAAGGTTAGGTGTGGGGAATTTTTTTAAAGATCTGCCCTAATTGTAGGACCTACCCTAGAATAATGACCCTACAGGTCAGAATACTTGTCATAAAATTTTCCATAACATATCAAACTGTAGATAATTAAATAGCCTACAACATTCATGTTGATCAAAATCGATGAACAAGCCTCTAAGGGGCCTAAATAATTTTTATAGTAAAACTGCCCTAAACCTAGGACATACCCATATTAAAATGGCCCTACAGGTCTAGGTACTCTACCAAATTTTCACCACAGCATATCAAATTGTAGGTATTGAAAGGACCTACAACTTTCATGCTAACAACTTTTTCTTCAGGTGCCCATAAGGGGCCTAAAATCCAAAAACAGTGAACTGCATATTTAAACAAAACAGAAAAACAGAAAAAATAGAAATAAAGATCCTGCACGAATCTTAAAGCGCATCAGACGGCAACTGTTCATCTTCTCCGATTGAGGCCGAAATAGTGCTTGCGCAGGCCATTTTTGCGGGCCACCTACCGTCGGCCTGAGGCGGCACCACCACCGGGAAACTTACCCTAAATGTTCCCGGTGGTGGGGGCTATCACCGGCCGGAGCTAGGGCGGCCGGAGGTGGCGGCGCCGCCCTACCCGAGAGCTCCAAAAAACCCAAAAAAATGGAGATTTTCAAAAAAATAAAAACCAAACTCGGTTTTGATGAGCATGGAAATGGATTCTAAGCATTCCTAGGATCTAAGCATGAGAGAAGGAGAGGAGGAGGACCTTATTTCGGGCTTGGATGCGAGTTGAACGGCGGGATGACATGGTGGCGGCGGTGGCGGCGGTGGCGGCGTTTCTCTCCTTGGTGGCTTCGGCAAGGGTTCACCCCTCCTTCTCTGATTTCGAAATGGGTCTCCCCTCTCTCCTAAGTGAGTATATAAAGAGGAGAGGGGGAGAGGGGCGGTTTTCTCCAAGAGGCAAAACACCTCTTCATGTGGGGGGGTGGTTAGAGGAGAGAGAGGGTGGAAACACCTCTTGATGGCCGGGAAAAGAGTGGGGGGAGGAGGTGTCAACCTCTAGGTGGCTGTTGGCCCCTCTTTGGCCGAACTCATGCCTCCTCCCTCTTCAAAACACCTCTTCACCTCTCCACCACCTTTTCTCTCTCCTCTATATAACCAAATAATTATTTTTTTCTCTCTCCTAGTCATCCTCACGAATTTTCTTCCCCTAGAAGCCTAAAGGCAGCCCATAATATTAATATTAAAACCTTAAATGCCATATGAGAGGGGGGGCTCACCATTCTACCATGAAAATACCCTTAATTCACACTTTCTCTCTCCTATATTTAGCCTATTTCTCTCTTCTTTCTCTCTCCTAGTCAACATGTTGGCTAGCCTAGGGTTTAGGCTATAGGCAGCCATAATAACTCCTAATAAAACCCCATAAGTCTACATGAGGCGGCTTGAGCTTGAGTTAACCCAATTGAGCTAGGTTTGACTTGATTTGGGTTTAGGGTTGACTTGGTCAATTTGACCTTCTGAGTCAACATCAATAGACCCCAAGGGACCCATTGACCTCCCCTAAAGCCTAGGTATGGTTAGGTAGGGTAGACTTGGGATAAAGAGGGTGAGTTGATCCAGGGCAGGGTTACTTTGGCCTAACTAGGGCTTAAGTTGACTTGGGTCAACTTAGCCATTAGGTTTGCACCCAATGGGTCCTTGGTGACCCATTGATCTCATATTAGGTCTAGGAATGCCTTGGAGTCAGATTGAACCCACTAGGCCACCAAAATCAGGGTTTTAAGATTTTACTATTTGCAACCCAAGTGAGTCTCAACTAACTAGTTGGGTCACTTGACCTCCTAGGTTCAACCTAGGACTTGGTATGACCTAGGAACGTTCAAGTCACTCCTAAGGGGGGGTCTAATTGAAAAATGGGATGTTACAGCACCTTTTGGAGATACAAAAGAGTGGTGTTTTCCGGCAGCGGTTCTTCTTCCCGTTTTCTTGTCTAAAGAGAAAAGTGCAAGGTAGGATCGGTTTGATCCTTGAAACTTTGTAATTTGTATTTTTTTTTCTTGCTTTGGTGAATACAAGAAGGAAGGGGAGAGAGGACGTAGCCCGATTTTGGGTGAACCTCTGTATATCGTTGTGTTTTGTGTTGTTTTTTTTTCGATTTTTCGTTCGAATCTCTCTTCTCGGCATTCCGATTTCTCTACAATTCTAAGTGTAGGAGCCCTATTAAAATTTAGATGGACGGTCCTGATATGTTAAAGTGATCGGGCAGCAGAGGTGTAATGATTGAGAATGATTGAACGGTCCTGATGGATTGGATGGTATGTCAGGGTTACAAGGCATGCCAAAAATTTATTTCTTTATATATAGTAGAGATGTAAGAATCTTCTGTCAACATGAAAAAAAACATAGTAGCCGTCTGGGATAAGCCGATGGAAGACCGCCTCCTGTTGGCGTTGAAGGGAGGAGTCAATGTTGTCTCGCTTTGAGTGCCGCAAGGGTTGGGAGACCCCTGTAGAGGTGCTATTGGTGGCTGTCGGTGATGTAACACCGTGCGGCGTAGCCGGTGCCGTTTGTGCCAATCTCGCCTTTACCCACTTTGTTTATTCCTCCTATGTGGAGCCCTCGACGCATCCCCTGACTTTAGAGATGATAGTTGTCGGTCTTGGTGGAGAGGGTCTTTGTCGGTCTTAGAGGACGTGTGTTGGCGGGAGTTGGTCGGCTTCACAATTGTGGCCTCCAATTGCGGTGTTCAGAGGATTCGATCCGGGCTTGGTTTTGTTTGGCCTAATTGATAGTGGTGAAGATGCGGTGCGGGCGTAATGGCGAAAACATGTAGGAGTGCGGTGGCCTTGACGACTTTTGCGGACTAACTCGATGCCCCAGTCGGACCGGATTAACTTGAACCGTCTTAGCTCACGGAGCGATCGAGCGCGCACACAGTCAATGGAGATGAACAGTAGACACAAGTCTTGATGACGTGGAAAAACCCCTTAAATGGGTAAAAAAACCACGTGACTGGGTCTGTGCCGATCAAATTCCACTAGCTTCCGGTGATTACAGTATGTTTGGTGAATCGGGGCGACAAGCCGCTCCCATTACAACTTGAGGGAAGAGAGAGACTATAGCTTCCTGTGGGCAACAGACTGCACCGCGGAAGTGACTTAGACGTGGAAATGCGCGGGATGCTTCTGGCGCATACGCTCGGGGCGGCGTGCGCTTGCTGGCTTCAGATGCCTTCTTCCTTCGGCTTCCTCGAGGTCTTGGGTGTCCTTTTGCTGACAACGCACTAGTGGGGTGCTTATAGCCGCTGGTAGTAGCTGGTGGTCACTGGTGGCCGCTGGTGGCCGCTGGTGGCCGATGGTGGCCGCTAGTGGTTCACGGTGAGCGGTGACCGACTCGGTGGAGGAGGCAGGAAAGCTCTCACCTGAGGAAGAAGAAGACAACCCGGAGAAGAGAAAAGGTGAGAAATTAGGAGCCCCTGGGGGTCCTTTTATAGCCTCCAAGGGAGGATCATGGCCGCGGTGGAGGCCGGGAGGGCCGGCCGCGGCGGAGGCCGGGAGGGTCGGCCGCCGACGGCGGTTAAGCCGCCCGACGGCGACGGTTCTCCCGATTGTGGCGGTTTTCCCCCATGAGGGAGGGAGCGGGACCCGCCCCCCCCCCCCCCATAACTCTCATCATGAGAGATCATGGGGGGAGTGGCCCACCCATGATCCTCCTTAGGTGGAGATCATGGGGGGGGCTTCTTTCTCCTATAAATGATGGTGGAACCCATCAATTGCCCCTCAAATCTCTGCTATCCGGGAGCGAAGTGAGCGTGAGAGGAGAAATTTTTCTTACTTCATGTTGTCAAGGTGGTTTCCGGTGAGAAGACCGAGGCGGCGTCGGCGGCCAGTGCTTCCAAGGTATCTGGCGGGAGGTTTGCCGAATTATGACGGCAAAAGGCTTCATGGCGCGCGCGTGTTGGGCGCGTGCGGAGGCCATAGGTGCCAGCGGGGTGCGCGTGCGTAGGCCGGACAGGGGCGAATCGACACTTCCCCGCGTCGGCCGTGCGCGTGCTGATTGCCCGGGGCTAAGTGCACAGGACACGCGCGCGGGCTGTGCGCGCAAGAGCAGGCCGCGCGCGCAGGCCGCGTGCCCGCAGGCCGTGTGCGCGCAGGCCGCGCGCGGGCCGCACGCGCGCGAGCGGGCCGCGGGCGCGCGAGCGGGCCGCGGGCGCGCGAGCAGGCCGCGCGAACGGGAGCAGGCCGCGCGAACGGGCCGCGCTCAGGCCGCGTGTGCAAACAGGTCGTGTGCCGATGCGGTCCGCGTTACGCGGTCGTGCACTTCCCTATCAAGCGTGTATTTGCGCGGGTGCCCTCTTTTGCGCGGCTGCGCGTGCTTTTGGCGATTGGTCATGCGGTTTTTTATTTTTTGGGCTGACTTTTTATTTTTGCCTGGCGCAAGTTTCGAAGCGCTCTTCTGGCCCGATGCGCCTGCGCTCTTCTTTGACTGACGATGGTGTTGACATCTAGAGGGCAAAGTACGGGCTTCCTGCTGATTTGGAAGTGAGGATCTCACATCCCGAGGAGCAGGTTCAGAATCCTCCCCGTGGTTGGTTGACGATCTGCGAAGTCACCCTGAGATCCGGCTTCCGCTTTCCGCCCTGCGAGGAGATGATTGAGATTTTGAAGTTTTGCGGAGTGCCTATCTCTCAGTTTGTTCCGGCTGGGATTGCCCGGATTATGGGCTTAGTCGTGTTCTTCCGCAAGCATGGGAGCCGGTTTTCTTTAGACCAGTTTCGAGATTGGTGTGACGTGCGCTTTGATGGTGGTGAGCGAATGTATGTGCGTAGTAACAAGGTTTGGTTGGATTTTGAAGCTCGTAAAGATCGTCGTCATGCCAACACTTTATTCGGATATGTGAGGAATTCATGGGGTCTTCCTGAGGTGTGGAATGCGCTTCCTGACCGCTGCCGTTGTGTGAAAGGGAAAGAGCGGGATTTTTCCCCAGTGCTGGGATTCTCTGAGCCTCGTGAGCTGGGCAATCGTCTCTTTAATATCTATGTCTATGTGGAGGAAAAGAGGCTGTTGGGATGTGGTATCTCAGCGGACATAGTTCAGGCCGCGATGACTTCTCAAGGAGGGGGACGTAAGAGGAAAACAGTGGCGGCCCCTACTGGTGATCTTGATGTTGTGGTGGTAGCTTCTGATTATTCAACCCCAGAGGTACAGATACCTTCTTCCCCAGTTTCTCAGGTGTCTGCCGGCACAGCGGCTCCGCGGATGTCCTCTTCCTTGAAGGCGATGAGCGATGCGGTAGGCGTGTGACTTCCCTTTTCCTCTTGCTCTTTTTTGTTGTAGATGCTGATTTTGTTTTTTCCTTTTGCAGATAGAGACCCAGACGCAGATTGCAGTGACTTGGAATGATCATTACGTGAGCCTGAAGGACGGATATCTTGCTTTACAGGAGAAGCTTCGGTTGTCGATGAGCTTGCTTGCCTCCTTGAAGGAGGAACATGACCGGGACATTGTGCGGTTCCGTCGGATCGGTTCGGAGCTGAAGTCTGAGCTAGAGGATACCCGTGCTGCCTTGGACGTGGAGAAGACTCTGGTGGAGAGGACCACCCAGATGCTGAAGCATTCAAAGGAGGAGACATCTAGCTTAGGGACCCAGCTACAGGCGGCACGAGAGGAGGTCTCAGGCCTTGAGACTCAGCTTCGTGCGGCGAAGGCGCAGGTTGAGATGCTATCTTCTGATAGTCATGCATCGGAGCTGAAGGACGCCGGGCTTGCGGAGTACCTGGAGTCACTAGACTATATGCGAGACCGTAGCCTGAAAGAGGAGGAGGTTTGTGATGATATTTGGTACAAGGAGGTAGAGCCTCAGATGGACGACATACGCGAGCTGGCGCTCCGACGCAGTGTTTCGAAGGCTTTTTGCTTCGTTAGCAAGCGCCTTAGGTGCGATACATCCAGTTTCAGCTTTGCAGATGTTTCTGAGGACGAGCGTTCTGACTTAGATGCCGAGGGAGAGTAGTGGCAGTGCGCACTTGTTGTTGTATGCTTTGTTGTTTTGTTGTGCATGTTGTGTTTTGCCTCTAGGCACCGATTGTACCTGTTTTATTTTAGCTTTGCTTTGTTATGACATTGTTGCCTTTTCATATTTCTTTGGACATTTGTCCGAGCTGATTGGTGTTGACCGCGCGGCTTTGACCGGGCGTGGGATGCTTAGTTTGCGCGAAAGATACTTGTGGCTTTGCTTTGCGTGAAGGATACTCGTACCTTTCTTTAGTGTGCGGGGGTACCCGTGGTTTAGCTTATACGAGGGATACTCTCAGCTTAGTTTGTGCGAGTGTTGTTCGCGGCTTAGGTTGCGCGGGGGTTGCTCGCGGCTTCCTCGTGAGGGGGGCAGGCCCTCACGGTGTTGCGCGAGGGTTTCTCGCGGCTTAGGTTGCACGAGGGTTTCTCGCGGCTTCCTCGTGAGGGAGGTAGGCCCTAACGGTGTTGCGCGAGAGTTGCTCGCGGCTTAGTTTGCGCGAGGGTTGCTCGCGGCTTCTTCATGAGGGGGGCAGGCCCCCACAGTGCTGCGCGAGGGTGGCTCGCGGCTTAGTTTGCGCGAGGGATGCTCGCGGTTTCTTCGTGAGAGGGGCAAGACCCCCACGGTATTGCGCGAGGGTTGCTCGCGGCTTAGTTTGCGCGAGGGTTGCTCGCGGCTTCTTCATGAGGGGGGAAGGCCCCCACGAAGTTGCGCGAGGGTTGCTCGCGGCTTCTTCGTGAGGGGCAGGCCCCCACGGTGTTGCGCGAGGGTTGCTCGCGGCTTAGTTTGCGCGAGGGATGCTCGCGACTTCTTCGTGAGGGAGACATGCCCCAACGGTATTGCGCGAGAGTTGCTCGTGACTTAGTTTGCGCGAGGGATGCTCGTGGCTTCTTTGTGAGGGGGGCAGCCCCCACGGTGTTGCGCGAGGGTTACTCGCGGCTTAGTTTGCGCGAGGGATGCTCGCGGCTTATTCGTGAGGGCGGCATGCCCCCACGGTGTTGCGCGAGGGTTGCTCGCGACTTAGTTTGCATGAGGGATGCTCGCAGCTTCTTCGTGAGGGGGGCAGGCCTTCACGGTATTGCGCGAGGGTTGCTCGCGGCTTAGTTTGCGCGAGGGATGCTCGCGGCTTCATCGTGAGGGCGGCAGGCCCCCACGGTGTTGCGCGAGGGTTGTTCGCGGCTTAGTTTGCGTGAGGGATGCTCGCGGCTTCTTCGTGAGGGGGGCAGTCCCCCACGGTATTGCGCGAGGGTTGCTCGCGGCTTAGTTTGTGCGAGGGATGCTCGCGACTTCTTCGTGAGGGGGGCAGGCCCCCACGGTGTCTGCGTGCGTTGTGCTTTCTGTTTGTACATGTGATATTTGTAGCAACATGATTCAATACTCGAATGAAGATAACGTGTGCGGGGTTGAGCCTGCGTCTTACATAGTTTTAGACAAAACACACATAATTAAACAATTTATGAAATAAAAATCACTGATAAAATCGGCGCAGGTTCTGCGCGTTCCAGGTACGAGGGAGAGTCTTTTCTTCGGCATTCCGCAACTTGTATGTTCCTGGCTTCACCACTACCGTGACGATGAAGGGGCCTTCCCAGGTTGGGGAAAACTTGTAGCCTTATGTTCCCTTCCCTGCTGCTTCTAGAGTACGAAGGACCAAGTCTCTGACATTGATCAGACATGACTTTACTTTGCGGTTGTAATAGCGGGCCGCACGCTGTTGGTATGCTGCGGTTCGATGAGAGGCTTCTTCGCGGATCTCGGAGATCAGGTCCAGATTGTCTCTGAGTGCGTCGTCGATCCTCTGGAGGTTAAAGTGGGATACCCGGGGGCTTGGAATGCCAATGTCAACTGGAATGATCTCTTCAGTTCCGTAGCAGAGGTTATACGGTGTTTCTCCTGTAGGGGTTCTTGCTATTGTTTGGTATGCCCACAATACGTTGGGGAGCACGTCGGTCCATTGCCCCCTGCATCTTGGAGTCTCGTCTTTAGCCCCTTTAGGATGGTTCAGTTGGTTACCTCGATCTGCCCATTGGACTGAGGGTGCGGCACTGCCGTGTGTCGCAGCTCGATCTTCAGGTCTTCGCACAGCTTGCTGAAAGATTTTACAGTGAATTGAGTGTCGTTGTCGGTGATGATAATTGCGGGTATGCCAAAGCGGCAAACAATGTTCTTCCACATAAATTGCTTCGCATTCTCCTCAGTAATTTTGGCCAGAGGTTCTGCCTCTACCCACTTAGTTAAGTAGTCAATGACCATGATGATGAACTTCCTTTGTCCTGAAGCCAGGGGCAAAGGACCGAGGATGTCAATTCCCCACTGTGCGAATGGCCAAGCTCCCTGCAACGTGGTAAGGGCAACGAGTGGTTGCTTGGGAACATTGGCGTGCATCTGGCAACTCTTGCATTTTTGAACGAAGTCCGCTGCTTCTCTCCTCATGGTTGGCCAGTAGAAGCCTTGGCGTAAGATTTTGCGGGCCAAGGCTTTCTCGCCCAAGTGCTCTCCGCAGACTCCTTCGTGGACTTCGTGGAGGGTATATTCGGCGTCTGTTTCGGTTAAGCACTTCAGGTAAGACCCTGCAAAAGATCGCTTGTAAAGTTCTTTGTTAATCAATGTAAACATTGCCGCCCTTATTCTCAATTGACGGGCTTCTTTCGGATCATCCGGAAGTTGCTGTCTCTTTAAGTAATTGACCAGCGGGGTGGTCCATGATTCTTCTAAGTCTTCAATCTCTGCTATCTCCCAAGGCCCCTGGATACTAGGAAGGAAAATTTCTTCTACCCTGCATCTCCTGGACAGATAGCGAGTGTGAGACGTAGCTAACTTTGATAGGGCGTCTGCTCGGCTGTTTTGCTCTCTGGGGATGTGGAGAATTTGAACTTGCAGTATCTGTTACAGGAGTGACTTTACTAGCTAGAGGTACTGAACAAGCTGCTCATTTTTGGCTTCATATTCCCCTTCTACCTGGGATACTATGAGTTGAGAATCAGAGTAAATTGTTAAATTTGTGATATGAAAGTCGATGGGGAGCCTGAGTCCTGCAATTAAGGCCTCGTATTCTGCTATATTGTTTGTGGCGGGGAACTTGAGTCGGAGCCTGTACTCTAGTGTGACGAGTTCTGGGATAATGAGGAGTAGCCTGGCTCCTGCACCCTCAATGTCGGATGCTCCGTCAACGTACATGGTCCATCTTTGACCTGGTTCTGCTGAGACAATTTCCGGCTCTGTTGGTAGGGTGTTTTCAACGACAAAGTCTGCCAAAACTTGTGACTTGATGACGAGACGTGGTAGGAAATGGATGTCGAATTCTCCCAGCTCAACGACCCATTTGCCTAATCGGTCGGAAGCTTCTGGCTTTTGAAGAATAGCGCGGAGAGGTAATTCTGTTATTACTTTGATGGTGTGGGCTTGGAAGTAAGGACGAAGCTTCCTTGCTGAGAAAACAAGTGCAAAGGCTGTCTTGTCCGCGACTGGATACCGGGCTTCGGTGTCAGAGAGGATCTTACTAAGATAATAGATGGGGCGCTGGACTCCTCCTTCGTCCTTTACCAATACTGAACTTAGCGCGGCTGGTGTGATAGCAAGGTATAAAAACAGAACTTCTCCTGGAGCTGGCTTTGACAGTAGTGGAGGGGAAGCCAGATATTGCTTGAGTGATTCGAAGGCTGACTGACACTCGTCTGTCCACTAGAAACCAGTAGTTCTAGCTCTTCAGAGAATCTTGAAGAAGGGGAGATATTTATCTCTGGTTCGTGCCAAGAACCTAGAGAGGGCTGTGATTCTCCCATTCAGCCTTTGTACTTCCTTAAGTGATTGAGGTGGTGACATGTCCTCCAGAGCTTTAATCTTCTCGGGATTGGCCTCTATGCCTCGCTGGGTTACCATGAATCCTAAAAATTTTCCTGACGTAAACCCGAATGCGCACTTGGTGGGGTTAAGTCTCATGCCATACTGTCGCAAAATCTTGAAACATTTCTCGAGGTCCTCTACGTGGTTTTCTTGACGAACACTCTTTACCAACATGTCATCCACATACACTGCCATCGTCTTGCCGATAAGGTCTTTGAATATTTTGTTCATGAGCCGTTGGTAAGTGGCTCCTGCATTCTTGAGCCCAAAAAGAATAACTTTGTAGCAGTATATTCCTTTGTCAGTTCGGAAAGCTGTGTGCTCTTCATCAGTTGGATTCATTCGAATCTGGTTATATCCGGAGTAGGCGTCCATGAAGCTAAGGAGTTGGTGCCCGACGGGTTGAGTCTACTAGCTGATAAATTCTGGGGAGCGGGAAGCTATCCTTAGGGTATGCTTGATTGAGGTTGGTGTAGTCGACACACATCCTCCATTTCCCTGAAGACTTCTTTACTAAGACAACATTGGCTACCCAAATAGGATAGTTTACTTCTAGGATAAAGTGGGCACTAAGGAGCTTCTCTACTTCTTCTTCGATTGCCAGGGGACGTTCAGGAGCAAAGTTTCTCTTCTTTTGGATGACGGTCTTGCATGCCGGGTTGATGTTGAGGGAATGTTGGATGACGTGAGGATCTATGCCAGACATATCTTCAGGGGCCCAGGCGAAGATATCTCTGTTGCTTTGGAGGTAGGCTGTCAGTTCCTCCTTTTTCTTGCTGTGGGAGGAGTGACCCGAGCTGGATAGTGCGAGTTGGGTTTGTAGGAGAGAGAGGGACCTCGATTAGCCCTTCAATGGGCATCCCTCGTTGTAATACTGCCTCGTCGCGGAGGTCAAAGTCATCGATATTCAATGTGGTGGAACTTGCAGTTTGTGCTTGTTTGGAGTAGCAATTTTTGGCCGCCTCTTGATTACTGCGTACAACTCCAATTCCTACCGAAGTAGGGAACTTCATGGCGAGGCGAGGAATTGAGGGAATAGCTTTGAAGATAGTTTCAACGGGTCTTCCGAAGATGGCGTTATAGGCAGAGCTTGAATCTACAACCACAAACTGGATTTCATGTGTCACTTGTCTTGGAAATTCTCCCATAGTAACTGGGAGGGTAATCATTCCCAGCACCTACACTAGATGGTTGTCGAAGCCGTACACTGGTACGGCTGCGTTAGTTAGACGCTGAGTGGAAATATTCATGCTCTGCAGAGTAGCAGAAAATAGAACATCGACGGAGCATCCATTGTCGATGAGAATTCGTTTAACGTTATAATATGGATCCTCGATCCTAACACTGATTACTAGGGGATCTTGGTGTGGTGTTCGGAGGCCGACCAGGTCTTCATCTCTGAAAGTTATGACAGAATCTTGCTTGAACTTTTTATCTTCGTGGGTCTCTCCTTGCTTACTGACCGAGAAGATTTGAGCGGAGAGAATGAGTGATCCGGCTATAGTTTCAATGTTTCCAACCCTCTGCTTACCGCCTGCTCCTCTAGGGAGAGGATTTTGCTGATCTCCCTGCGGTCTAAGCGGGTCACGCGGATCTTGCACATGTCCTTGTAAAAATCTACCGAGCAGTCCCAGACGGACTAGACGTTCGATTTCTTCTTTTAGACGGGCACAATCTTCTGTTGTATGTCCCGTGGTTCGATGAAACTTGCAATATTTGGATTGGTCATTCCTGGGATTAGGAGCCGGCTGTCTTGGTCGCTGCAAGGCCGGCTCATTTTGTATGGCATACAACACATTGGTGCGTGTTGTGTTGAGGGGAGTGAAATCTCTGGGGGGCTGATCTCTCTGAGGATTTCGTCGACGTTGCCCATTGCGGCGATCGTCACAGAACCTCCCTTCCTGAGGCTGCAGAGGTTTCTCCCTTTCTCTCTTGCGCTTCTGGGCGCCATCAAATTGCTGGCGATGAGCTTCAATGGCCTCATCCACGACAATTTGGGCTTCAACCCGATGTACGAGGTCAGGATAACTGGGAATGGTTTCTCGCATTAGTGCTGAGTAGAAGCCACTTGGTCGGAGGCCTCCGAGGAATACACCTCGCAGTAATTCGGGGTCAACGCCTGGAATTTGGCAGGCTTCGACGGTAAAACGTCGGAAGAAATCTTTGAGAGTTTATCCTTCGTTCTGACGGATTCCTGATAAATGAGAGGGGTCGCGCACGATCCTGTGGTTGGCGATGAACTGATCGACAAACTGTCTTGTCAGCTCTGCAAAGTTTGTGATGGTATTGACCCTTAGCGAATGGAACCATGTACGAGCTTGTCCCTTAAGAGTAGCTGGAAACACCTGGCAGAGGAGTTGGTCTGGAGCATTGTAAAATCTCATGATAGTAGTGAAATGATTGACATGTTCTAGCGGGTCATCGGTCCCGTTGAATGTTTCAATGCTTGGGAGTTTAAATTCGTTTGGGATTGGATGTTCTAGAATCTGGGGTGCCAGAGGGGAACCCTGACATAACGGTCGGCGGGCACGAATGTCTCTTGCACCAGCCTGACGGTACTCTTCGACGATAACTTCTCGAATTTCCTTTTGAGTAAACCTTTATGGCGGAGGTAGACGTACTTCGTTCGCTGGCTCATGCTGATGGTCCGCCCTTGCTCTCCTCTGGACCGGGTGAGCGGAACTTGTAGCTTCAGAATATTCTTCGGACATCTCTTGTCTTGGGAGAACTTCCTGGGGTCAACCCTGATTTGGTAGTGGCGGTGGATCTGCTGGAGCTGGTTGCTGTGAGGGAGCTTGAGGTGCTCCAAGGTTTTGCAGCAAGGTGAGTGTTGAAACCGGAAAACCGGCCTCTTGTGGAGTTCGACCCTTGGGGAAGGGGTGGCCGCGCACCTACTTCGCTCCTACAAGAAAATGGCAAGAAGAAAGAAGAACTAAGGACTAGACCAAGGGCCCGGCGTGGAGGTCCCACCACACACCCGGAAGATCTTAGAGCGCTTCCCCTCCTTAGCCAAATGCCGGGCTAAGGTACCTCAGAAAGCGCTAATAGGCCGGAGAATTAGTAAGCGTGCCCTCTGAGGTACCCCTTGGGTCCTATTTATAGGAAAAGATGGCCTGCTAATATACAACCTTCACTGTTTTCGAGGACTACAGGCAAACCAAAAGGGGCCACATAGTAAAAGTATGCCATGGCCGAGGTGCGAGCTGGCCCTGGGGGGGGGGGGCACTCGCTCGGCAGGAGGCCTGACTCGCCTCGCCTTGGGCCTAGGCGGGCAGGTACTCGGCAGACTTGCGCTCGACTACCGCCGAGCTCGGCTTGACCATTGCCGAGCTCGGGCTCGGCACGACGATCGTCGAGCTCCAACAGAAGCCAAACTCGGCACGGGCATCGTCGAGCTTATTCCTGCACCCGAAGTCGGCCTCGGGATGCCGGGCTTCGTTCGGCCATCGCCGAGCTCAGCTCGACTATTGCCGAGCTCGGGCTCGGCATGCTGGGCTCGGCGTACCCTGCCGAACTCGCATGGGGCTCGGGGATGGTTTGGGCCGGCCGGGTCGGCTCCTGTTAGCCCACTCGCTGGATACGGGGTTGTACACAATCCCCGCTCTTTGCGAGGTTGGCACAAACTCGGAAAGAAACATCCAACCCACTAGGATCCTGCGAGTGCGACAGGAGCCGAAAGGAATCTCTTGGTAGGACCCACCGATGGCTATATATACATGCCCTGCCTGCTCGACTGACCCCCGCCCCTCTCTTTTCTTAAGTCCTGCCGAGATGCCACTCCCGAAGGAAGTCATGGAACGGCTCGCGAAATCGCGCGAGGAGACCGCCCTTCGTGCCGCAGCCCTGATGGATCTGAGCGCCCCGGCCCGTCGTTTTGCTGAATTCGGCTCGGCCAAGAGGGCGAGGCCCTTTCCTCCCGAGGCCGAGCACATCTTCGCCGACCTGAAAAGTACTTTAGCCCATGGCTCCGACTCTTCCAATCGTTCTGCCCTGGCCCCTCATGACAAAGATCTTGTGGATCTTACCACCGAACAGGACCAAGGCGGCGAGGTTTCCACACCGAGGGTCGAGAGTCTACCCGCCAAGGAGCCAGGGTCCTCCCCTGACCCGCGCCTGCGAGACTCGCCTCTTGTCACCAAAATCGTGGAGCCAGACCCGCGGGGGTCGGTATCGCCGACCCGCCTTCACTCTCAGCATCCCTCTCCTGCTCCTGCGGTTACTGGGATGGACGCCGAGCATACATCCGCTCCTGCTTCCCCCCAGGACATTGAAGGTATGCCCCTGACCTCCCCATTTTGCGTCTGATTCTAACCGGTGCTCGCTACTCCCACCCGCTGTCTCAACCTTCCTGTGCAGGCCTACCGGACCCAACCGCGACTGATAACTCCGCCGAACGGGTCGTTTATTTGCCTCTTCCATCGCCGCGTACCTTGGACGTCTTTCTGGACTCGGAGGTGGACAGCCCCGAGCGGTCGAGGCGAAGCCAGCTGGTCCTGAAGAAGCTAGTGCGCGAGCTTCAGGATCTGAAGAAAGATAACTCCCGGCTGCAGGACGAATGCGCGCAGCTTGCCGGCGAGGCGAGGATCAGCTCGACATACGCGGCCACATCTTCCTCCGTGCTTTTCGACGAGATTGACGAGAACCTGCGTGCCGCGAACAGGAACCTGGGGCAGCTTCGGCAACTCTTTGCGCAGCGGCTGGCGGCATCGGGCCGGCGAGGCCGGGGTAATTGAGGACGGCTCTCTTGCGAGCCGACCGGTACTCGCCCCCATTGCCGCCTGGTCTATGCGCGCGCTTTTCTGATTTTCTTTGTTCTGGACAATTTTCTTTTTAATGATAAATAAAGTGTAAATTTTATCGCGCGAGCAGGCCTTTTCTTATTCGAGTGTTGCGTGCCTTTTCGGATTCCTGGGCTGGGCTCGCCTAGGTCGGCGAGTACAGAGTGGCGAGACGGGATACGCGAGGTGGGGTATGCGAGCCGAGCTGGTCAGTCGGTTTCGCTCCCCCTTCCTTTTCTATAAATAGGGATCCCCACCTACCCCCGGCTACGCCTTTATTGCCTTCTCATTTCTTACTTTCTTTGCCCTTCCTACCTTCCGCTCGCGTGCCTTCGTCTCCTCCGCGAGCATGGGTAAAGGAAACCCCGACTCCGAGGGCCGCTCCAAGTGCGCCCAGAACTTCGTAGGTCACTGTTTTTTCGAGGGGAATACCACGGCGAGCGAGCTCGCCGAGTTTGTGGCGGATTACGTTCCCGCCGGCTTTGTGGCCCGCCTCCCGGCGGATCATGAGGCCATTAATTCATTCTTCGAGGACGAGCTCGCCTTCCCCATCTCGCACTTTGAGGTGGGGTTGCGCCTGCCGCTCTGGCCGGAGGTGCGCCAGGTACTCAAGTACTACGGCGCTGTGCCCGCGCAGCTCAACCCCAACGCTATCGCCATGATAGTGGGGTTTGCCTGCTACCTCCGCCGAGAGCGGATCGAGTTCAACCTGACCGTCTTCCGCAAGCTCTTCTCCTACAAAGCCAACGCCGACGGGGTCGCATTCTTTGGCGGCACATCCATCAAGATCCGCGAGGTCGCCAACAAAAATCACAACTGGATGTCGAAGATTGCCTTCATCCGGGGCGACCTCGGCAACATCCCGTTCTCGCCCTTGCAGAAGAGCGAGGAGGTTTACCGGCCGCCGTCGGTGTCTGGTAATGACGCCGAACTCCACAAGTTCTTCTTGTACAAGGACTTCGAGGTCGCCTTCCTTCGTCGCGGCCTCGAATCCCTGCCACCTGTCCTTCCCGGTGAAGGTTTGTCTCGCTTACCTTCCGCTCGCCATTTGGCCTAACCGATCAGAACCTTATTTTTTGGCTAAGTCTTTTTCGCAGGGGAGCGACTGATCCCGGTGAACCCTCCCTTCGCCGACCCGGGGGTGTTTTCGGATCCGCTTGAGCGGGCTCGGGCTGCGGCCGAGGCGTGCCGGGAAGAGAAGGCCAAGGGGAAATCCTCCAGCAAGAAGCGGTTGGAGCTTGGGGGGCCGAGCTCGGTCCACCGCCCCTCGGCCCTTAAAAGGGCGAAGGTGGTCTCGCGGGGCCCTCCTCGGCAGCCCGCGTCGCCCGTCAAGTTCATGAGCTCGCCGGAGGTTTTCTCCGACGAAGCTCCGGCGAGCCCACTGAAGGAGACATCATCCCCTCGCGAGAAGAGGCGCGGGTCCCCCTCTCCTTCCTCCGTCGAGGAGGTTCCCCCCAGCGGCTCGGGAGCTCCAAAGGACCACCCCCACTTTGGGAAGGGGGGAAGGAGTAAGGACGCGGCCGGCGAGCCGATGCTGCTCTGGGACGAGGGAGCCCATCGCGTCTCCGTCTCCACTCGCGCCCCTTCCTGGGGAGCTCGCCGGCCTCCCACGGGCCACGCATTTGCCCTTGGCTTCGGCCTCTATGGCCGGGAGGGCGCCGACGCCTACACGAACCTGACCCCCCGGCAGATAGGTCACGAGGGCCTGCAGGCGCATCTGAGGGCCTTTGAACTCCACCATATGATGGTCCGCCGCGGCTTCCAGCTCAGCCAACTCCTGATCAAAACCGAGCAGGAGCGCGACCTGGCGACGGAGAAGGCTGCCGACGCGGAGCGGCGGTTCGGCATCGCCGAGCGCTTACTCGACAAGGCTTCAGGCGGGCTGGTAAGAGTCGACCGACCCTTGTTTTAACTTGGGAAATGTTTTTCAGGGAGTTTGACCCTCTCATTTTTCAGGATGCCGAGTCTGCCAAGGTGCTGCAAGCTCGCGTCAGTGAGCTGGAGGGCGAGACTGCCCTGCTGCGGCTCCGGCTCGTGGATCAGGAGGCCGGCTCGCGCGAGCAGGAGGCTTCTGTTGCTCGGTCGGCGGCCGAGGTGGAGTCGCTAAAGGAGCAGAACCGCTGCCTCCAAGGCGAGGTCAGCCGGCTGACGGAAGCCCTCTTCCCTCCAGACAGTGTCGAGCCGCCTTTCCCCTACAAGCGGCCCCGGGTCTTCGGCGAGGGGGAGGTAATGGAGCGGCTGCGAGTCAACTCGATCGAGTCTGCCGAATGCCTGCTGAACGCCATGAAGGGGTCGGGGATTCTGTCTGAGGGCTGCGAGGAAGTGGCGGTCCGGGACCTTCTGCCGAGCCTGTTTCCGCCGTCTCCGCCCAGCGAGAAGGAGGAGAGCTTCGGCTCCCTTTTTGATGGGGCGAAGGGCAAGGAACGATCGATTGGGGGCGAGGAGGACCGCCATTCGGGAGAGGAGGGCGAGAGCTGACCGAATTCCTCCTTTATTTTTTCTCTTCTTTTTTTGTAATCATCCCCCCTCTTTTCCTGTAATCTCGCCGAGGCGAGCCCTTCCTTCTTTCGCGATTATAATGAAAGGAACTTTGCTTTTGATTTTCTCTTTTTTTTTATCTTCCGCGCTAGAATGCACGTGAGTTAGGATTCGCGTTCGGCGAGAGGCCTCAGGCGTTGGCGGCGGCCAGGCTCGCGAACTCTTCGCTTACCTGCGAGGCGATCTTCGCGAGAACGGTTGCCGTCGGCGCCCGCTTGTCATACCGAGGAATGCCCTCTGCCGAGCAGAAGCCGCGAGAACGGGCTCGCCCCCCGGGGGGGTATGTTCTTCCACCAACCGGAGGTGGATCGAAGAACCCCCTTTTTAACAGAAATTCAAGGGGGACAGGACCCCTTGAGCTCGCCCTTCTAACTGGCGGGTTTGCTCGGATACGCTTGTCATGTGTCAACTCCCAGGTCCACCCCCTGGTCAGTAATGACGTCCATCGAGACCCCGGCCCTGCCAGCTAGGTGGGAGCCTGACAGCGGGAGAATCGAGACCTAACCCCAGAGCGAGAAGACTTAGAAACTTTTGCCTCTCCCGGGTGCTACCACCGGGCCAGTCAGCTAGGTGGGAGCCTGAGGGCGGGTGTTGAACATCCTCCGGGCTCAGCCCCAGGGTCATAACGACGTCCATCGAGACTCGGCCGTGCCAGCTGGGTGGGAGCCTGACAGCGGGAGAATCGAGACCTAACCCCAGAGCGAGAAGACTTAGAAACTTTTGCCTCTCCCGGGTGCTACCACCGGGCCAGTCAGCTAGGTGGGAGCCTGAGGGCGGGTGTTGAACATCCTCCGGGCTCAGCCCCAGGGTCATAACGACGTCCATCGAGACTCGGCCGTGCCAGCTGGGTGGGAGCCTGACAGCGGGAGAATCGAGACCTAACCCCAGAGCGAGAAGACTTAGAAACTTTTTCCTGAGTGTTTAATGTCGTTCTTTAACGGAAGTTACGTCACATTGCATGTCATTGTTACGATTATTGTGGAGAAATAGTCAAATACATTGCATTCGGAAAAAGCTGAGGTACGTACAAGTTTTCAAGGATAAAAGCGCTTCAGGTCGTCGCCGCTCCAGGTGTGGTTCAAAGTCTCGCCTTCCACATTCTGGAGGTGGTATCCTCCCGACTTTAACGCCTCCTTCACGATGTAAGGCCCCTCCCAGTTTGGATGGAGCTTGCCCACGGCTGCCGATCTTCCTGCCGCATCTACCTTCTTTAGAACCAGGTCGCCCTCCACGAACTGCTTGACCCGGACATGCTTGTCGAAATACTTAGCCATCCTCCGCTTGACTTCCTCCTGCCGGACTGCGGAGAGGTCGCGTACTTCCTCTATCAAGTCCAAAGAGAGTCGTTGTTCTTCCTCATTCTCAACTCTCCACTCCTCCCTTCCAGCTTCTGCCTCGGCAACCCTGGGAGTACGAACCTCGAGTTCAATGGGGAGCACCGCCTCGCTTCCGTGAGATAGTTTAAAGGGCGTCTCCCCGGTGGCGGTGTTGGGGGTAGTCCTCAGGGCCCAGAGGACCGAGGGGAGTTGCTCCACCCAATTACCCTTCAAATTCTCCACCTTCTTTTTCAGGAGGTTCACGATAATCTTGTTGGCCGCTTCTACTTGCCCGTTGCTCCTAGGGTGGTGGACAGAGGCGAACCTGAGGTCGATCCCGAGCTCTCCACAGAACTTAATGAACTCATTGCTGGCGAACTGTGGTCCGTTGTCGGTGACGATGGCCTGGGGCATCCCATGCCTGCAGATGATCTCCCCCCATACAAAATTTCGAATGATCTGCGAGGTTACCTTGGCCAAAGCTTTTACCTCCATCCACTTGGAGAAATAGTCGATCATTACCAGCAAGAATCTCCTCTGCCCACTTGCCTGTGGGAAGGGGCCTACCAGGTCCATTCCCCAAATTGCGAAAGGCCAAGGGGCCGTGATACTCCTGAGTCGCTGAGCCGGTTGCAGTTGGAGGGGGGCAAATAGTTGGCACTTGTGGCATCTCTTGACAAATTCTAAGGCATCGTGCCTCAGGGTAGGCCAGAAATACCCCTGCCTGATGATTCTTCCCTCCAGGGCCCGCCCTCCTGAATGGCTCCCGCACTCCCCGGAGTGGACTTCTTCCAAAATCCTCGGCGCCTCCCCCTCCGCTACGCAACGAGCGAGTAATCCTGAGAGGGTCTTGCGGTAAAGTTGCCCGTCGCGCAAAAGGTAGTATGCCGACTTGTACTTGAGCCTCTTCCTATCCATCCCTTCTGGGTACTCTCCTGTGGACAGGTAGGTAGTGAATGGGTCCATCCATGTGGACCGCCGATCTATCTCCATCAACTCCCCTTCTTCTAGGGATGGGTGGAAGAGGTCCGTGATAGTGCCCCCCACCCGAGGGCCGCGCTTGGCGAGGTGGTCGACTTGTTCATTTTCCTCCCGGGGCACATGTTGAATGGAGAAGGTCTGGAACCCACCGATGATTCCCTTAACCTTCGCCAAATATCGTTGTAGGGTGGGCTCCCTTGCCTCAAACTCCCCGTTGATCTGGGAGGCCACTACCATGGAGTCAGTGAGGACCTTCACATCGTGCACCCCCAATTCCTTGGCCAGGCGTAGTCCTGCGATTACCGCCTCGTACTCGGCCTGGTTGTTGGTTATGGAGAAATGTATCACCACCGTCTGCTCGATCCGGGTCCCTTGGGGGCTCTCCAAGACGACCCCAACCCCCAGGGAGTGTTTCCCTGAAGCCCCGTCCACCATCACCTTCCATGGGATGGGACGAGTGAGTTTGTCCTCCGCCACCTCAACCACATAATCAGCCAGGAAGTCAGCCATCGCTTGTGCCTTGATTGCGAGCCGGGGGACAAAGGAGATGTCAAACTCGCTCAACTCCACCGACCACTTGGCGAGTCTTCCCGAGTGCTCCACTCCCTCGAAGATGCTGCGGAGGGGGTGGTCAGTTACCACCTGGATGGAGTGTGCCTGGAAGTAGGGCCTGAGTCTCCGGGCCGAGATGATTAGGGCGAAGGCCAACTTCTCAAAGATGGGATAGCGGAGTTCTGCCTTCCTCAGAACCCTACTCACATAATATATGGGTAGCTGCTTTCTCCCCTCTTCCCGAACTAAGACAGAACTTACAGCCTCTGCCCCGACCCCTAAGTACAAAAACAAGTCCTCCCCCTCCTTTGGCCCTTGGAGCAAGGGGGCCTGAGTCAACTGCCTCTTCAAGGCCTGGAATGCCTCCTCGCATTCCGGGGTCCATTCAAACTTCCGACCCCCCCTTAAGGTCTTGAAGAAGGGGGAACACCTCTCCCCGGCCCGGGAGAGGAATCTGCTTAGTCCCGCCAGCTTCCCTGTCAGCCGTTGTACCTCCTTCGCGTCCCGAGGTGGCCCCAACTCCATAATTGCCCGGACTTTGTCAGGGTTGGGTTCGACCCCGGCAGGGGTGAGGAGATGACCCAAAAATTTGCCTTTGCTTGCCCCGAAGATGCACTTTAGAGGATTCAACCTCATCTTGTATCTGCGCAAAGTGTCGAAGGTCTCCTCCAGATCCCGGAGGTGAGAATCGACCTCTCTGCTTTTTACCATCAGGTCGTCCGCGTACACTTCCAAGTTCCTTCCCTTCTGTCCCTGGAATACACGGTCCATCATCTTCTGGTATGTAGCCCCTGCATTTTTTAACCCAAAAGGCATCATCTTGTAGCAGTATCATCCATCCCCTGTGATGAACGAGACATCTTTTATGTCAGGAGGATGCATCCTGATTTGATGATAACCTGAAAAAGCATCTAAAAAACTCATCACAGAAAAACCAACGGCTGAATCTACCAGCGCGTCGATTCTAGGCAAGGGGTAACAATCCTTAGGGCATGATTTATTAAGCAGTGAAAAGTCTACACACATCCTCCACCGGCCGTCCCCTTTTTTCACCATTACAACATTCGAGACCCAGCCGGGGTATTGAATCTCGGAAACGAAGCCGGCCTTAAGGAGCTTGGCGACCTCCTCCCTGATGGGCTCGGCCAGTTTGTCCGTGACGGACCTCCTCTTCTGCTGGATGGGGCGAGCCTCCGGGTGTAGATTGAGGCGGTGGCAGACGACGTCGGCATCGATCCCAGGCATCTCCGCTGCGCTCCAGGCGAAGACATCCACATTCTTTTGGATGCACTCCAGCATCCTGTCTTGATCTTCCGGAGTCAGCCCTCCGCTGATGCGGACCTTCTCCACCCTGCCACCCTGGGTGAGGACTTCCATCTCCACGACCTCCTCGGCGGCCTCCAACCGGGACTGCTCCTCCCACTCTGCGGCGTCCTCCCTTCTTGGTGTAAGGACCTCCCTTCCCCTGGGATCATCGCCCCAACCGACCCTTCTGGGAGCATCCCCTCGCGTGCTTCCCCTTCCCTTCCTCCTTCCTCCCCACCTTCTTCTCCGGCCTCCTGCCCTTCCATCTCCTCCATCCTTCTCCCCATCCCCTCGGCCTCCTCCTGCCAAGAAATCGAGTTCACCGCGGTTACATAGCATTCCCGAGCCGCTTTGGGGTCACCGCGAACCCGGACCTGGATCCCGTCCACATTAAACTTTAAGCATTGATGGAAGGAGGAGGGGACGCATCGGAAGGCACTGATGAGGGGTCTCCCAAAAATGGCGTTGTAGCTGCTGGGGGCCTCAACTATGACGAATCGACAGTTCCGGGACTGTCCCCCCAAGCTGACGTGAAGTCCTACTCCCCCCTCTACTTCTTTCCTCTCCCCCGAAAAACCGAAGAGGGGCCCATCGGAGGCCAGCACCCTCTTGGCCTCTACCTGCATGGCATCGAAAGGCTTCTTGAAGATGATATTGACTGAGCTCCCATTGTCAATGAGGATCCGGGAGACTGTGAAATTTTCAATGGCGGTCTGGATGACCAGCGCATCGCAGAAGGGGTCATCGTGACCCGGCATATCCTCCCTTGAGAAGGTGATCCTCTCTTCCGGGGGTGGAGTCTGAGATGTGGAGCCGATGCTCCTTCGGTACATGGTGTGGAGGCTTGCTTTCCGAGAAGCCTCGACTCCCACCCCCCCATGGATCACTCCGATCCCCCCTCGGGTCCCCACATCGGCCGGTCTTCGCAACGATCCCCCTCCGCCTGAGGCCGGACTTCCTCAATCCGCACCTCCTGATGATTCCGCTGCTGCCGCTGCTGCTCCCGGTTCTCCCGCACCTCGAGGAACTCCGGACATGTGACCGTCGTGTGCCCCTCTTCCTGATGGTAGTCGCAATAGGGCAGGTCTATCCTGACCTCCCTCCTCCTCCCCGGTTGCCCTCTCCTTCGCCCTCCCAGGGCGATAGCCATGGCCTCCTCCTGGTCGGGAAGAGGCGGTCTCTGGCCCTTCCTCCCTCCCTGGAGGTAAAACTGGCCACGCCCACCTTGACGGTTGTCTCCCCCCTGATAGCCCCTCCGTGGCCCTTGATCCTGCCACTCCGGCCTCCAACCCAATCGGTTGTTCGGCTCCTGACGCCCCCACCTATGCTGCTGCGGCTGCTGTTCCCTCTATCGGGGCTCGACCCTTCTCTCCTCCTGGGCCCGACCTCCCCTTGGCTTCTCTTCCTCCACAGCCCACCTAGCCAACCTCCGAGCGAACTCTGGATGTGCCGCCTCCATGTCGGCCTCCCTTGCCGCCCTCTCCAAGAGTGCTTCGAAAGACACTGGGGGCGTCCTTTTTAACTCCATGGCGAAGAACCCGGGCTGGAGACCCAGGGTGAAGGCCACCATCATGGTGTGCCCTGGCATCTCTTGTACCTGAGACAGTTCTTCCTGGAACCTGTCCAGGTAACTTCCCAGGGTCTCCCCTACTTTCTGCTTGACACGGAACAGGGACTCGACCTCCCTCTTCCTCTTCTTCGAGGTGGTGAATCTCAGCATGAATCCTCTGCGCAAATCCTCGAAGCAGTAGATGGAACCGGCCGGGAGCTGATGAAACCACTCCCTCGCTTTTTCCCTGAGGGTGATGGCGAAGAGCCTACACTTGAAACCATCCGACATCTGTCGGATGGACACCACGTCTTCGAACCACTGGACGTGCTGGGTCGGATCTCCCTTTCCTGAGTAGTGGGACATCTCCGGCTCTCGGAATCCTTCTGGGACCGGGGCTGACGAGACGAACTCGCTGAAGGGACTTCCTCCTTCAGCTGGGCGAGTTGGGAACTCCCTCCCTGCCGTCTCGCCGAACAGATACTCGCCTGCCGAGCCCGGAAAGAGGACTCGCCCTCTCGGCTCGCGCTCCCCCTCGCTCGCGACCTCCTTCCCTGCGCGCCTGAGGGGCGCATCGTTGCCCAACGCTGGATCGGCGACCACGGGCACCGCAGGCGTCGTACTCTCGGCTCGCATGCCGAGTGCGACCCTAACCAGCCCGAGCACTTCCTCCCTGAGCTCCGCGGATATCCCTGCCGTCGCGGGAGGGGGAGGGAGTGGCGAGTCCCCCCTTCCTGAACCTTGCCCCTCGTCTCTTGCCATTAGTCCTGTGGAAGATTTTCTGTGCTGACCACGCTCCACGCTCACCGCACCAAAGTGTTGAAACCGGAAAACCGGCCTCTTGTGGAGTTCGACCCTTGGGGAAGGGGTGGCCGCGCACCTACTTCGCTCCTACAAGAAAATGGCAAGAAGAAAGAAGAACTAAGGACTAGACCAAGGGCCCGGCGTGGAGGTCCCACCACACACCCGGAAGATCTTAGAGCGCTTCCCCTCCTTAGCCAAATGCCGGGCTAAGGTACCTCAGAAAGCGCTAATAGGCCGGAGAATTAGTAAGCGTGCCCTCTGAGGTACCCCTTGGGTCCTATTTATAGGAAAAGATGGCCTGCTAATATACAACCTTCACTGTTTTCGAGGACTACAGACAAACCAAAAGGGGCCACATAGTAAAAGTATGCCATGGCCGAGGTGCGAGCTGGCCCTGGGGGGGGGCACTCGCTCGGCAGGAGGCCTGACTCGCCTCGCCTTGGGCCTAGGCGGGCAGGTACTCGGCAGACTTGCGCTCGACTACCGCCGAGCTCGGCTTGACCATTGCCGAGCTCGGGCTCGGCACGACGATCGTCGAGCTCCAACAGAAGCCGAACTCGGCACGGGCATCGTCGAGCTTATTCCTGCACCCGAAGTCGGCCTCGGGATGCCGGGCTTCGTTCGGCCATCGCCGAGCTCAGCTCGACTATTGCCGAGCTCGGGCTCGGCATGCTGGGCTCGGCGTACCCTGCCGAACTCGCATGGGGCTCGGGGATGGTTTGGGCCGGCCGGGTCGGCTCCTGTTAGCCCACTCGCTGGATACGGGGTTGTACAGTGAGCATTTTAGTTTGCTTCTCCTCCATCTGGCGGACACGTCCTTCAAAGACGGTAACAGGAGCTAACGCGGCTTCAGCGGTCAGTGGCATGTCCACCAGAGAGTGTGAACGTGCAGGCTCGGGGTGTCCTCCAAGGGCGGAGCTTTAAGCGGTGCGAGTACTTCTCTTTGCCATCGGATCTGGGCTTCTGAAGTGGTGAAGATGAGGGACTTGTCTTCCGAAGGATGTTGGGAATGTTTCCCACAGACGACGCCAAACTGTTACGGACTAACTCGATGCCCCGGTCGGACCGGATAAACTTGAACCGTCTTAGCTCACGGAGCGATCGAGCGCGCACACGGTCAATGAAGATGAACTGTAAACACAAGTCTTGATGACGTGGAAAAACCCCTTAAATGGGTAAAAAACCACATGACCGGGTCTGTGCGGGTCAAATTCCATTAGCTTCCGGTGATTACAGTATGTTTGGTGAATCGGGGCGATAGGCCGCTCCCGTTATAACTTGAGGGAAGAGAGAGACTATAGCTTCATGCGGGCAACAGACTGCACCGCGGAAGTGGCTTAGACGTGAGAATGCGCGGGATGCTTCTAGCGCGTACGCTCGGGGCGGCACACGCTTGCTGGCTTCAGATGCCTTCTTCCTTCGGCTTCCTCGAGGTCTTGGGCGTCCTTTTGCTGACAACGCACTGGTGGGGTGCTTATAGCCGCTGGTAGTATTTGGTGGTCACTGGTGGCCGATGGTGGCCGTTGGTGGTTCACGGAGAGCGGTGGCCGACTCGGTGGAGGAGGCAGGAGAGCTCTCACCTGAGGAAGAAGAGGACAACCCGGAGAAGAGAAAAGGTGAGAAATGAGGAGCCCCTAGGGGTCCTTTTATAGCCTCCAGGGAAGGATCATGGCGGGCCCCACAACTAAAGTGGTGGGGTAGTGGGTGGTTACCCCCTTGATCGGACGGCGAGGAGGGCCTCCCCTTGATCGGACGGTGGGGAGGCCTCCCACGGCGGCGGCGGCCGGGTGGCCGGCAGCGGGGGGGGCAGTCGATGGTGGTGGTCCTCCAGGGGGCCGGCCGCGGCTAGGGCGGCTGTGGCCGGCCGCGGCTAGGGCGGCCACGGCCCAGCCGCGGCATGGCCAGCCGCGGCTAGGTTGTCTGTGGCCAGCCGTGGCTAGGTTGTCTGTGGCCTGCCGCGGCTAGGGTGGTCATGGCCGGCCGTGTCCGGCCACGGCCGGCCAACTTCCTGGGGTCAACCCTGATTTGGTAGTGGCGGTGGATCTGCTGGAGCTGGTTGCTGTGAGGGAGCTTGAGGTGCTCCAAGGTTTTGCAGCAAGGTGAGCATTTTAGTTTGCTTCTCCTCCATCTGGCGGACGCGTCCTTCAAAGACGGTAACAGGAGCTAACGCGGCTTCAGCGGTCAGTGGCATGTCCACCAGAGAGTGTGAACGTGCAGGCTCGGGGTGTCCTCCAAGGGCGGAGCTTTAAGCGGTGCGAGTACTTCTCTTTACCATCGGATCTGGGCTTCTGAAGTGGTGAAGATGAGGGACTTGTCTTCCGAAGGATGTTGGGAATGTTTCCCACAGACGACGCCAAACTGTTACGGACTAACTCGATGCCCCGGTCGGACCGGATAAACTTGAACCGTCTTAGCTCACGGAGCGATCGAGCGCGCACACGGTCAATGAAGATGAACTGTAAACACAAGTCTTGATGACGTGGAAAAACAACTTAAATGGGTAAAAAACCACATGACCGGGTCTGTGCGGGTCAAATTCCACTAGCTTCCGGTGATTACAGTATGTTTGGTGAATCGGGGCGATAGGCCGCTCCCGTTATAACTTGAGGGAAGAGAGAGACTATAGCTTCATGCGGGCAACAGACTGCACCGCGGAAGTGGCTTAGACGTGAGAATGCGCGGGATGCTTCTAGCGCGTACGCTCGGGGCGGCACACGCTTGCTGGCTTCAGATGCCTTCTTCCTTCGGCTTCCTCGAGGTCTTGGGCGTCCTTTTGCTGACAACGCACTGGTGGGGTGCTTATAGCCGCTGGTAGTATTTGGTGGTCACTGGTGGCCGATGGTGGCCGTTGGTGGTTCACGGAGAGCGGTGGCCGACTCGGTGGAGGAGGCAGGAGAGCTCTCACCTGAGGAAGAAGAGGACAACCCGGAGAAGAGAAAAGGTGAGAAATGAGGAGCCCCTGGGGGTCCTTTTATAGCCTCCAGGGAAGGATCATGGCGGGCCCCACAACTAAAGTGGTGGGGTAGTGGGTGGTTACCCCCTTGATCGGACGGCGAGGAGGGCCTCCCCTTGATCGGACGGTGGGGAGGCCTCCCACGGCGGCGGCGGCCGGGTGGCCGGCAGCGGGGGGGGGGGGGGCAGCCGATGGTGATGGTCCTCCAGGGGGCCGGCCGCGGCTAGGGCGGCTGTGGCCGGCCGCGGCTAGGGCGGCCACGGCCCAGCCGCGGCATGGCCAGCCGCGGCTAGGTTGTCTGTGGCCAGCCGCGGCTAGGTTGTCTGTGGCCTGCCGCGGCTAGGGTGGTCATGGCCGGCCGCGGCAAGGCCGGCCGTGTCCGGCCACGGCCAGGCCGGCCGTGTCCGGCCACGGCCAGGCCGGCCGTGTCCGGCCACGGCCAGGCCGGCCACGGCCAGGCCGTGACATGGCCGGTCGTGTCCGGCCAAGGCCAGGCCGGCCGCGGCTCGGCCGTCCCCGGCTAGGCCGGCTGCGGCCGAGCTTGGCCGTGGCTCGGCCATCCCCGGCTAGGCCGGCCGCGCCGAGGCCGACCGTGGTGAGCCGGCAGTTTGTCGCGGCCGGGCGTGGCTGCGGATTGGCCGGCCAAGGCTAGGCCGGCCTTGGTCTAGGCCGGCCTTGGTCTAGTCGGCGGCTTACCGCAGCCACCCTGACGACGGGGCCGGCCGCGACGGAGGCTGGGAGGGCCGGCCGCCGATGGCGGTTAAGATGCCCGACGGCGGCGGTTCTCCCGGTGGCGGCGGTTTTCCCCCATGAGGGGAGGGAGCGGGAACCCCCCCTCCCCCCCCCATAACTCTCATCATGAGAGATCATGGGGGGAGTGGCCCACCCATGATCCTCCTTGGGTGGAGATCATGGGGGGGGGGGGGTTCTTTCTCCTATAAATGATGGTGGAACCCATCAACGACGTTTCTCTTCAGTGGTGGGGCTTGGTGTCAAAGATGTGCGTGGGTGCAGTTGGTCGCGACAGTGCTTCTCCGGTGGTGGCATGTGGTTTGGTCGTCCTCTGACGACGAAGGTTCCCGGTGAGCCTTGTGCGCCCGCTGTGTTAGCAGATTGCAATTCAGATTGTTCTCTCTCCCGCGGATCGAGCGAGTCCGGCTCCTCCGCGGTGTGTTCTGTAACGAACGTCAGTACATTTCATCATATTCTTATTATTGCAGCTACATTATTTATATATGCAGAGTTTTGTTTAGATTTCAGTTTGTACGTTATTGTTTACCTTATATTTCTTTGGCTGTACCTAGGAGATAGTTTCCGCATTATATCCCAATAAAATTCTACAGCGAGATTTATATCCCGTACATACATCATAGTATGTTATACACGCACAAAAGCATTAATCGTTACTAGAAAATGGAATAAGGATCGAATAGAACTTTTCCCACTGCCACCACTGCCCCAAACAGACCCTATCACGATGGGGATAAACCTTCTTCTTCTGTGAGCCCCATAAATATTAAATATGAAACATTTGAAGGGATATCTAATCTGGCAGTCCCTCTAAGGACAAGCTTTAGAGAGCAAAATAAAGATAAACATATCTTTGTTAGCTTCATTCTCTAATGTTAATAACCTTTATTAGCCTCCTCCTCATCACACATGTTGATTTTTATAAGATCAGTTAGGTAGAGTGAAAGGGCGTCTGCCACGTGTGCAGGAGCGGATTTAGAGGAGGCCCGGGGGACACTGGTCCCCATTATTTTTCAAAATATTTAGTGTAATGAATTTGTACTTATACGTCAAAAATAGTGGTCAGATAAGAGAAAAATAACTCTGATAAGATAAAAACGTTCCAATTTTTTTTCAAGGAAGTTGATGACTAACCCCCTGTTTAAATTCTTAGAACCGAGTGACACGTTCAAAAAAAAAATTTACCCCCCTCCATTATTAATTTTCAATCTGTCATTGCACGTGTGGCAATGCTGTTGGTGTGTGTATATATATGATGCTCACGTGGCCCAATAACTTTAGTCTGACGTGGCCGTGTCTGGAATGACCATATATATTTTTATATATATACGGCCACAAGATCCGTGATTTCATAGCAGTGTATTATTTATTATATGGCTCGGTGAATAATGAATTATGAGCTACAGATTTCGGCAACGTGGAAATTTTAGCTGAAAACTTGTTTTGCCTACGTGGCTAGTTATGCTCCACAAGTGCGCATGTTCAATTTTGAGGACTCTTTTTAAGCAGGGGTCATTAAAATTGCACGTGCGATGTCTTCTTCATACACGTGTCACCAATGAGCGTTGTTTTGATAGGAGGCGAGGCGATTACGCTCAAGATAGTTCATATGTCCTATCAAGTTTGAAATATGATTTATATAGTATCTTCAGCGTAAAGTCTTGCCCGAAAATGACACGAACTTATTTGGACACTCCTAATAAATCTCGACAGTATTTTGAAGATCAGTCAATGTATACCAAATCATATATTTGTATTTTATTTTGATTAAATTGAGAGATGAATACTCGAAATGAGATTGAGAGAACTCATATTCTTTGAAGGCATTCATAATTAGTTAGCAAACCAACGCCGAGGAGCCTGTCTTAACCTGCAAAGGGACTTGTGCAACCTGACATACCTTCGTGATTAGTAAAATTTTGAAACCTTGTGGAGTTTTAATATAAACTTCTTCGGTTAAATCTCATGTAAGAAAGTGTTATGAAAATCCATTTGATGAAGCTCCCACCCTTTAATTTGTCGTTGCTACAGATAAAAAAGTGAGGGCAATCACCAATTTTAGAATTGGTGCAAAAGTTTCGTTGTAGTCAATTTCTTTAACCTGGTTATTATTAAGAATCATTAACCGTGCTATGTACCGCTCAACAGTTTAGTCAGAGTTATACTTAATTTTATATACCCATTTATTGTTGATATTGCTTTCATTTCCGGTGGTAGATCCTTGATTGTCCATGTACAATTTTTTCAAGCGTTTCAAATTCATTTTTCATAGCATCTCTTCATTTTGAGTAACGGTTTCACCATAGAACCTGAGCTCTCTTCCACTAGTTACTACCGCTAAGAAATTTTATGACAAATAGAAAATTTATCACAGTTCACATAATGTGTTATAAGATAAGGAGTGTCTGAGGATAGAATTGGTTTGAATGAACATGTGAAAGGGCTTATACGTTGAGTAGTATGCAACACGTAATCTTTCAAACGGCTCGAGTTTTGCTTCAGTTGAAGACCCCGTCTAAGAGGTGTGCATGATGCTTCGATTTCTGCATTTTCATCACCTCCCATATCCTTCTTAACCTCATCACCGAGATCAGCTATATCATCCTCACACTCAGGTTCACTATTTTGCGTAGTTGTGTTTCCTCCCACATTCTCATCAATCACAAGTTCGAGTACAACATGAGCTTCTTCTCTCAAGTTCTCCACAATTTTAGAGGTAACATTTTCAATTGTTTCATAATCTGGTTCATTACAGTCGTTGCATGTGAATGCAACACACCATTTTAATTTTCTCGGGATGAAATATCTTCTTCAAATGAGAATTCGAATTCAAAAAATATCACATCTTGTGAAACAAAATACCTCATGCTCTCCCCTGGCCCAAGAGACAAGTGAGCGACCAAAGCGATCACCGGCCTCACCAGCCCCACCTGCCCCAACGTCAAAGTTGGGATATGAGGAAGGGGCCTTGGGGTCATCGTCCCCTTCTCCGTGCTCACTCTTCCTCGCGATGTCCTTTTGCCTCCACGCCATCTCATCCCGCCGCGCTTCTCCTTCTTGCCGGAGGGCTCACCCCTTTCAGTCTGCCTGACTTCCTCATCTGAAGATTCTCGTGCCTATTAGAGGGTTGAGCATGTCGTCCAACCCATCCTAAATCTCACGCGCGGTGGAAATGCTCATTTGCCTTTTCTATAAGCTCCTCTACTAGACGGAGATGGTCGTCTATCCTCGCCAACATACAGACTAAGCCCATTCTCATCCTCATCACTGTCCTGCTGCAAGTCCTGCCGATGTTCAAGAATTGCGACACACCATTCTAGATCGTTGATCATGTAGAAGCGAGACTCCGCGCGGACCAGCTGGAATTCGAGCTCCTCCATCTTGGCGACCCATATCTCCAGCGCGCCGATTCGGCGATTTGGCTTGTAGATCTCCATCTGATCGAACTTGGTCTCTAGGTCGAGGTACGTAGGTCGTCGCGTCTTTCTCTTGATACACGCATAGTGAAAGACCGATGGCGTCGATCGATGTGCCTCCCGGAATAAAAGTGCAACCTGACAAAAAACTCATCCGGTTAGTGAGAATCCAGGTGGACAAAGTGCCATTATTTATAGAAGGAAGAAAGTAGCAGAGAACGAGGTTTGAGGTCTCACGTCGCGCAGAGGAGTGTGATCTCAATGAGACTTGCTGCGAGGTGTCCGGGTCCGGCGAGGAGACGGGCTGCACTGTGAAGAACCTCATCGGCCCATGAACAAGCCCCCACGATGACCCCTACCAGGGCGCGCCGGATGCGGCTACAAGGTCCCAAGTCACAGAGAAAGATCGACAAAGGTCTCGGCAGGGGCCATTCCGTGAGGATCAAGTACTCGGGGCTCACCGAAGGGAGAAGGACCAAAAAAGTGAGATCTCTCGTTCCCCCTGTCATGCGAGAGTTGCTGTGTAGGAATGATCGATGTAGCAATCGAAGAGGGGACATATTCAGTGGGCAGCGGAAGCTGTAGTGGAAGGTCTCCCACTGTGTTGCTCGTCGGAGAAACATGCGAGCTTTTCAGCGGATGTGTCAGTTTCTCCGGAGTCCTAGATGTCAAGGTGCTTGTGCCAGGGCGGACTTTCCCGCTACCCACGTTGATTTGCACCGAGCGACCAGTCCTGGAGCTTGACGCACCCGTGGAGGAGGCCGACGAGATAGAGTGTTGAGGAGGAGTAGAACTCGGTTTGTTTGGAGTTCCTGTCGACGACAATCCAGCGAGAAGTATGATTGTCAGGTCAAGCAATGATAAAACGACCAACTAAGCATAATGTTATTTCAAACCTCACAAGACATTTAGGTCCTCGACAGGTTGGTCTTGAGCGCGAGATACGTTCAGGTCCTGAACAGGTTCACCCTGATGCATGGTGGGGAGAGGGGGTATTAGTGATGAGTTTCTCAACATCGTCGCCCAATTCCAACTGGTTCAATATTTCTTGAGTGGATGCATATAATGTGGAATGGTCGGCAGACGACGTAGCATTGTTGGCCGGAATAGGCATGTTAGCCCCCTCCGTTGCGTGCTCGAGCTTCATCATCTTCTTTTTCTTCTTATGCTCGTTGTTATCATGTATCATCCCGGCGACGATGTTTCGTTGAACTCGGATGCAATAACTTATCCAATGCGAGCTTGTTATAGCCACGATCTCTTCAGCAGCGACAGACATCTCGCATGAATTCAGAAAGGACGCCCAGAAGAAGAACCACCTCCCAATTTATAAAGAACGAGGGGGGTTGGTCCTCAATGCCAAGCCGAGTAAGCCAGTTACTCGCCAAGACACCTTGCTGAATAAGGTTTTGATGTTTTTTCCTAGCTCTAAAATAGCTAGTAAATAGCGGGAATTGTGTACAACTCGTATTTGTCAATAGTGGTTTAAGTCATGCCCTGCAGTCAAAAAGTCAAAGATCAAGTCAAGATCAACAAGCAGGAACAGCTAAAGGCAATATGCAAGTATCACAGTTACTGCCCGCCAAGTATGCGAAAATCCACGACATCTCGCCAGCATGGCCGAGATCCTTCCATAGTCGTCATAGTCTCCAGGTCCATCTACAAAGACAACCTCGCAGGGTCTGAGTATTCTCGTGCAAGCCGTGACCCGCCTCAGAGCCCGACGCATCCAATTCTAGAAATGCACCGTCGGATTGCATCGTACGTAGGACCGTTTAAGAAGAGGGCTCTAAAATCCAAGAAAAAAGAGAAGATCTCCGTTCACCATTGGCGAGAAATCAAAGGAAAGGGAGAGGAATCAGAGAAAAGAAGAGCGAAATAAAATGCGAGCACAAATATTGTTTTATTATAAGTAGAGAAGTTATTATGAAAGGCCCTACTCAGAAGCCAATTGGGAGAAAATGCAATGTACCCTAAAATTTTCAAACTTTGGCCAAATGCATGCAGCCCGCCTGGCTCAATATTTTCTGATATTCAAAGACCCTACCTTTTTATATGCTGCTGCTGGGCCCACATGCGTGTCCCAAATCCCAATCACCAGGGAGATGGAAATTGGAATGGTGACCTGTACGTGGGTCCCCATGTTAGTTATATTGACCGGTGGGCCCAGCAAGAAGAGGATAATTTACTGAGGCCGCCGTACACACTGGGGAGGTGGTGTTCTGACGTTGGAGTCATTCATGGTCAGTCCGGTCTGTGCTGGTACTTCTGAAATTAGTGCAGGACTGCATGCAAAGAGGCAGGAGGAGAGGAGTGGTGCAGGCTGGGTTTGGCTGTATTAAGGGCCTAAGGCTGTACCATGCCCGCTTTAAGGGTCCAAAGTCATCTCGAAAGGAACTAAATCAATCACATAAGAGCGCCACGAAAGGCCCACATACGGGAAAATTTTTGGGTACACGCTTGTACCGTAATCCCGTGCCCAAATAAATAGCTAATAAAAACTGGGGCCCACCTTTCATTCTCCCCCCAAATCGATTTTTGTCCTCATCTTCCCCGATTTTGAACTTCCTGTGCTACAACCCAACCGAACGCCGCCCAGGGTTTCGGGACCTCACCGGCTACTATTCCGACCACCTTTCCTAGGGTCTCTCCCGTTGCGCTGTGCATTGCTAGGGTTTTTCACGGCTGAAATCAAACAACTGCTTTTCTCCCCTTCCCGTCTCTCCGCTACCGCTGCACATTCCTAGGGTTTGATAACGGCGAAAGCAACCAGAAGTTTAATCAGTGCTTCCTATTTCTGTCATTACCTGGTTGTCTGTTCTTACTTCTCTTCAGTTCCAACTGGTTTTTAGTTTCAACTGGAGCACGTGCATTACCAGAGCTTCTCATTACCACGTCTTCAAGGTATAATTTTTATGTTCTTCCAGTTACATTCCAGTTTTATATAGTTATATTCCAATTGTAATTTTATGTTCTTCCAGTTGTTTGATTGTTTGAGATTCTTTTACAGTTGTAATTCTCATTGTAGTTGCATTACATTTGGCCTTTAACTTGCAGTTACATTCCTGCTTCTCTTGTTTTCCAGTTAAATTCCAGTTACATTCCAGTTTTATATAGTTAGATTCCAGTTGTTTGATTGTTTGAGATTTTTTACAGTTGTAATTCTCATTGTAGTTGCATTACAGTTGGCCTTTAACTTGCAGTTACATTCCTGCTTCTCTTGTTTTCCAGTTAAATTCCAGTTACATTCCAGTTTTATATAGTTAGATTCCAGTTACATTCCAGTTTTATATAGTTAGATTCCAGTTGTAATTTTGTGTTCTTCCAGTTGTAATATTGCTTGATATAGTTACATTCCAGTTTTATATAGTTAGATTCCAGTTGTAATTTTGTGTTCTTTTATTTATCCTTTGCAATCGCAGATGCCAGGTTCCCGTTTTTTATATAGCAGATGTGCAACTAAGACATTCAAAGAAAATGCCAAATCCCTGTTGGATGTACTCTCCGAAGGATCCAAAGAGATTCTTCGTGATATAAGAATTCTACAAGTGCTTGACATGCCCACCATTCAGCAGAATATTCCTCTAATATATTATATTATTAGGTCTTACTCTGTGAAGAGAAATGCCTTTCTCTTGGGTAAGTTTTACGTAAAATTTACAGTGAATCATGTTGCACAAATATTGGGTCTTCCAAATCGGGGAAGAGATTTTCATTTTGAGAGAATTCCGTTGTCTAACATCAAGCTTAAGACGTTGGTGCAAGAGCTAGCTGACCTCACAGTAGAGGAGAGTTCACCAACACTCGAATCAAGGAGAATAAATGCTCTTATTAGATATGTTTTGGCAGTTTTCTTCTTCCCCTTGAAAGGACTCAAAGTGCCCACCTGCCTTGTGGATTTCAAAGGGCCTGAGGATTTCGTAGTCGTGAACTGGCCGAAGGCCATACACTCCTTTCTCCACTCCCATTTCGCTGCAATGAGGCAGATTGCTATTGGGGAGGAGATGACAAATCTAGGCTACCTTGAGGGGTGCTCAGTTATTCTAGTGGTAAGTAAGAGCACGTACAACTTATACTTGCCATAACTTTGATGTTTTATTAAGTGCTTGTAGCTGTTTCATATCATGTCTCAGGTTTGGTTTTTGGAGCATACATCTATAGCATCGGCATGCGTAGAAATGGCCACTCCCCGATTGCACCGATGGTCCTCCCAGCTTACCTTTAGCGCCTTGTATTGTTCAAGACTCCGAGCTATTTTGTCAAATCCCAATGCTGTAAGAAGTACATCGTTATTTGGTGGAATACTTATTTAATGAACATATAACATGACATGTTTATTTACGTACAGGTTCGCAGGTCTTTCGTTTATATATCTGTTGAGGAGCAAGATTTGCTAGGAGAAGGTGAGGAATACTCATCAAGCTTTGAGGTAGAGGAGAGAAGAAGTGTGAAGAAAGAGAAGAGGGAGAAAGAGGAGAAAAAGAAACAGCAGAGGCTGAAGGAGGATAACAAGAGGTTAAGAGGGGAGAAGGAGGAGAAGGGGGAGAAAGAGGAGATAAAGAAGAGAGTGAAGGAAGTGAAGGAGGAGAATGAAAAGAAAAAGAAGAAGGATGGGGAGGTGAAGACGATGAAGGAGGAGAAAGAAGTGCGTAAGGAAAAAAGGAAGAGGAGGGCATATAAGGAGAATAGAGAGTTGATTAGGGAGGCTCGATTTAAAAGCTATGTTGATGAAGCGGTCGGGCAAGTAAAGATCTTTATTCAAGATAAATTTGATCGTTTGGCGGCTATGTTGGGGCTTGCCAATGAGAAGAATGTCAATGAGGAGGACGTGAAGGATGGGGGGGTGAAGGATGAGGGGGGGAAGGATGAGGGGGTGAAGAATGAGGGGGTGAAGGATGAGGGAGTGAAGGATGAGGGGGTGAAGGATGAGGCGGTCACCGTCATAAAAGATAATTCTGCAATAGTGCTACACAAGATCAGACGTACACCAGTAAAGGGAAAACAAAAGAAGAGGCCCGACAAAGATTGCTGGCCAATATACCCGGGCAGGAGTGCACTTTGTCCCGAAGATAGGAAGATGATCACAATCGTGATGGAGCGCTATCCAAATCCGTATGTTTTTTTCTTTTCATTTATTGTTATTATCGTGTGATTTTACCCCTTCTCCTGTATTCAGGGACTCGATCGTTATTGAGAGAGGGAATATTTTTATTTCTCGATCAAGCTTGATTGATATCTTAGGGACGGGATGGGTGTGCTCATCGCATTTGGATGCATATGCGTACGTTCTTAATAGTCTCAAAGAGAAAGATGGGAGTAACATGGTCAATTTTCTGTTCGTATCTTCAAATCATGCGGTAATGAATGATATATGTTGACAACATTGACTATTTTTTCCTTAACTACTAATTGTTATTTGTTCAATTTTTGCAGTATTTAAAATCATGCGGGAAGATCAGTCGTAGACTGGTCGAGCATATCACCCATGACTCAGTTGGAGCTACTGAGCTTATTATAATGCCATGCCATGTTGCTAGTCATTGGGTCCTGCTAGTGGCCAATCTTAAAGAAAAAATCTGGGATTTCTACGACTCGATGCCGAATCCCACACACAAGACACCCCTACGGAATCATGTACGTAGTTGTATAATTAAAAAAACTTGAAACTTCATATGTGCAGATAATCTTAGCATTGAATCTCTGATTTCCTTGACGACATATGTGCAGATGAGGTACCTTCAAGAAGACACAGGTGATGTGCTTCCCAGCGACATAGCCCTATGGCCATTACGCGTCGTTGAAGGCGTTCCTACTCAGGACAACGGCAACGATTGCGGAATATTTGTGATGAAATATATGGCAGCTAGTTTGGTAGAGGGACCTGTTGATTGGAGTAGTCAGAAGGATTGGGGTAAGGACATGCCGAGGATCCGAGCCGAAATGGTTGCATCTTTTTGCCGGATATTTCAGTCGTCCCTGCTCACAGAACATGGATTTAAGTTTTAAATGATATTGTATAATTCTATGATCCAAGACAATTGTAGTGTATAATCCTGCTGCACCTGTAGACAATTTTATTTAGCACATCACATGTATTGGTTTTTTTTTTGCATGTCTGCTAGTTTTGAATTAGCTCTGCTTTGGTGCTTTGCGGCCTTAGACCTGGGATATCATTCCTGTTTTCAACGGAAAGTAGGGAATATGAACTACAATTTCAATCATGTCATTTTTTTAAATGAAAAACTCTATTAGAATTTGTTTTTGGATCATCTGTTTGGTTGATATAGGGGGGTTGAAACAATGGTTAATTTGCCTTTTTGAGACTGCAGTTTTGTATCACACAAAAAATACCATTTGATTCAGTAAATCGGTTTGTATCACATAAGCAAATTGTTCTATAGCTACATCTTCTTTCCTTTTGAAGAATGTGATGCACTTCTCGTTACCATCTCAAAACATCGGGAATTGCGGAGAATTTATAATGTGTATCCACTGGAGCATCCAAGGATGATTGAACGTTAAAGTTCTGGCATGAAGGAGGTGTATCAACTGGAGCCGCAAAACTCTCAAGAGTTATATTGTCTAAGAAGTTGTATTCTTTGGGCTCTTCTTTCAGGTCAACCACGATGGGAGCTTTACCCTTTGAATCATCTCTGGCCGCTGCAAAAAGGAAATGACTAAATTAAAATCTCAATGAGAATTAAATATTGAAAAAGAAATAACTAAATTTAAAGCTAAATGATCTTACTTTTCCTCTTTGATGTTTTTTCCCAATGACTCTTGGGCCGGTTGTTAGATTGGCCCTTGCTTCGCATTGTCGGTGGATCTCGCACTAGCCCCTTGTTTTTGTCATTTTTATCCTTCACACCCTTTCTCATCATTTCGTCTTCATCTACTATTTCATCTGCCTTCTTAGCAACCTCAATGAAGGCAGTGTGTACGTACTCTTTGGCAAGCTTGCAATCCTCTATTCGTCGGGTCAGATCATAAGTAAACCGCATCATATGACTTCTAAAAACTAAATTTGAATCAAAGTCTTTCGGTCTTGCTTCCTTTGAAAGGTACATACCCTTCTTCGCTTTTAAAGTAAATCTGTTTAGTACGTATTTGGCAGGAATTTGCTTAACATTTGTATGATTGTACACCCTCAATATGTGTTTGCATAGTATTCCTTTCGTTTGAAAACCCATACACGAACAATTTGCATCAAAATTAGTTGAATCAACTGTTACGAACCAGCGTTTAAGATCCCCGGCTGATTCACAATGTTGTGTTGCATACACGATGCGATTTTCACTTATTCTTGATTCTTCTACAACACATACACCAACTGCGCCGTCCATATATGCTTGCTCAAATATGGAGAAACTCTTTCGAGTATATATTTTCGAAATATGTTTGAGTAGGTGACAATGTTGAATTTTTGGAGTTACGCTACCATGTTTGCATCGAAAGTCTTCATCATGCTCAGATCGACGCCAGTTCGAGGTCAATTTATCCAACCCAATATAACATTCGACCAGGGAACTGGTTGCTTTGGAACAACCATGCAAAACATTATTAGCCGACTCACTTCTTTGTGTAGATAATATTCCAAGATCTAAACATGATTTATTGAAAGCAGTCGACCACCTCGTTCTAACCTTATATAAGTCACGCAACCATCTATTGTCCTCCAAGTTTCCTCTTAAAACCATATCGCTCCAGCACTTCTCAAATTCAATCTCAGAATCACATTTGCTCATACAATAGTAGAAAAGTGATCGTACAACTTTGTCGTTATTGAAAGCGGGTACCTTGGACGGAGCTTTCTTCGAGATGTGCCACTGACACAACCGATGCCGACTAGTGGGAAAGGTTCTCTCAATGGCAACAGCCATTGCCTGATCTTGATCTGTAAATATAGTGGTCGGTTGTTTTCCTCCAACAAACCTTAAAAAGGTCTCAAACACCCAGCAAAAGGATTCTATTGTCTCCGTTGCAATGAATGCCCCACCTACAAAAATATTCTGCCAATGATGGTTAACGGCAATAAAGGGTGCACATGCCAAATTATACTTATTCAGCCGATATGTAGTATCGAACACGATAACGTCACCGAAGCAATCGTAATCAATTTTGCTATGACCGTCAATCCAAAGAAAACCAATAAGTCTATTCATCTCATCAGTTAATATATCATAAGAGAACATATTGTCCTCGGATTGTCTATCCTGTAATACTTTGGACAAGCTGCTAGCATCCCCACTATCTATTAGTGCTCTTCTTTCGCGTTGGACAAAATTATAAGCATCGGACTTACAAAACCCCACATTTTCAACACCGCCCACTTCATCTGCAAGGAAATTGTATGCATCGGTTGTTCTAATACCCACACCTGTCATATTCTTTAGAAGGCTAGCTTGAACGGTTGATATACTGCGATGAGACCTCAGTAGGTGTCTGTCATTTTCTGATGCAAGTGAGTGATTATGTTCCTCGACGAACTTTGTAACCTCCCAATTCTTACCTTCTTTATCTGCATTAAAGTATATGCAGGCCAAACAATCTGTGCGAGTATCCAATTTACGGTATTTTTGTTGTTCGTCCCTCAACGGTTTGGAAACCTTTAGGCCAGCTTTTGCGCAACTATACCCGCGGCCCTTGATAAATCTGGTATGTGCCCAATAGACAATATTTTGTTTCCGCACGCTGAATCCAGTTTTATGGGCATAATCGCAATACATGGAGTATGCTTCCTCCTCACTATGTACAATAGGGAATGATACTGTAGATTTCTGTTATCCAGGAAAAAATAGTCGTAAGTTAAATCCAGTTGGAAAAGAATGAATTCCAGTTATAAAAAAATTAAAATACAGTTGTAACATGACAAATTCCAGTTGCTTCCAGGCAAATTCCAGTTGCAATATAATGAATTACAGTTGGAACAGAGTAAATTTCAGTGTTGGTGATAATCAACGGGAAACAGGCTGAACTTAAATTAAAGAAAGATCTGTAAAAGGGAAGAAAGAATTAAGACTCACATTGCCAAAACTATCTATGCCGGATTTCTCATATGACTCCTGCATGATCTGAAACTTCAGGGAGAACAAAACGATGAGGGAAATGACCTGCAACAACGACAAAAATGAGAGATTCTGGAGTTAAAAATCAACACTATTGAAAAAGCTTCGTCGAGCATCAAACCCTAGTAATGGCGGAGTACAAATGGCGGAGTAGTAATGACGGAGTAGTAATGGCACACTCACGGTCTTCTGTCGTTATCCAAACTCCTCAGGTAAGGTTTGTTAGGAGGTGGTCGGAATAGTAGCCGGTGAGGTCCCGAAACCCTGGGCGGCGTTCGGTTGGGTTGTAGCACAGGAAGTTCAAAATCGGGGAAGATGAGGACAAAAATCGATTTGGGGGGAGAATGAAAGGTGGGCCCCAGTTTTTATTAGCTATTTATTTGGGCACGGGATTACGGTACAAGCGTGTACCCAAAAATTTTCCCCACATACGCGCACGGGCCCGCACGCACGGCCGGCATGAGCACGCGGAGAGCCGTTGCGCGTGCCCCGTGCGTGAGCGCTCGCTACACGGGCACACACATCACCGACCTGCAAGAGCGCTCCTCGCACAGGCGCACGGGCTCCTCCCGAGCACGCGCGCACACGCTACACAGGCGGGCGGGTGCACACGCGCCGACGACCACCGCTGCCACGGTCGCCGGGCCGTCCGGACCGCCCGGGGGGCATGTTCGTCATTTATGAAAAATTAGTAATCCAGGTGACCAGCACAAAACGTCATTAGTCAACTTAATATTCAGCAAAACGCAATTACTAATGCGACCCTTCAAGAAAGCTATAAAAGTCCCCCATGCCTTCATTTGGGGGAAGCTGCTTGAGAGACTAGAAAGAACTCTGAGGTTTTCCGGCGAGAACGTCGAGAACGTGAGACTTCGATCGTTCTCTTGCTCGGATTTCGCTCTGCTCCCTCTCTAGTCCGCTCGCGCTCAATGTGCACGCATTAGTAGACGAAGGAAAGAGCTCTAGAGAACGCTCTCGTGAAAGTTCCTACGGACACACTCTTCAAGACTTCGTGGACTTATTCATTTACCCGCTTTTCTGTACATAAATCATGTAACGGAGAGACGACATGTCACCCTCCAAGGAACTCAAAAACTTGTATATAAATGAGAAAAAGTGGATTTGGGCCCGACACAGATCCGACCACGTGGTTTTTCACCCTTTCCGGGTTTTTTGCGTTAAAAATGACTCTTGTCATTGCTGCTTAGTTTTTCATTTGACTGTTTGTGCGCCCGATCTGACTCGGAGCTAAGGTGGTTTGATTCTCCGGACCAGAAGAAAACCGGGTGATCCACAACAGTTTGACGTCGTTTTTGGGAAGGTGTTCCCAACTATATAACAAATCCCTAGAAACAATGCTTAATCGAAATAAGCGCTCCTAACAACCTCCAATGGCAAAGAGGAGTGCAAACATTGCTAATGGCGCGACACCAGAGGAGCGCACCGATCTGGCCCCACCAACTCACCTGCAAGCAACACTCCGCTTCTAGAAGGAGCCACTGTTGTCGCGCCTACAAACTCACTCGGTGGAGGAGCACGTTCGACTGATGGAGGAGTGCCAGGTATAAATGCTCACCCTTCAATGAGATCTGGGAATCACCAATCCTCCCAACCCGGTTATCGCATAAGGGACACGACCGACAATCACTCAAGAATGCGTGACTCATCGAGAGGCGGCTCACCTTGAGGACCTTCCTGCCGACAAAATGCCCAACGCAACAAGCTCTGCGCACGTCACACGGTGGCCACAGCTACCGGGAAATGCTCCACGCAACCCATGACTAATGAATGTTGATCTCGGATGTGACAACTAAAGGCTCACCTACCAGGAACCGAGGGATATGATTGATGAAGAATATGCCCAGGGCAAGCGCCGCCCCACAAATACACGACGTCTGTTTCACCGTGTGTTGAAGCTCGCTCCTCAGATTCTAGAACACCTCGTGCCCTACAGATTCAAGCTACCCCACTTTGAGGCCTTCGATGGGACGGATGACCCCCTGGAGCATGTTAACCACTTAGAGACGATCATGTATCTCTTCAACGCTCCAGCTCACCTGTTGTGTCAAGTGTTCCCCGCAACTTTGAAAGGGCAAGTACGCACGTTGTTTCACTCTCTAAGGGAGGGGAGTTCAACGACTTTGACGATCTCATGCGCCTCTTCATTGACCAATTCATAACAAATCATTGGATCGTCAAATGCCCCTCTCACCTCTCCGAAATTTGCCAAAGCGAGGGGGAAACACTCAACGAGTTCTTACGCCACTTAACTTCCGAGGCAAAGAGAATATCGAGAGTCGACCGAGAAGTACATACTCCTCCACGGTTTCTTCCTATGAGGGCTCCGCCCAAGCGGATTCTATTCCGCAATGATGCGAGAAATAGTGTCAAGATACGTAGACCACGTTCACCAGGTCGAGGCGCAGATAGCGGCAAGCGAGGCAAACGAGGCTCATCGCAAGCAGTTTGAGGAAACCTCTAAGTAGAAGAGGGAGCCAGAGTCCACCCCACCAGCATACCGTAGGGGCGATAACCGCCGCAATAACCATCATAGAGACTAGGGATCTCGTCGAAACCAGTAATTTACCCCTCTAAACACCGTGTGGACTCAAATGCTTATGGCCATCAAGGACTCTGGCATGCTCCACCGACCCAAGTCGCTTTCGTTGAACCGGGAAGACCTAACAAAGTACTGTAAGTTTCACTGCAGAAACGGGAACAAAACGGAGGACTACACCCGGCTGAAGGAAGAGATGGAACTCCTCATCCACTAAAGATATTTGGGGTGGTTCTTGTAGAACCAAGTACCAAATGAGCCTTTGCCGCACCAACCCGGACGGGAACAACCCCATGCGCGCCAAGATGCACAAGGGGCGGGGAAATGGCCAGGGAGGTCGAAACCATCTCTGGCTTACCCTTCCCCATCATCCAAGTCCTCTTCATCGCTCAAGTGTAAAAGGACCCAGAAGACCCAAAGACATTACAAGACACAACCATCAACTTCGGGGACGAGGACCTGGTGGGAGTGCCACGCCAGGACCCCCTCGTTATCATCACTAGAACGACAACCACTACTTTAGAGTTAAGAGAATATTGATTGAGAGTGGGAGCTCAGTAGACGTCGTGTTTGCGTCCACACTATACAACATGAAGATCCCCATAGAACGTATCGAGCCGGCTGCAGGAACGCTATACGGGTTTGACAACAACCCAATTTCGTTGCGAGGGACAATTACCCTCCTTGTCACCTTAGGAGAGTTCCCGAGGCAGGTCATCCGGGATGTCAAGTTCGTGGTAGTCGACTGCAGCTTGGCATACAACACGATCTTCGATCGGCCGCTCCAGATGCTCTTCGAGGCAATTCACTCTATTCTGCACCTATCCATGAGTTCTTCACTCTAGGAGGGACAGCCGTTGTTTAGGGAGATCAGGAGGCAACACCCTTCATGTTGAATAAACGCTGTAACACTTCCTCTTCAAGTTCTTCTTTTGATGTTCGTGTTCTCCCAAGAGGGTCCTCTAGATGTCTGGAGACGAGCCACTCACAAAAGGATCAGAGTTGTGAATGAGAGTTTGATATCTTTGATACAATGGAGGGAGCAAATCTGATCTTTAAATAAATCTAGTGAGCTACCGGCAATCCTTGCGTTCAAATGCATATGCCAACTGTCCTTCTGTATCCAGGAGCTGCCACAAGCGGTAAGTGTTATCGCGCCGTGGTAGCTTGCAATTATAAGCATCGTCTTCCGTATTTTATCCTCGTTCACTGTATGTTTGTATCTGTATAACCTGCACACTATAAACACATAAATGACTAGATCAAATACATAACAATATTTGTTATTCTCAAAATAAGAGATGTGGAACGCATGTTCCAACAAAAGCGTCATACCCAAAGCGTGAACCATTTAATTTCAGTAAGGGATCCCTGAAACTCTGTGATGGGTAGCCATTGCAGCTCATTCAGACCATGCACTAGGTATAAGCCATATACTTAGAACAAGTAATCTCATTTTATGACCAAAAGGGCGCCTTCACTGCAGGATGTTTCTCGGGCTTTCAAGTTGATGGTTTTCCCAGTTAGATGGCCTAAGTAGATTTCGTGTACATATGACATGTAAACAAGATTTTCAAGCTATATAAGGAGGATCATTTCATAAGTCGGATATCCAATTTAGATCCAACTTAGATCGAATTTTTAGTTTAAATTTCTTCTTTTAGTTGTATTGTATTGTTTTAGTTCATTTTAGAGAGAGATAGTTTATCATGAGATGTAGCTAAAGTTTTATTAGTATTTGATCTTGATAAACTCTTTAATGAAATATTCTATGTAATTCTCTTTTAAACATAAGATATTTTAAATAGAAATCTTTGACTTACCTTTGAGTAATATTTGTTGATTTCATATTTTTGGTGTATGTAAATCATCTAAGATCAGTATTCTAGTTGGCCGAGATATCCGTGAATAAGAGTAAATTTTTCTTAGTTAAAAAAATGCATGCACCCCTAGAAATAAGACGACATAAATCTTTTAGATTGGAGTCAAATCTAATAGAGGAGTTCACCGGCTAAAACATGCTTAGGGGTTTCGATAATAGAAAGAGATTTCGGTCAATCAACCTAAGATTAGGTGGTAGTACTCCTCAAAAGAGGTGATGGCATAATTTAGGAACCTCCATGGTCAAGATGTTTTATTAATATCTTAAGTTATAAATTGAATTTGTTTTATTTCATTTTAGAGGAATTCTAAATTATGTATTATCTTTAATCTCTATTCTCTCTTTATTTTATTTTCCATTTTCATACTTTAAAATCACAACAACAATGAATATTTAGAGAAAATAATACTAATTTTGTGAGTAGAAGTAATTAACAAATTTGTGGAATACAACACTTGATATTATCTAGTAATATTTTATACTATAATACGGTAGGCGTACACTTGTCTTATTGAATTATATTTTAGATACATACTTTAGCAATATGAGGCTTCTTAAATTAATACAGTTACGTTCTCTCTTCCTTGAAGCCGGCCTTAGCCTATGTATATACATATAAATATAAAAAGAGGAAGGAAATTACATAGGCAAACTATCCTGCGAGAGGATAAAAGAAAGGGCCTGGGTTAGGGGCATTCCCCTTTCCCACACAGTCTGTATCACACGCTTGGTTGGCAACATAATCAGCCGCAGAGTTGTCTCTTCGATCAATCTGTGAAATAACTAGCTTTGGACAGCCCTTCATGGCACGAGCAAGCAAAGTCTCAACATCCCCAACATAGATACTCGATAGGATCCGGTTGAGCGTAGAACAAGCAATCGCGGACTCACCCTCAACGATAAAGCCGTGAGCATGATCCATAAGAACTTTACCAAGAGTGAGGCCCCGGAGAGCACTCCTAAGCTAGCTCCGACATGTTCACCGATCGACTATTGATCCCAACACCGCTCGCCACAAGAAGCTCCCCGACGTGATTTCTAATGATACACCCGAGCCCCGCCCGGTTGTTCTCATGCACGGAATCGTCAAAATTAATTCTTATCCATCCAAAAGGCGGGCGCGACCAAGATGTCTCAAGGTTACGCTCTCTCTTCCAACATAGTGGAAAATCACTATTTATTCTGTGAAGTCTGGGTCTATTGATCAGACAGACACTTAGAACTCAAAATAGAGTATTTAAGGGAAGACTCTTACAACTCTTTACAATTGAATCTTTTATGAGGGATCTCTCTAATAATCTCAGCAGATTTCTTCCCTTAGCCTTATGAATGTACATAAGACTTTGGCTACGTTTGGGAGGACTTATTTTCACCGGTCAAGCGGTTACAACCGCATGAATCGGACCATAATTAAGGTTCGGTTCATGCGATCGTAACCGCTTGACCGGTGAAAATAAGTCCTCCCAAACGGAGCCTTTATTTCAGGAACCTTGTATATATTTTCTTGGGAGGTAGGGAGTGAGATGCTTCTATGTTTGTAGAGAATAGGGTTTCCTCTTCTCTTCTTCATTATTGCGGAATAGAAACTTTGTCTAATTTCTATTTGCAATAGTAATTAGACATGGTGAGTTCCAGTCTTCTTCTCTTCAATCCCACAACTAGCATACTTTATATCATCTCTTTAAAAATGGACTCAATCTTGACATTTTCTGAAAAAAACTTCATGTATCTTTTCTTCTTGAGGAATTGAGATGTTAAAAAGCCTTCCTTTTTGGTTCATTATTGAATGAATTTTAATTGCAAATTTCACTTACATTGTCAGTTGTGAAAGCCTTCCTATCTCTTCTTCTTTGAAGAACACTGGTTATTCAATTACAGCTCGACGAGGGAGCAGTACCACTCGACAATTACTTCAGTTTTTTTTATCTTTGAAAAATAGTTTATCTATGGTAGTAGACTAAGACTCAACAACTAACTCAAGAAAGATGAAATTGTATTGTATAACTCATAAGCTAGCCCATTCCTATACATGCTTTGAAGGGATTTTATATTATTTATCATTTTTATAAAATATGTTTAGGGTTCTGAGTGTTGGGCAGGGAATTGTGTACATGAGCAAAAAATGGGAGTTGCGGAGATGATAATGCTTGGGTGGATGTGTGGACACACGAGATTGGATAAAATTAGAAATGAAAGTATCAGGCATAAGACATGAGTAGCACCAATTTCAGAGAAGATGCGAGAAGCTCGTCTAAGATGGTTTGGACATATACAAAGGAGACCATTGGGCGTTGTGAGAGTCTAGTCACTAGGCATGTTAGATGAGGGAGGGGTAGACCAATCAACACTTGGAATAAAACTATAAAGAAAGACATGATGTACTTAAGCATTAGTGAGATTATGACAAAAGATAGGGCACAATGGCGACAAAGGATCCATATAGCCGACCCCACTATAGTGGGATAAATGCTTGAGTGTTGTTGTTGTCGTATGTTTATCAAATCACCACTATTTTTCTCAACATAATCATTATGGGCTTGCAGTGATCAAATGAGTTCTGTGATGGATATAATAGTGAGATGCTTGGACTCCTCCATTGCTACCACATCATGGTGGAACATAGAAGGTAAGCTTCGTGAAGTTTTTGAGACTATTCGCCTCCATTCTATGATATAACTATAATCATTTAGGGGCATTTACCGGGACCTCCCCTCTAAGTTTGAACAATTACAGATTGCACCCCTCTTATTATTGAAATTACAAAACATAATATTTATCTCCCTGAAGTTCACATTTCATAACATCCATGCACAAAATACCTCCCTCAAAGCACATTTTCAAGGGGGGTATTTGTGCATGGATGTAATGAAATGTGAACTTCATGACAGGTAAATGTTATGTTTTGTAACATTCCTAGGAGGTTTTTGTAATTTCAATAATAAAAGGGGTGCAACCTATAATTATGCCAACTTCCAGGGGAAGTTTTGGTAATTAATCTGAAAAGATTGAAGTTTATCATGTTTTTTTCCTTTGATGTTTTGCCATGGCCCTCATAAAAATAGTTCTACCAACTTTTTGTTGAGGTAAACTTAGCACCTTAGCATCACTCTTCTGATTTTTATGTAGGTTTTAATATTTTCTACCTCTCGGCTTTGTTATTGGTGTTTCGGCACTTAATTGAGTGGAAATATGTTGTAACCGATCTCATGGATAAAAATAGAATTCTCATTCGTCTTGCATATGCTTCTCCTTCAAAGATTGGGAGACCTATTTGTGGGCACCGGAAGATTTGAAAAAACTGATTACTTGTTGCTGTTGAAATTGGTGAAGTGAAAGTGGGGGTGATCGGCAGTCCGGGCGACCTAGGCGGTCTGTCTCTTGTCCGGCGGGTAGTTGGGTGGCGACCTGGGTAGCTAGCTGCGGGCTGGCTTTGCGGACTGCGCGGACTGGTTGAGTCCGGCAGTGGGCCGAGCTCTGCAAGGAAGTGTGCGCGGCCCGTACGGACTGGGCTTGGAGTCCACACGTCTTCTTTGGAGTTGTGGTAGCCGCGGTCTGGGCTTGGAGCTGGCGGACTGGACTTTGTATCCGCCGAGCTCGCGCCTTCTTGTCTTGCGCTTGTGGGTTGGTTTCCGCAATTTCCGCCGTAACTGGGCTTGTGCCAGTTGTCGCGGACTGCGCGAGAAGTTTTCGGTTTCCGCAGTATCCGTTGTGACCGGGCGGGTTGCCTGTGGTGCGGTCTGGTGCTTGCAGGTTGGCGGGTTGGCTGACCTTTACCGAGCGGTCTCGGCGAGTTGGCATTGCTAGTTGCGACCAAGGGGCGGTGTCTCTATCTCATAGGGTGGTGACCGCACTCCTCACCCGGCCTATAAATAGGACCCCCCGGCACCTCATTTGGTAGCAGAGTGAACAGTAAGTTGAGCTTGAGTGTTGGCTGCGGACTCGATTTGTGTATCCGCGCGGGCTGTTGCTTAACCGGTTTCTGTGTGCAGGTGGCGCGGCTAGCAGTGTCAAACTAGGAGTTTGGTTCTGACCGCTGGAGTTAGCGGGCTGTATTGGCGGTTATCAGCATCAGCTTTATCTCAAGTTTCTTCTCTGTCCGCGCGACCTCGCGGTCTAAGCGGATAGGCGGCTTGTTCCTCTGTTCAGCAGCAGTTAGGCGAATAACGGGTTGTCTGCGCGACCTCGCGGTCTTCCCGGACTCCTTGTTGTTGTTCGGCTTCAGCAGTTTGGCGGGGTGTGAACTGGGCGAGCTCGGCGGTCTCGACGGTCTCGACGGCTTCGGCGGTCTCAGTGTTCTATCCGCCCGGCTTGTTTCTTCTGCTTTTTCATACTGGCGAAATCATGTCTCGCCACGTATGCCTCGCCTTGTAAAGAAGTTGAATAAAATTGTGATCTGCTTGCTTCTGTCTGTGTGTTTGGTTATCTAAGTTGCTTCCTACTTTCCGCGGTTCAAGTTGTGATCTGGGTAGTGCCGAAGATATTAATTTGGTGTTTGGGCTACCTTGTTGATCAACTTGAGAAAATTTAACAGTTGCTTATTTCTAGTGCAACATTGCTTTGATACTACTTTTAAGGAGGGAAGTGGTGGAATCTTGCTTTGGATAGAGGAATTAATTGGGATATAGGGAAATGAATAGATGTAAATAATGGAGGCAATGATGAAAGAAAGCTGAGTTTTTTTTTTGCACCAAGAGCACAAATCAACTAATTCAAGTAATTATGAAAATCACGAGCTCACCCGTGGGAGGCACAAACCGCACAAAGCATACCTAAACTCAGCCAAACCAACGAAACTGATCTCACTTGTTACGGAGTGAATCAAAGAGGTGCAAAACTTGGGCCATATACATGAGAACTAAAGCTTATTTCAAAAGTTTAAGCATGTGAGTCCATTACATGATAATTTTATATCCTTAAATATTTCACATATACGATGCGAGACTAAAACATTATGCTAGAACATATAGATGTACGTGTGGTTACCCGTGCGTAACCACAATCTGTGCAGATTGATAGATATATGTGTGGTTACCGGTGTGTAACCGCACCTTGTGGAGATCGTGGCTAAGAATGGTGGACCGCAAGCTTTGCTGATGAAGACAAACAGAATCATCCTTGGTATCTGCTCTCATGTGTTGTTGGTATAGGCGGTTACTCTTGTGTAACTGCACATCATTATGCGGTCAACTCATTTTTGATCGCATTGTTCGTGCTCGTCACACGCCAGTATATTCTTGTAATTAGTCTCGCATTGTCAAATTGTAAATTCACTCTCCTCCTCTCTTCTATATAAAGAAGAGCGCACCTTTGTAATATTCGGATTTTTTGGAAATAAAAATTCAGTTATTTTCAATTTCTTGCGAGTTATTATTAATTTCTTACAAGCTATTTTCAAGTTTTCACAAGCTTTAAAAGAACATTGATACGAGCTTAAAACTACCACTATAGGATATCTTACAATTGCAACAATAAAAGGGAACATTTATAAATTAAGGATTGAATCCTCCTATAAAAGTCAAAAGAAAAACATGTTTATTCTTTCCACTTACATAGAAACATTTTCTTCACACAGACTCCTTTATTTGAATGGCATCAATTCTGAGTTCAGCCTCATCCTCACCATTGCTTTTCCAACCAAGCTTTCCAAGACCACCATTCTCTTTAAATTCTCCATCGGGAGAATTAACATAACTGGACAAAGACGCCTCAGACGAATCCTCCGAGCGAGCATCGGATAAGTAAGACTCGGGCTGTCGCTGATCTGATGCTCGCGGGTGATTCTGCAAAAGAATGGAGCCACCCGAGCTCAAGAAAGCCTCCATCTTCTCATCATCCTCTATCATTCGACGGGCAAAGTGCGTGTAATTGAAAGTATACTGATTACGCCCTCCCAATGCTTGCTCAAGCTCGTCCATGTCGAAAAGTTCCGACATTATATTCTGGCTCTCGGGGATGTCGGAGTAAACAAATCTTACTTTCTTGTATGTTTTCCTCTCAAGGAAGGGTTTCACAACCTGCAGGGAGATGAAATTGGTCAGATGCATTCAAATTATACTTTGGGGGCTGTTTAGCATGGTGGGAAGTTGATGTAAGGTGTTTACAACAATAACAACACTCGAGCTTTTATTACACACTATAATGGTGTCGGCTATATGGATCATTTGTCGCTATTGTGCCCTATTTAGGGTCATAATCTCACTAATGCCCAAGTACATCATGTCTTTCCTTATAGTTACATTTCAAGTACTTATTAGTCTACCCCTCCCCCGTTTAACATGCTTAGTAACTAAACTCTCACAATGCCTAATAGGTGACTCTAATGGTCTCCTTTGTACGTGTCCAAACTGAAACCATCTTGATGTAATGTTTAGATGCAAAATAAAGATTTGGCATTTGGATTGACGTAGGACAGTTGAAGATCAAATTTCATGCTGATTCTGCCTTATAGCTCAAGAGCCGAGTAAAGTTTGATTATAAGCTTGTTTGATGCACTTAGGTTGTGTTTGGCGTGGCTTATCACAGCTTATTTGCTCAGGTAAGGTTGGACAAAAATGTCATTGTCATACCAAAATCTTATGCCCAAACTAGTTTCTTTCTTTGGGTAATGGTAAGTAACATTTGTCATACCAAACATACATTCTATGACAATGACATTTTTGTCCAACCTCACCGGAACAAATAAGTCACGATAAGTCACACAAAAGGCAGCCTTAAAGTTAATCTCGAGCTGAGCAAAGTTTGATAAGCTTTTTGCTATATATTCGATTTGATTATAAGCTTGCTTGATATATATTCGATTTGATCTCCATTAGAGCCGGGGATTTGATCAACTTTCGATCTCAAAGACATAATTTTGACCCAGCATACTCATACAAACGATGAACTTATATGCATTATTTCATTTCTTTATACAGCTTTCAATAATATATATATATATATATGCGTGTGTGTATATATATATATATATGTGTGTTTGTGTGTGTGTATATATATAGGGCCATTTACCGGGACCTCCCCTCTAACTTTGCTAAATTATTGACAGCGCCTCTCTTATTTTCGAAATTACAAAAACTTCCCCTAAAGTTTTCATTTCATTACAAAAACCTCCCCTGAAGTTTTAATTTCATAACATCCATGCACAAAAACACCCCCCTTGGTGTACAGTGTCCAGGGAGGTATTTTTCTTCATGGATGCAATGAAATGAAAAGACCAAGGGAGGTTTTTCTAATGAAATAAAAACTTAAGGGGAGTTTTTTGTAATTTCAAAAATAAGAGGGGTGCTCTCACTAATTATGCTAATTTATAGGGGAGGTTTGAGTAATTATTTCTCTATATATATATATAGGCCTCAAGTTGGTTCGAACCGAAGCTCGGATCAATTTCAAGTTTGATTCAATCTGGGCAAGTGATACAGGGGTAGGCTGATGATGAGTGCTCTAAAATGAAGTCCTATGTGGAATGTGGTGTGCCTACCAATCAGTACTAATATGAATGCAAATGCAATTGAGACAATCCGAATTAAATGGACAATAAGCAATAAATTTAAAATAGAAACTCAAGCAGATGCACAATTGTTCACAATAAATTTTAATTGAAAGAACAAGCGTCAATCCGCAAACAATTGAGCCGCAAAATTAATTTAATCACGTGTCGAATATATCCTGCAAATCAAGGGGTTTTCACGGAAACAAAACATATAGAATTAAATCCAACCAAATATAGTCTAAATATACAATGATAAAGCAGCAAGAACACTTGACTGACTCACACATGCAGGTGGCGATGAACTGTGGCCCTGGAGATGTTTGAAGGCTGACGGTCTCTTCCAGGAACTGGTGCTGCGGAATAGAAACCAAAGAGGGAGCTCGGGTAGGGTAGGAGAAAGGTTGATTGGCTTCGGGATGTAGATATTTGGGTTGTGGTACGTGGCTGTGGGGAAGGGAAGCTCTGGTTGGCGGTGTATGAAGGTGGAGTGGGGCAGCCAAATACGGAAATGGAGTGGGAAGTGGAAGGATTTGCAAAGATAGGAGAAATGGAGATGTGGGGGTCGTGGGGATCACAACTGAGAGTAGGAACAAGGTTGTTGGTGGAATATGTTGGCTTTTGCCGGTTCAAAAGGAGAAAGGAGTGGAATTGGGGGCTACGGTTCGAGGAAACAGTGGCAGGGATCGACGTCGGCGTGGCAGAAGTCGCGGGCTGAGGTTCTAAGGAGAGATAGCAGAGATATGAGAGTCTGGGTCTGCGAAAATCAGTGGGAACAACAGGCGTAGGATCGACGGGAGGAAAGGAAGAGGATCGATGTCGTGGAGTCACACCAAGTGGTATCGCCCGACATTGCACCGAGAGAGAAGAGATGACCGACGATTCAAAGTAGAAACTAAGGCTGTATTTGAGAATCCGGCGGGGGGCCGTTCCGGCAGGGCCGAGCCGGAGGCAAAGGGTTTGGGAAGATTTCACGAGCTCCAGTCCACCCCGGCCAGCGTGAAAAGGAGAAAAACGGCGGTTTTGCCGCTGGTCTCTCGCGCTCCAGCCCGGCCGTTTTCTCTCTCCTTCCCGACGTGCCACCAGACTGGTTTGCAACGGGGGGCCAAACACAACCTAAATCTCAATGCCCCACCAAACCACTACCTGCGTATATATATACTATTAAGATAGGGCACCCAGATCGGACGACTCATAATATCCGAACTGATTGAGTGTCAAATACAACTCAAAATATAAAAGTAAATACATGAAAACCACTTGGAACGGCCATCCGGATGTATCCGTGGACTCAGATCGTCCGAACGGGTAACGGTTTATCGCCTCTTGTGGGAATACACATATATGGTCCAACAATCTCCATCAACTAGGCTGCTTGTTTATTATGTTCCAAGCAATATCTGAGCAAAAAACAAATTTGATTTTCGAGCGATCGTCATTCTTCTGACCAACTTCACAACCCAAATTTGAATTCAACTTTTATAAAGTGACTTCACTTATAAATTCAATGGAAAGTGAATACAAACTACTTGGCCGCATTGCGTTGAAGAAGCAATAGAAAATCAGATGACTAAGGCTCTGTTTGGGGAGACTTATTTTCACCGGTCAAGCGGTTACGACCGCATGAACCGGACCTTAACATAACCGCTTGCCCGGTGAACATAAGTCCCCCCAAACGGAGCCTAAATATCCCCTTAAGCTCCTCAATAAACCATCAAAGTTGGGAGTGAATAGTAGACTGAAAATTTTGACTAGAAGTATAAAAACATAAAGCATAAAATTGAAGATGCATGAAGCAAGATGATTACCTTCCAGAATGACTCAAAAATCTTTGGTGGATTGTATAAGATACCATACGCGAGCCTCTCGGGATAGTAATCCTGCAGTATATGAGCTGTTTCGCGCGTCACCTTCAAGGAAACACTCGCCATCGTCCAGCCCTGGAAGTCGATGAGCCACACCATCTGCTCCTGATCTGATGCTAAATTTAAAATAGCATTTTCCATGCAGTAGACCAAGTACTTTATCTGCCCCTTTGCTGAGTTTGTGTTCTGATAAGTTGTTCAAAAGCTCAAAGTTAATTATGACCAGAAATTCACAAAGGTGATAATATGGATTCACTCATTCTACCTGGAATCCAGGCCTCATAATAAGAACAGTCCTCCCATATTTGTCTTTGTAATCAGCCCTGTAGATTTTTCCAGTCTTAGCCTCATCAGCAACATCTCCCTGTAAATCAAAGTGGTATTACGATATTTTAAGGATAATTTTATTGGCAGACCGCAATCGGCTATTGGCAACTCTTTTTTTTTTTTGAAAACACAGTTTTTCTCTCCTCAGTTATACCACCTATCGGCATCCCAAACCTAATCCGCAAAACCCGCCTTGTCGCTATCCTAATCTGCGCCGATCGCACACGGCCTTCCCTTTCCAGTCCGCCACCGCCGCTCGCTAGCTCCGCCAGACGGCCTCCACGTAGGTTAGAGCCGCTTCATGAAATTCTACAAAACCCTCCATCGTTTTGTAACGATTGTAAGTTCTTTGATCCCTAATTCCTTGGACAAAATTGTGGCTAATCATTGTTGTTGAGGGGCAGAATTGTACAAGACAGCTTTGTAGAAAAATCGGGGTGCCGAGAAGAGAAATTCGAACGAAAAACGGAAATAAAAACAACTCAAACACAAAGATATACAGAGGTTCACCCAAAACCGAGCTACGTCCTCTCTCCCCTTCTCCCCTTCCTTCTTGTATTCACCAAAGCAAAATACAGATTACAAAGTTACAAGGATCAAACCGACCCTACCTCGCACCTCTCTTTTTGGACAAGAAACGGGAAGAAGAGCCGCCGCAGGAAAATACCTCTCCTTCGGATCTCCAAAAGATGCTTTCAAAACTTCCTCAGCCGAAACCGCTCAGAAAAAACCTAACCCTAAAATTCGGGTTACACGCCTATAAATAGGCCACGGAACCCCGCGTTTACTGGTACTTCAGCCATCGGAGAGGGTCACACTCCGACGTCTCTAAGCTCACGTGGGCTAACCCGGTGTGAGAAACAAGAGAGTCGGAAGTGTTCCCCAACTCCAACAAGCTTCTCATGATTTCCCTTGTTGTGATGCCTTAACGATTTTGTGTGTGAAATATCGGAGGTGTTGGCATTAGATTGGCCTGCCGGGGTAGAATCTATAAATTTGACAAGCATTCTAATAATTGTCTATGGAATTAATTGCCCTCATTTGTCGCGGTTGGAGAGTTTTGGATTCATCAATTTTGGGGGACTTCTGATGATGGAATGCATAGCTCGATATGTTTTTTTTTTCAATTTGACAAGTCAGTTTGGAGAGTGTTGCATAGCTAGATAGTTTTGATTTAGTTTTTTTCTTTCTTGGTCTGTCATTAACATAATGATCTGTGATTATATTTTTGTGATTTGCCATTAACATTGGGCTGCCATTAGCATAAATAGGTTTGCCAATAACACCGTCCATATTTTAATGATCATCGATCGCCAAAGCCATCTAAGAGCACATTTGGTTGCTCAAAGATGAAAATCATGTGTGGGAAATGATAAACTTTATTTTTCTACATTTTAATTGACAAATTGAATGTTCCATATTGATAAGGGTGATTAAATTTTACGCTGACCATCTATCTAACACAACCCTCGCCATTTTAAAGGCTTGAGTGTTGTTGTTAATTGACAAATTGAAATCATCACTTTTGAAAAACAATTGAGGATGCTTGTAGCATTTGAATTCTCGGTTTTTATCCAAATCATTTAGGATTTAATAAATTAAATGATGCATTCTAGGAAAATATGACCACTTAGGTGATAGGTACTCAGCTTGTTGAGATTATGACACCTCCGCGATCCTCGTGCCCGGATCGTCGGGATCGCGACATGTCATCGATCCGTGGGAGGCTACGATTCCTAATCCGGGCTAAATCTATTTAGAAATATTATTTAGGAAGATCATTAATAGGAGAATATATATTGTTAAGATTGTTCCACCTCAGCGATCCGTGTGCCTTGTGATTCCTAATTTGGTGGAGTCTCATAATTTGGAATATCTTCATGAGGAGAAATATGACATCTCTTAAATTAGAGATCTTCTTTCTAATTGTTTTTGGATCTTGATCCTATATATATAGGAGCAGTTTTTTAGCCGGATGAATCAAGCAATTAGATGGAGAAATCCGTGAGAGCCATTAGAGGGAACAGTGAGAGCTTCAGACGACTTCTTGTTCTGTCCAGCGGCGGCAGATAACTCCAGGAGGAGGCGGCGATTTCAGGCTCCGGCGGAAACAGAGAGGCGGCGGCGTTCGGGCGATCCAGACGGATCGACATCTGGCCGGGCTCATCCCGGCTGTGCAGTGGTGGATCCAAGCGGCGACAGTAGTTGCAGGAGGCGGCAGATCCAGGAGGAAGAAGACAGGGCGATATCGCCAGACGATATCGGTGGCGACAGCGTTCTTCTTCAGTTTTTTGCTTTTCTCTTATTGTTCGACCGTCTTAACGGTCTCTGTTTGTAACTTGTAACCTCATTGATTATAGTGGATCTTTTCTGGTGCGCTCTCCTCGTGGACGTAGGAGCCCATCTCCGAACCGCGTATATTATTTTGTCGTCTGTGTGTGTATTTGTGAATTCTCTTCTGGTTTATGATTTTGCGCCATTGAAATTGCTCGGATATCTTCCATTGCTCTACCGCGGTACTCGGTCCGATTGCACAACAATTGGTATCAGAAGGAGGTTCCGCGGGGGTGAACGTCTGCACGTTCCGGTTTTAGATTTGGGTCAACGGTAGGTGACGACATTGGTCCGCTCCCTATCTTCTCAGATCTGGTCCGTGAACATTATTCTGATTGCCCAGTAGCTCTGCAAGCAAAACAATGGCAGCGAAATTTGAGATTCCAAAATACGATGGCAAAATTGACTTTGGTCTGTGGCAGTAACGGATCAAAACGGTACTCGTCCAGCAAGGTCTTCATAAGACTCTCCTCGGAAAGGAGAAGTCCGGGAAGAAGGACGACGAGTGGGAGGAGTTGGATCTGAAGGCCATCAACACAATTCAGTTGTGCTGGGCCGATGAGGTTATGTATAACGTAGTAGACGCTGAGACTACGACTGATCTGTTGACAAAATTGGAAGAGCTATACATGTCCAAGTCGGTCACGAACAAGTTGTACGTGAAGAAGCAACTTTACAGCCTTAAGATGTCCAAAAGCACTCAACTACTTGATCACATGAATGCGTTTAATAAACTTATCTCTTAGTTGTGTGGACATTAAGGTCGAGGAGGAAGACCAGGCTCTTCTCTTGTTGTCTACATTGCTGAAGTCCTTCGATCATCTGGTCACCACGATTCTGTATGGGAAGGACATCCTGAGGATGGAAGAAGTGATGACGACGCTGCTCTCGAACGAAACGAGAAGCAAGTCGAGCCCTAGAGCAGACGAGAGCTTATTCGTGAAGAGCAATGACCAAGCCCGGGGTAGATCGAGAGGAAAATGCAAGGAGGAAGACCGACATAGGTTTAAGATGATCTAAGACTATATAGGTAGATAGTGGAACACGTGACTGGCCAGGAAGTCATCTTTGATTAACACTCTCCCACTTCCCTTGAAAATCAATCTTATCCTTACGGTAGAGGTAGATAGTGGCCATCATAGAGTGTCAAAGGATCCAAGTCAACGAAGTTGGGATCGTTGATTTCAGAGAAAATAGCAAGCAAAAGTTATTTAGATGTCATTTGGGGGTGGATGGTAGCAGGGGAAACAAATGCCATTTTGGCGAAGTTCAAGGTACTGCATGTAAGACAGGTGCTGGGATGGTGGGGTTATCGGCGGAGGCGGGATTGGCAGAATCAATAGCGGCAGTAGGTCGATCAACGGGGAGCCTAGTATAAGCGGGTGATCCAGGCAATGAAAAGATGGTTGAAATGCCGGCTGTGGCAGTGGGTAGTGGGGTGGCCCAGTAGAGGGCGGGTGGCCCACATAGAGCTCTTCGTTGAGGAAACGAGCTTGCTCAATGACACGCGAGAAAGTGGCTTGGTTGTGGACAAGGAGAGCCCGGATGTGGGGTTGCAGGCCTGCGAGAAAGTACTCTGTGGTAACTTTAATGAACTCGCTGATGTAGGTGGTGGAGGACGACAAGGAGGCATCCTTATCGGCATGAAGGGTAATGGAACGAGTTGTGGGCATGAAGTGGAGGAGCAGGAGGAGGAGAGGAGGCTGAGGGGAAGCCGTAGCAGAGTAGGGTATCAGCTATTGGGGATTGCATGAAGAGGGTGATGGTTGAGCAATGTTAGTAGCTAGGGCTTCGTTTGGCGCGGTGGTGGTGGTAGTGAATGCGGTGGTCATGAACCATTGTTCGTGAACGCTTGACCTAACCTAAAAAAATTCTTGCATTTTATGCTCAAAACTAGTTTATTTTCTTGGTAGCTGTTGAAACCGAAAATCGGTCTCTTGTGGAGTTCACCCTTGGGGAAGGGGTGGTCGCGCACCTACTTCGCTACTGCAAGAAAAACAACAAGGAAAAGAGAGCAAAGGACTTGATCAAGGGCCCGGCTCGGAGGTCCCACCACAAACCCGGAAGATCACTGAGTGTTTCCCCTCCTTAGCCAAATGTCGGGCTAAGGTACCTCAGAAAGCGCCAGAAGACTGGGGAGCAAGTAAGCCTGCCTTCTAAGGTACCCCTTGAGTCTTATTTATAGGATTTTGAAGATAGCCTGTAAATAACTAACCTCTGCTGCCTTGAAATTACTAAAAGCTCCTCGGGCTGGTCTGCCAACAGCCAAACTCCGCTGTTCTAAACGGCTATATGCAGCCCACCTGGGTCTGCCAACAGCGAGACCCCGCTGTTCTGACCGGCTAGGGGCAGGCCAATGGGGTAAGACAGTAAGAGGTCCTCCCCGTTGGGAATCGAGCGAACAACCCTTCACTGCCTCCACTCGGCGTGAGGCGCGGGCCGCGCCGGGAGGGCGCGGGCCGACCCGCCTAGGAGAGGCGGGCGGGGCTGGCCCGCCAAAATAGGCGCGGGCAGGGCTGGCTCGCTGGGAGGGAGCGGGCCAGAGGATGGCCCGCCGTGGGGGGCGCGAACCGGCCCGCCTAGGAGGGTGCGGGCCAGGCTGGTTCGCTAAGGCAACCCTTTGATGCGCGGGTCGGGGGCGGCCCGCTTGGTTACCTGGGGTTGTACAGTAGCGGTCATAACCTTTTGTCTTGCCAAACACACATTCTATGATAACGATGTTTTTGACAAAACTCACCGGAGCAAAAAAAGTCGTGCCAAACGGCCTAATTTCTAGAACCTGATTTCAGCAAGAAATAGAGAGCAGACTCCTCCTATACCTGATACCCCCACTCCTAATATTCTCTTTATGGATGAAGTAATCCATTAACATACGAACAGCTGGTGGCGCAGACGGGCGGCTAATAGTGGACCACATTTATTGTCGGCGTCACAACTGGGTAATGGTTCAACGAGTGTTCACAGGCACAATCCGCGTGACAACGGTGGGTTGTGGGAGAGTTGGGCGTGTAGCTGAATGCACATTCACAACAAAGACGACGAGTGTACATACTTTGTGCATCTGTTTTATGGATTGCAGTGTAGTTTTCATATTTCCATGGAAAGTTGAGGTTTTCGATAGATTCTACAGTGTTTGTTTCAAACAGACTTGTATTTATCTCTTGTTGCTTGACTACTACATTTCCTGGCCGGTTCTAATAAATTTTCGTGCAAAGCTTGTGTTTAGCTCACGACTAAGAACAAGAAAGAAGAAAAGGAATGACAATGGTGTACCCAATGAATACTTTCTGGTTTATATTCAAGCCTCCACTTCAAAGTTTCTTTAAGCATTTTAGCCGCCTTCTCAGGATTCCAGTTTCTAGCTCTGAGAAACCTTGATATTGAAGCATCCGAGCAGAAGCTCAGCAGCTCATCTGATAATGGAGCTATGAGCCTCCTAACTTCATCAATCTGTGAATAAAAGACGGCATTTGTCATCAGCACATGTAAATAAAAATAACATACATTGTGTTGAATTCATGCTCTACCAAAAAAAACAAATGGCTTTTTGGCATTTTGTACCATCGAAATATGGGATTTTGGCACTTTTCATCACGAATCTTTAAAATTGGCACTTTGCACCCCCAATTACCAATTTCTGATATTTTGCACCCCTAGGCCAAAATTTTAAGGATATTTAGGTCCGGGCAGCACCAGAAATGCTCATTCAAGGATATTTAGGTCCGGGCAGCATCAATAATCCAGGATGCAAAATGCCAAAACGAGCATTTTTGGCGCTGTCCAGACCTGAATACCCTTGAAATTTTGGTTGGGATGTAAAATGCCAAAAATCGATAATTAGGTGGTGGAAAATGCCAATTTTAAAAATTTTAGATGCAAAGTGCCAAAACTCTGTATTTCATGGGCACAAAGAAAGTGCCAAAAAATAAATTTTTTTTTGAAATATAGCATTATTTTCTGCATAACAAACCTTCTGCTGCTGCTCTTTCACAGATAAAACCTTCTCAGCACGGCTAGATTTGGACTTCCTCAATGACATCTTTAAAATCAATAAGCAATATCTCAGGCAATATAGCAAACAGTTGCAGTGCATAATTTCAGAAAATTAACAGAATCATGATTCTCTCAAAGAAAAATAAATATTAACACAAATCTAAGCTTGATGTCTTCCATTAACAACAGCAAACAAATCACTGGAACAGGGGAAAAAAAGAAGAAGACAAACATGCCTACCTGGTTTCTTTGGAATGCTGCTCTGCTTCAGCCGTTTGAAGCTGTCAAAATATAGAACAGGGGAAGAGGAACGAATTGAGACGATGGAGTTGTTGGGTAGATTTTGTTAATATATAGGATAGCGTGTTTGAACCTCTGCTCTCGCCATTGACTCTAGAAGAAGAAGACCAGGAACACTATTAAATGAAGGTGGAAACTTCTGTAAAGCGCAGCGGGCGTTTCTAATGGAATTTTTTTTGGGGGAGCAGACATTAGCACCACACTTTTAACTATTCGCATTCAAAATTCGAGTTTTTTTTGGGCTTTTAGAATTTCTATTAGCAAGCACTGCATAGAAATTATTTCTTATTTGTGTAGGAAATCCGGGGTGCCGAGAAGCAGAAATCCGAATATCGAATAACAAACACAGAACAAAAAAGGAAAAAAAAGAGCAATCACAAACACAAGATGTTACAGAGGTTCACCCAAAACCGGGCTACGTCCTCTCTCCCCTTCTTCTTCCTTCTTGTATTCACCAAAAAAAAAGAAACAGATTACAAAGGTTGCAAGGATCAAATCCGATCCTACCTCTTCTCCTCTCTTCTGGACAAGAAAACCATAGAAGAATACCTTCTGGATCGATCTCAACGAGATACCTCGTATCGCCTCCAAAAGAATACGCCGCCGCAGACTGAATGAAAATCCGTATCCCTAAATCGGGAAAAACAACGTATATAAACGTCTGCCGGCAACCACGATCGTCGACCAGGAAAAAAGGTCGATCGACGATCGGCAACCCCGATCGTCGACCAAGCAAGACCGGTCGACGATCGCCGATCGTCGACCCAAAAGGCCGGTCGACGATCGCGACCGTCGACCCAAGGATCGGTCGACGATCGTCGATCGTCGAACCATAGCGTTCGACGATCGCCGATCCAAAAAATTCCCTTCAGAAAAATTTGGTCCCAGAGATGTCGAGGGGGGATCACACTTCGATTCCTCTAAGCTCACGTGGGCGAACCCGGTGTGAGAAACAAGAGGACCGGAAGTGTTCCACAACCCCAACAATTTGCACTTGCCCCTCTCGTGCTTCTGCCTCCCCTCCAAACCGTGATTTCGCCGGAGACTCTTCCTCCTCTCTTTTTGTCTGGCCTGAAGGGCTTCAAATCTGGTAAGTGCTCCTCCTCCATTTCCCGAGCGGTGTTCTTTATCCAGACGCGTTCTCCTCTATTATCTGGCGGCTATCTTATTCACATCTGGTGGTCTCTCTTCCTTTTGGTGGCGGTGCTCCTCTATTCCGTGATTTTCAAACGCTCATTTCTTCTCCAGGCGGTGGTTGCTATGGTTCTCTCTTTTTCTAATTTTTGAGTGCGGATAGCTTTCGCGCTTGCGGATAGCAAGTTTTTAATGCTTGCGGATAGCTAAACGTGCTAATAATCAAAACTGCGGTGCTAATATCACCGTCCTTTTTTTGGTCCCCCTCCCATTTCGAGTTTTTCCCCTCTTTCGGATCCATTTTCCGTCTGCTTTTCCCTCTACTCTTCCGCCGAGAAGCGCAGGTCACCGTCGACCAGAAATCTTTTTGGTAGGCCGGCCTCGCACCCTTCTTCAAAATCGCCTCCTCTATTTCTCTCTACCGCCGAGAAGCGCAGCGCATCGTCGGCCGTCCTCGCCACCTTCTTTGAAACAACCTCCACTACTCCTCTCTTCCGCCGAGAAGTGCAGCTCACCACCGGCCGTCCTCATCCCCTTCTTTAATAACTGCTTCTCTCTCGACGAACGGTGCACTGCAACCGCCACCATGGACAAATCTGGAGCAACCTTAAACAAGATTCCCGCCGTTAAAGTAATCGATGTTCCTCTTTGCTTTTGTTTGTTTAAAAGTGATTCTGTTTTATGTGTGAAGTATTTCTATGAATTATATATTTTTTGTTATATGAGTTATATACGTTCGAATGTTGTGTACTTGTAGCCTAACCGGGCTATCTTCCGGTCAGATTTTACCTATATTTTTCTACGGCCGGTTTTTTGTATTTTTTGGGTACCTGGGTTATACTCTGATCGGATGTCTTTCATTCACTAGTACAATTAGTGGGTTTGTCTCTTATACTAATTACTTCTTTTATTTATCCACAGGAGAATGACATTGTTGTATTCCTGACTGTGCACTCTGATGAGGAAGCCTACAATATATACAAAGAGTACGCGTGCAAAATTGGATTCAGTGTGCGCAAAGAACATATCCTATATTGGACTCATACTCGGATTGTCAAGGCGAGATAGTTTTCATGTGCAAAAGGAGGGCCTAAGCGATTGAATCCAGAAAATGATGTGCAGAGAAAGAGGACAAGAATTAGAGAAGATAATATTCGTAGTGAAACACAATCATCTGCTCATTCCAAAGAATGGCAGCTATTTGTTGAGATCTCATCGGGATATATCTGATGTTCTCATGTTCAAGGAAATCTTCTGAAGAATATGGTTGGTGCTGGCAACAAAACAATTGACGCATACAACTTCATGGTAGATTAAGTTAGTGGATGTGAAAACATTGAGTTTTGTAAAATAGATGCGTACAATTATTTATACCGTCTAATTAGTTTTTGTTGGATGAATGTACATAACAAGATTGATTATGATTTATTTGGGGATGTCATTATTTTTGATATCATGTACCGAATGAATAAATATAATTTGACTTGTGCTCCATTTATTGCGATAAACAATCACTAGCAAAATGTCTTCGTAGGTGATGTCTTCGTTGCAGAGGAGACCTTCAAATCTTTCTTTTGAGTTTTTGAAACATTTTTAGATTTGCCGGTGGAAAGCAACCAGACACTATTTCTACAGATCAAGATCAGGTGATGGACGTTGTAATTACGAGAGTTTTCTCTAGTACTCGACACCGCCTTTATCAGTGGTACATTTCGAAGAAAGCACCTTCGAAGGTTCTATCTTTAAACAATAATAAGATTATCAATGCTATATTTTATCATTGCATGAGCAAATACGACGATAATGTTAAGTTTGATTCACATTGGAGTGGAATGATTACAAGAGACAACATGGAGGACAATAGATGACTTTCTGATCTACACAAAGTTAGAAATAAATGATCCACCACATTTAATAAAGACATTTTAGACTTTGATATTTTATCTACTCAGAGAAGCAAATCTGCGAATAATGTTTTACATAGGTGCACAAAAGCTATAAGTTTTCTTGTTGATGCTATACTAGGATGGAGAAGATGATTTTAGCTTGTCATAGATCTAAATATGATGAAAATTTCAAGTGCACGCACGATAACATCACTTTAAAATTTAAAAACTGTCTTTTATTAAAACAAGCTTTGAAAGTTTACACAAGAAAAATGTTCTCCATTTTCGAACAAATTTTTATGAATGGAGCAGTTAGTGTGAGCATTATTGAAGAAGTTAGATATGAAGATGACCATATATTATATGTCACTAAACATTATGATGTATATGTGGACGACATATAATGATTAGTTAAAGTTAATTCTAACACATATGATGTGATGTGTTCTTGCAAGGGTTTTGAATCAAAAGATATGTTGTGTAAATACGTTTTAAGAGTATACAACTCCAGGAATGTAAAACAATACATTCTAAATATCTACTAAAGAGATTCACTCTCGCGACCAAGAAAAATCTGTACCTCTCAAAAAGCACATGCATGAAAGAGGCTCAATCCAGCATGGTGTTTAGAAACCATCTTATGATGTTCATTTGCGACTTAGCTCAAATAATAGATACCTGCCAACCAGCCCAACAAAATTTGTTGGCTGCCTTGAATGAATTGAGAAGGAGTACGAAACAAACAGTAAACAAAGATAAGAGGTTGAAGAAAAGATTTAATGAAGAAAATTTTCAAAGTACAGGCAAGTTAAGGGATCCAAAAGAAGCACATCGTAAAGATTTGTTCAATACTCAATTAAATAGTTTTTTTTTTGAAAAGCCAGCAAAGAAGCAAAGTATGTCTGTAATGTAATATTTGAATACTGAAATTATTTTCCAAATGTCTGAACACCGTTTAATTTATTTTCTATACAAATTATGTCGAGAGGAAACAAAAGCTTAAAGCTAACACGGGGTGAGTGGATGAAAAACTAAATGAGTTCGACTTCATGGGAAGTGGTAGCTTTGAAAAATGACCTGACAATGTGCCCGTCAATATGTTTAATGAACCAAATGATGAAGTATCTTTGTCCATGCCCTTTAATTTTTGTAGTGTCTCTGATGTGCTTCTTTGGTGAATATTCATATAAGTTTAAGAGTTGCAGCCAACTAAATTGTAATGATAGGACATTAAATATTCAATGTTTGCACTTGAATGTATGCTTTCTCAATTGAAAAATGGCTTCAATAATTCTCACATATAAGCTATTTGCCTGCTAATTAAGCTCTATGCATTACAATTTGTGGCAAAAATAGGTTTAATTACTTATTGTGCAATGAAAAAAAATATTGCAAACCTAATCATATCATCTAATTGAATCATGATACAAATAATAATATTAATTAAATCAACTGTGACTAAATCTAACAGACAAATTATTGTGATGATGACAATGATTATGTAGATAATTGTGATGTTGATCCTGCATTACATGGTAACTACATCAGAACTACAATAACTTCACTTGTCAGCATAATACTACATATTAACAATGGTAAATGGAACAATGCATATTTATATCCTGCATCACAAGGTTCAAAATACATTGTGTTATAAATTTATAATCACAATGACTCTAAGAACTTAAGTAAATGAAAGAAGTGAAATGCATGCACTTGGATGTGACAATTTATGTATAGAATCCATCGAAAATAGATCGGAGGTTGGTTCTAATCAAGCTTCAATCGAAATTTACAAGTCATGCTCTGCACGAATTGGGCGATTAGATTGACCCAGCATGCGCAATCGGACCTGTCTAGGCTCAAATTTTGCTCTACATCGAATATTTATTCTGTTTCTTCTTCCCTGGATGCAGTGGCGGATCCAGAGAGGGGCAAGCGGGGGCCCGGGCCCCCCCAAAGATTTTGAAGTTTATGTAGGTTTAATTTTTATTAATTATAAAATATAAGTTATGTATATACTATAAGCGATGAAATTTATAAATTATAAAATATAAGTTATGTATATAATATAAATATATATATGTATATACAGTTAATAACTCCTGTGAATTTATTTTTAGATCTAATTTCTCTCTCCTAGACTGAAAGAGATCGTCTCTCTCGCTTCTCTCGTCTGAGTCGTCTCCCTCTCCCATTTTCGCTAGGGCTCGCTGAGAGCCTCTTAGGAAGAGCTCTTCCCTGACAGTGGCCGCCGGTTGACAAGTTAATTCGGCTAATTTTGACACTTTCGGTTTCAACAGCGACTACAGAACGGTAATTTTCAGCTATGAAGCTTATTAAAATAAGACCGCAAAACAAAATGGAGGATGAATTTATGGCAAATTGTATGACTCTCTACATAGAACGGGAAATAACAGAGAAGATCGAGAAAGATGTGATCATTGATGAATTCTATGAGTTGAAAAAACGGCGTGAACAACTAAAATAAGGTAACATACATATTGTAATTTTTCTTTTATTGTAAATGCTAAAATTTCAAATTAGAAAATTTTTTTTCTTATTATATTTTGATTCACAATTTTTTTGGGTCCCCCCTTACTTCGAATCCTAGATCCGCCCCTGCGGCTGGATGTGTTCTTCACGCTTGCAGTTTTGCTTTGGAGATGCAGGTGATGGGGAGGTGGATGCTGAGAAATTCATTAGGATGATGAAAAGAACAAGTTATGGTCATTAAACTTATGCATGAAATTATTAAAATCACAAACCTAACAGTGATGCTAACAAGGCTAAATTGAACTACAATAACATATATTAACAAGGTTGATCCTGCATCACAAGGTTACAAGTGAGGCAGTTTCACAAAAAACAGCCCAGTAATCTAATTCTGATGTTAGAACTCACTAGCTAGTACATGATCATATAAATTTAAAATTACCAGCTTGAATAAACAACAAACATACCACAGTAAACACCCCTTGGTTTGCCTATAAATAGGACCCCAGGGGTACAAGGATTTGGACCTTGGAATCTCGCAAAAGATCTCGACTGGACCTTTTTTCTGGACTTCTAGTCATGAGAGATAGTGGTCATCCCCTTGGTCGCTATCTAGAGACACTTGCCAACTAGTGTCCACCTTGTATCCTGCTCGACCATCTTTGGTTGTGGAGGGGAAGCTTCTTCTAAGCATCCGAGTACGAAGTGGGACCTCCCTGCCGCAGCACCTGGGGTCCTTCTAGTGTTTCCTTCCGTTTTTGTATTCTAGTCTGCTAAGCCATCGTGCCCAACAGCTGGACCGATAACGTTAGGCTGTCTTGTTTCGAATTTTTGGAGTAAGTATTTTCCCGACTTCAACAGACACATTGTTTTGTTTTTGCTCGTGTTCTTATGATTTTTCTTTCATTTTTGAAAGTCAATATCTTTACTCTGAACAAACAAAAATGACAAATGTCAATTCTTTTGATAAAAAATCACGTGCCAAACATCAAACTTGGAATTAACCTCACTGTCAATTCTTGCATGTACTGACAAAATATTGAAAGTCAATTCTTCAAAACTAATATCTTCAAAATGAATAGACCCTATTAGATTATTTAATAGTTTTGCATTATCGGTAAATGTCAGTAGAGAACACAATTTTTAAGTTGATATCCGTAGTTTATGAAACGAGCGTCTTCTCACGGGTTATGCCCGTGCTCGATGAACTCGGGCGGCCTTTGACTTCCTCTAGGCAGGTTTCGATCGCTTCCGCACAGGTTTCGCCCGTGCTTGATGCTCCAGGCGGTTTTTGTCCGCATAGAAGCCAGCTACGCCCGCTTCCATGCAATCAATCAGCTCGGCGATGCACCCACCACTCTCAGCCCCCCCGAAGCTCTATGGTTGTTGTTTGATTTTGCATATGCGCTCCGTTGGTACTGCGAGCGGTGGGTAAAGCCTGCCTAGAGGTTTCAAGTACATGCATAATCAGCCGACCGCCTGAAGTATCAAGCACGCGCGAAGTCCATGCGGAGGTGGGCAAAGCCTGCCTAGAGGCGGTCGAAGGCCGACCAAGAGCATCGAGCACGGGCTTAACCCGTGCGAAGATGCTAGGATCTCAGAGAATTGTATTATTTCTTCATTTTAATTTATTTTATTATTTATTTATTTATTTGAAATGATTTATTATTATTTATTTATTTTACTTTTATTTATTATTTTCTTATTTATTTATTATATAAGAAAAACGGAAGAAAAAAAAAAACCTTTATAGTAGTATAGATATGAGCCCTGAGATGTGATATCTGAGATATCAAATAATTATATATGTGAGAGATAATTTGATATCTCCGCTATAATTAATGGTAGATGTGAGATATCTCTTTAATCTCTCAGTTATCATGTTTTCATATCTTAGATATCAATTTGTTAAATGTATTCAACTTTTAATATCTTTATGATAAAACCAGCTAGTTGTGAACACCAAAGGCTCCGTTTGGGAGGACTTATTTTCAGCGGTCAAGCGGTTATGACCGCATGTACCAGACCTTAATTTAGATCCGGTACATGCGGTCGTAACCGCTTGGCCCTTGAAAATAAGTGCCCCCCAAACGAAGCCAAAGCGTATTTCAATTTGAATAAAATGAGGTGGGAGTCTTGCAAAATGTACTGTGATTATGCACGTACCTTTGAGTTTAGTGTTCGCAGAGAGAGATAAATATCGTCGAATGAATGACAGAATAAAATATCCTACGATGACTGTAACTTCATTCCGAAACATAAATCATGAGCATGCAACTAACACCGATCAATATTTACTTCGATCTCATAGAGTCATTATTGAAGAGAAGAGTGTCATCATTCTAAAATCTATGACCGAAGGTAGAACAAATCCTTTAATTGCATGAACAACTCAATCCTAATCAAGCTATTGCCTCTAATATTATTTTTTTAGAACAATGTAGATGAAGGGCTAAAGGAATTGGATATGATTTATGAGTGGTCACACATATTTATCACCCAAAACCAATTTTCACCTCAAAAAAGTAAGCACATGGGAGAATGATAACCACTTGGTGTTTGTACAATTACACTTTTAGGCTTCGTTTGGCATAGCGGTGACGGTCGTGAATGCGGTGGTTATGAATCATCATTCGTGAACGCCTGACCTCGCCTATGGAACCATCCTATATGCGGCTTGACTCAATGCTCGACTTTGCCGAAACAAGTATCCGACGTAAGAAAAGTAGATCAGCAAAAATCACATGTTAATGTTATATTTATACACACACAAACCCAATGAACATGAAAGAGGGCTGGGAGAACATGTTCACAACAATTAGAACAAACCAGACTTCATTAATTCAAGCACAAGAGATCTACAGATATCACATTGGGATGAAAACAAAAGTCATTTCCCCATTAAACTCAAATAACTTCCAATAAAACTTAAGCCATATAACACTTCCACATAAGTCTGTTTCATAGCTTCACTGGACTAACAAAAAAGACAGCCTCAGGAGCACATTTTTTTGAAGTTCCCCGCTTTTCCCACCCAAACTACACAACGGACGGAGAGAAGAAAACTAAAATGAAAGAGGCCGGCCTCACGGATCCAGCAACCATATAAGCACCTCAGAAAAACCATCCTGATGCATTGTGACTTTGTGTAGTAGGCTGCAACATTCCTCTAGATAATGAATCAGTGAACTCCATAGGTTGCATGTTGATGACTGAATCATAGTAGAAATCCTTGTGGATTTCATTAGCCTGAACATCATGATATCCCTGGTTAATATGCACCAGATCCTCGTGGAAAGGATAGAACTGTGAATGGTTGGCTGCTTCCAACAGATCGCCGCCAGCTCCATTCAAGGAGCCGTAAAAACTGCTTCCTGTCTGAATAGAACCAGTGTTTTGGCCCTCATTCACCACTCTGTTGTTGTTAATATTACTATCATACTGATTCATCAGTTCAATGATTGAATTCTGCCCATCAGCTGAAAGTTCTATGCCGGAGAGATCAAAAGAAGCTAATGTGTTGGTAACTGAGAGCTTGTTCTCATTCACCATGAAGCCGGTCCCACTGTAAGTAGGAAGATTCGTCCGGTACCTGCAGAGGTACTGATGATCGTTGGTTCTCGCAGCGCCGAATTCAAGCTGGTAATTGTCAATGCGTGCAGATTTGGACTTCTCGTCATCCATGTTGATGCCTCGGTTCGAAACAATTTCAGGCTCTGAATTCGCAGACCGTTTTCTGATGAATTCTGGGTTGCTTTCTTCCTTAACAGAATGGGGTGGTGCCAGCAGATTTGCGTTCGTTGGCTGCTCGCTTTTTCCGTCATCGATGCCTTCGACATCGTATTCGCTGCAGCTGCTGCTGAACGAGATGGCTCCATTGCAGTTGCTTGCGGAAGTTGGAAGCGGGAAAGCATTGGGGTAGAGCTCCCGGAAATGGCTCTCCTCCTGCTTAATGACAGCCAGCCAGGTCGAGCTCTCCTTGGCGGTCATCTTGTCCTGAAGGCATTTCGACTGCCGCACGAGTCTGCGGATTTTGTCAATATCCGGAGACAGGTGCTTGATTACGGCTGTCAGGATGCCGACCTTCCATGCCTTCTTGAGGTCATGGGGTTTCTTGTATGGAGGGGGCGAGTGGTCGTTGAAGCCCAACTGTGGCCACCACGCCTCTTTTCCGGTTGGCCACCAAGGAGGAGGGACGCCCTTCTCCAATGGAAATCTTCGCTGCGGAGGGTCGCAATGCTGCATCAGAGAGGACAAGAGAGATCCCAAGGTGGTGTCCTGCAGCTCGTGCAACGAGAAGGGACTCACGGGCATCGAGTTCTGATCATCATTGGGGCCTCGGATGCCATTGTCAGCCAGGTACTTGGCAATAGCAGCAGGCCCGTTGCGATCGAATCTCACCTTCTCCTTCCACCAGCCTCGAAGATTATCCGAAGCGCCACTCACCGGCTTCCCCTTCTCTGGTATAATTCCATAAACAAACCCTTGGGCTTTGCAAACTTCCATCATCTTCAGCATGTACTTGAGTATCCCATCCTGAGCTCGCGACATCTTCTTCCTCCTCGCTTGTTCTAGGGACTGGCGCTGCTTCGTGCTATCCCCAATCTCCTTATTCTTGTTCTGCTGCAGCTCTTTTAATCGCTTAAGCCTCAACCTGTCCCTCCAGATACGGCGCTCCAGCTCCTCTGCATCAAGGTCCTCGTCACTCCCTTCATCATTGGGAATGAATTCGGAAAAATTTTCTGGCGGTAGGTCCCCCATATCGCCACCAATTACAGCTGAATCGCCAAAGGAAGTGTGCGGAATAAGAGAGTGATCAAGTGGAGGAGTTTGTTGTAGTGTGGAGATGAAACCAGGATTCTTCCCCCGGCCACTGGGCATGTAATCAGTAAAATCTAAGCAACCCGAGAACGCCATGGCTCAAATAGCGAGCCCGTCCAGAAAGAACAAAGATGACACTAGTTTGGAAACTATAGTAGCTCCTCCTGCAAGTACAAAAATTATTCATCATAAGATGAAAAAAGAGAGACTTTTATTCAATGTGCAAGATCAAAGATTAACTGAAAGAAATAAAAAAAATGGAATTCAGTTACTTCTTCTACATTGAATGCATAAATCAAAAGCAAATAAAAATAGAATAACAGTAACATAGATTATTGCATCATGATGCCTAGCATAGAAAAGAACTACTTCATGTCTGCTAGTCTAAAATGTTTAAAATTTTAGAGAGACCTTTAAATAGTACTAAATTATTATTTGGGTACATGAAGTTTAAAGAAAATGGAAGTTCAGCAAGTTGAGTAATTTATTGGAAAGCAAACTAGGAATTTCATAGCAATTTTCGATCGAGAATATGTGAAATTTTCGATCTAGAATATGTGAAATTTTTGATCTAGAATACGTTAAATTTTTGATCTAGAATACGTTAAATTTTTTAGGAATATTCCTTAACACGGAAGGCGTTGATCTAAGCAGCACATGCACATTCCTCAACCATCGTAGAATCAGCCAAAACTCATGGAGGTCACAAATACATAAAAATACTTTTGAGGGAGTCACTCTCAATTTATAAGAATTCCGGGCTGCAAGTAGTCAGAATTCCCAGTGTCCCCAACTAGGTAAGTGGGAGTTATGGAATAACCACCGAACGCGTGATCCACACACCCGATCCACGCATTAACCGCCATGCGCGTGATCCCAACCACCGTGCTAACCGACTGCAGCCAACCACGCTAGCCAGCAGCCACCTTCTCCCCGGACGGCAACCTTCTCGGCCCGGCCGGCCTCCGCGAGGCCGGCCGCCGCTTGGCCACCCGGCGTGCAGCGTATTCTGCTCGGCCGGCCTCCACCTGGCCGACCGCCGCTTGGCCGCCTGGCGCGTAGGCGGACTCGGCCTCGGCCAGCCTCCGCGTGGCTAGCCACCGCTTGGTCGCCCGGCACACGGGTGGCCTGCGCCCGGCCGGCCTTCGCGAGGTCGCCCACTGCTTGGCCGCCCGACGCGCGGGTTGGACTCGGCCCCGGCCAACCCTCACGCGGTCGATCGCCGCTTGGCCACCCGGCATGTGGGTGGCCTCGGCCCCAGCCGACCCCGCGAGTTCGACCGCCGCTTGGCCGCCTGGTGCACGGGCGGCCACCGCTTGTCCGGCCACCCCGAGGCCATCCGTCGCCTCCCACACCCCGGACGGCCTCCCACCATCGGGGGCTTGCCGCCGACCACCCCCGCCAGTCGGCCCTCCTTCACCGTCCGATCGTCTCCACGTGATCTCCACAGTCTGATGTGCGAGTAACCACAAGTGTAACCACCTTTGGCGGGTGGAGGCAAATATTCGGAAATATATCGGTCAGCGCGTAGCGAAAATATTAAAATAATACGCGCATTAAACTATATTAAAACGGTCTGCAAATAATAAAAGAGGTGGTTATGGTCTGCGGATATTCGCGTAACCACCATAACCACCTTTGCGGCCTATAAATAGAACTCCAGGGCCTCCTTCATTCTCATCTTTTCTCCTCAGGACTTCTCCTCCTATGTGCTCAGGAATTCCACCGGGGATTTCCCTTATCTTCGAAGCCACCTTTGAATATCTTCAAGCACTTTGAAGATCGCTCGAAGATCTTCGCCCTCCTTCTGTCGTCTTCATCTGTCTCCATACGTTACGCCGCGCCCTACGTACTCAGCAATAACCACCCGTAAGACAACCGCGAGCTCTCATCGCTCCAGCATCCGAGCATCTGCAGAAGTCCGCCCAGTCTCCAGAGTGCGTGCGTTCTCCGCCGCGAGCAAAAATAAATATTCAGGTTCACGAGTGGTGGTCTGTCACCCTCCGAAAGTCTCTCTCTCCTCCCAGTTGTGATGAGAAGCGGCTTGTCACCCTCGCATTCTCTAAAAAACCCTATAAAACGGCATCGAATAATGAAAGTTTGGTCGACACCGAACCGGACACGTGGTTTTTCACCATATTCATGGCTTTTCTACTTTAAAAAAATCCCCTTGTCAGCTTTCTTTTCTCTGATATTATTTGCACGCTCGACCGCTCTTCGAGATAAGATGGTTCAGTTAGTCCGGTCTATCTAGAGCCTCGAGTGACCCACAATAACTGTATCCCAAAATGGGTGTGCGCATAGTACATAAATTGGTTATGGCGTGCAGATAGCCGAACACCCTAACCTCTTAATTACGGAAATGCCACCCTCTAAACCTATAAAGGGTCTTTAGGCCCTCCTTTAATTCAATACACACGAGAGCTCCCAAAGAATCCTTCGAAGATCTCCCTGTGCGCTCGAAGAAATCCTCAAAGATCTTCGAAAACCTTCAGAGATCTCTTAAAGATTTCTCAGAAGCCTTTGAAGATCCCCTGGGGATTTCACCGTGCATATTGCATCGTGCACATTGCGCCCAACACATTGCAACGAGCACAACACTCCAGACTCCTTCGCTCGCAATCAAAGACAAGTCGCAGACTCCAGATCGTGTTGAGCGCACTACTCCCGCTTTCGAGCACCAGCTGAAGACTCCAGAGTGCAACAAGCACATTGCTCCCCTGCAGCAGTCCGGGAAATACTTAGTTTCATGAGCAGTGACTTGTCACCCTCAAAGCTTCTTCTCCTTCTTTCACTACTACTGTAACGAAATGTGGTCTGTCGCCCTCGAGTTATGTGCAAACCTTTGTAACACACAAAAAAAATAATGGAAATTTGGCCGGCACAGACCAGATCACGTGATTTTTTCCCTTCCGAGATTTTTCACGTAAAAAATTCTCTTGTCAGGCGTCAGTTTTTTCATTGACTGTTTGCGCGCTCGACCGCTCCTGAGCTAAGACGGTTCGATTTTTGACCGGTTTAAGAGCGCATTTAAGAGCGCATTGAGCTGACCTGAAACAATATATATGTCATGGATATTTTTATTCTTTAGCATAACCAAAAAAGGAGAATGCATACTTGCATTAAAAACAATTCCAAGAGAAATAAACTAACAAAACCATTCCTTCTAATTACTGTCTTGTAGTTATTACTATTACATATAAGGGAATCAGAACAATTAAGATGCCTAGAATAGAAAATTCCTTTATCATATTTACAAATACAGCAATCAATTGAATGCTGGGGATGACAGAAGAAGATATATAAAAGAAAAATTCCCCTAAAAAGATAAATACAAAAATCTGGTCATACAGCCACCCATCACATCAAACAATTATAGAAAACCATAAGAAATTTCCTTATTTTAGAAAAAAACAGCATTAAAGACTTTCAATAAGAGCAGGAGAAACAGATAAAATTGCCTTTTAAAACAAATAACAACAAGAATTAAGAAAAACACCAATCGATCAACTAAAGAAATCTCAAAAATCACAACTATCGTTATTTATCAAAATGACAAACATATATCCAACATAAAAGAATGGCCTTTTGGCACTTTGCACCTCTCAATTACTCTATTTTGGCACTTTGCACCTCAAATTTTTAAAATTGGCACTTCACGCGCCATAATTACAGATTTTTGGCAATTTGCACCCCAATGCAAAAATTTAAGGGGTATTTAGGTCCGGGCACCACTCAAAATGCCCACTTCGGCACTTTGCTCCCCGAAATACCTTATTTTGGCTATTTACAAAGTGTCAAAATGAGCATCTTAGGTGGTGTCCGGACCTAAATAGCCGTTAAATTTCAGCCTTAGGGTCCAAAGTGCCAAAAATCTGTAATTAGGGGGGTTGCAAAGTGCCGATTTTAAAAAATCCGGGGTGCAAAGTGCCAAAATAGAGTAATTCGGGGGTGCAAAGTGCCAAGATCTATAATATATGCTTCCTCATGCTGCAAATGAATATATTCATATTATTACGCTTTCTCAAAACCAGTAGAATTGCCGATCAAAGCCTAAATAATAAATCAATCAATGCATTTCTTCTGAAAATAGGTGAAAAATCACTGCTAATCATCATGAAAACAAATAAATCAGATTAAGTTTTTGGATCCATTGACAAGATCAGAGCCAAGATCTAGAAAATCAAGGATGTTATTCCAGGGTAAATCAACAGAAATTGATAAGAAAACTGGAAAATAAGATCAGCATCAGCAGAAATTGAAAGGAAAAAAAGCTTACAGAACAACACTATCAGATCACAAAGGTGGAAAAACACTATAATTATCATATTCCAACATTTGATTAGTCACCCACCACTGCAATAACAGTTCACAGAAATGAGATTGGGCAGTAAATCAACAGAAATTGATAAGAAAACTGGAAAATAAGATCAGCATCAGCAGAAATTTTGAAAAGAAAAACACTATCAGATCACAGAGGTTGAGAAAACCGATCAGATCCGAAACCCTAAGCCAAAACAAGTAAAGCTCCTCGGAAGAAATACGGTGAGAGAAGACGAACCTCTTCCGGCGCTCCTACTCCGATAAATCGCCGGCGGCGAGCACAGAATGGCTAGAGGAGAAGATAAATTTAGGGTTAAACGCCTGATGATTTTGCGAGCTACAAGAAGCTCTCTCTCTCTCTCTCTCTCCCTCTCTCTCTCTCTCTCTTCTCTCGTGCTTGAGATTGCGAGCTACAGGAAACTGTCGACTGGAATGGCGGTAAAGGGGGAAGGGGGGAGGTAACCGTACTCGACTGGCTCTTAACCCTAGTTGGGTTTTGTCGGTGATTTTATCATGTGGTCTAATTTAAGGCAAGTAATTAAATATAATAAATTTTACAAATCTACAACTAAATATATATATATCGGACAATTTAATTATTTGATACTAATATTATCTTTTTAAAAAAATTAATTTCAATATTTATTTGATATCAAATATATTTACATTTGTTATATAGTAAATGATGTTTCAACAAGTAAATCTGACCCTCATATATCATTTTTATCATTAAAGTCTAGTCATATATTATTTTTTTTTATCAAAGTTTAGTTATATATTATGTTCTTTATCAAAGCTTAGTGTTATATATACAGTTGTTATTTGCAAATGATCAACGTTTATTCGTAGGTCAAGTTTTTCATATTTAAAAATTATTATTCGCAGATCAAATTTAAATTTTAACAATCAATGTTTTTTTCTCACGAGTTGTATCTGACAATAAAAGAACATTTTTGTCAATCTTTTGAGTCAATATCAGAGACAAATGGTGAAATTCTTGTAAAATTGTTGGAATGGAGTCGTCGGCATAAACTAAAAAAGTTGTCAGAGAAGTTCCTTCGTTGTCAAGCATTGCTTCGAAGAAGAAGGACATCAATTGCGAAAGTTTAAAGTTGATTTACAGATAGTAATTTATAAACATGAAAATTTTGATATGAGAATAGACATTTATGGTTTGAAAATAACAACGAAGTTTAGCCATGTAAAAAGAGAGCAATGTTATGTGCACAACAAATACGACAATATGTACTCTAAAAAATAAACCTAAAACCATATTTTATTTTGTTTCCTCCTCTATCCTAATTGCTTATAATTTGCACAACACCAAAACAAGGCATGTTCTCTTGTTCCGCCTCCACACCCCCGAGTGAGGCGTGGTCATCTTTCCTCTCTCAGATGCTGACGACTTCGGCCACGTTTGGCGCGGCTTATTTGCTCTTGTGGGTTGGACAAAAATGTCATTGTCATATTATGCCCCAAACTATTTCGTTTTTTTTTTTTGTTAACGGTAGTAACATTTGTCATACCATGCATACAATGACGTTTTTTGTCCAACCTCACAAGAGCAAATAAACTGCGATAAGTCGCGCCAAACGCACCCTTCGTCTTCGAGCGCAAACAGATTAAGTCTAGGTTAGGGCGGCTGCCTGATCCCTTCTGTCGACAACATCGAGCATTGCGTGCAACTCCGACATGTCCGATTGTCTGCTCCTTTGATTACCAAGTCCTCAATTTATTCCAGCAAGTTCATTTCTCTGAAGAGCAAGTTTCTCATCCTTCCAATACTCATGCTAAATTTATTTTTTGTGTCATTAATTCTCATTTATCCTGCTGAGGGTGGATGTGTATGACTATTGCTCCTTTTGCCGCGGCTTATTTGGTCTGATGAATTTGGTCAAAAACGTCGTTATCATAAAATGTCTGTTTGACAAGATAAAGGTTATGACCGTTACCAAAAAATTAACTAATTTTGAGCATAAAATGCATAAAAAAATTTTAGGTCATGAGTTCATGAACGACGGTTCATGACAACCGCATTCACGACCGCCGCCACTGCGCCAAACGAAGCCTATATAACTCTTGATTTTTCATGCTTTCAGATAATTCTTATCCTATATAGAATTTATTGAAGTCAAAGTAATGTCCATATGTCACAACTAAGGCTCCGTTTGGCATGGTGGTGGCAGTCATGAACATGGAGGTTAAATTATCATTTGTTAACGCTCACCTAAGGAACTCCATCTGTTTTTATGTTCAAACGGATGATGTTTGTCAAGTGAATTTTAACGAATGACGATTTAACCCATACGTTCATGACCGCCACCACCGTGCCAAACAGAGCTGTGGTGGCGGTCATGAACACGGGGTTAAATTGTCATTTGTTAACGCCCACCTAAGGAACTTCATCCACTTTTATGTTCAAACGAATGATATTTGTTAGGTGATTTTTGACGAATGACAATAACATGTTTGTTAAAAAAATTTGACAATAATTACATGTGTTCATACAAACCTAACGAGAACTCATTTTCATATGTTCAATCGTTCAATTTTAGAAAATTTTGGTTTAATTTGAGATCTTTTGATATACTTGAAGAATGATGTGTTCCATGTTTCATTAAAATTGTTGTGGTTTGTTCAATGTAACTTTGATTCTCATTTGTTATTTTTGTCCTGCCATTGTTTAATGCGTGGGAATTACTATAAATTTTATCAAGTTTTCATATTGATGTACACATAAATTTTGGCTATAAATAAAAGTTAATGGTGTGCAAATTGATGAGATTTTTCTTCTAAATGTGAAAAGGGCTAGTCGCTTTTGACTATGAAACCAACATGTACTTTTAAAGGAAGCTTCTAGGAAATTGGTGAAAGAAAACTTCATGATATTTAACGTGTGTCTTTTGATCGAAGAAAGTTTCATGAAAGCTTCATCCACATGTCATCTACCACATCTATCTTCTTTATTTTGACCCTATAAAAAGGCATGAAGGAGAATGGGTAAGACATCAACTTCTCTCCAAGCTCAAATATCGGAAGATTTTTTAGAGAGGCATTTGTGACAATCGTCTTCTTTTTAACCCCAAATCTTTTTCTCAATCAATTGGCTTCTGTGGAGTTCGGGGTCCCAAAAAGGGGTGACCTCACACCTACTTCACTCGGAGGAACGTTATGGACCGAAGACTTAGGAAGCTATGAACCGACCCTTGGCTCTAGCGTGGAGGTCCCACCTCACACCCAGAAGACCTTTGAGGTCTCCCCCTCCCTAGCCAATGCTTGAGCTAGGTGCCTTGGAGGAAAGCCAGAGAGATTTTGGTAGCTAAGGAAAGAATGACAAGTCCTCCTCCAAGGCACCCACAAGGGTCTATTTATAGTTTTTCCAAGTCCTGGGGGTAAAATGACCAAAATGCCCCTGGGGCAAAAATGCCTTCAGCCAATAGAAAACCTCCACACCGGGGGGCAAAAAGGGAAAAACCACCTCGGGGGTAGAACGGTAACATCAGGAGATCACGCCCGCCGGCCAGCCCCCTGGTCGATCTCGCCCGGCCTGGCCGCGAGGTCGGGGCGAGAACCAGGCCTCGGGCCGGTCTCGCCCCGCCCGACCTCGCCTGGCCGCCCGGCCGCAAGGCAGGGGCGAGAACCCGGCCCCAGGCCGGTCTCGCCCCGCCTGCCCTCGCCAAGCCGCGAGGCAGGGGCGAGAACCCAGCCCCAGGCCGGTCTCGCCCCGCCTGCCCTCGCCTAGCCGCGAGGCAGGGGCGAGAATCCGGCCCCGGGCCGGTCTCGCCCCGCCTGCCCTCGCCTAGCCGCGAGGCAGGGGCGAGAACCCGGCCCCGGGCCGGTCTCGCCTCGCCTGCCCTCGCCTAGCCGCGAGGCAGGGGCGAGAACCCGGCCCCAGGCCGGTCTCGCCCCGCCTGCCTTCGCCTGGCCGCGAGGCAGGGGCGAGAACCCGGCCCCAGGGTCGGTCTCGCCCCGCCTGCCCTCGCCTAGCCGCGAGGCAGGGGTGCGCCTTCGGACTCCGGCCGGTCCCGCAGCTTCCCCTCACGCCTACCATGCTGGGACGGGTGTCTGCCTACTCGCCGCACCCGCCCCTCAAAGGGGGCTCCAAAGCTTAAAACTTACTAGCATGTCTTATGCCTTGCTTGAGGTCCTTACTCCGCGAATACGGGGTTGTACACAATCCCCACTCTTTTCGAGGTTGTCTAAGCTCGAAAAGAAACATCCAACCCAACGTATTCGCTGAGTGTAGCTTGCTCTCGCGGTATCGAAAGACTGAGGCCTCTTCCGGGGGGTCAACCTACCATGCCAGCTGATGAGAGCCTGGGTGGCGAGACCCCCTCAGGGTAAAAATGCTTAACCTCCTGGGGGGGTCAACCTGCCATGCCAGCTGATGAAAGCCTGGGTGACGAGACCCCCTCAGGGTAAAAAGATCTAACCTCCTGGTGGGGTCAACCTGCCATGCCAGCTGATGAGAGCCTGAGTGGCGAGACCCCCTCAGGGTAAAAGGATCTAACCTCCTGGGGGGGTCAACCTGCCATGCCAGCTGATGAGAGCCTGGGTGGCGAGACCCTCTCATGGTAAAATGATCTAACCTCCTGGGGGGGTCAACCTGCCATGCCAGCTGATGAGAGCCTGGGTGGCGAGACCCCCCTCAGGGTAAAAGGATCTAACCTCCTGGGGGGGATCAACCTGCCATGCCAGCTGATGAGAGCCTGGGTGGCGAGACCCTCTCAGGGTAAAAGGATCTAACCTCCTGGGGGGTCAACCTGCCATGCCAGCTGATGAGAGCCTGGGTGGCGAGACCCCCCCCCCCCCCTCAGGGTAAAAGGATCTAACCTCCTGGGGGGTCAACCTGCCATGCCAGCTGATGAGAGCCTGGGTGGCGAGACCCCCTCAGGGTAAAAGGATCTAACCTCCTAGGGGGGATCAACCTGTCATGCCAGCTGATGAGAGCCTGGGTGGCGAGACCCCCTCAGGGTAAAAGGATCTATCCTCCTGGGGGGATCAACCTGTCATGCCAGCTCATGAGAGCCTGGGTGGCGAGACCCCCTCAGGGTGAAAGGATCTAACCTCCTGGGGGGGTCAACCTGTCATGCCAGCTGATGAGAGCCTGGGTGGCGAGACCCCCTCAGGGTAAAAGGATCTAACCTCCTGGGGGGGTCAACCTGCCATGCCAGCTGATGAGAGCCTGGGTGGCGAGACCCTCTCAGGGTAAAAGGATCTAACCTCCTGGGGGGGTCAACCTGCCATGCCAGCTGATGAGAGCCTGGGTGGCGAGACCCCCCTCAGGGTAAAAGGATCTAACCTCCTGGGGGAGATCAACTTGTCATGCCAGCTGATGAGAGCCTGGGTGGAGAGACCCTCTCAGGGTAAAAGGATCTAACCTCCTGGGGGGGTCAACCTGCCATGCCAGCTGATGAGAGCCTGGGTGGCGAGACCCCCCTCAGGGTAAAAGGATCTAACCTCCTGGGGGGGTCAACCTGCCATGCCAGCTGATGAGAGCCTGGGTGGCGAGACCCCCTCAGGGTAAAAGGATCTAACCTCCTGGGGGAGATCAACCTGTCATGCCAGCTGAAGAGAGCCTGGGTGGCGAGACCCCCTCAGGGTAAAAGGATATAACCTCCTGGGGGGTCAACCTGTCATGCCAGCTGATGAGAGCCTGGGTGGCGAGACCCCCTCAGGGTAAAAGGATCTAACCTCCTGGGGGGTCAACCTGTCATGCCAGCTGATGAGAGCCTGGGTGGCGAGACCCCCTCAGGGTAAAAAGACAACCTCCACGAGAGATCAACCTGAACCCGCCAGCTAGTGAGAGCCTGACAGCGGAATCATCTCGGAGCTAAGGGACTTGGGGCTCCCACGAGAGATCAACCTGAACCCACCAGCTAGTGAGAGCCTGGCAGCGGAATCATCTCGGAGCTAAAGGGCTTGGCTCCCACGAGAGATCAACCTGAACCCACCAGCTAGTGAGAGCCTGACAGCGGAATCATCTTGGAACTAAGGGGCTTGGCTCCCACGAGAGATCAACCTGAATCCACCAGCTAGTGAGAGTCTAGCAGCGGAATCATCTCGGAGCAAAAGGGCTTGGGGCTCCCACGAGAGATCAACCTGAACCCACCAGCTAGTGAGAGCCTGGCAGCGGAATCATCTCGGAGCAAAAGGGCTTGGCTCCCACGAGAGATCAACCTGAACCCACCAGCTAGTGAGAGCCTGGCAGCGGAATCATCTCGGAGCTAAAGGACTTGGCTCCCACGAGAGATCAACCTGAACCCACCAGCTAGTGAGAGCTTGGCAGCTGAATCATCTCGGAGCTAAGGGGCTTGGCTCCCACGAGAGATCAACCTGAACCCACCAGCTAGTGAGAGACTGGCAGCGGAATCATCTCGGAGCTAAAGGACTTGGCTCCCACGAGAGATCAACCTGAACCCACCAGCTAGTGAGAGCCTGGCAGCGGAATCATCTCGGAGCAAAAGGGCTTGGCTCCCACGAGAGATCAACCTGAACCCAGCAGCTATTGAGAGCCTGGCAGCGGAATCATCTCGGAGCTAAAGGACTTAGCTCCCACGAGAGATCAACCTGAACCCACCAGCTAGTGAGAGCCTGGCAGCGGAATCATCTCGGAGCAAAAGGGCTTGGGGCTCCCACGAGAGATCAACCTGAACCCACCAGCTAGTGAGAGCCTGGCAGCGGAATCATCTCGAAGCAAAAGGGCTTGGCTCCCACGAGAGGTCAATCTGAACCCACCAGCTAGTGAGAGCCTGGCAGCGGAATCATCTCGGAGCTAAGGGGCTTGGCTCCAACGAGAGATCAACCTGAACCCACCAGCTAGTGAGAGCCTGGCAGCGGAATCATCTCGGAGCTAAAGGACTTGGCTCCCACGAGAGATCAACCTGAACCCACCAGCTAGTGAGAGCCTGGAAGCGAAATCATCTCGGAGTAAAAGGGCTTGGCTCCCACGAGAGATCAGCCTGAACCCACCAACTAGTGAGAGCCTGACAGCGGAATCATCTCGGAGCTAAAGGACTTGGCTCCCACGAGAGATCAACCTGAACCCACCAGCTAGTGAGAGCCTGGCAGCGGAATCATCTCGGAGCAAAAGGGCTTGGGGCTCCCACGAGAGATCAACCTGAACCCACCAGCTAGTGAGAGCCTGGCAGCGGAATCATCTCGGAGCAAAAGGGCTTGGCTCCCACGAGAGATCAATCTGAACCCACCAGCTAGTGAGAGCCTGGAAGCGGAATCATCTCGGAGCTAAAGGGCTTGGCTCCCACGAGAGATCAACCTGAACCCACCAGCTAGTGAGAGCCTGGCAGCGGAATCATCTCGGAGCTAAACGACTTGGCTCCCACGAGAGATCAACCTGAACCCACCAGCTAGTGAGAGCTTGGCAGCGGAATCATCTCGGAGCAAAAGGGCTTGGGGCTCCCACGAGAGATCAACCTGAATCCACCAGCTAGTGAGAGCCTGGCAGCGGAATCATCTCGGAGCTAAAGGACTTGGCTCCCACGAGAGATCAACCTGAACCCACCAGCTAGTGAGAGCCTTGCAGCGGAATCATCTCGGAGCAAAAGGGCTTGGCTCCCACGAGAGATCAACCTGAACCCACCAGCTAGTGAGAGCCTGGCAGCGGAATCATCTCGGAGCTAAAGGACTTGGCTCCCACGAGAGATCAACCTGAACCCACCAGCTAGTGAGAGCCTGGCATCGGAATCATCTCGGAGCAAAAGGGCTTGGGGCTCCCACGAGAGATCATCCTGAACCCACCAGCTAGTGAGAGCCTGGCATCGGAATCATCTCGGAGCAAAAGGGCTTGGCTCCCATGAGAGATCAATCTGAACCCACCTGCTAGTGAGTGCCTGGCAGCGGAATCATCTCGGAGCTAAGGGGCTTGGCTCCCATGAGAGATCAACCTGAACCCACCAGCTAGTGAGAGCCTGGCAGCGGAATCATCTCGAAGCTAAAGGACTTGGCTCCCACGAGAGATCAACCTGAACCCACCAGCTAGTGAGAGCCTGGCAGCGGAATCATCTCGGAGCAAAAGGGGCTTGGCTCCCACGAGAGATCAACCTGAATCCACCAGCTAGTGAGAGCCTGGCAGCGGAATCATCTCGGAGCTAAGGGACTTGGGGCATGTTACCTGAACTCTGCCAAAATTCAACATCCTCAAAAGGGGAAAAAGGTTGGGTTACATGACCCTCTCGACCCTATCGACCGGGGGTTGGACTCATTACAACATAAAGAAAAGTAAGATACATGACTCTGCCGAGGCGAGGCCTCTTCAGGGGGCCCGGGCATGGTGGTCTCCATCAGGCTCTATCCCACTGGACACCTCCATCCTGCTCAGGCTCTCCATGATTTTCTCCATCTCCTCCGCCTTAGCCAACCAAGAGATGGTGTTGACTGCCGTGACGTAGCATTGCCTCGCCATCCTGGAGTCTCCCTTGATCCTGACCTGGATCCCATCTGAGTTGAACTTGAGACATTGGTGGAAGGATGAGGGCATGCACCGAAAGGCGCTGATGAGGGGCCTTCCGAAGATGGCATTGTAGCTGCTTGGAGCGTCAACAATGACGAACCTGCAGTTCCTTGAGGTCCCTCCCAACTTAACCTGGAGTCCGACTCCACCTTCCACCTCCTTCCTCTCCCCTGAGAATCCAAATAGAGGTCCATCCAACGCCACTATCCTCCTTGGCTCCACCTTCATCCCCTCGAACGCCTTCTTGAAAATGACGTTGACCGAGCTTCCGTTATCAATCAAAATCCGGGAGACGGTGAAGCCTTCGACGGCTGCTTGGATGACCAGGGCATCGCAGAAGGGATCCTCATGCTCTGGCATGTCCTTTGATGAGAAGGTGACCCTTTCCTCCGGGGGAGGGGTCTGGGATGTCGAGGCAACGCTCCGCCAATACATCACATGGAGACTTGCCTTCCGAGCGGCTTCGATCCCCCCCCCCCGTGGATCACAGCTATACCACCTCGGGGTCCTACATCGACCCGGTCCTCGCACACATCTTCACCCCCTCCTTGGGGTAGAACTTCAATCCGCTCCGGCGGCGGTTGCTGGGCAGTACCTCTCGCCCCTCTCACCTCTAGGAACTCGGGACAGGTAGCCGTGCGCGTGACCTTCCAACTGGTGGAAGTCACAGTACGACAACTCTACCCTGCCTCCCCCTCTCCCCTTGCGATTCCTCCTATCCCTTCGGCCAATCGCCATCGCTTGCTGGGGTGGGGGAAGGAGTTGTCTTGGGGCTTGCCTCTAGAAGTTGAACCTCCCTTGGCCCCCATGATGGTTCCCTCCATCCTGGATGAGAGCTCTTCCTGGACCATGGGCAGGTCCTCCCTGCTGCCTCCAGCCTGGCTCCGGACCCTCCTGTCTCTGGAACCCTTGAGCTCTATGCTCCTCTCTCCTTCTCCCTTCATGATGCCTCGAGCCACCTTGCTCCTTTGACTCCACCTCTGTCAACCTTGCCAACTTATTTACAAAGGTCGGGTTGGCTGCCTCCATGGCTATCTCCTCTGCCGCCCTTTCCATCAGCTCCTCGAAGGAAAGGGGGGCCTTCCGAGTCAAGCTCATCTTGAAGAACCCTTCGCGCAATCCTACCGTGAACGCCATCTGGAGGGCATACCCTGGCACCTCTTGGATGTCCAGGACCTCTTCCTGGAATCTGTCAACGTAGTGGGCCAGCGACTCCTCGGCCCTTTGCTTTATCAGGAAGAGGGACTCGGGACCTTTCTTCCTTTTCTTGGAGGTGGAGAAGCGAAGCTGAAAGCTCCGGCTCAAGTCTTCGAACCCGAAGATGGTCCTTGGAGGGAGTTGATGAAACCAGTCCCTTGCCTTCTCCTTCAACGTGATCGCAAAGAGGCGACACTTGAAGGCATCCGTCATCGGCCTGATGGAGACGGCATCCTCGAACCATTGCAGATGCTGGACGGGGTCATCTTTCCCGGTATAGTAAACCATGCCTGCCTCTCTGAACCCTTCGGGAACGGGAGCTGAGATGATCAACTCACTAAAGGGTGACCCCCTAAGGGGAGCTCTCGCCACCTCCACTCGCGCGACCTGCTCGCCTGGGGGGCTAGCTCTCGCCGGGCTGGGGAATAGCTCCCGGCCTGGGAGGTCTCGCTCGACCCCCTCTACCATCCTCTCCTTCCCTGGCCTCCTATCCGGCATACTCACTTCTCCCCCTGCTGGGGTGATCTCGTCTTGCCCCCTGGGAGCCAGCTCGCCGAGACCCCTGGGAGCTAGTCCCTGGGGGGTGGGGGTTGAGCTGTCAGCCCGAGGGGCAATGCTTCTCAGCATCTCCATGATGCCTGAGATGGAAGTCATGAACTCCTCCCTTCCAACGAAGGGTCCTGGGTTGGGGAGGCCACCGAGGTCATCACTACCTCCCTGATCTCCAGCCATGACGCTCACCCGAGATTTTCTGTGCTGGTCACTCTCCACGCTCACCGCACCAAAAGTGTTGAAGCCAAAAATGACCGAGGCCAAAATTGGCTTCTGTGGAGTTCGGGGTCCCAAAAAGGGGTGACCTTACACCTACTTCACTCGGAGGAACGTTATGGACCGAAGACTTAGGAAGCTATGAACCGACCCTTGGCTCTAGCGTGGAGGTCCCACCTCACACCCAGAAGACCTTTGAGGTCTCCCCCTCCCTAGCCAATGCTTGAGCTAGGTGCCTTGGAGGAAAGCCAGAGAGATTTTGGTAGCTAAGGAAAGAATGACAAGTCCTCCTCCAAGGCACCCCCAAGGGTCTATTTATAGTTTTTCCAAGTCCTGGGGGTAAAATGACCAAAATGCCCCTGGGGCAAAAATGCCTTCAGCCAATAGAAAACCTCCACACTAGGGGGCAAAAAGTGAAAAACCACCTCGGGGGTAGAACGGTAACATCAGGAGATCACGCCCGCCGGCCAGCCCCCTGGTCGGTCTCGCCCGGCCTGGCCGCGAGGTCGGGGCAAGAACCAGGCCTCGGGCCGGTCTCGCCCCGCCCGACCTCGCCTGGCCGCCCGGCCGCGAGGCAGGGGTGAGAACCCGGCCCCAGGCCGGTCTCGCCCCGCCTGCCCTCGCCAAGCCGCGAGGCAGGGGCGAGAACCCGGCCCCAGGCCGGTCTCGCCCTGCCTGCCCTCGCCTAGCCGCGAGGCAGGGGCGAGAACCCGGCCCCGGGCCGGTCTCGCCCCGCCTGCCCTCGCCTAGCCGCGAGGCAGGGGCGAGAACCCGGCCCCGGGCCGGTCTCGCCCCGCCTGCCCTCGCCTAGCCGCGAGGCAGGGGGGAGAACCTGGCCCCAGGCCGGTCTCGCCCCGCCTGCCCTCGCCTAGCCGCGAGGCAGGGGCGAGAACCCGGCCCCGGGCCGGTCTCGCCCCGCCTGCCCTCGCCTAGCCGCGAGGCAGGGGCGAGAACCCGGCCCCGGGCCGGTCTCGCCGCGCCTGCCCTCGCCTAGCCGCGAGGCAGGGGCGAGAACCCGGCCCCAGGCCGGTCTCGCCCCGCCTGCCTTCGCCTGGCCGCGAGGCAGGGGCGAGAACCCGGCCCCAGGCCTGTCTCGCCCCGCCTGCCTTCGCCTGGCCGCGAGGCAGGGGCGAGAACCCGGCCCCAGGGCCGTCTCGCCCCGCCTGCCCTCGCCTAGCCGCGAGGCAGGGGTGCGCCTTCGGACTCCGGCCGGTCCCGCAGCTTCCCCTCACGCCTACCATGCTGGTACGGGTGTCTGCCTACTCGCCGCACCCGCCCCTCAAAGGGGGCTCCAAAGCTTAAAACTTACTAGCATGCCTTATGCCTTGCTTGAGGTCCTTACTCCGCGAATACGGGGTTGTACACATGAGAACTTGAACTGTATCTGTCTTTAACGATGCACGATATTTATCAATAACTCTACTACCAGCACTAAAAGTAGCTTCAGAAGCAACTAATGTAATTGGAATTGCTAAAATATCTCTTGTCAATGTCAATAAGATCTTGTACTTTAGAGCATGAATCCTTCACCATTCCAAAACATCAAATTTATTTCATCTCTAATTAGGTCTTTCTCGATCATGTAACAACTTTCTTCTAGATATACGTCAAGTTAAGATATTTGTGGTTGAATGGACTCCACAAACTTGATATAGTCAAAATACTCAAACCAATCAGATTGAGTTTTAACATGTCCATTAGATTGACTTGAAAGACTACTCCATTCAATTTCCCCAATCACCTCACCTTCAATCATATGATTTTCCGCATACTTCGCATAGAGTTTGTACAAGGTTTCTTTAACAAAGTTAATTACAAGTTCAATTATTTGTGCTGAATATAATTTAGGAAAAAAACTCAAGAGCTCACATTTTATTTCTTGGATCCAAAACTGGCGCAACAGACATTAACAAATTTGAATTTTCCCAATATTTATCAAACTTCATCTTAATTTTTCCAACCATGTCATGAATAAAGTAATCATTGTCCAATGAATTTTTTTCCAACACAACCTTCACACTGCTGACTTCATTAAGAAATAAATTTGATGTCGGATATTCACTTTTGAAGATAATATGTGTAGTTGTCCAAAAAATCTCCAACAATGAGTATATTTTTTCAATTTTTATCCAATCTTCCTTAGTTGGACAACTCTCATAATGCGGATCACATTCTGCATACCTTATAAATACATCTTTGAATTTGCTTGCAGCTGTCAACATCTCATATGTGCAGTTCCACACTTCCATATAGTCCGACAATCATCAATTAACTTTCTTTCAGATAGATTTAGTTGCTTGACAATGTCAGAAAATATTTTAAGACGTGCATCTGATCGCCTATTATACTCCACACTATCACGTATAACAACAACATTGTCTTTAATTTCAGATATATCATCTTGGGCTATAGATTTAGTTGCTTGAATATGAGCTTTAATTTCAGATACCCTATCACAGTATCACGTATGACAACAACTTTCTTTCAGGTAGATTTAGTTATTATATATTGTCCTTGAAATGTTTTTCCACTCTGGTATTCCTCGTATTTGCATCAAATTAAATTCCCCGTCTTATACAATAAAGAATGTTGGCTCATGCATCATTATTCAGTTAGCTATCTATTTTTTCATAATTTTCATATCAACTTTCTCATCATGTAAAGCAGGAAAAGAAGATGAATCCACAATAGATGACACACAACCTAATTGTTTTTGAGTTTGTGCAGATCTCTCTTTCTCAGCCTTTGCTCTACGATGCACATCACAATTTTGGAGATGTCTATGAAATTCTATTGTATGTTGGAGTGGTTTTGATTTGAAATTTTTTTTTAGTGATTGCATGATATCCTTATTAAGTAATTCTTATCCATATCTTCTGTAAATTTTGATCAAATAGACGACTCTTCTATCTTTTTTGTTTTTTGTAGTACGTCTTCATTGCCCTCCTTCATTTCAGAACTTGTTGGGAGAATATCCACACTAGTTTTGTTTCCCACTTCATCTGCAATTGAATCCATATCATCAACTCTTCTTTCAACTACTTCCTCATGGCTCTGCATAATCGGACTAGTAGAATTTCTTATAAAGTCCATATCTAAAAAAATAAAAAAAAACAATTAGTTTTTTATCCACAATCAAGCATAGTTAATCAATGAACTTGAAATTTTCAAGAGAAAAAAATACTCACATGAGAAAAACCAATAATTTCAAAAAAAATCTTCAACCTAACGTTTATGAAATCTTAGAGTTCCCCCATAATTCTATTGCATAAGTATATAAAAGGATTAAATTGATTTGATGCAAACTTTTGCCTACATGATAAATGTTGGCTAGTTTAATGCTTATGTAGAGCTTACATATGGAATAAAAGTACCCGCAAAAATAATATCACAACTTTGAAGTGCACTGATACACTGGCAAAAAAGAACAGTTGAATACAAGCTAAATGAGAGTGAGAATGCACAAAGTAAGATTGCAAAAGAAACTACTTAGTGTCAAATGACTTTTCCTATCTGAGATAAATTAATCAACATTGAAATCCATTATTTCAGAATGCACACTTCTTGTCGTAGATCCTTTAATAAGAAAGAATTATGGCGTGTAAAATTGCAAATGAACCTTCTAATAGAAGATTTCTGGCATCGGAGAAACGAATCACCACTTTTTGAACATGCATACAAACCAAAAGTAACAAAAAATTAATAGAAATGAGAAGGCCATCAGGTTTTGGAAAGCAAGTAATTGCTTTACTCAAAAAGGTATTTTATCACTTATAGTTTTCCTACATGATGAGTATGATAAAACAGGTATGCATACAGTAAAGGAGGAGAGCTAAGTTTGATCCCTTTCAAAACCCCAAAGAATCGACACTGCAACACTCATGTAACACAAGAATTAGGGCACTGCAGTTAAACTCGAGCATCTTGGCAAAAATCTGTTGTAAAAACTAAAAATGGTTGCAAAACCATAGTGAAATACCTTAGCAAAAATCTGCTTTACAAATTGTTGTGAATACTACCGTGAAATCGCAAAAATCTTCCTGCAGAAAACATAAAACTTCCAAAATTGTAGAAAATTGAGGATTTAGTTGAAAAAGATAAGACCATAAGATTGGCGACGAGAAACTAGAAAGAACGCTAAATGGGGCAGCGCTAACCTTCAGTGACTTCTGCCCATCAAGTCGTCGGCTCGCCGCTCACCACTCGCGAGAGAGATGCCTCAGTTTTGGTATGCCAAGTTGTCGGGTCACCGCTCACGGGAGAGTCGGAGAGATGCCTCACTCCTCTACAGTCGCAACTCGCAAGAAAGCTAAAAAGTAAAACCTAAAGTCCTAAATGACGATTGGCGTGAAAATTGGATGATGGCCCCCAGATAGCGTGAAAGTTGAATACTAGTATGATGACAGATGACGACATGACATGAAGTGAATCGTGAAAGGTGAAAGAATTAATATATTATAAAAAATTATTTTATTTTATTTTTTAAAAAAGCTCGCAAGCAAGCTCGTGAACAGAGAGAACTAAGCTCGAGCTTGCCTTGAAAGAAAGCTTGAAAGGCACGAGCACGAGCTCGAGCTGGCTTGAATCAACTTGCAGCCCCAGGTAAACTATACATGACACTATATATTGTAGTAGAATGATATTTGACCCCCTGTAATTTTTAAAAGGGTTGTTGTAACCATTAATTTTTTATAACCGAGATATTTGATGTAACACCCTAAATTTTAACGTCGCGGTCAATTTAAAAGTTCAGGGTCCGATCGCGAGCAAAATTAATCAAGTTGACAACTTGTGAACGCAATGATCTATTTTTAATTATTTTATTATGCATGATAATTAGATAAATAAGAGTTGGCATGTGATTGTTAATAATCTGTAGCGGTCGCGACAATTTAATATTTCATGCGAGTTTACTTCGCAAAAATATTCGTCCTCATGGTCTTACAACAATTAGTAATGTTAATTAACTTTCATAGTATTTGGCAAAATGATAATAAATATATATATATCTTTACTATATATATGAATATGCATATCTTCAAGGACACCATATATTCCCCCCTCAAATGTTTGATTAACGAGCATCTTTAATTTCATTTGTTAAATTGAGAGGGAGAAAGAAAGTTTGAGGAGAGAGGAGAGAAGACAAAAGAATAATAATAGGTCTCTTAAAACTATGAGAGAGAGAGGGGGAAAACAAGATAGAGAGTGGGTGGGGGGACAATGAGGGGAGAGAGAAATAAAGAGAGAGGGAGAACGTGGGCAAAGGAAAGAGAGAGGGGGGGGGGGGAGGAAGTAGAGATAGGGCCTAAGGTAATGATGTAAAAAGAAAGAGAGAGAAAGAGAGAGGGAGAGGGTGGAGGAGGGACAACAAGGGGGGAGAGAGAAATAAAGAGAGAGAGAATGTGGGCATGAGAAAGAGAGAGAGGGTGGAGTAGAGATGGGGCCACGACAATGATCACGACAATGATGTAAAATGAAAGAGAAAGAAAGAGAGAAGGAGGGTAAGTAGCCTCTTTAATGAAGAAAGAGAGAGGGAGGGAGAGAGGGAGAGGGAGAGGGAGAGAAGGCCGTGATGTGGTTTTCCCTTAACATTTTGCATAAGTGGGAGAGATGGGGGAAGAGTGAGAAGAGAGGGGGAGAGAGGCGCGTGGGGAAGAGAAAGGGGGAAAAGTATTAAAAACTAGTGATTTAATTAAATAGTGACATCATTCTAAAATATATGTATTTTAAAGATTCGACTATTGATTTTTATCGTCAACCATACATCTTGAGAGCAACAATTTAAAAAAAAGAGATATATTACATTAATATTTATAAATTAATAACTCAAATACGCCTGCAAATGTTGGTTGCGGGCGAAGGCTGCTTGGTTGCGGGCGAATGCCGCTTGGCTGCGGGCGAAGGCCGCTTGGCTGCGGGCGAAGGCCGCTTGGCTACGGGCGAAGGCCGCTCGGCTGCGAGCGAAGCACGCTTGGTTGTGGGCGAAACCCGCTTGGTTATAGACTTAGTGTCGATGACCTTTGTTTACTAGTCTAGATAAAATTAAGGAAATGGCGAGAGAGGTTCAATCTCATATTTTTCTTTGGTGGAGGCATACGACTGTGTTCATAGAGCCAGCAAGCCACCACACGAGTTACGAACTTAGTGTCTATGACCTTTGTTTATAGATATAGAACTCCTCAGATAGGAGTCTGTGTTTCTCTTGAGGGACATTCAGTTCAAAGCACCATCAGAATTATCACTCTGACTACAATTTGCAGGTTGTGCACGGTCGCCATTAATAATAAGATTTATTAAGTTGGTAATGAAACTTGCTGAAAATTACAACAGTCACATTCCTAAAACTTCAGAAAACATCGACCTAAACAATTAAGAAAAGTGCGTAATAACAAGTAGTAAGTCGATTTTATGTCCAGATCATGAACTCAAGTGCCAAGATTAATAGTAAATAATTTTGCATATTTTATATATAAGTAATGCTCAGTTTTTTAGTGTTGCTCAAATAAGTAGTTTTTCTGACTCTCCAGTGGGTTTGATCCAGTTGGAACTTATTTTTACAGGAGGCTCAGGTCAGGGGATCCGCTTAGGATAAACAGTACAGTCGTCACTGTTGTCAGTCTCTTTCAGTTGTATCTCTTGTTATTGTTCTTTATTTTACTTGCAGACATTATGTATTTGTTGTACTTCATTTATATTCATGTTGTACCAGTTTATTTCAAATTGACAGTATTTTAGTTCATAGTGTATTTTCAGTTCTAATTGACTCTGTGATTCAACATTTGAGACACACTTTAAAGTTTTTCCCGTAGATTTTTCTTACACTTCTTCCACTGTAATTTTTATTTTAGCACATTTATTTATGCTTGTTTTATACTAGTTTTTATAAAGTTACTTGGTTTACTTCTTATCGCGGGATCAGCCAGACTACTGATTTGTTGTTAAACTAGGCTGGAATGTTTCATTTAATCCCCTAAAAATTCTTTCACCATGAGATGAAATATCTTAGTTATAAAAAATTAAAGAATGCAATAATTTTTTTAAAACTTACATATGATCAAATAGTTTTTCTCTACAATAAAGATATGTCATAAGTATTTCATCATTTTCTTTTATATAATATAGTATGTAGAAAAAACATATTACCTAACCTCAATAAAGTGGAAACTGATAATACAATTTTATGCAAATTCATTCAACTTCTTTGTAAAATTTTTTAATTTTTTTTTTGGCAAAATGCACTTCAGAAATAAAAGTTTTTGGCAAAATGCATTATGAAAATTTAAATATAATATAATGCACCTCTAAAAGTTTTTTGGCAATGTGCATCATATGCTAAAAAAGTAAAAATAAAGAAGTTATAACAGCCTATGATGCACATTGCCATAAAATTGATTTTAAGAGTGCATTATGTTATATTTAGATTTTCAGAGAACATCCTGTCAAAAACTGATATTTCTGAAATGCTTTATGAAAAAAACTATTAAGCTGTGTCATATCGAGCTAGTGGTGTTCAAAAAGACCGGGCCCCGGTGGCTAAACCCAGGCCCAGCCCGAAAAAAGCACGGTGAGGTCCGGCCCGAGCCTTGGCCTGGCTTGGGGGCCTTACAGGACCCCATTTCAGCCGGTAGCCCGGGCCGGGCCGGGCCCGAAAAAGGCTGGGCATTGGGCCTAGCCTGGGCCCGACACTCAGGCCGGCGGGAAATCCCATCTCCTGGCGGGATTTCTAATTGTTAGACAAGATTTTAATCCCGCTTATTAATCCAGGCAGGATTAAAATCCCGCCTACAGGAAATTGGGCCGGCCTGAAGGGCCTTAGCATGCCCCTCTTTGAGAGGGGGCCCGAGCCCGGCTCAAGTCGGACCTGGGCCGAGCCCGTCTGGCAAGAAGCCCGGGCCCGATCGGCCCGGTTCCAGCCCGGCCCGGCCGGTCTCAACCCGGCCTGATAGGACTTTTTGGACACGATTATGACTTTGTTTGACACGGTGGTGGCGGTCATGAACATGCGGGGTTAAATTGTCATTCATTAACACCCACTTAAGAAACTTCATCCACTTTTATGTTCAAACGAATGATGTTTGTTAGACGATCCCTAATAAATGACGGTTTAACTCATGCGTTTGCCACAACCATCACTGTGCCGGAAGCGGGGGGTGTGCTGCACTGCACCGTGCAGTGCAACACATCGAGCGGCTGCGAGTGCATCAACACATGCGCCGAGATGCGTGTACGAGTGCTGATGCACTTGCAGCCGCTGGATGCTGCACTGCACGGTGCAGCACAACATCCCCCCTTACCCCACTGTGCCAAATGGAACCTATATCGAGGGGAATAAAAATTTAGGCTCCATTTGTTTGGGCGTTTCGCTGCTCCATTTTGGGCAAACGCCGCCGGAAAGAGGGTAAACAAATAAACCTCCGACGGCGTTTGCTCCGTTTCCACCCGCCCGCCTTGAGAAACGCCCCAAAAAGCTCCGTTTGGAGCAGCCACCTCCTCCCTCCGGTTCGAACACTCCGTTTCCACCCGCCGGATCGACCCGCCACCACCGAACCAAATGGAGCCTTAAGCTCTATTTGTTTGGGCGTTTCGCTGCTCCGTTTTGGGCAAACGCCGCCGGAAGGAGGGTAAACAAATGAACCTCCGGCGACGTTTGCTCCGTTTCCACCCGCCAACCTTGAGAAATGCCCCAAAATGCTCCGTTTGGAGCAGCCACCTCCCCCCTCCAGTTCGAATACTCCGATTCCATCCGCCGGATCGATCCGCCACTACGGAACCAAATGAAGCCTTAGGCTTCATTTGGTTTAGCGGTGGCGGTTGTAAAAGGAGCTGTTGTAAAGGCAGGTTTGTAAAGGGAGCTGTTGGAAACTTGATGCTGGAAACGGAGTTCTGTTTGGCTAGTCTGCGTTTGCAGAGCTGTTCGAAACAGAGAACCGTTTGGCAATTCAGCGGTGGCGTTTTATAAAAAAAAAATATTTTTTTTCTCCAATCTATATAAATTGCAGAAAATATATGTACGTCGAGATATGCAGTAGGACAACATACATAAAAACATCCAAATACATGCAAATATCCAAATATCCAAATCATGGAAGACATATGTTGAATACGAAGATACCCAAAGTACATTCAACGACCATGTAGTTGTTCGGCAATCGAGTCACGCAGCGCCGACATCTCCTCAACACCAACTCGAATTCCTCTAACATGATCTCCACCCGAGCTTTCTTCATTTTTTCCCTGATCTTCTTTGACGGCCCGCTGGGTAAATGAAAAGCTCGTCAATATCACAAGCCTGAAAATGGTCGTCTGAGTGGGATGGGTGCCTGCGAATATAATTATGCAAGGTCATTGTCGCAATCACAATGTCCCTTTGCTTCGCCAAACTATAAGGCGGCATATCCCTTAGTATCTTCCATTTCTTTTTCCAAACTCCGAATGACCTTTCTATAACACTTCGTAATGATGAGTGTGCTCGATTGAATATTTCTAAGCGTCCTTGTATGGGCCTGCTGCCCCTTCTGAAATCTGGCAAATGATACCGTGTCCCTGAATATGGTTTCAAGAAACCACGTTGGAGAGGGTATCCCGCATCAACGACATAATATTTGCCTACAAGTTTTAAATTTAATTTATGTCAAACAAAGTAATTAAAAACTACCGAAATCTTAAGAAATACAGGTCTCACCTGGTGGAGGATATGGAAAGTTGTAACTTGGATCCATAAGGGCATGGTGAAATATACGGCTGTCATGAGTAGATCCTTCCCAACCCGCAAGTACGAATGTGAAACACATATTGAAATCACAAACCGCCATAACATTTTGTGTCGTTGTCCCATGACGGCCAATGTACGATACTTGTTGAGCAGCAGGAACACGAGCATCAACATGAGTTCCATCGATAGCCCCGATACAATCTTTAAAGAATGGCATGTATCGAGAATCATTCAGAATTTGGGGGGAATATCACGGAAAAGATGATCTACCGGCATAATGACATCTGCAGATAACCTCTTAATAGCAGCGAGTCCCTTTGAGAAAAACCTGCTTATAGTTTCTGTAGAGTGTTGGAAACGTTCCCCTGCAATTTGCATTGGAACATTATGACCTAAAATATGCAATGTAACTGCAAGTACTTCTCGGGGTAAAGTTCTCCTTGATCCTTGCAGCCCATATTGTTGTGTGAGGAGTGTTAACAAATCTACAAATATGAGCTTCAACATTCTAAATGAACTGAAAAATCTATGAGGGTGTCCATCCAGAAGTTCACCAAGCCATCTAGACCCCGTTTGGCTTGATGTCATGCAAGCAACATTTGATGAAGAACCAGCCTCACATATGGCTGTCATTGATGCTAAATATTCGTGTGCACTCACTGCTCTATCGCGACAAATCCGATCAGCTACTTGTCGCTGAGTCCCCTCATTAGAACTGTCAGTTTGATCAGATGAAGACATATTAATCTGCATTAATTGTAAATATTGAACAATATTAGACATTAAACATAGGAGAATATGACTAATCAGTGGAAGTAACTAAATATTGCATTTCCATCATGAAATAAACATTAAACAACTAAACATTATAAGTAGCAAAATATAGCAGTTCCGATCATGCAATAAACATAAAACACATCGAGTTCAATACAATAGCGAAGAAGATAATGCATAGAGCTATTCATTTTAGCAGATCGATCATTTCTCGGCACATCGAGTTTCCAGCCATTTCAGTCGCCGATCCTTTCGAATACTCAAAAAGGTTTCCCGATTTCCCTTATCCTTCAAGAAAACGGTGCAGAAGTCGTATAAAGCATAGTTGTTTTCTTCCATGACCTCCTCCATACTTTCGAGCTCGGTAATGGCTTCAGCGATGGTGTGCGAGGACGAAGATATCTGGATGCGGGCAGGCTCCATCATGCAACGCCCAATAATGCGAGATGTTTCCGCTATCTGCTCCATCGTCGAACTCCTGCTTCTCTTGTATGTCTGCTTACGTTTTCCCTTATCTGGTATCTTCTTTCCTGCTTTTGTAGGAGACGGTATCTGGTCCACATCTTGGGAATCAGCCCCAGCAGAGAGGTCGTGCTCATCCATCGATTCAGGCAAAAAATTTCTAGAATTTGGAGCCCAAGCAAGAGCTCCAGTAGCTACAACCTGGCTGAACATCATATCGAGCTTTTCTTCTAACTCAGGAGATATCCCAACGAATTGAAACTTCCGTGCAGTAGGATGAACCTGAAATGAAAATAAAACAGAGTTAGATTACTGAAAAAAAAGAATTATTCTACTATAAAGAATAAAAAGAACTACTCTAATTACCTTGAGCCGCTCTTTCCACCAATCCTCAGAAGCAGCAATAGTTTTCCGTATAGGATCCCATCCCAAACCTGTTTCACGACCCTTGAGGTCACGCCATAACTTCCAGTCTTTTTTCAGCTGATCCCACTTGTTTTTCATTTGGGTTCGATCATAGGACTTCCCCGTGCGAGCTAAGAAATTGGTTGTCAGGTTAACCCACCCTTCTCTGTTGAAGTGTGTGGTCGGGCGATTACCCAACTCAATTTCTTTTAAGCACAGGTCACAGAAAATCAAAACATCGCTAGCCTCCCAATTGGCACTAACACCACCTTCCTTATGTTTACCCATAGTAAAAAAACTGTATTGAAAAAAAGGAACAAAAAATTAAAAAAACATAGTCCTAAAGCGTACACATCACAAACACACTCACAAACACATACACGTCACACACACTCACATACACAGCACACACTCACACACTCACACACTCACACATACACAGCACACACTCACACATACAGCACAGCACACACACTCACACACACACTCACCCACACATCACACACACACTCACACACAGCACACACACTCACATAAACAGCACACATGCAAACTCACCCACACATCACACACACACTCACACACACAGCACACACACACATACAAACAGCACATGCAAACTCACCCACACATCACATGCAAACTCACCCACACATCACAGCACACTCTCACACATACATCACACACACACATACAAACAGCACATGCAAACTCACCCACACATCACATACAAACTCACCCACACATCACACACACACTCACACACACAGCACACACACACATACAAACAGCACATGCAAACTCACCCACACATCACATGCAAACTCACCCACACATCACACACACTCTCACACACTCACACAAACAGCACAGCACACACACTCACACACACACTCACCCACACATCACACACACACTCACACACAGCACACACACTCACATAAACACATCACATGCAAACTCACCCACACATCACACACACACTCACACACACATCACACACACACATACAAACATCACATGCAAACTCACCCACACATCACATGCAAACTCACCCACACATCACAACACACTCTCACACATACATCACACACACACATACAAACAGCACATGCAAACTCACCCACACATCACATGCAAACTCACCCACACATCACACACACACTCACACACACATCACACACACACATACAAACAGCACATGCAAACTCACCCACACATCACATGCAAACTCACCCACACATCACAACACACTCTCACACATACATCACACACACACATACAAACAGCACATGCAAACTCACCCACACATCACATGCAAACTCACCCACACATCACACACACACTCTCACACACAACACACACACACATACAAACAACACATGCAAACTCACCCACACATCACATGCAAACTCACCCACACATCACACACACACTCACACACACAGCACACACACACATACAAACAGCACATGCAAACTCACCCACACATCACACACACACTCACACACACATCACACACACTCACATACAAATAGCACATACAAACTCACCCACACATCACACACACACTCACACACACAGCACACACACTCACATAAACACATCACATGCAAACTCACCCACACATCACACACACACTCACACACATCACACACACTCACATACAAACACAACACACACTCACACACAGCACACACAAACACTCACACTCACACAAAGCACACACTCACACACACATCACACACACATCACACTCACACACACACATCACATACACACACACACGCACATCACAAACACATACACATCTCAAACAACCTCACACACACTTCACACACACACTCACACACACATACACATCACATACAAACTCACACACACATCACACACAAACTCACACACACAACACACACACACTCACACATACATCACACACACAGCACACGCACACAACACACACACACACTCACAAACACACTCACACACACATCACACTCACACACACAGCACACTCACACACAGCACACACACTCACACTCACACACAACACATACACACACAACATACATTGCACACACAGCACACGCATAACACACACACACATCACATACACACACATTACACATAAATTCAACATTCTTGCTTGACAAGTACACACACATTGCACATTTTACATTACCCTAAACCAAAACAATCACCAAAAAAAATTTTGAAGGGGAGGGGAAGGTATACCTGCTGGCTGGTGTGTACTCTGCTGCAGATCGGGGGAACACAACCTGGAGCTCTGCGCACAAAACAGGAGGGGGGAGAGGGGAGTGGTGAGATATCTGGCCACAAAATGGGTTGGGGGGGTTCTGCACAATGCAACGGGTAACAAAGGATATTACCTGTGTCGAAGAAATCCCTAGGCCGCCGGAGATGAAGGGGCACACACCCGGAGAGGGGCACACACCCGGAGAAGAACAACCCGGATGCAGTCGGAGAAACAAAGAAGACGCCCTGATGCAGCCTTTGCCGTCGCCGTCGAAGGCCTTTTTCGTCGCCGTCGAAGGCCTTTTTCGTCGCCGTCGAAGGCCTTTGCCGTCGAGGAAAAAAGCACGCAAGTCCTTCACCGCCGGATAGCACGGGAAGCGAGCCAGAATCCGGATGCGGCCGGAGAAGAGGAGGCGGGATCGACTCGCTCTAGCGGCGACGGGAGAAACAATGGCCGCTCGCCCTAGATCGCTGCTCCTCCACAACGCGATAAAACGACGCCGCTAGCCTGGGTTTCGTCCCGCGCCGTTTTGAGTTATCGCGAAACGCCAAGCTTTTGAAAACGGAAAGCGGAAAAACAAACACACAAGGCCCGAGCGGTGGCGTTTTGACCAAACGGAAAAGCTAAACGTGTTACCAAATGAAGCCTTAGTTATTTCGAGCTGGCTCAGGTCAAGCTTGCTTCATTCCTATTAAAACTCAGCAACCCACCATATTTCTCCTTCCTGTTCTCTGCGCAATTTTCTCATTGCAAGGCGCCGAAGGGGAAGAAGACGAGCAGCCTCTCATTCCCCCTTCTCTCACCCAGCGCTCCCTTCGATCTATTAGATCTTGGTAATGCTTCTCTAATCTCGATTTAGGGTTTCTAGGATTTCAATTTACAGATCTGAATTCATCGCCTTCGGGAAACTGCCCCTTTTCTCTCCTTTTATGGTTGGAGAAATCCGTGCATAAATATTTGTTCCAGATCTGTGATTCGTGATTCTCTATTGTGCTGGGAGAGTGTTGGATCTGATTAGGCATTATCTTTGTGACTTAGCTTTGAGAAAGATGGGGCTCACATTCACGAAGCTGTTTAGCCGCCTCTTTGCGAAGAAGGAGATGAGGATTCTGATGGTTGGTCTTGATGCTGCCGGAAAGACTACGATCCTCTACAAACTGAAGCTGGGAGAGATCGTTACTACAATCCCAACTATTGGTGAGTCCTTGATCAATCGCGGCAAACTTTATTTTGTTCTTTACCGTGGTAGCTAGCTAGAATTTGTGAGGGATTGGCGTTTTCTTCTTATTGCTGTAATCGTTGGAGGTGTAAAGCTTTTTGCCTCCCATCATGACATCATGGGATCACAACTAGAGGGCCTACCCTGGGACTTTCATCAGGGATGCAACCCATAGACCCCAACCAGCTCTCCGCCTCCCTTCATCAGGAAACATTAGATTGTTGAGGCTTGAGATTGAACACACGACCTCCTAGATAAGAGTCTTTCACTAGAGCTAAGTTGGTGATGAAAACTCTGCTGAAAGGCTCTTATCTAGGAGGTCAGGTTTTCAATCCCGGGTCTCAACAACCTACCGTTTCTTGGTGATGGGAGGTTGTAAGCTTGCTGGGGTGTATGAGCTGCAACCCTGATGAAAATCGCCTTGGTGGTGATGCCAGGGTGGTAGTCAAGTGTGATGTCTGTCCTGCATCACTTTTATTCCTTGATTTATGCTATTATCTTTGGCGAAATTTTTTTGGGCGATATTATGCCCCTGTTTTAGGTATATTAGATGTTGTTCATAGATCAAATTTTCTCTTAGTTGATATTATTTACATTCTTCGGTTAGAAACTTCTTATTTATTTATGCAGATCTTGTTTTTACCGGAGCTTCATAATATGAACTTCATTGTCTTTTAGGATCATGACATAGTACTTTGCAACTACTAAACATCACGCAGTATCATAATTCTACAATCTTCTTATTAAATGTTCTACGCATTCATCATCTAACCACTTATTTTCTCGTCCCTCTTATTTGCTTTTGGGAAGGTGTTAAATTGTATCCTTTATTCTCCCTTCCATGAAAAGGTAAATCATTTTTAGCTTTTGTGAACAACTCAAATTATTTTGTGTAAATGTTTCTGGTGGTTATGATGTAAAATGGTATTTCTATTCTACTCAAATTTTTCTTGTTCATGTCCATCAATAGTAACTTGTAAAAAGCTTAAAAGCGAACTTTGACCTCTTTTCTGTATGTACAATAATGATCAGCAAGATTCCCTTATCCCGAATTTGGTCTATTTTAGCTGTTCATCTTTATGAAACAAATCAAAAATTCTTGTAGTAGATATTAATAAGAAAGTCTTATTGTAATATCCGTATTACTTCACCTGGATTATCATCCTCTCCTCTCCCTGAATTATCATCTTCTCCCTGGATTTTTTATTCACATGGTGTTATGAGCATTGTTATTGGATTGCAATGGAACTTAAGAAGTGGATACAATCACGAGAAATACTCATGCTTAACCTCACGAGACTGGTTCCCCTTTGAAGCCCCTATCACAAAGAGAGATCTCATAACCCTCAAAACATAAAAAGATAATCATAGCCTTCCCCTTATATAGATGAGGAAGGACATGTAAATAAAAAATTACAAAATGTTTTACACACTCTCTCGAATGGACCAAGTAAATAATGTCTTCAAACCTGCAAGCAGTTAATAATATCATTCATCTCCTTTTCCTGGACAGTGTACCCTCGCTCCGCTTCATTGAGGTTGCGGTTTTTAAATGCTATGGGTGTTCTTGCATTAACACCCCTCCATTGGAAAAATCTGATGTATTTGTGTGCATTTCATTTTTAGTTGAAATCATTTAGTGCTCGCCGCCTTCTTCAAATCTTCAAATCTTCAAAGGCCTTTTGACACTCCTCTGTCCAATGCCAAATCTTGCTCTTCTTCAGCAGATATGCCAACAATATTACTCTCCTGAAGTAGTCTCTGATGAATCTATGATAGTAGTTCACCAAACCAAGAAATGAGCGTAAATCTATCACTTTTGTACATTGGCCATGTCCATTCGTAGCTGGCCATACTCAATGTCATGTCTAAGAAAATGTATCTCCTTATAACCATTCATAGTTGGGTGGAGATGAAACGTATGTTATGTCTTATGTATTTGTCAGCGTTGTATAGAAGTTGACTCCTTGAGCAAGTATTTTCACTCTAGCAAGGATCCATGTTTGTTGCTGAGTATAGAGCTTACTTATGAAAATATGAAAATATGGGGTCCCAAGAGTAAAAAAGAAATATTAAGGTATGAAAATTTCATGCCTAACATGAACAGATATATTGGAAAATGTCCCACATATCTTTCTCCCATGTTTCCACCAAAACTAATCGATTTATGTTGGATTGTGTTGAAAATCAGGCTATTGATTATCTGTTCTTGCTCATATTTACTAAACGGGTGACTCATGTCAGTCCAGAGGTTATTCTGGCTCTTCCCTTGTTTGCATTATTCATTCTCTACATTATTTGACTGGGAGCTTAGTGTTAACACTACGGAGTTAATTACTGCCTTTCTGTTTGATAAGTTACCTTGACTGGGAGTTAGTTTCCTTGTAAAAAAATGTTGTAACAAGATATGGAGACTTGATCAGTCTTCTATTGCAGGTTTCAATGTAGAGACTGTTGAGTACAAGAACATCAGCTTCACTGTATGGGATGTTGGTGGTCAGGATAAGGTATGCAGTTGTTTAAATTTGAGAATGGGAAATAAATCCTCATTTAAGTGTTCAACATTGTAAAATTTCCCGTGGGTCAATGCATTTCTTATGACATCCCACACTAAAATTTTGATGTTTACTATCATCAGAAAATAAAAAACACCGTGCTTACATTGTCTTTACCTTTTTTTCTTGGAAATGGAACAGATCAGACCATTGTGGAGGCACTACTTCCAGAACACGCAGGGTCTGATTTTCGTCGTTGACAGTAACGATAGAGATCGTGTTGTCGAGGCCCGTGATGAACTCCATAGGATGCTAAATGAGGCAAGTCAAGAAATGTATTATCTTTCTACATGTATCTTTGGTATTGGCTCCTTTTCAGATGTGATTTCCATTATATTTAAATGTAAGTTTGTTGTATCTCTTATTGTGCAACCCGCACTTGGCGAGGCCGACAAAGGGTAGCTCGACAGGATAATTACCGAATATCCCCACAGGAAGCGATCTTGCAGTAAGTTTGCATTCAGTCCGCAGACACCTCCGGGAATCTCCATCACCTTGCTAGAAGCCTAGACCAGCTCTCCCTGGCTCACCGGTGACCATTCTGTTCTCGCACAGTGGCCCTCTTTTAATATCCAAAATGCCCCTCATAATGCTTAACACACATGTGAGTAAATATGCGAATGTCTAACATATAAAAATACGCGCAAAAATATAGAAATGGTCCTTAATCCTGGCCTTGCTTGGCAAGTTACTGGCGCGTCATTCTCCAATGCTGGCCCATAACAGTCACATCTCTTCTCTTTTTCTTTTTTGCACTTTGCTATTTTAGCACCACATCTTTGAGATATTTTTCAGATAAGCTATTTGTCAATAGATCTTATCTTGAAGGAATCAATAAGGTAGCCGCCAAGCGAGGAGATCTGCAGCTGTGGACGTTGATGAGGTGAAGTCAATGAGGAGATGCTTGATGAGTAGGCGAGGCAGGCCAGATATTTGACAACCCTCCCAATTTTTTGCTAGCCTCCTCTATTTAGCTCTATCACTTCTCTGTTTTGCTTTTCCCAGCTTTGTTGTCTCTTGCATGTAACCTTTTCTTTTTCTTTGCCTCTCACCTCTTTATATCTACTTCAGCTTTTCTCTTTATTTTTTTTGTTTTTTCCCGCTCCTATCATTTCTCATCTCCATCTTCTCTCTTTTTCCATTTCTTCCTTTTGTTTTTTTAGGTTAGAACCTTTTTTCATTTTTTTCCTTAATAAGATTTTGTGCCGCCTCTCTCACTAAACTTCATTTGAGTACTTTCCTTCTTGATACGTATCATTTGGTGGTTGTGTGGAGGTGTGAACATGCGTGTTATATATAGGCCTAACAGTGCAGAAAGCCCTATTGATCCCAATTAGAAGATTTGGAGCATACAAGGAGGTCGTGCAGTTGATAAAGAAAAGTATCAAAGGTTTATTGGCAGGTTAACTGCAACAGAAGGCCAGTATAGTCTATTTAATGAGCGTAGTCAGTCAATGCATGCTTGATATCAGAGAAGAACATTTGCAACATGAATACTGTAATAATTAGTGAATAAGTTGATATCAGAAAACATCGGCTTAGCAACTTTAGAGTGACTGTTAACCATATCAGATTTTATGCACAAGTTTTGTCTTTGTTATCTTCTATATATTTTGACATGTTTAATATAGGATTGATTGTGTGTTTTTAGGATTGTTTGTGTTTCCTTCTGTTAGAAGAAAGATTTGTAAAGGCCCAATGCAAGACCCATCTAGGGCTCCCTTCCTCCTTTTGTAGTAGTCACACATCTTAGATTGAGATTGTTTCCCCTTTCTCTCTTTCTATATTAATGTACAATACATGTATGTACAAAAGTTTTTTGGAGAAATTAATAAAATTCACAGTTTATTTCTCCATTCTGGTATATTTCCACATGGTATCAGAACCCAACGGTCCTTTATTTTCCTGTTACAGGTCTCTACCACGCCAATCTGGGCGGTTAGAAATATTCTAACCGCAACTCCTCTTCGTCAGCTCCCTTGGTCTTTTTTCTCCTGTTCCACGCCCACCTCCCCTGCTTTTATAGATTCTTTAGGAGGGTCCCTCTTGCTTGCATCTTCCGCGGTCTGTCAAGGCTTGCCGCAACTTCCCTTTCTTCTCGCTTCCCTTCCTCTCCTGGTCGCTGTTTATTTCCCTGGTGATCTTTGCCGCAAGCTTCCGGTCGAGGGCCCTTCTCGCTGTTGAGATCGCAACTTTCCTGCTCCTAGTGTCTTGCTGTCGTTCCAACTTAGCCACAGATCTCCTTGCCACAGATTCAGCTCGCTGCTTCTTGGGCCCTGTCTAGTCGTCATTCTTCCCTGCCTCGCCGTAGTTTTGCTTGCCGTCTCTACATGTCTAGCAACTCTCTTTGTCTACCTACAACTTTCTTTGCCTAGCCGCACTACTTCTCTTGTCTAGACGCATTAGGGTGCTGCTAGAGTTGCCGCTAGTTCTCTCTTGACAGCATCTGCTCACCTTGGGGGGAAGAACGAGCACCTAGGAGTCGTCACCTAGGGTTCCACGGCGTCGGCATCGAGGGGTGATCGCTGGAATCCGGGAATGAAGTCTCCAAATTTTGCAATGCCTCAATTCAGCCCCCTACCACTCTTATTTATAATAAAAGAAGCACTAGGGCATCCCATTCGACGACTATGATTGGCCGGCGGGAGATGCCTCAAAATACATGATATAAAAGTCCAAAAAAATAAAGTAATATAGGATTTTGACCCGCGACGACGCTCCGGACGCAATCGCGGAGTCCGATCATCGATCCGGGCACGCCATATATGGAAAGTTGCCAAATCAGCCCCGAACGGGCCCAAATCGCGTCCTCGTCTCTGCTCCGCATCAATCTCCCCGGCTTGAAAAAATTCATCTCCCGATAAATTTGGATCAGAATTCTCTCGCTGATCGCCAGGTACAACTCAAAGAGGTCCACCGGAAGTCATCCAAGTGTCGTCAGCGGAAGGGTGTCCTCGCCAATCAATTCCCCCTGACTGAAAAGCTGTCATCTCCGATGAATGGAGAAGGCCGTGCTGATGTTGAAGTCCAGGGGTGAATCGATCAAGCTCTGCTGTAAGTATTCAAGCGTTCTTGGCATCGAGGCGGCCCCGCCAATGTACCAAGTAGCGACGGCATGACCCATCTGTGGTGGTAACAATCTGGTGGGATCTGATCTCTGTGATGCACTCACCTCTCGAAGGGTGGATCCCGGTGCGATCGGCGGTGCCGGTGGTGAAACCAAAGAAGACGAATTTCCAGGTGGAAGGGTGGTAGCACGGGGTGGTCTGTGGTGGTCATCAGATATAGGTGGAGTAAGAGGGTGGTAAGGTAACGGAAGTGGGGGTGGGGGCAGCTGGGCATCTCCACTGCTCGGGTCTACATACTTGTGAGGCTTATAGTACGACGTCAGATCCTCGACATCAAACACCAGGTGAACTCCCATACTTGCCGGGATATCGAGCCGGTAGACGTTTGTCCCAATACGACTAATAATTGAGTAAGGACCAATTTGTCTGCTACTTAGTTTTTTGGCAGGCACCGAGGGTAGCCTCTCAGGGCGGATTCACACCATTACTTTCTTGCCTTCATTAAATATCTGCTCTCGCCTCCGCTTATCTGCACGAGTTTTATAGTTTTCATTGCTCGTTATTATTCGTCGGCGGACCGACTCATGCAACTCATGCAAATGTCGTGTAAAAGACTCATCAGACTCATGCAGGTAATGCAAATGATGCAAAGACAACACGACAGACACGGTACACTCCTTATAGGAAAATCTAATAATGCCAGAGATGTCTTTAAAATATGGTGGCCTACCAGGAGGTTCTTTCAGTGAAATATAAAAATATTCATCTAGTGTGAGACGAGTGCTCAGATGATCTTGAGAGACAACTATACTCAAATACAAGCTTGTAATGAGCCAGATGTCTCTCAGGGACGTAACACATCAGGGGGCTCACGAGCAGGTGTGTACGACAAGTCATCGCGGACAAGACGACCACCTGGGTGAAAACTGTGCACACAGACTAGAAGTTGTGATTCTAGAATATAGGGAGCGTCCCGGTCAAGAAAGAACTCATCGGGTGGTTCAGCTGGTGGCGTGTCCCAAAACACATCCAGAGTGTGAGGTGTCATAAGGTAGGTCCTCACAATATGAGTATGCTCAAGTGGACTCACGGTAGGCCCTACATATGCCATGCTCCACTCAAGGTCCATTTTCTGGGGCAAGGCCAGTGTTGAAGTATGAGACCGATCGGTCTGGCGGGTTGTAGATCGCGCGGTCTAGCGGTTACTTTCCAGCGGTTTGATATCCAGACTGTTGCTGTTTGTGGTCCGAGCGGTCTGACGGTTTATCTCCGGCATCTTGGAGACCGGGCGGTCTAGCGGTCTCCTACTGCGACTTGTTCTCTTCCTTCTGGTGTTGCCAAGCGGTTAGCCCATCTGTCTAACCGCTCGGCCTGTTCGGTCTCTTTATTTCTAGCCGCACAGCTCTGTAGATTTTTTAGTCTCACAGTGTCTATTTGTACTCTCTCCTCTCTCCTCCATTCTATAAAAGGGAGGCCATACTTTTGTAAATCTTATCTTTTTGGATAATAAAATTTTCAATTATTCAAATTTCTGGCTTATTTTTAGTCGCTTGTTCGCTACTTTCACTTGGTATCAGAGGACTCGATCGTTTCCACCTGATTCAGTTTGCCTTTATCCGCGCGGTTTGTTCTGTCTTGTCCGCGCGGCTTGCCCTTCTCCTCCTGTTCTTTGAGCCCTCTCTGTCCGCTCGACCTGTCCGAGCGGCTTGTTCCTGGTCTCGCTACCTGTTTCTTCTCTTGTCGCGCCCTGTTCGCGCTTGATCTTGCTCGCGCGCCCTGTTGCTTCCCCTCTGTGTGTGCGGCCTTTCTGCTCTCCCTCCTTGTCTGTTCGCGACCTGTTTCTCGCGGTCTCTCTTCTCCTCTTCTTCCCGCGACCTCCTTTAGTCGCGCGGTTTCCTCTCTTTCGCCCGAACTCTGTTTGTTCGCGCGTCCTGCCTTGCTTCGTGCGATCTTCTTTGTTCGCACGACTTCTTCCCCTCTGCTTTGTTCTGCTTCTCTAGTCTCGCGGTTTGGTCGTGGCTTTTCTGGCCGCTGGTGTGTTGGCACATTGACCGCTGCGTTCTCCTTGATTGTCCGCTGCGGCTTTCCTCGAATCCGCTGTGGTTTCTCTTGCTCTCGCGGTCTCTTTCTGTTTGTCCGCTTCTTGCTTGTCGCCGCGATCTGTTCGTCTTTCCGCGGCCTGGTGCCGCTTTCTGCTTCCTTTCTCTCTTCTAGTTCGCTCGAACCTTGTGCATGTTCGCGCGACTCTGTTCGCCCAGACCCTTTACAGTTCGCGCGACCTCTGTCCCTTTACTTTGGTCTGCTTCCTGGTCGTGGCCCTTCTTGCCGCTGGTGTGCTGACACCGTGACCGTTGCAACTTCTCTTAGCCCACTGCGGTTTCTTTCTTTTGTCCGCGTGGCCTTCTCCCTGTCTATCCGCGCGACTTTTCTTCTACTCGCGCGGTTTCCGGTGTTTCTCTATGGACCATTCCGGTCTCTCCACCCCCTTCATCTCTACCTTCGCCTCCTCTCGGCCGTCTGCCTCTGTGGCCACGACTTCAGGTAGTGCCCATGTCGTTACCCGATGTAAGTGGCTGATTGACTCTGATGCTACAAATCACATGACCAGTAATCCTCAATGTTTCTCTCTCCTAGAAACGCATGATCGGTTGCCCCCAGTTCTTGTTGCGGATGGTTCACCTTCCCCGGTTCATGGGACGTGCATGGTTCAAGTCACCCCGTCTCTTCGCTTGGCGGACACCCTCTATGTCCCAAAGTTCCCTTGCAATTTATTATCCGTTACTACTTTATGCAAGCAACTTCAGTGCTGTCTTATTCACTCTCACTTCTTGTTCTTTTCAGGACTCGAGGACCCAACGAACAATTTCTACTGGGACTGAGAGCGGCGGCCTTTACTTACTCGACAACGTTTCCGCTCTATCCGCCTTCTCCTCCTCTTTTACAGATCTGCTTCAATGACATCTTCGCCTTGGACATCCTCCTCCTCGGATTCTTCGTCAGCTTCTGCCCCACTTACCTCCGACCAGTCCTCCGCTCAACTGTGATGCGTGTCAGCTTGGCAAACATCACCGCTCCTCCTTCCCTCCGAAGCAAGGCCGTGGCTCTTCTCGCCCGTTTGATCTCATTCATTCTGATGTCTGAGGTCCTGCTCTTACTCTCACCGTTGGTCGGGGTAGTTCTTACTTTATAACCTTTATTGATGATTTCTCTAGATGTACCTGGGTGTATCTATTAAAAGATCGCTCTGAACTCTTTTCTGTATGACAATCCTTTTATTATATGATTAAAACTCAGTTTGATATTTCTATTAAAGTCTTTCGCTCTGATAATGCTAAGGAATATCTTAGTCATGAATTTTTCTCTTTTTGTATGCAACATGGTCTTGTCCATCAGACCAGCTGTGTTTACACCTCCCAACAAAATGGGGGTGACGGGACGTAAAAACCGTCATCTCCTCGATGTCGCTCGCACTCTCATGATGCAGATGCAGGTGCCTTGCTCCTACTGGGGCTATGCTGTTCTCCTCGCCTGCTATCTCATCAATCGCATTCCCTCTACGGTTCTCCACGACCAGACCCCCTTCTCCATTCTCTACCCGGGCAAGGAACCATTTCCTCTCCCTCTCCGTATCTTTGGGTGTACAACTTTTGTGCATGCTCCGTCCGCTACCCGTGACAAGCTTTCCCCCCGTTCCACCAAGTGTGTCTTTTTGGGTTACTCGACCACTCAAAAAGGCTATTGTTGCTTCGACCCCGTTATGCGCAAGCAGTTTGTCTCCGCGGACGCGACCTTCGAAAATGCGTCCTACTTCTCTCCTCAATCCCCTCTTCCCATTGCTCTTCGCAAAGGGGTGCGGGCGTGTACCCAACACCCGCTTGCGGCAGTTGTTTCCTATGATCGGCTTACTCCTTCTCGCAGGTGTTTTGATTTGGCTATTTCGGCTACTACCACTCCCCGCACCTACCAGGAAGCTCTTGCTATTCCTCATTGGAAATCTGCCATGGATGAGGAAATCGCCACTCTTACTGAACGGGCTACCTGGACCCTTGTTCCTCCACCAGTGGGTACTGATGTGGTTGGCTGTCGCTGGGTGTTTGTTGTGAAGTTTCGCCCAGACGGCACTGTGGAGCGCTACAAGGCCCGACTGGTGACCAAAGGCTTTACTCAGACTTATGAGGTTGACTACTTTGATACTTTCTCTCCGGTTGCTCGCCTCAGCACCATCCGGGTTCTTCTCTCTGTGGCCGTCAACAGGGATTGGGCTATTTCCCAGCTTGATGTTAAGAATGCCTTTCTCTAAGGGGATCTTCAGGAGGACGTCTACATGAAGCAACCTCCTGGGTATGTTGCTCAGGGGGAGACACGAGTATGCCAGTTGAAGAAGGCCATCTATGGCCTAAAACAGAGCCCTCGGGCATGGTTTGACAAGTTCAGTGGCATTGTGGCTGCCATCGGCTTTGCAAGAAGTTTGGCCGATCACTCCTTATTTATCTGAGTAGGCTTCAACTCATTTATCTCAAGTTGACCAGACCTGACATCGCCTATGCTGTAGGCAAGGTTAGTCAGTTCATGCAAGCTCCTAGGGAATGCCAAAGCAGCACCAGGAAAAGAGCTACTCTTTCAGAATAATGGTCATCCGAGGGTTGAAGCCTACTCAGATTCAAGCTATGCGGATGATAAAGGTGACCGTAAATCTATATCTGGCTTTTGCACATTCGTTGGAGGAAATCTTGTGAGCTGGAAGAGCAAGAAACAGTCTGTTGTCTCCAAGTCCAGTGTAGAAGCCGAATATCGAAGTATGACGTCAACCACGTGTGAGTTAAAATGGCTGCGTGCTCTCATGCTTGACCTAGGAGAGGTCTACGAGTATCCTCTTCCTATGTTCTGTGACAATAAGACCGCTATATACTGAAAGTATCTAGTGTCAACCTAATCCACCTATAGGGGGGGGGGGAATAGGCGTCGTGCAGTCTTTTGCGGAATTAAACTAATCTGCACAAGTAAGCAAACAAAACACAGAAAGCACACAAATAATTATAGTGGTTCCCCGATTTAGGTACGTCTACTTTCCCCCTTCGACCTATCTCCCACCAAGGGACGACTCGGTCACTTCTCCAAACGGATTGAAATCCAATCCTCACACTAGGAGCAACGCTCCCCTAACCACGGAAGGAACCCTTCCAACAACGGAGTCACAACTTTATCTCAACGGGTTGCACCCAACCTTTACAAATAGGAATGAAAATTCCTTTACAACAAAATTGAAAGTAAATAAAAATACAAACAATGCTTTATGGAGATTCCGATGTCCTTCTTCGTTCGTTGAAACTTGCACGAAAAGTACGAAGAGTCAACAACCGAATTTCTCACTTGGAATGGATGCTGTTAAGATCGACGGCGGCGATGCTTTGCAAATCCAAACTTCTTGACGAAGCAAGCTAGGTTTTCGAACGATCTCAGTCGGATCAAACGTCTCAACTGATTTGGAAGGGAGAGCAAGTCTCGTTCAACGAATCGGAAGACAAGAGATCTCGAGAGAGACACGTGAGACCAGCTGCTTTCCTCGGTGCTGTCGTCGAGCGATCAGAGACGGGCTGAGATCAGCGGCGGCGACAACTTCCTTCCGGCGACGTACGCGCGGGCGGAGATCGCGATGCGCTAGGTCACGACCGATTTTTGTATTTCGGTGGGTTAGTGTGTACTGTAGACAACGGGAATAAGTACGTATTTATACCCAAAGGCAAACCCTAGAAGACCGTTGTGGGGCCCACCTCGGAAATCCCGAGATCTGGCCGAACTGAGCACGGCGACCTGGACCGGTCCAGCGAGCGGCGAAATCTGCCTAAGGCAAAATCGGCGGGAGTCGTTGGTGATTCCCGTCGATGTCAGCGGGAATCACTCCCGACTCCCGTCGATTCTGCCTTGGCAGAATTTCTGATTTTTGCCAGTCTGAAGTAGTCGGCGGGAGACACTTAGTGATTCCCGTCGAAGTCAGCGGGAATCACTAACGACTCCCGTCGAAGTCGGCGGGAATTACTAGTGATTCCCGTCGATTCTTACTTGGAAGGATTTTCCTCCTTCCTTCTTTTGATAGCTTGGTCTTTGACCCATCCTTGCTCCTTTTGCTCTTGATCTACCTTGACCCTGTACTTGAAAATAAGTACGCTCCAATAGAGAGAGCACACGTGGATCAACACACTGATCTACACAACGAGGGATTACGTTGCGCAGACCCGTGTATATTGACTCACTGCACTCTGACATTGGTGTATACTTAGCATGAAATAGCTGCAAGCACAACTTGATAGAATTGTCAAATACATAGTCAATTCACCTTAGCTTGTTCAGACTCTTCTTCAAATCAGGTCTATTGTGGATGCAATACCCAACAATCTCCCCATATTTGAAGAAGCCAAAATTCTACAAGCTAAGGTGAATAAAACAGATGGAAATGAAAATCATAAAATGAAAGTTCAGTTGAGTGTTGAATTCATTACCATTTTCCTGAGAGCAACATAGCCTTAGCCGAGGTGATCTCCCCCTATCTGAGAGCAGCATAGCCTTTATGGCATACTTAGCACCACCTTAGCCTTGGCCGAGAGGGCTAAGGGTAATCTCCCCCTTTTCGGCTTCTGCAAACCTGAGACTTCACTTGGAGCAAAATGCTCCCCCTCAGATCTTGCATCCATGCTCGATCTTGAGTTCCCAGCAGACGCTTCCTCTTGATCCAAAAGCCTTGAGCCTTTCAGTCTTCAATCTTCAAGGTTCAGCATGCCGAGTTCAGTTTTGAATAAATTGAACTTGACCTCGTCTAGTGGCTTCGTGAAGATATCTGCAATCTGCTTATCCGTGAGGACATAATAGAGAGATATATCTTTGTTCTCCACATGCTCCCGAATGAAGTGGTAGCGCACTTCAATATGCTTTGTTCTGCTGTGTGACACAGGATTGTTCGCAATTGCAATTGCGCTCGAGGAGTCGCAATACATGGCAACTTCTCTGAACTGCAAGTCATAATCTTCAAGTTGATTTCTGATCCATAGAAGTTGTGCGCAACAGCTGCCTGCTGAGATGTACTCAGATTCAGCCGTAGAGGTTGCAACACAGTTCTGCTTTTTACTGCTCCACGATATTAGCCTTCTTCCGAGGAATTGGCACGTCCCGGAAGTGCTTTTCCTATCATCCCTGCTTCCTGCAAAGCCAGCATCTGAAAAACCTATCAGCTCGATATCATTGTTTCTTGCGTACCACAAGACAAGATTTGGTGTACCTTTAAGGTATCTAAGAATCCGCTTTGCAGCGACATAATGAGATTCCTTAGTGTTCACCTGATATCTGGCACAAACGCATGTGGAAAATATAATATCCGGTCTACTAGCAGTAAGGTAGAGCAGGGATCCAATTATGCTTCTGTACTTGGTTTCATCAAAAGGTTTCCCTTTCTCATCCTTGTCCAGAGACACAGTGGATCCCATTGGAGTCCTCATAGAGGTTGCACTCTCCATTCCGAATTTCTTGAGGAGTTCATTTGTGAACTTCGTCTGAGAAATGAAAATTCCATCCTCAGACTGTTTCACTTGAAGTTTTAAAAAATACTTCAGCTCTCCCATACTGCTCATTTCAAATTTCCCTTGCATAAGTTCAGAAAACTTCTTGCGCAGGTTATTGTCCGTTGAGCCGAATATTATGTCATCGACATAGATTTGCACCAGCAAAATCTTGCCTTTGACTTCCCTAAGAAACAATGTCTTATCTATTTTTCCTCTCGAGAACTTGTTCTCAAGAATAAAACTAGACAGAGTCTCATACCAAGCTCGAGGAGCTTGTTTTAAGCCATATAATGCTTTATTAAGAAAGTAAACATGATCAGAGAGTGTTGGATTAACAAAACCTGGGGGTTGCGCGACATATACTTACTCATTTAAATTTTTCATTCAGGAAAGCAGACTTCACATCCATCTGATAGACAGTAAATTCTTTGTGAGAGGCATACACCAGGAACAACCTGATCGCCTCGAGCCTTGCAACTGGTGCAAAGGTTTGGTCGAAGTCAATCCCCTCCTCCTGTCTGTATCCTTGAGCCACCAGTCTGGCCTTGTTCTTGATGATGACATCGTGTTCATCCAGTTTGTTTCTGAAGATCCACTTAGTGCCGATCACATTCTGTTTCTTTGGTCTGGGAACTAGCGTCCAGACGTTGTATCGTTCGAATTGATGTAGTTCATCTTGTATGACCAATATCCACGACGCATCTTTGTTCGCTTCGTCGAACTTCTTTGGCTCAACCTGTGACAGAAAACTAAGGTGCAGAATCTCGTTAATTGTAACTCTGCGAGTTCTGACATCGTCCCGAGGATCTCCTATGATCTGATCTCCTTGGTGATCCCTCACGTGTCTGAGCTCTAAGAGTCTGACATCTGGAGCTCCAACAACTTCTCGAGCTCCTCCCTCTTCTGGGAGAAGCTCCCTATCCTGACCGTCATCTTCTCCAGTTGGTGTTGAGGTGGATACCTTGACGTACTTGGGAGCTTCATTATTAGCAGTCTCATCTAGACCTAGCTCTTCAGGCCTTGCACCTGCATCTTAAAGAATGCCACTAGAAGAATTGCTGTGAAGCAAGCTTCCTTCATCAAATACAACATTAATTGACTCTTCTACCACTAGGGTTTTCTTATTGAAAACCATATATGCCCGACTATGGCCGCTATAGCCCATGAAGATGCCTTCGAAGCATTTTTCTCCGAATTTAGTACGTGGGTACTTCCCATTATTGAGTACATAGCATCTGCAGCCAAAAATCCTTAGATAAGACATGGTCGGTTTCCTGCCTTTCAATAGCTCATAAGACGTCTTACAATGGTTCTTTTTGATCAAGGCTCGGTTTTGCACGTGACAAGCTGTATTGACAGCCTCTGCCCAGAAGTACTCTAGAAGAGACGCGTCATTCAACATTGTCGTACATGCTTCAATGAGCGTTCTATTCCTCCTTTCCGCAACTCCGTTTTGCTGAGGAGTATGCGAGGAGGAAAACTCATGAAAGATACCATGTTCTTCACAGAATTCTGTCATAGCACCAGACTCGAATTCTGTTCCATGGTCACTTCTGATTTTGATCACGGAGCAGTTAAGTTCGTTCTGAATCTGCTTGACAAAATTAGTGAAGATGTCAAACGTATCTGACTTTCGTTTCAAGAAGAACACCCACGTAAATCGAGAGTGATCATCAACAATCACTAGCGTATACGATTTGCCTCCTAAGCTATGAACTTGCACTGGACCGAACAAGTCCATATGCAGAAGATAAAGACATCTGGAAGAGTCTTTGTCTGCAATGCCCTTAAAGGTAGTCCGAGTTTGTTTGCCCTTCTGGCATGCAGGACAAGAGCTATCTTTGATGCACTTAATAGTAGGGGCATCCCTTACTAAGTTCTTAGAAAACAACATATTAATAGTTAGGGTTGAGCATATTATTCGAAACTCGAAAATCGCTCGAAAATCGTTCGAAAATTGAGCCGAATCGGAATCGGTTAAAATTGATTCGACTCAATTTGAGTCGATTCAATTTGACTCGAATCTAATTTCGAGTCGATTTCGAGCCAACCTTGAATCGCTCGAAATATGATTCGAATCAACTCGAATTAAATAAAAAAATATGTATTTATTAATATATTCTTATTTTTAAATTAAAAATAACAAAATTTAAACATAAATAAAAAGAATGAAGGCTTTAAGTGTTTCATTTGCTAAATTTTTAAGTTGCCCAATTTTATTTTGCACAAACTTGGAATAAAATGAAATATTGCTAAATTTCGAGCCGACTCGATTCGATTTCGAGCCGACTCGATTCGATTTCGAGCCGTCTCGATTCGATTTCGAGCCGTCTCGATTCGATTTCGAGTCGGCTCGGAATCGAGCCATTTCGAGTCGAGCCGACTCGACTCGAAATCAATTTCGATTTCGAGTCGATTTCGAGCCGAGTTCGAGTCGAAAATTTCGATTTCGAGCCGAGCCAAAATCGCTCGAACTCGACTCGATATCAGCCCTATTAATAGTTTTGAAATTAATATGTGCTAATCTCTTGTGCCATTGTTCACAGAGAGATGCACTGTCTTTTGCTACTAGGCAAACAGGGGTAGAAGAGTCTATGCTAAGAAAATCAAAGCAGAAAATATTTCTGCTCCTAATGCCAGTTAATATCGTCTCCGAAGAAACACACGATATTATCAGGCACTTTTCCTTGCAGAACTTAACGTCGTATCCTTTATCACACAACTGGCTTACACTGATCAGGTTATGATTTAACCCTTCAACATAGGCCACGTCTGTGATAGAGAATACACCGTTGGATCCCTTACAAATAGGAATGAAAATTCCTTTACAACAAAATTGAAAGTAAATAAAAATACAAACAATGCTTTATGGAGATTTCGATGTCCTTCGTTCGTTGAAGCTTGCACGAAAAGTACGAAGAGTCCACAACCAGATTTCTCACTTGGAATGAATCTTGTCAAGATCGGCGGCGGCGATGCTTTGCAAATCCAAATTTCTTGACGAAACAAGCTAGGTCTTCGAACGATCTCAGTCGGATCAAACGTCTCAATCGATTCGGAAGGGAGAGCAAGTCTCGTTCAACGAATCGGAAGACAAGAGATCTCGAGAGAGACACGTGAGACCAGCTGCTTGCCTCGGTGCTGTCGTCGAGCGATCAGAGACGGGCTGAGATCAGCGGCGGCGACAACTTCCGATCGGCGACGTACGCGCGGGCGGAGATCGCGATGCGCTAGGTCACGGCCGATTTTTGTATTCCGGTGGGTTAGTGTGTACTGTAGACAACGAGAATAAGTACGTATTTATACCCAAAGGCAAACCCTAGAAGACCGTTGTGGGGCCCACCTCGAAAATCCCGAGATCTGGCCGAACTGAGCACGGCGACCTGGACCGGTGCAGCGAGCGGCGAAATCTGCCTAAGGCAAAATCGGCGGGAGTCGTTGGTGATTCCCGTCGATGTCGGCGGGAATCACTCCCGACTCCCGTCGATTCTGCCTTGGCAGAATTTCTGACTTTTGCCAGTCTGAAGTAGTCGGCGGGAGACACTTAGTGATTCCCGTCGAAGTCGGCGGGAATCACTAACGACTCCCGTCGAAGTCGGCGGGACTTACTAGTGATTCCCGTCGATTCTTACTTGGAAGGATTTTCCTCCTTCCTTCTTTTGATAGCTTGGTCTTCGACCCATCCTTGCTCCTTCTTCTGCTGATCTACCTTGACCCTGTACTTGAAAATAAGTACACTCCAATAGAGAGAGCACACGTGGATCAACACACTGATCTACACAACGAGGGATTACGTTGTGCAGACCCGTGTATATTGACTCACTGCACTCTGACATTGGTGTGTACTTAGCATGGAATAGCTGCAAGCACAACTTGATAGAATTGTCAAATACATAGTCAATTCACCTTAGCTTGTTCTGGCTCATCTTCAAATCAGGTCTATTGTGGATGCAATACCCAACATATACATATCCAAAAATCCGGTCTTCCATGAGAGAACGAAACATATAGAAGTCGACTGCCATTTCATTAGGAAAGAGGTCTTGAAGAGACAGATTTGCACTCCGTTCGTCACCTCCGACAAAGAGTTGACGGATATCTTCACCAAGCCGATTTCTACTTCCTTCTTTCACATTTGTGACAAACTGAGTATGATTGATATCTATGCTCCAGCTTGAGGGGGAGTGTTGAAGTATGAGACCGATCGGTCTGACGGTCTAAGTTTGGCGGGTTGTAGACCGCGCGATCTAGCGGTTACTTTCCAACGGTTTGATATCCAGACTGTTGCTGTTTGTGGTTCGAGCGGTCTGACGGTTTATCTCCGGCATCTTGGAGACCGGGCGGTCTAGCGGTCTCCTACTGCAGCTTGTTCTCTTCCTTCTGGTGTTGTCGAGCGGTTAGCCCATCTGTCTAACCGCTCGGCCTGTTCGGTCTCTTTATTTCTATCCGCACAGCTCTGTAGATTTTTTAGTCCCACACTGTCTATTTGTACTCTCTCCTCTCTCCTCCATTCTATAAAAGGGAGGTCATACCTTTGTAAATCTTATCTTTTTGGATAATAAAACTTTCAATTATTCAAATTTTTGGCTTGTTTTTATTCGCATGTTCGCTACTTTCACAGCCAGAGATGATATGAAAGAGGTCTCATACCTGAGTGGCTCACCCGAGTCTCATCCTTACCAGGATGTGGCGGATCATCAGGAGGCTCAACAGGGGGCTCGTCATAGGGCTCGTCACTAAGGTCAAGGTCCTCCCTATGAGTACCATCGAAAGGGGTAGTGCCCCCGTGCATGGGTGACATAACCACTGCGAGATCAACACCAGGCTCTGAGCTCTCAGTCGTAACGTGACTCAGGGTAATGCCAAGGGAAAAGCGACATGGACCTACGCTAAAGAATGAGTCTGCGGGTGCGGTGTCAAGACATGAATCTAGGGTATGAGTGTTAATCAACCCCGGACATGCCAAAAGTGAAGGTGGGGTGAGGGGCACAACACTACATACTCAATAGGTCGATCAGGCTCACCCTCCGTCGGAGTCACAAGAGACGAGTCAGAAACAAGAGATAGGTCACTCACGGGGCTAAGCATTTCGCTGGGGTGAGAGCAATCTGTATCAGACATCACTTCCGTCGTGGGTGACAGGACAGTGGTAGACATCGTAGTGACCTCAGTATGAGAAGGACTTGTACTGCGGAGGTCAAGGTGAGGGTCCAACCGACCAGCTCTGGTGGATCTCAAAGACTGTTCGTAATGAAGCACAAGATGATACGTTTGCTCGAGGGACTTCGAGCTATGATAAACCACCTTAGTACGGATGTCAGATCGAAGCTCAGACCGAAATCTGCAAGTGGTCATGGCTGAGTCCTCTCGGATATCGCTCCTCACAACTAACTCATCAAAGCAATCACTATACTCAGCGACAAACATGGATTCTTGCCGAAGGGAAAATAATTGGTCGAGCAAGCGACTCCTATATGATGAAGGCAGGTACCTCTGACACAATGTATGCTTCATGTCCACCCAACTAGTGATGCGCTGAACATGATCTCGCTCGCGGGTCCTCTCAATGCTAGCCCAATCTGCTCTCGCCCGATTTAAAAGTCTAAGTTTCGCAAACTTATCGCGACGCTCACCGAATAACTCAAAATGATCAAGATAATACTCAATATCCACGAGCCAATAACTGAAAGACTCGGGACTCGATGAGCCTTCAAAGGAAGGGGAAACTGTACAAAACTGACACTCAAGATCTCTTTCAGAGTGACGATCCTCATAATAGTCATCCCTAAGGTAATCGGCTTGAGTTGAAGGATCAACACGATCCGTTCGCGTGCACAAAACCTCCCTCTGATACCAAAATGATGTAGGGGTAGAATACAGGTGCACAAAACCTATGACTCTAGGTGATTGTACAAGGATATGAACGACGACAATCATCATACTGATCGCCTCTGGCATAGTGAGGTTGTGTCGGTGGGTCGACACGATCTCGGGATGTGGTGTGCCGCAGACGATAATAATCATCATGATAATGTGAGAATTTCTCTGAAGTCGCTCTATGAGATTTGGTATAGGCGGACTCAGAATCTCCCAAGAGAGGAGAGGAACGACGACGGTAATTAGTCATGGATGAACCTAAAGACTCTATATGACCTACCACTACATATATAAATGACCTAACCTTGAGCTCTGATACCAAAATGATGTAGGGGTAGGCTATGGGTGCATAAAACCTATGAATCTAGGTGGTAGTGCAAGGGTGACACGCTAATCCAACTCTACATGCAATGTAATGATCGACATTTCGACGAATAAATTAGAGCAATGATAACTTATATTTAACACCACACAAATATTTAGAATTGAAAAACAACTAATTAATTTGGCAAATTATAATGGCTTCCTCCGCGCGGAGGGCCAAAGCGAAGCGTGCGGCGAATGTCTCATCTTGCAAATTATTAGTGTACCAAAACAAATTCTACGAGCAAAAATCACAGCACATACGTTTATTCACCAAATGAAAATGTCAAATCAAATAACACAATACTACAAAAGCTCACAAAGTAGAGGGTTGAACTGAGGCACCGAAGAATTTGAGGTCCGGATGTGTAGATCGGCGATCGGAGGTGGAACCGGCGGCGGGAAAACAAAGGCGGTGGCTGTCCTCGGCGGTAAACGGTGAGATCGGGTGAGAAAAGGGTAGATCCGGCCACGTACAAGTAGATCCGGGCCGGGGAGGGATGGATCCGCTATTTTAGGCTGGATCCGGACAAAAATGGAAGGTACAGGTGGTGGGAATAACGGATCAGGGCTGAAATTCCAAGATCTGAGTGGATCTAGAGAAGTAGGGTGATTTGGAGGTGGTTCCACGAAGAGGAGGGGATGAGGAGGCCGGTCGGTGGTAGGGAGGGGGCTGCCGGCTATGGAGGAGGTGTGGGAGGGAGGCGGTGGTTGAGTAAGGGCCGCCAGGTTAGGGGAAAGGAGGCTGGGGGTTGGTGGAGGAGGGGGCAGTAGTGTGGCGACCGGTTGCAGGAAAATTCCTGCACAGCAGGCCGCTGGGTTTGGGGAGGGAATAGGGGGCTGCCGGCGGCTGGATGAAGGGTTTAGATGGTGAAAAATGAGAGCTAGAGTTAGGGGTTACCTTGGGAGGAAGAACGAGCAACTAGGAGTCGTCACCTAGGGTTCCACGGCGTCGGCACCGAGGGGTGATCGCTGGAATCCGTGAATGTAGTCTCCAAATTCTGCAATGCCTCAATTCAGCCAATCAGCCCCCTACCACTCTTATTTATAATAAAAGAAGCACTAGGGCATCCCATTCGACGACTATGATTGGCCAGCGGGAGATGCCTCAAAATACATGAAATAAAAGTCAAAAAATAAAATAAAGTAATATAGGATTTTGACTCGCGGCGACGCTCCGGACGCAATCGCGGAGTCCGATCGTCGATCCGGGTACGCCATATATGGAAAGTTGCCAAATCAGCTCCGATCGGGCCCAAAGCGCGTCCTCGTCTCTGCTCCGCATCAGATTTGTAAAAGCCCAATGCAAGGACCATCTAGGGCCCTCTTTCTCCTTTTGTAATAGTCCCACATCTTAGATTGAGATTGTTTCACCTTTTTTCTTCCTATATTAATATACAAATACATGTATGCACAATTTTTTTGGAGAAATTAGTAAAATTCATAGTTTATTTCTCTATTCTGGTAAATTTCCACACCTTCCATGTAATTTTTTGGTTATTATTCATTGATTTGGTTTTATATCTTTTTATATGAAAAAGAGGACTAGACATTGAATGAAATTACACCTTCAAAAAATATGACAGATTATTGCAACCTGAAGCTTTGGTTCATATGTTTTCTAGAAATATTTTAAAAATTGCCGCTAGTATTTACTGCTTGGGGCTTTACTCTGGCCTGCCTTCTATACTAAGCAGAACTTTCCTCGTCTAATAATAGTTGAGATGAAGATTATCTTATTACTTTTTCTTCGGGCGTTACTCTGTGTACTAGAAATTAAACTACTGCTTATTTAGTTTCATATTGTTTTTTGTAGGATGAGCTGCGAGATGCTGTCTTGCTAGTGTTTGCTAACAAACAGGACCTGCCTAATGCTATGAATGCTGCTGAAATTACTGATAAGCTTGGTCTTCATTCACTTCGCCAGCGACACTGGTAAGCATCTTCTTATAACTTTAGTTCGGAAGTCGTAAACTCTTCTGAGCAGTTATGTTGAAAGACCATTTCTATTAGAATGTTTTAGTTGTAGAACTTGAATGAAATTCTTAAAGTAAGATATTAAAAAGGATGTTCAACGTGAGGTAGCTTGGGCTATGTGATACGTGCATGTACAACAGCTCAACTAATGAAGAATGCTGATGAACGACTCAAGGAATGCAGGAGCCCTCTTTTAATTTTCATTCTTTTATTTTTTAGTAATTGTTTTTTTTATCTTTAGTAAATCTCTCGACATAAAAATAACTTGTATCTTGAAAACTCTTCATGCTAAGTTTATTTTTAGAAAAAATGGTTTTATCTTCAGGAAATTGAATCGAGCATTCGTTCTTGTGCGAGAGGCTTTCCTTAGCCCCCTTAGAAGGGGGGGGGGGGTGAATAAGAGATTATTGATTTTGTGATCATCTTTTATAAGTTAAAACTTTTGATTCATTAGAAACTCCAAATTCATCAATGAATTAATCTTTAAGATATAGAGAAAGACATGATTTTATTATATAAAAATGATTACAAAATTGGATCAACTTAACACTTTAGATCGAGGCAACAAAAAAAACTCTTTTTTGTTATCTATGCTGACTCGCACCTCAAACCAGCTGGCCTTACCCTATCTCTCCCTAGATAGCCGTCAAGCCGCCCCTAGACCTAAACCTCTGTCTAGTTGCATAACACACAAGGCAAATTCCCCTATAAGCTATACAAAGACCTAGTTGCCAACACAATGATGAATTCCTCTACGCACAAAAAGAGTCACAAATATATAAAGTGAATACAATAGAAAAAAATGAAAATATTTTGGAATGAAAACACCCTAGATATCTTCTGAAGGTGAGGGCGAAGGAATGCTCGTGATGTCCATCGTAGATGCGTTCGTTCTTTGTCTTGAGTAGGCTTTGATCTTCTTTGCCTTCAAAATCTCTTCCGACGACTATATGAGAGTCTTGAGTCTCCTCTAGACGTCCTGCACAAAGTTTCTCTTCAAAATAATTCATTTCACGCACGAGAGACGGAGCAAAATGTTCTTTAAATAGAACACCGTTTGCTATCGCCTGCAGTATTCCTTATCGCCAGGCAATAACATTATTAATTGAATTTCCAGCTCATGACCATCTTGATTTGGAAGCAAAGCTTGTTATCTTAAGCAGTAGTTATCGCGGCATGGTAGAGCTATTACCCGGTGGTAGTTTAATATTCTTGCTCGCCAAAATGCGATCTCCTGTTTTATTTGACTATCCAATTAGTCTATGATTACCCGGGATTGCCTTAAGGTTACCGCCGCTTGATAAGGTTATCGCAGCATAATAATTCTTTACATAATTAGCTTTCATCTCCTGCAAAGTACCTTTTGTATTGCTCCTTGTCAGCTATCATTCTGGAACGAATGCTATCGCCGATGGTAACACTTATTGCCGTGTGACAGTTGTCAATTCGGCCTGTCTCCATTTGATTGTCCCAACCATACTTTTCTTTATTTTACCTGTAGGACCTGCACACTCTAAATATAAGCAAAGTAGATCAAATACTGATTAAGATTTGTCATTTTCAAACCAAGAGATGTGGAACCCGTGCTCCAATAAACTCCCTCTTTTGATAACAAATCTCATTAATGAGAAATCAATCATTTATAAAAGCGCTTTATTTATAAGATTGTGCAGTAAATGATAATCATGAAAACATGTTTTAGAATGGTGGCAAGTACACTAGTACTAAAATTTTCTAAGTGTGCACTCTCCCTAAATATGTGCTCCCCCCAAGTTCAATGATTTTATAGTTTTCTTCCTCTAGATTTCTCAATTTATTCTCCCACTTTTGATATTATTAAAAAAGGATGGAGGTGAAATATTTCATGACATAGTAAATCATTTGTAAAAAACTATTCATGATTGAGCAAAAAGTGTATACAACGAAAGAAAAATCATGAAGGAATGCATATTGAAGGAATTACACATAATATAATCATTAAAGAATAAAGCACAAGTACAAAAATAGTTAATTGTGGTAAACTGCTGATCATAAAAGAGTTTCGTTATAAACCATAGATCATAAAAGATTAGCATGATAAACCAAGCAAAAAATATTTTTGTAGGGTAATCACTATAGTTTATAATGGGAATGATAAACGTATAAAGTATAGCAATAAAATAATTTAATATTACAATGTGATATGATTTAAGATTCAAGCTTTAAAGATATTGTAAAGTTTATGCTTAGTCATCTAGTACATTTACTCAATTATGTAGAAATATGTGTTTTCATGCTTAAATTCCAGTTCTCATGAGTAGAAGGTTTATAAAAGATATCATGTGTGTAATTTATGATTTGATAAAATATACAAAAGCAATAATCAAGACACATGCACAATGTAATGGAAGTACACAACATCATCAACATGCAAAGTCAAATTACTTCCACAACTTTTAAGCACAATACAGTATAAATACCAATGTGTTTCGTTCATACAATTCTCATTGAGACTTATCAGGGATGCAAAATATTGTTTGGTGTTTGTATAGTTAAGTTTACACAAGACATTTTACAATACTACCCAATGTGCTCAACCTCACAATTACCATTATGACTTATCAGAAAGAGAAGTAGTGTTTGTGGGAGTTACCCTTATCATTTTTTTGAATGACCAAAGGCTCTTAATTCACTTGTTAGCAAACATGCATATATAAACCACACTTCTCTTATGTTAGTGTATGAATATCCATGGATCATATGAAAGCAATCCCATGGAGTATTGGTAATTTAGAAATGCATATTAACTAGTCATAACATTACACTACACAAGCATGTATAATCAAGATTATAAATAACTGTAAAAATCAAAATAAGTGAATGTGCGTATCATTGTATCTTATGAAAGCAATCCCATGGAGTATAGGTAATTTAGCCATGTAAATTAAGTAGTCATAACATTACACCACACAAGTATGTAAGATTATAAATAAATGTAAAAATCAAAATGAGTGAATGTGTGTATCATTGTTTAACATAAAATATCACTCATATTTAGAAACATATATAAGCATTTAGACACAAATTTTCAACATATGTTTTTCATTGTACATCTAAGATAATATTTGCTTAGCATGAAAAGCTAAAACAATATTCAATGAAGATTGAAAGTGAAATTATACATTGCATTCAATTCTTAAAAGAATACTGCTCATGCTAGACATTTTCAATCTAGTTTAAGAAGTAGTTTTTATAAATTTTGTTTTTCAAATGAAATGCAAAGACATAAACAAAACAATGCAAATAACATATTTTTGTATTTTAGAATTGTTTTGTAATTTTCTATTTTGTTTTGAGTTTTTAGAAAAAAAAGAATAATGATAAAAACATAATACTTTTACTTTGATAACTGATAAGAGAATATTAACATGCAAGTTAGCAATAGAGTATCTCTTGACAGTAAAAATTCAAAAAAAAAGTAAAATCAACAACTATCGTCGACGGTAGAGCTTATGGCGCGACGATAGTAAACAGAGCTTTGTAAATTTGCAAAAAACATGTTTTTAGAATTTGTTTTTCAATTTTTATGGATTTTAGGTTTATACTATAAGGAGCAACTAATACATGTAAGAAAACAATAAAATTTATAAAAAATTGCTGAATTTAAAACTTAGCAGAAAATATTTAGAACACTCAACTATAGCTTAAGTAAATTGAATTGTGTATCGGGGAGTGGTTTCGTGAATATGTCCGCTAATTGAGTTTCAGTCCCAATCAAGCTAACCTTAGCACTTTCTTTCTTAATGTGGTCTCTAATAAAGTGGTGTCTAACATTTATATGTTTGGACCTAGAATGATGAACTGAATTATTTGTTAAGTTATGATACTCTTATTATCACACTTTTATTATACAATTTTGAAATGTATCCCAAAGCTTTTTAGTGTTTGAGTCATCCATAGTGCCTGTGCACAACAACTACCTAGTGCAATGTATTCAGCCTCGATAGTGAATACACCAACATAATTCTGTTTCATACTCGACCATGACACTAATACAGACCCTAATAAATGACATGTGACAATAGTGCTCTTATGATCTAATGAATATTTCACATAATTAGAATCAAAATATCCATGCAAAATAATAGAGTTATTATTTGATATCATAAACCAAGTTTAGGCGTTCCTTAGTAGATACCTAAAAATACGTTTAACCGCTTTTAAATGTGATTTTTTTGGGGACCGGCTTGAAAACTATACATAAGCATACAACAAACATAATGTCGAGTCTAGATTCCCTCAAATATAATTAAGATCCAATCATTCCTCCATATACGTTTGATCTATTGATATTTCAACTTCATCTTTTCTTAACTTTAGTGATGCACTTATTGAAGTATTAGTTTGTTTTAAAATTTCAAAACCATACCGTTTAAGCATGCATGAACATATTTACTTCGACGTATAACAATTTCATCATGATGTTGTGAATTTGAAATTTAAGAAAATATGTGAGTTTTCCTACAAAACTCTTTTCAAATTTATTTTGCATTACAGTTACTACTTTCTTACATAACTCTTAATTATTGGTTCAAAAAATATATCATCAACATAAAATTGTAAAATTATTAAATCACATTTTATCCGCTTAATGAAGAGTGTTGTATACTTGTATCAACACTACACATAACAAAATCATGTTTTAATAAAAACGTTGTTAATCTATCATACCAAACATGAGACACTTGTTTTAATCTATAAAGCGCTTGTCTAATTTATAAACATGATTAAGAAATTTGCTATTAAAAATCCGAGTGATTGTTCTACATAGACTTTGACGGCACACCACGACCGACGCGCGTATATTCCCGCAGTAGGCGGTGATCCGCTGCCCGAACGGGCGATTGGAGCCCGTGATCGCGCCCGAATGATCGTTTTTAGTCACTTTCGTATTTTATGCTTTTTATTTTTAGGTGTTTTAGCCCCGATCGGACCAAAACAGTATTAGCCGTCCGATCGGGAGGTTTATTTTTGATTACTTACAGTTACAACAGGCGGTTTATTTAAAGAGCAGCCAGTGGTTCGGGAAGGCATCGAGGGTTTTGGAAATCAGAAACCGCCGATCTGTGACAGGAGCGATTCCTGGATCCTTTCTCCGGTGCGACGCCGGAAGCCACCTCCGCCTCCTCCCGCTGGTGCGACGCCGACGACCACTCCTCTCCCTTCGTCCCTGCTCTACCCGCAACCTGCACCCGTCGGCCATCCTCCGGTTCAACCCGCAACCCTACACCGTCAACCCTTACCCTGCGCCTACCCCCATCGATTTCCCGTTCCCCTGCGCCACCCCATCGGTTGCCTCCTCCGCCGGAAACTTTGCCCCTCCTCCACCGCAATATCCCCTCCTTCCCCACCCCACTACCGACCAAAAAAACCTTCATCTTCCCCACAGAACTGCCCCGCCGGAAGCCCACTCCGCCCGCGCCTACTCCGCCGCCCCATCCAGAAATAGCGACTAGACCTTCCTCCAAATCCGTGGCCCCCACTTCCATCCAACCTAGTCACTACCACCTAAGCCCAACACCACAGCACGGTCAACCCTTCCTGTCGTGGACCCACTTCAGATCAGTCACCCCGCCGTCGCCGTGCCCTTGGATGCTCGCCAACAACCGCCTTCGCCGCCGCCGCCTACGTATGCAAATTGTGGTATAAAATTTTGTTCTTTACAGTTGTTTATTTCGGCACTCATATTGTGGTGGATGTGTTTTATTTGCTAGTAGTATATTTGTTGTGTGATTCGCAAGACGTACGCGCGTGCTTAAAATTAATTGCGTCAAATTCGTTTGCAAAATTCATAATTTGTTCTCCTTAGTTGTTAGTTAATTAATTGTGATTGCATGCGCCCTGCTCATTCATTTAAAATAATTAATTAATCGCTGATATCTTGTAACAGATCACTTGTGCTCTTTCATTCACGTCATTGCATTTATGTGTGCATTTAGCGAGTCCACCCATTGTCTACCTTACCACTGCATCAGACTTCTTCCTTAATTATCCTGTTTAGAAAAACAATTTTAACATCCATTTGAAATATTTGAATTGTTTAAATCTAGCAAATTCAAGAAATATTCTAATTGATTCTAAGCATGTACGAATGTTTCTGGTACAGGCCGATGGTTGAGAGCGGGTGTGCCGACGGGGAGGAAGGTCCTCCAGTTTCGGTGCCGGCGGATGCTTGCGGAAGAGGCAGGATCGTGCCTCCAGGGGATGGCGGCTTGGGGCTAGGGTGAGAAGAGGGGTTGGGTGATAGAGAGAGAGAGTGAAAAGAGATGAGAAGGTAAATTTGGGAATTACTTCTTGCCTTGTCCGGTTCATGCCTCCTCCAGGTTATAAAGTGAAATAAAAATATAAAGTTGTGGGCCCCCACTTGTGGTTTGACAGTGGGATTAAAAATATGCAGAAAAATGTAACAAAAGTAGAAGGTATGCAGCCTCATGCCCTCATCCCTGTGCCGATGTTGCGACGACGATAAACTTGCCCCCAATGCGGGTCCGACTCCGCGTCTTCCGCGACTGGTGCCGTAATATCTCCTTCCTCATTGGAAGACAACTTGTCTTCAAGTTGAGCGGGAATGCCCACGATTTGCGTAGTGGGTGGCTCGCCATAGAAGCACTTTAGCTGGGAGACGTGGAACACGTCATGGATTGTGCCTTCGGTGGCAGGTGGAGCTGGTAGGCGACCTCACCAATGCGTCAAGCGATCTGAAAAGGGCTGTAGAACCGCGGCCCCAGCTTGGTTGAGGAATCTGTCGGGTGCAGTGTCACCTGGCGGTAGGGGCGGCGCTTGAGCCACACCCACTTCCCAACCGCATAGGAGACGTCCCGGTGTCCCCGATTGTACGCTGACTCCATGCGGTGTTGGGCTCGGAGTAGATGATCACGAGCCGTGGCGAGCAATCGGTCTCGGTCTAGGAGTTGTCGTTCCACCGGGGCTAGTGTGGCGAGCCCATGCCCGTAGGTGAGAAGCTTGGGCGGATCACGGTCGTAGATGAGCCAGAACGGTGTGGTTTGCAGGGCCGAATGATAGGAGGTGTTGTAGCAGTACTCAATCCATGAAAGCCACTTGACCCAATCCTTGGGGTGCTCGCCCGTTAGACAATGAAGGTACATCTCCACCGTTGACGACCTCCGTTTGACCGTCCGATTGGGGATGATATGCGGATGAAAATGCTAACTTTGTCCCGCTCAAAGTAAATAGTTCCTTCCAGAAACAACTTGTAAACACATGTCATAGTCAAATACAATGCTCTCCGGTAGTCCATGTGGGCGGAAGATGTCATCGAAGAATAGTTGGGCTATTTGTTCCGCGACGAGTGGGTGAGCTAGAGGGAGAAAGTGCGCCCCTTTGGAGAATCTGTCCACGACCACCATCAACACAGACTTGCAATTGCTTCGCGGAAGTCCGTCCATAAAGTCCATAGAGATATCAACTCAAATCTGGGTGGGCACCAGTAACGGTTGCAAGAGTCCGGCCGGTAACAGGTTGGCTGATTTTTGTTGTTGTCAGGTGACGCAATGTGCAATAAAATCTTGAACATGACGGCGTAGACCCTTCCAATAAAACTCGGCGCGGATGTGGTGAAGAGTTTTGTGGATTCCTTCATGAGCGCGGTTGTGAGTATCCGCCAAAATGGAGGAAATATGGGGCGATGTTGGCGACATATAGATTTGGTCCTGATAGAAAATGAGACTGTCGTGAGCTGTCCATATGGGCACGAAAGGCCCTCTTGCGCCCGCCTGTAACGGTTGCAGGAGTCCGGCCGGTAACAGGTTGGCTGATTTTGTTGTTGACAGGCGACGCATTGTGCGATAAAATCTTGAACATGACGACGTAGACCCTTCCAATAAAATTCGGCGCGGATGTGGTGAAGAGATTTGTGGATTCCTTCATGAGCGCGGTTGTGAGTATCCGCCAAAATGGAGGAAATATGGGGTGATGTTGGCGACATATAGATCCGGTCCTGATAGAAAATGAGATCGTCGTGAGCTGTCCATATGGGCGGCGAAAGGCCCTCTTGCTCCCGCCTGAATAACTAAGAGGGAGGCCACCGACCGAGAGACTGTGCATATAATGGCCGTGTCGTCTGAATGTCGGCGAGAGAGGGTGTCCGTGGCCCTGTTGAGAGTACCGACCTTATATTCCACCGTGGAGTCAAATCCCAATAATTTTCTCACCCACTGTTGCTGCGGAACTGTCGTCAAGCGTTTCTCCAGAAGATATTTCAAACTATAGTTGTCCGTGCGGACGATGAAAAAGCGGCCCCAAAGATATGACTGCCAGTGCTGCACGGTTTTTGCCAAACTGATTAGTTCCAGCTCGTAGGCCGGCAATTTTCGGTGGTGGAGGGTGGTGCAACAACTAAAATACGCGAGTGGGTGACCATGTCGTTGGAGAGCTACGCCGCACCTTAGAGGGGATGCGTCACATTCATTGTAGAAAGGCTCGTTGAAATCGGGGAGCGTTAAGATCGGCGTAGAGACCAAGGCTGCTTGGAGTGTTTCAAACGCGTGCTGCGCAGTGTCCTCCCACTCAAAGGCCGTGCGGTGTAGGATGGCCAGGGGGGTTCAGCGATCGAGTTGTAGTTGCAAATGAACCGTTTGTAGTATCCAGTTAACCCCAAAAAGCCCAGAGGTCGTGGTGCGACTAGGGTGCCGGCCATGCGGCAATGCCTTTATGTTTCTCTGGGTCGGTGGACACGCCGTGCTCATGTACCACATGAGCGTGGTAGGTGATGCTAATCTGCCCGAACAAGCACTTAGAATCCTTGAGAGCTAGGTGGTGGAGGCGGAGTAAGGTGAGCACTTCACGAACATGACAGAGATGCTCGAGCCAGGACTTGCTATAGATCAAGATATCGTGAAAAAAACAAGCACAAATTTTCATAGAACGGAATGGAATACCTCGTGATTGGAATGTGGACGACGCATTGGTTAGGCCAAATGGCATGACAAAGAACTCAAAATATCCATGGTGCGTCCGGAAGGCGGTCTTATCCATATCTGCGGCCGCCATGCGAACCTGGTGATACCCTTAATATAAGTCGACCTTGGAGAAGAAGCGTGCGCCATGCAACTCGTCGAGGAGTTCGTCGACGACAGAGATGAGAAATTTATCTTTGATAATCTTGGCGTTGAGTTCACCGTAATCCACGCAAAATCGCCATGTATTGTCCTTGTGGACTAGAAGAGCTGGTGATGAGAATGGTGATACACTCAGCTGGATCAGCCCCCTTTGTAGCATAGCAGAGCATTGACGCTCAATTTCATCCTTTTTTGCGGTATTGGTAGCGGTAGGGGCATACCCCCACTGACGCGAATCCCAAAAGTAAACAAATTCGGTGATCCAGCGGCCTGTGTGGCAACAATGTCTCGAGTATGGTGAAGGTGTCCCCAAACTCCTGCAGCAGTAGGTGGAGGTCATGGGGGCGAGGCCCGGCCGGGACTCCCGGTCCTTGCATGAGGATGGCCTGCAGTTTGGATGTGGGGGCAAGGCTTTGCCACTTCACCTTTTCGGAATTCTGATACCACTGCGTGGTAAGGTTGTTGAAGTCCCAGGTTACGTGGCCCAATGTGCGCTGCCAACGCACCCCTAAGACATTGTCAAAGCCGTTGAGATCGACGATCAAGAGGTCTACCTCGAAGGGCTGGTTGTGGATTGTCAAGGGAACTTGACGGCTAAGGCCGGGGCATGTCATGCTATGGCCATTGGCCACTGAAACTCTAAGCTGGTGGAGGGAAGTGATCGGTAGCTGAAGAGTGGTTGCGGTCTTGTGGCAGATGAATTTGGGTGTACTCCCCGAGTCCAACAAGACGATGAGGGTGGTGCCCGCCACGTGGATAGGCAGCTACAACATATGACCCCCCTGCGGGCCTGCGATATCGTGGACGGAGATCTTTGGTGCCTCGGGATCCGGTTCTTCGCCGTCATTGTTGGAGGGCTTGTCCACCTCAATCCAAAAGAGTCGCTTGCAACGGTGGCCAAGCCCAAAGAGTTCATCACAGTTGAAGCAAAGTCTTTTGGCACGACGGTCAACCATCTCCGCGTGGGAAAGACGCTGCTGGAAGGGTTGTTTAGGTGATTCAACGAACTTGGCGGGTTGGTTCGCCGGCGGTGCTGAAAAGTCCCCCGGAAGGATTGTCCGTGATCCCAGCGGGGTAAATATTGGCGGTCCAAGAGTATGCGACGCTCACACGTCCGAGCGAGGTTCATTGCAATAGTGAGGTCGGGGGGGGGGGGGGTCTTGGAACTCAACGTCAAGGCGGAGGCGCTCGTGCAAGTCGGCTGTGAAGATAGAAACTTATTGATCCAGGGGGACCATGGTTGCCCGAGCGAGCAGAAGCTGGAAGCGGCCGAGGTAGTCCTCTAGGGCGTCTGTTTGGCGAAGGGAGATTAGGTCCCTGAGGGGATTACCGCGGAACAATGGCCCAAAGCGAAGCATGCACACTGTCTTGAACTCATTCGACTGGAGATATGGGGGTTCACGCTGTAGCTGGGAGAACCATAGTTTGGCGGCCCCGTTGAGATGGAAGGAGGCAAGGCCCAAGCGATCCTCTCCAATAGTGCGTTGGTTGGAAAAGAAGGTCTCGCATTTTGTAAGCCATGATTGGGGGTCCTCACGTCCATCAAAGACCGAAAAATCCAACTTGACGTACTGCGAAAAGGTGCCTCCTTCGTGACAGTCTTCCGAGTGGCCGTCGGGGAAGGGCTGGTTCGGCACAGAGTGTTGGCTCGGCGGACGGTCGAAGGGGGGTAGGCCGGCGGTTAGATGCGCCGTGCGGCTGTCGACCTCGCCGAGGTGGAAGTTGCGCAGACATTATGTCTCCCCCGACTACCTCCAAACTTTATATTATAGATTTCATAATTTACAACAAAGAGGTTTGTCAGTTGATGAATACACTAGAAAATTTCTAGTCCTTCACTCTAGATTAGATATTGAAGAGGAAAAAAGATGATTGTATCTCGTTACCTGCACGGGTTACACTGTTCTATTAGAGATCAATTAGAGTTGCACCACTATCACAATTTAGAAGAAGTTTCTAGTGTGTCTCGTAGGGTGGAGTCTGAGTTTAGGTCTACTGCTAGACCCCTCACTAGTTTCGTCGTTTCCCCCATTTCTAAGGACATAGATTACCCTAGTGTTACCACCCCCATGAGCTCATTATCTCGACTTAGCTCCACAATAGCACTCCTTCCAGTTGAGGAGTCTTTTCCTGGGCCCCTGCTTCAGGAAAATGAGTTTCTTCCTCCTACTTATGACATCCCAATTGAAGTTGAGACTCCACTTGGCCCCCCGAAATCACCAACTGTAGTCACTGAGTTTCTTCCCGAGCCCCTGCTCTAGGAAGGAAAATGTAATAACGATGACACACTCAACTTGGATGACACGGTTTCGATCCCAATTCTCTCGAAGATGGAGTTGGCTAGTGATGAGCCCCACACCATAAATGACATAGACTCGAACTACGTATTCCCTGAGTTTCCTAGCCCATACACTCACCAACACTTGAGTCTATTGACATTATGTTTGACGGCCACCCACCCATATCACTAGTGTCATTGTCATATATTGATTTTGTATTTGGGGAACAATTTTTCAAATCAATACATTATCTTATAACCAAATCGAAAAAACATTATTTTCAAATTATAAATATATTCAAGAAAACTCGTGTTATAAGGATAGTGAGAAATCCAAAAATTTTCACCTCTAATAAGGACACGTTTTAAAGGATTTCTTTAGAAACTCCTAAATGATCAAATCGGAGTCAATTTTAAAATTTGTAATATCAAGTTAAATATAAACGGAATTGTGAAATTGCAACAAAATATTAATTATTTTATGTCATATTTTTGGAACATATTAAGGAGTCGAACGAACACCAAACTCGAGTTTAGTAGCGCGTATCACTCTCTAGCTGATGAACTAACTAAAATTGTTAATAAGAGTTTGGAGAAACTTCTTAGGCGTTTAATCGAGGAAAATCTAAAGCAATGAGAATTTGTGCCTTACAAGCTACACTCACATGTAATAATTCTAAACGCCGCTCTCTTATTACTCCTTTCGAGATTTTCTGTGTTGCCCCACCCACCTGACCGCCATCAGCTCTCGTTTCAAGAACGTATTTCCTTCGAGGCACAAGCTCATAATAATTATTTAAGAGAATCACATAAAATTATTGCTAATCTTTTGCGAGCAACCTTTGAAAATTACAAACTCACGGTCGGTCGTTATCGGCATGAGATGTACTTTTCAAAGGGAAGTCTGGTGATTGTTTACTGCAGGAGGTTCAGTCTAGCTCATGATCAGCAGCGCATTAGGCCACCAGTTGAACCACCCGTCAAAGCCCCAAATATACCACCCGATCTAGCACCAACGACAATGTCAGAGCTCTCCATTTCCAGTTTTTGCGAAGTCTCGTCCGGGTCGAGCTCTTTCAACCACGGGAGAATTGATGCAACCTTCGTCGCATTATAGGTCACATATTTTATTTTTCAGCATGTATTTCTTTCGCGAACTTTCGTTCTGAAGTTGGATGGCTTCTCGGGTTGACCGTCCGATGAAACCTTGAATAATGAGCTCTGGTAATTTAGGTAGTTAGGACGGCTAGAGGCAAGCTTAAGTTAATTAACATATGCATAAATATTTGATAATATTTGGTAATAGTAAATTATTGCCAAGTTGAGTAAACAACCACATAATAGGAAGTGTTAATATTCTGGAAGAAAGAAAGATTTTGGGAAAATATGGATATTTTTAAAGGCATTGTTGGTGGATATTTTTGAAACGTTATATTTGGATGAGATCATTGGATTCATTGCTGTTGAATATTTTGAAAGTCTTTTAAAAGACAGCCACCGCAAGGGACAAGCAGACCGGACAACAGGATAAATTTCTTAATTAATTTCTGCATTGCCGGTAATTTCTCCCACCCCGTTCTCCGTTCCTCTCTGCCGGCTCTTTTTCTCCACCGTACAACTAACTCTATCCTGAGTCCAGCCATTCCAACCCTCCTACACGACAGTTCAGTCGCTTCCTAACCACAACCTCTGTTTTGGTGTTCGACGACGACAAACCATCGCCACTATCCTCAGCCAGCGACCTAGCGCTCCGGCGACCCGCAGTTCTCCCGCCCGTTCCTGTTGCAAGAGGGGTGTCGTCGAGCTCAGTATCCTGTTCTGGCACCCCCCTCTGTTGCTCACCCGCCAGCGGGAGCCGGTAACGTCAAAATCGGGATTTCTGCTCGCCCGGTTTGACCCGCCAACATCAACTACAACAACTGCTCCTCAGTTTGTGATTGGGCCGGCCTCTGTTGGTAATTTACTGATTTCTTGCTCGAAAATAATTGGTCTTAAATTTATGCGTAAATAATTAAAGGCTTGCCTCGAACGTTCGCACTATTTTAATTTCCGTTAATTTCATAAACTATTGCTTGTGGTGTACTTGTGGTTGGACGGATCTCGCAGCGGATCAATTCGTTAGTCGGCGCAGAATATTTTTCTAATAACAATTAACAGTCTCGTGATGTTCAAACTGTTGAGAATAATTTTGTGCGCGAAAGCTTGATTTGGTCACTCGGGCCCCTCTATTTAAGAATTAAAAATAATCTATTTCGAAATCCTACTTTTTATTTTATTACAAATATAATATTTCGCTTAAAAATATTTAAATTTTGAAAACCTAATTTGAGTCCACATCACCAATGATTCTTCCTTTCTTATTATTTCCAAATGTGACCAATCCTCTCTTTTTTCCTTGAGCTATAAAATTTTTGTTTATCGCCCTTTGTGTGCTTGGAGCATCGCGAGTTCAAGTACGACATGTCACCTTTGTCCTTAGCCTGCCAACACACCTAAAAAGAGAGGAATTAATGATCCCAAGGTTCCTCCCATAAAAGTGGTGGAAGCCTTAGGTACTCAGATTTGCTTTAAAGCACGGGGTTCCTTTTTCAAACAAGAGCCAGATGCGTGTCCAAACTTCTTACATTTGGCACACAAGAAAAACGGTGGAGATCACTTTTGGATTTCTGGGTGGGATCTTACTTTTTTTTTGAGAAATTGTGGGATCTTACTGGAAGAGGGAGAACCAACAATAAATTTAATTAATCTTTTTATTAATTTTTTGTTTTTTATTAAATTTAATTAAATTTTTTAATTAATTTTTCATTTCAAGAGATTTCTGACCAACTACAATATTGCTCTCTAAATCCCACTTCCCATTAGCGAGAGTTTTGATGTTCGAGGAAATTTTGAAGAGCAATTCTTCCAATTCTTTGATTCTTGCCAATCGCACATGACAATTCATCTTCTCTTTCCCAATCTTGATTGCTTCATTAGTTAATTTTTTTTTCTTTTAGTAAGATTTTATTTTCAAATTTTAATATATTAAGATTTTTTAAAGTTTTATCAAAATACTTGCATGTTTTCATATATTCAAAATATAAATCATCTTAAGAAAGAGGAGGTATTTCAATGTCGCTTTCGACGTTGCAATCATCATCAGACGGAACGTGATGTTTTCCTATGAGTCACATGTTTGTCTCCTTGTCATCGATTGAGCGTATGTCGGTAGACTCCTCAGAGGAAGAGTCATTCTACGTGTCCACCTTTAACATCTCGTCCTTCCGCTTGTGCATCTTTTCTTTCTCCTCCTTTAAATACTTTGGGCACTTACTCCTTATGTGCTCGGGCTTCCGACATGGTAGCACTCTGGCGGTGTCCTTTCCTCCTCCTCGTCCGATGCTTTAGCCTTCTTTGACCACGGGCCCTTTTTGTTGCCGTCTTCTTCATATACTTCCGAAAGGTGTTCCTCTTCTCTGGGTTCCTCAAGAATCTTTTGAACCCTTGTATGAACTATGAAGAGGCTCTTCTCACCATCTTCTTCATCCTCGTGTGGTTCTTTAGCCGATTTTAAGGCCAATGATTTATTCTTTGGCTCTCAATTGTATTCTTCATGTTGAATTTTGAGTTCGACCCCATGAGTTTTTAAGTTCCCAATGTGACTCTCAACCTCGAGACGTTTTAGATGTGATTCTATGATGGAGATGACTTTTGGATTGAATTTTGGAGGAGAGATTTCAGTATCTTCCGTACCAAGTTCCTGTTGGAAAAAGACTTTCCAAGAGTTTTGGAGGCATTCACAATTTTTGTGAATCTCATGTACATTTCATCCACTTTCTCATCGAGCTCCATTCGGAATTGTTCGTATTCCGACTCTCATCTGAACATTTAACCATGATGTACCCTCGTGTGTTAGTTCTTGTAAGTGTCAAATATCATAAACAGTCTCACATGTACAAGTACGATTAAATTCAGTTTTATTTAATGCGCAAAAAAGAGAGTTCATGACTTCAACGTTCTTCATGCATTTTCTTTTATCTCTCGTCCTATTTTTCTTTAGGTTTTTCTATAGTCTCTTCTCCAACTATAATTGTAGATGGAGAATAACGTTGTTCTCGTTCTACCCTATGTTGTTGAAGGTACTCCTCAGGAACGTCTAAGGCTCCAAGCTCAACATGCTCATATACTTTCTTATTTTTTGCGCCTTTGAAGCATAAAAGGCGCGCCTGAGTGTAATTTTTGTTGCAATTTTTTTTCAAAAGAAAAAGAAATAATGTAAGAACTCAATAATATTTGCATGATTTAATGTTTATGAAAAATAATCTAATGTTAAGACTTATATATGATGCAATAGACCACATTAATTCTATTTTTAATAGATATAAATGATAATAATGAATGATTAATGAGTATAATAGATGTGTTAAGGTTACGATGGATGAGAAAAATGACTTCTTGTCCTATTGACTCAGTCACACCCATATATATATAAATAGGATAATACAATCACATTAACACTCCCCCTCAAGTTGGGTCGTGGGTACTTCCCAGACCTAACTTGTTACATATGAAATTCATTCTGATACCAGTAACTCCTTTCGTGAGAATATCAACAACTTGATCCCCGATCTTCACATGGCTTAAGGAAATAAGACCTTCTTCATACTTCTCACGCACGAAGTGACAGTCGACCTCGATGTGTTTTGTGCGTTCATGAAACACAGGATTAGTTGCTATCTGTATTGCAGCTTGATTATCGCACCATAACAGAGTTGGGTCTTGGACAGGATATCCGATTTCACAAAGGGTCTGTCTGATCCACATGATCTTGGCAATTGTGTGTGACATTGCCCGATACTCTGCCTCGGCACTAGATCTGGCGACAGTGGTCTGTTTCTTGCTCTTCCAGGAGACAAGATTTCCTCCCATGAATATAGTAAATCCTGTGGTAGACTTCCGAGTGGCTAAATAGCATGCCCAGTCGGAGTCACGGTAAGCCTCTATATTAGAATGCCCACGATTCTTGTATGATATTCCCAGACCAGGATCCTTCTTTATATATCTGACAATACGGAGAACAGAGTCCCATTGTGAGATAGTTGGGGTGGCCATGAACTGACTGACCTTACTCACAACACATGCAATATCAGGGCGAGTCATAGTAAGGTAGTTAAGTTTTCCAACGATTCTTCGATACTTCTCTGGAGATTCAAAAGATTTGCTCTCGACATGAAGACCTTTTTCTCCTGGTTCAAGTGGAGAATCCATAGGGCAGCAGTTAGACATTCCCAGATCAGATAACAGATCGAGAGCATATTTACGTTGAGAAACAAAGATGGAGTCGTCATGATCAGCAACTTCTATTCCGAGGAAGTATCGCAAATGCCCCAGATCTTTGGTTTGGAAGTGTGAGTGTAAGAATGCCTTGAGATCAGTTATCCCTTTAGAATCGCTACCCGTGATGACAATATCATCAACGTACACAATTAGAAGCACGGTACCAGCTGAGGAGTTTCGATAAAAAAGAGACAAGTCTTTGATACTCTTATTAAGCCCGAATTTGATTACAACGGATTGAAAACGAGCAAACCACTGACGCGGGGATTGTTTCAACCCATATAACGAAGCAAGGAGGCGACACACCTTGTTACGCTCCCCCTCAGCAACGAACCCAGGTGGTTGTTCCATATACACTTCTTCTTCCAAGGACCCATGAAGGAACACATTCTTGATATCCAACTGATAAAGGGGCCACCGGTGAGTGGCTGCAAGAGAGATCACGATATGAATAGAAGACATCTTGGCAACATGAGTAAAAGTTTCCTCATAATCCACGCCATAAGTTTGGGCATAACCTTTGGCAACTAGACGGGCTTTCAAGCGAGCAAGAGAGCCATCAGCATTTACTTTAACGGAATATATCCATTTGCAACCAATGGCACGCTTGCCTGGAGGCAACGAAACAAGTTCCCAAGTATTGTTCCGTTGAAGTGCCGTCAATTTCTCGTGCATAGCAGCCATCCATCCAGGGTGAGTTTTGGCCTCCCCAACCGTTGAAGGAATGGTGTGTTGATCCAAAGTCAAGTGAAGAGCGGTATGAGAGGCAGACAACCCCTGATAAGAGCTCACATATAGAGGTTTATTCTGGCAAGTCCGACTTCCCTTTCGGAGAGCAAAAGGAAGCTCGGTACGATCCGGAGGTGGAGCAGCAGGCACTTCAGTTCGACGCAGGTGCTCACTAGTAGGTGCAATGGGAGGAACAGTTGTTGTGCCATCAGTGGTCGAGGTAGGCTGAGGTGGTGACATTTCGGTTCTATCAGAAGAGCGACGAGAGTAGACTTGTCCCCAAAGGGGACACAATATGTCGGTCGGAGAGATAAAAGCAGGATCATGACGAGGAACCAACATATCATCAAGGGAGGGATCAGAAGGTGAAGTGGGAAGGAGAGAGCCAGTAGTACAATAAGAGTCAGATTCGAGGAAGACGACATCTGAAGAGAGAATATATTTGTGAAGTTCCGGAGAATAACATCGATATCCCTTGGTAGTCCGAGAGTATCCAAGGAAGATACACTTCAGAGAGCGAGGATCCAGTTTAGAAACGGAGGGACGAGCATCCCGAACATAACACACACACCCAAATACCTTTAAAGGTAGAGGAGGCTCCGGGTGATCGGGATAAAGGATGTGATAGGGTGTTTCCCCCTGAAAGATATGGGTAGGAAGATGATTAATGAGATGAGCAGCAGTAAGAACAGCATCGCCCCAAAAGTGTTTGGGTACTTGCCTATGGTGGAGAATAGCACAGGTAACCTCAAGAAGGTGGTGATTTTTTTCGTTCGGCAACCCCGTTTTGTTGGGGGGTATCAGGACAACTGGTTTGGTGTATGATGCCTTTGTCAGAGAGAAAGTTAGACATAGACTGGGACAGGTATTCCCTCCCATTATCAGTACGGAGACATTTCAGACGAATAGAGAACTGAGTAAAAATTTCATTCCACAAATGTTGAAAAATTGACAGCATTTCAGAGCGATTTTTCATTAAGTAAACCTAAGTCATGCGTGAGAAATCATCAATAAAGGTAACATAATATCCGTGTCCTAACAACGTGGGGACAGGACACGGTCCCCAAACATCAGAATGAAGTAAATCAAAAGGTGCAGATGCACGAACATCCAAACGAGGTACATAGCTAACTCTATGGAGTTTAGCAAACATACATGACTCACAGCTGAGGGATACAAACGACGCATGACCTGCATAGACGGGTGATCATGACGAAAGTGGAGGTCCAAGAGTTTGGCAGAAGCAGCCGAACAAGCAAGGTGGGAAACTTCATCCAGAACATAAACACCACCACGCAGCTTCCCTCTATCAATAATACGGCTCGTCGAATGTTCCTGAAAAATGCAACCAGAAGATGTGAAGATAGCAGTGCAGTTTAAATCACGAGTAAGCTTACTAATAGACAATAGATTGTAAGCAGATTGAGGAACATGATCAACTGAGGATAGGGGCATCTCCGGTGTCACATTGCAGCTTCCAAAGCCAACGATAGGAACAGTGGAGCCATCTGCAACAGTGATAGAGGACCCACAATGAGGATGGTATGAGTGTAAGATACCTGAAGAACTAGTCAGGTGGTCAGAAGCTCCAGAATCTGCCAGCCACTGGACGGGGCGCTGGGAGGTACAAACAGGCTGAATTGTCTGGGCCACAACAACACTATGAGTTGGAGAAGAAATTGGGAGAGCCTGCAGGCGACGATACTCATCCTCAGAGATTTGAACAGTGCGGGACCCGGAGGTGTCGAGTCGGCAACGTGAGCAGATCGAGGTGAAGATGACGAGGTCTTGGACGCCCAGTCTTGCTTTCCATGCACAAGCCAACAAGTATCCTTCGTGTGGCCACGACGTCCGCAATGAGTACAATGTCGTGTATCAGTCTCCCGACCACGACCAGAACCAGATCGACCACCTCGGCTAGTCCCCCTTCCCCCTCAAGAGGCTAGCGCCATTGACTCGCTAGAGGAAACCTGTAGTGCAGCTGGGGAAGAGGCAGAGCCTGCTTTAGTCAGCCGATGGTACACACTAGCAGTCTGCAAAGTAGAAGGACTCGCAATCATTTCTGTCCTTGTTGTTGAAAAGTTCGGATCAAGTCCGTTCAGAAGCCAGATGAGAACAAGGTGCTCACGTTGAGCCTGATGTCCTTCACAGGTAGAGGGGATCTCCCACAGATCCAGGATTTCATCGGCAAGGACCTTCCATTCGGCGAAGTACTCGGTGACAGGACGAGCTCCTTGCCGTAGTTCAGCCATCTTGGGAAAAAGTTCACCAAGGCGAGAAAGGTTGTTTGCCTGGGAAAACATCATATGCAAAGTGTCCCATAACTCCTTGGTGCTATCACAGTTCTTGCACATTTGCTGAACCGAAGGGTCCATGGAACTCAGAAGAAGGGCAAAGATACGACAATCATCACTGTACCAATCGTCGTATTCAGCGCTCCCCACAGCATGCGTAGGTAGACGAGTAAGGTGGTGAGTACGTCGGATGCCTGCTAGAGACATAGTAACCCCCTTTTTCCACAACTGAAAGTTAGAGGTAAGGATAGTAGTAGCCAGCCTCGCATTAGGAGGAAAAGTATTGGTAGAATCTCCTGAGGGAACAGTCGTCTGAGTGGTGCTCGTAGCCGAGTCACCCATCTCCAGGAGAATGAGGGGTTGATGGACCCTAGGTCATGTGAGGGAGATCCGGAGGAGACGAGAGGAACCAGCGGGAGGAGAGGTACAAACTTTCGGCAACATCAAGAAGAGGCAGCAATCAGAAGCACACGACAGATTAGAGAAGGACGGCAGACGGCATCGGAATGGAGCACGCCTCCGTCAGGTCGCGGAAGAAACTAGGCGGCTGTGACTGTCGCTGCTGTGCGACGGGATAGAAGAGCAGACGCGGAAAGCTGCGACCCGGGAAAGCTGCGATGCGGAGCGGACGCGGAGCGCTGCGACGCGGGAGAAGGCGGAGCGGAGCGCTACGACGCGGGAGAAGGCGGAGCGGGAAGTTGCGACGCGGAGAAGGCGGAGAAGCTCCGACGCGGGACGGAAGCGGAAGCGCACGGAAGACTAGAGCCGGCGGCGGATTCCCTCTGATACCATGTTAGGGTTACGATGGATGAGAAAAATGACTTCTTGTCCTATTGACTCAGTCACACCCATATATATATAAATAGGATAGTACAACCACATTAACAAGATGAAAAATCTGATCAAGAAGATGAGCTAATGTTTAATGCTTTTTTTAAAATGAATGTGGTTGTGCCTTGCTTTCGTCAGACGCTCCCATGCCTTCAGCCTTACACCTAGGCTCCAAGACTTTTTTGTGCCTTGCACCTTTAATAACTAAGGTTCTGCCATAGCCCAAATATCTGAGTCAAGAGTTTTTAAGAAACATCACATCCCAGTCTTTCAATAACTATAATTGGAACCAGTACGACTAATCCCTTACCTCTCAATGAATGCAAAATCATGATGCTCCATTACTTCAGATGGTTAAATCTTTTTTGGAGTAACTAGCTTTGATACATTTTGTTGGATCGTGAAGTGCCCTTAGAGGGGGGCGGGGGGGGGGGGGGGGGGGGGGTGAATAAGGGATTATTGATTTTTGTGAAAATCTTTTACAAATGAAAATGTTTGATTCATTAAAAAGTCCAAATTCAGCAATGAAACATTATTTAAGGGAAAGACATGATTTTATTATATTAAAAATGTTAACAAATTGGATCTTCTTAACGCTGAAGATCCAGGTGGTAAATAATTTATTTTCTATATTGACTCACACCTTGAACCTGTTAGCCTTAACCTATCTCTTCCTAGATAGGTCTTAAGCCGCCTCTAGAGCTTAAACCTCACTCTAGTCGCCCAACTTACAAACAAATTTCCCCCTAAGCCATATAAAGACCTAGTCACCAACACAAGGGAGAATTCCTCTACTCACAAAAAGAGTCACCAAAAGATAAAGAAAAACAACAAGAGAGAAAAGTCAAAATATTCTGAAATGAAAACTCCCTTGAGGTCTTCTGAAGATGAGAACGAAAGAATGTTCGTAATTGTCGCCGTTAATGCATTCACTCTTTGTCTTGAGTAGGCTTTGATCTTCGCCTTTGATTCTCTTCCGGTGGTTGTATGAAAGTCTTGGATCTCCTCTAGACGTCAGATACGAAGGCTCTTTTCAAAATAATTTGTTTCGCGCACGAGAGACGAAGAGAAATGTTCTTTAAATAGAACATTTTTTTTCTATTTCCTGCGATAGTCCCTATCGCTGGGCGGTCGCATTATTAATTGAATTTCCTGCTCTCGGATGACTTGATTTGGAAGCCAAGATTGTTATCTTAGGCAATAGTTATTGCGTTGCGGTAGACCTATTGCCATGCGGTAGTTCGATATTCTTCTGCGCCAGAATATGTTCTGCTTCATTTGGATCCCCAAACAATCTGTGATTGCCCGGGGTTGCCTTACGGTTACCGCCACGCGATAAGATTATCCTGGCGTGGTAATTCTTTAAGCTTTCAGCTCCCCCAAGTCCCATTTGATTTGCACCTTGCCAACTGTCACTCTGGAACAAATGCTATCCCCTGCAATTCAGTCCATATCTCCATTTGACTGTTCCGATCATACTTCTCTTTATTTTACATGTAAAATCTGCGCACTCTAAACACAAGCAAAGTAGATCAAATATAGATTAAAATTTGTTCTCAAATTATGAGATGCGTAACCCTAGTTCCAACCGCTACTGCCCTTGATTGATTGACTTGCTCAACCTTCAGACTGCACAAATGCCCTCCAGGCCTCTCAGTGAACAGATCCCTACCTCTCAACACGCCTCCTCCATAACATCTCTGTCCTTATGCGTGCACCATGATTGGTCCCCCTCAATGCTCTAGAGAATGCTCCAAACAACGCTTTCCTCACACCGCGCCAACACCATGGCTCCTCTTTGCTTGGTTATTACCCATGCTACATTACTCTGCCGTGCTGTCATCAGCTGACTACAATCTGAAGTTCCTGGCTTCTGTACTCCTCCAACATGTTAGGTTCTATTACTGACACTGAACCCTACGACACCAGCAAGGTTCTATCCCACACAGATTCAACAAGCCACCTTCTTGCAATCAATCTCTGCAGTACATTCTTGTCACCTACCCATGACCACCCACGAAAAACTCTCTCGATTGCCTCCCTCTCTGGTTTCATGGATCACATTGATGTCCATGCTTGAACTATAGGTAACTGAATGATAGATTTACGCTTGTTGGTCGTCCAACACACCTATGACAATGGCTACGACCCCACTGGATCCACCATGTCAGCATGCCTCCCTCCGGTGGCACCACAGATCCCAGCATCTTACTAGTCCAACTTCTGTTCCAATCCAAAACATCTTCAACGTGTCAGCATCCCTATGATCAATGACACTGACCCCTTCGGTTGTATTGCTCCCGCCGAGCAAGTTTTTTCACTGCAAAGCACACCAGGCACTGGTAATGGACCATGATCCACCATTTATACAAGAGGTTTTACTATTTACTGAAATTGTTAGACACATCAAACTAACCATTAGTTATCATGGACACCCTTGAAGGAGAAACTGATTTGTCGATACGACACATTCCAATCTGGTAATGCTTTCAAACACCTTTGTGTTGTCCGCAAATTTGAATCCATAAATACTTACATTGTCAGCTTTATTGAGAACACCTCTCATGTTCCTAGGTTTACTATCCACAATTTGGGTTGCATTCTTTCATGGAGTACAACTGCACATTCACGCTTGGTACATCAATATCAACAGATTTGGATGAAGGTGCTTGGTACTGTATTTTGGTGCTAATCCACATTAGGGTTCAAAGTTGAACCCGATTTGGTCGGCAGGTCAAACCAATTGATAGCTAATTACATGTGTCGATCACAGATGAAGTAGATTAATAAGTGACATAATACAATCTATCGAGACAAACTCGATATTTGATCTCTTGCGGGCATGATTTCTCTAAGAGTCTATCTTATGCAAGCCCAACACGACATTTGATCCAAGATACAAAAGGAGACTTCCCTCCACTTCCTTATATAGGTGGAAATGAACATACATGAAATTACGAAAATATCACTAGAGGTACACAAACAATATAGGATGTTCTAGACTATGGTGATGACACTTGACGTGGCTGCCGTGGGTCCAGAGAGTGGTTTCATCGTGGGGAATAGTAAATAGCCATTATATGGGTAAGTTGAGTATAGTAGAATGAGGATGTTAAATTGCTTGTAATAATAAGTTGAAAGGATAGATTGATAAAATTATAATATTAAAGGATCATTGGAGGAGCCTTTAGCTAATCCTAAAGCAAACTATTTTAATCGATAAGATGTCTAGATAGAAGTAACTCCAAGGATTGAATTATCTTTATTCTTGAGAATGTAGTTGAACTATTATACACTCCACATTCTTATAGCATCTACTTGTATGTGGGTAACCCCTTTTTCGATTTGGATTATTATCTCATAAATGTAGCAGTTTATAAAGGTCGCCCCTTTAGGTGCGTACCTAGGGTTTTGTTGAATGTGGAGCGAGGTATTGCTTTAACAATGCCGAATTGGCTGTCGTTGGACCTTAATTTCCCGGCAGGGCGCAATTGGCTTGAGAAAATGGAATTGCTTTTTGATGATTCTTAGGTTCTGTTTGGGGGACTTATTTTCACCGGTCAAGCGATTACGACCGGTCCGGTTCATGTGGTCGTAATCGCTTGACCGGTGAAAATAAGCCCCCCCAAACAGAGCCTTAATGTAAAATGAAACTCAAGGTCTTAGGGAGGAGTCAAGCATAATCTAACCACGCTCTTATTAAGCTCCAGTTCATTTAACAAACCAGTTAAATCGAAAAGTGTCAAGCACAAATATGTGAGTTTATATATATATATATATAAACTATTAATTACCAAAACTTTCTCTGGAAGTTAGCATAATTACAGATTGCACCCCTCTTATTATTGAAATTACAAAAACCTCTTCTAAATGTTCCCCCTGAAAATGTATTCCGAACGGGGGGGGGGGGGGGGGGGGTTGGCTTCGTGTCCCGGAGGGAGATATTGGTCCAGGTTTTATAACATTGTGACACGTGTCCTTAAATTTTTAAACGGAAAGCCGAGAATATAATATTAAGACAAGTTTATATTTCTCCTGAGGAAAACGAACATGAACTCGGTATTCGGGCGTACCTTCAGCGGATTTAGAAAAAGCACGGGCGATCACTGAATTTTTGTTTTCCGGAAGGCATACTTGTTAAAGCTTTATCTAGAGCATCATAAGAGTCTAGGGTTTGTTTTAAACGATTGTGTCAACTGTTAGCATGGAAGAATTGGACAAGTTGGTAAGAAATTTTCCAGTTATAGATCAACGACGATCTCCATGGAAATCGAAATCAATCTCCGTGGAGATCGATAACTGCATTTTGATATTTATGGAGATCGAAAGCGATCTCTATGGAGATCGATATCGATGGAGATCGGAAGCGATCTCTATGGAGATCGATATCGATGGAGATCGGAATCGATCTCTATGGAGATCGATATCGATGGAGATCGGAATCGATCTCTGTGGAGATCAAAATCGATCTCTATGGAGACCGAAAACTGTATTTCAATATCTATGGAGATCAAAATCGATCTCCATGAAGATGCAAGCTGCTTACGATGGAGATAAAACTTGATTGTATGCTCGAAACCTAGACAGAGAATAATTAATAAAGGCCTAATTAACTAAAGAGATTTCCGCGCCCAAGTAAATCCATATAAGAAGGCAAAATCGGATTCGGAGTAGAGCATGCGACGACCATGGCCTCCATCGGAAAATCTTCAGAGATTCCGTCGAACCAGAAGAACAGGAAGGAGATCTTCGAGATCGCTCTTGAAGTGCTTAACTGAGTCCTCTCGATCGCGCCATTCTTAGTTCCTCACGATTTCGCCACGTGTCGGCATCATTCAGCTGAGGTTTTTGTAATTTCAATAATAAGAGGGTTGCAATCTGTAATTTTTCAAACTTAGAGGGAAGGTCCTGGTAAATGCCCCCCCTATATATTAATATTTATTTTGTAATGCCCATAAATGAGATGGCAATTTCTTGAAGCTGAATGAGATGGCAATTTCAGGTACATCCAAAGCACCTGTGCTACTTCAGGCGAGGGACTCTACGAGGGTCTGGACTGGCTTTCCAGCAATATTGCGAACAAGGTAACCCCGTCTTCGTAGGCCTTACTCTGCAATCCGTTGAACCGAACACGGATTTACAGCGTAAAACATTCTTTATTCCAAAATTTTAAGGTCCAATTCGTAGTTATTTTGCCCGTCCTTCAAAGCTTTTAACGCGTTCGTTTATATGCAGTGAGAGGCGAAGCTAGGACGGCCAGGTTACCCAATGATGGAGCCTTATTATCCATTTTATTAAGGACACAGCGAGTTTCATTGGAATATACAGACCGTTTGATTTCTTAGTATGCAACTTCTGTGGCTTACTGTCAATTTTTTTTTCTTTCTTGTTAAAAATAACATTCCATTTTATTCACGGTGATGGTAAAACCCCCTGTTATCTGTATCTGATTTCCAGCGCAGAGTGGCTATAAAACAGTTTTGCTACTTTTTCTAGGGCTGTTGCGCGTATTGCTGTTATGGAGCTGAGCTCAGGTCAAGTGAGTAATCAGGAGAGAAAATTTCCCCACCAATAAACAGTTTGTGACAGCCTTAAAAAACACTTTTAGGGCTGATATCGAGTCGAGTTCGAGGGATTAGGGCTCGGCCTGAGATCGAAAATTTTGAGTCGAACTCGGCTCGACTCGAAATGTCTCGATTCCTAATCGAGACAGCTTGAAATTGAACAATTTTTCTCTTTATTCCTAGTTCGCTTAAAATTAAATTGCGTAAACTCTAAATTTAGCGAATGAACCTTTGCTGTTTTTATTTAAATTTTAATGTTTTTAATTTTAAAATAAGAATACTTTAATAAATACATTGTTTTTATCAATCCAAAGTTGATTTGAATCATATTTCGAGCGATTTAGGGTTGACTCGTAATTGACTAGTTAAATTGAATTGACTCAAATTATATTGAATCACTTTTAATCGATTTTGATTCGGCTCAACATTCGAGTGATTTTTGAGGGATTATCGAGTTTCGAATAACGTTACTGTTTATTTATGTTTTTGTGGTTTCGATACGAAATTTAAAATTGGGTTTTATAAAGCAGCTAGGGAAAAATAACAGTTGGATGGGGAATTTATGAAGAGAATAATTTTTGTTATATTTATGTTGTTCCTGTTTGTGCAACAACAAATTCTTGGATTTGATAGATTCGATTATTTTTAAAATCATATAGGTTTAGCTTTAATCATTTACTGAAAGACTAAGAGCCTGTTTGAGAGGGGTTTTTTAGATTTTTTTTCGTTTTCTAAAAAAGGTTACCGCACCTAAAAACTGTTTGAATTGTCTACCGGTAAAAAAAATTATTGCCGAGAACTTCTTTTTCTCCTTCTTTTGTAAAGTAATTGGTCTCATACTTTTTAACCTTTTCAAAAAGCATTTCCTCATCCCGATACATCGTTACGCGCTTTTTTTCGCCCGGGCGTGCGTTTTTCGCCCGGGTGTGCGTTTTTCGCCCGGGTGCGCGTTTTCTGCCCGGGCGCGCGTTTACCGCCCGTGCATGCGTTTTTCGACCGGTCGTGCGTTTTTCACTCGGGCGCAAGTTATCCGTCCGGGTGCGAGTTTTTCCGCCCAGACGCGCATTTTTCCCTGAGTGCGCATTTTCGGTCCGACAAGCATTTTTGGTTGGGCGCACATTTTTGGTTGGACACACATTTTCTGTCTGGACGTGCATTTTTCGCATGTGATTTTTCCCAGAGCGCGTATTTTTCTGTCAGAGCGCACATTTTTAGTTAAAAAAGTCACCGCAATGGAGATTTGTCAAACAGTTTATAAAATGCTTTTTCTTTCTGAAAATCTTTGCAAAATGAGTTTATCCAAATAGATCTTCTTTTTCAATATATATTTTTCAAATGTTTATTTTCTTACATTTCTTTTGCCACTACTCCTTTCTAAAAAGCCCTCCCAAACAAGAACTTGAGACAACCACTCATAGCCCGGAAGAATGCAGGATTCAATGAATTTGTTGAAGCTGTTAGGACGTTGGAGAGAGACATGGAGCAGACTCAGCAACGTAAGGGTCTTGCGGCAAAGCAGGGAGAAGGCAAACCTTCTCAGTCGCAGCAGAAGTCGGAAGGAAGTTGGAAGAAGAAGCCCGGTTCTTTCAAGTTTGGTGAAAAGAGCGGTGAAACTTCTGGGGAGTTTCGTTTTAAGGGACCACTAACATGCTACAAGTGTGGCAAGCCAGACAACATAGCTCAAAATTGTACTGAGGGCAGTATTGAACCAAAGTCGAAGCAGGAGCAGTTGGTGCGTTTCGGTCCTAGTTATGTGGAGAAGGAGAAAACAGTGGAGTCAAGTGCTTCACGCTTCCCTCTGGTGCAGTCTAAAGCTTACAACCTTGGGCAGCAGGAAACAATTTATCAACCCGATGTGGTGACAGGTATGAATGATTTGAATTTGTTTGCTAGTATAAAACTATTTGCGATCTTTCGTGTTTGTTGCATGCATGTTAGGCTTCACACTGGTTTCTGGTTGCCCTGCTAGAGTGTTATTCAACGCGGGAGCGTCACACTCTTTTCTCACAGAAAGCTTTATCCGGAGAAATGGGGTCGAGACTTTCGAGATAGATGGGGAGCTTAGTGTGTGCATGGCCAATGAGTCATCCATGATTACCAGGAAGAAAGGGGGCATCATTCTGAGTATATGTGAAGTTGACTTTATGTTTGTAGCAGCAATCCTACCATTAACTGAGTTTGACGTTATCATGAGGATGGACTGGCTTATAGAGTAGTGGACATGTATTAACTGCCTATTGAAGGTGGTGACCCTAAGGAGTGAAGAAAAAGAGGAGGTCAGGTTCGAGGGCCTTAGTGAAGCGGTCTGCTCCCTAATTTCGGCCATGCAGGTTATGCGTGCAGTGAACTAGGGAGGTGTAGCGTCCGTAGCTTTGTTTGAGGTTCAGTCCACAAAGTTGGCAATTAGAGATGTGCCTGTTGTAGCAGAGTTCGAGGACATGTTCCCTGAGGAGCTTCCGGGAGCACCTCCTCAACGTGAGATTGACTTTACGATAGAATTAATGTTAAGAACAAGGTTGATGTCGCGTCCTCCATTTAGGATGGCACTGAAGGAGTTGGCTGAGCTTAAAGTATAATTGCAGTAGTTGTTGCAGCAGGGGTACATTGGGCCAGCTCTTTGCTGTGGAGTGCGTCAGTGCCGTTTGTAAAGACGAATGATGGTAGTATGCGGTTGTGCTTAGACTACGGTGAGCTGAACATGTTGACTGTCAAAAATAAGTATCTAATTTCACAGATAGATGATTTGTTCGACCAATTGATAGGGTCAGTGGTGTACTCCAAGTTGGACTTGAAGTTGTGATATTACCAGTTGCGAATTCGAGAGGACATTCCCAAGACATCGTTTGGGATGAGGTATGATCACTTCAAGTTCTCGGTGATGCCATTGAGTTTGACAAACATGCCATCAATGTTCATGAATTTGATGAACCGAGTGTTTCAGAAGTACTTAAATTCATTTGTGGTGATTTTCATTAACGATCTACTAATATACTCAAAGTCAAAAGCAGAGCATGAAACCCATTTGAGAGTGGTCTTACAAATTCTGAGAGAGAATCAACTTTTTTTAAGTTTTCGAAGTGCAAGTTCTAGTTAGATAATGTGGAATTTTTGGGCCATATGATTAGCGGTGATGGGGCGGCGGTGGATCCAACAAAGGTTTGTGGATAACTTCTCGCAGATAGTATTTCCCCTCACTTCTTTTACTCATAAGGATCAAAAGTTCATTTTGACGCCGGAGTGCGTCCGAACATTCAAGACCTTGAAGGAAAAGTTAATGTCTGCTCTAATCCTAAGTCTTCCTAGTGGGACTAAGGGATTTTAGATTTTCAGCGACGCATCAAGATGCGGTTGGGTTGTGTGCTAGTGCAGCATGACAACTTGATAGCCTATGGGTCCAGACAATTGAATCCCCATGAGAGAAACTACCTCGTCCATGACTTGGAGTTGGCAGCAGTGATTTTTTTGCTTTGAAGATGTGGAAGCATTATGTGTATGGCGCAATGATGGAGATCTTCACAGACCATAAGTGTCTTTAGTGTCTCTCAGATCAGAAAGATTTGAATATACGGTATCGCAAGTGGGTTGAGTTTCTTGGGGACTATGAACACGCCAAGCAAGTCCAATGTTGTCGCAGATGCCCTAAGTAGGAAATATTTTGGGCAAGAGAACTGGATTGAAGCGCATGATGAGTGATTGGTATGAGATTTTGAGTCTCTGAGCATTGTGTGTATGTCTAGAGGTAAGTCTATTGTTGCTTGATTGAACCAGATATAATTGTAGTGCGACTTGGTGATCGTATTCGGGAGGCAACCAAAGTTGATGCAGAGTTCCAACCACCAGTGGCGGAAGCTCAATAAGGTGATGATAGTTCCTTGGAGATGGTCAGGGAATCCTGAAGAAGAAGAATGGAAGGGTGTGTGTACCACAGTTCGGTAAGCTCCGTGAGGAGTTGTTGTTTGAGGCTCACTTTATGAAGTACCCCATTTGATACGACCAAAATGGATCTACGTAATCACGCAAGTGCACATGTTGAATCAAGTAATAAAATGATTAGTTGAGTTATCGTTCCTAGAGGAAGTGCAACGTTAGTGCTCGTAATTACTAGCCTTATCTGTTCCTTGATCAAAGTGGGATACTTTTCTTTAGTGGATTAATTTTATAATAAAGGAAAACATAAAACTAATAATGATAAAACTAAATACGTTTCTTGGAAATACTTTTATCAAGGTTGGAGAAATGATCTTGCATGTTGTTTTCCCTTGCCTAGTGTGTACGAGATTTTCTAGTTGATCTTTAATGGTTCTCCTTCATAATACTTGCATCGATTTTAGAGTAGATTTACATCATCTTTCTGCACGCCCGATCTCAGAATTCCGTTTACCCAATATCTCATGTTATCTCTAACT